>WOXC01012474.1:32281-632281 GCA_011680675.1 Gymnobelideus leadbeateri
TGAAAGTTTATGCAGTGTAGCAAGAGGGTTGGAAAGTTATTTGAGGAAGAAGTCTTTTCTAGCATCCTTTATGTCCCATCATGGAGGTGGTGATTTACTTCCCTTATGTATAAAGCCATCCTTGAGAGGGGTAGAAAGACAGAGCTGTCATACTGTAATGTGTAGTTTTGAGAAGGAAAGAAGAAAAGAGGGAAATCATGGTCAATGGCTTTCATTTGCTCAGAAAAGTTAGAAAAGAAAGTCTTCAGCTGAAAGAGTGGAGAAGGAGGGTAGATGGAAGGTCTGAAGAGAAGACTCTTTTGAATAGCTTCTCAAGAGTGTGAGATATGGAATCAGGGAAGAACAAAAGGACTTCCTTTTTTGCAGGGAAGATCCAGTTGAAGATAATATGAAGTTAGATAATCCAAATCAGTATTAGTGTACACAGTCAGAATGATCATATGACTTCTTCAGAATGTATTTAGCAGCACATGAACAGAGGAGGGAGAGATAGATGGTGAAAGTCATCCAGAGCTGGGGTTTGGGGAGCAGCAATAGAATTGAATTAGAAAATTGAAAACAGAATAGAAATGGAAAAACACATCGATGATTCAATAGAACAAGGGATTGAGAGCCAGGCCTAAAATCAGGAAGACTCATCTACAGGAGTTCACATATGACTTCAGACACTTGCTAGCTATATGATTTTGGGCAAATCACTTAACTCTGCTTGCCTCAGTTTCCTCAACTGTAAAATAAGCTGAAGCAGGCGATGGATAACTACTCTAGTACCTTTGCAAAAAAAAAAAAAAACCCAGAAGAGATCCCATAGAATCAGACACAACTGAAAAATGACTAAACAACAAAAGTAAAGTCAGCATTGGAGTAACGGTTTGAAAGTACTGAGAGACAGAGCGATTGAAGGTCAGGATGAAGACAAAAAGCAGACTTAGGAGATATTAGACACAGGAAAGGGTAAAACGGTAGGAGATTATGGTCATATGGAGAAAAATATCAAAATTATTCCTTGAGAAAGCAAAATACTTGTAGGTGACGTTGAACCCCAGGATGCAGTCATCTATATGTGTGAGTGAGATCCAGCAGGTCATGGGATTTAAGGAGGCTGAGGAAATGTGAGGGTAGGAAGTTCAAGGGAGTATCAACATGGATGATGAAATTCTCTAACACAAAAGCAGGAGATGAGGAGAAGGGGAATGGAAGATTGAAACATATATACATGTATATATGTCTATATATCTATATAGCTATATCTATATCTATATATATTCACAGATTATGCACCCCACCCAGTTATATCACAATTTCTTTTGAGGAGGATTTAAAAAAAACAGTTTTAGGGGAGGCTTGGTGGCACAGTGAATAGAGCATCAGCCCTGGAGTCAGGAGGATGTGAGTTCAAATCCAGCCTCAGACACTTACTAGCTGTGTGCCCTTGGGCAAGTCACTTAACGACATTGCCCTGCCTTCCCCTCTCCAAAAAGAAAACAGTTTTCACCTTCATTTTTATATTAACCAGTATCTACCACCTATGCCAAAAACTGGTATGAAGTAGGTGCTTAATAAATACTTGTTAATTGGTTGATTTAAGTATCGATTCCCTTCATGAATTCACCTAATTACAGGAAGGTCATGTCCATTCCACTAAGAATTTTTTTTTTTCATTCTTGTCTGTCTATGGAATGGCAAGCACAGAAGTGGTTCACACCTTGTTTCCGCTATTGAATTAACACCTTGGTTCAGTCTCAGATAAAAACCGAACGTGGGGAGGAGCCGGGTCTGGAGCTGGGCCTGAGCCAGAGGGCCGAGGCTGAGGTTCGGCAGAGCAGCGGCGGCGGCGGCGGCAGCAGGAGGCCCCGATATGCCGAGCAAGAAGAAATACGACGTGCGCTTCCCGCCGGCCAAGATCAAGAAGATCATACAGACGGACGAGGAGATTGGCAGGGTGGCAGCCTCGGTGCCTGTCATCATCTCCAGGACATTAGAACTGTTTTTGGAGTCGCGTCTCAAGAAAGCCTGTCAAGTGACCCAATCTCGGAACGCCAAGACCCTGACCACCGCCCACCTGAAGCAGTGCATAGAGCTGGAGCAGCAGTTTCAGTTCTTGAAGGACCTGGTTCCTGCCGTTCCTGACATGCAGGGAGACGAAGACAATCACCCGGATGGGGAGAAAGGCTCCCGAAGCCTGGGAGCAGCCGGAAAACCGGCGGTGCCGGAGGCCAGGGGCAAGACAAGGAGCAGTCTGGGACAGATTGGGAGCAGTAGGGTGATTCTGAAGACACAGAGACAGATGAAGAGGAAGAGATGCCACAGCCCAATTCCAGAGCCCCCGGCCCCTTTCTTCCCCTTTTCCTCCACCCTGCCACTCCCTCCAGCACCCCCTGGTCCTACAGCTGTTGAAGAAGAAGAAGATTTTGACTCATAGGCCCTTCCCCGCCCCCCTTCACCCTCCACACCTCCTACTCCCACCCTCCACCCTCATTAAGTCAATTTTAGAGGTGGGGGGGGTAGGGGAGAGCCTGCTTAAGTTTATGAAAAATAAAAAATATATTAAAAAAAAGAAACAATGTGTGAACTCCACAATTTGTGATCTCCTGGGCGGGTGCTAACGACTATATAAGGAGAGCCCTAGGGCCAGAGACAGCAGGAGCTGAATAGAGGACTTCCCCCAATTTGGGGCAAGCAGATTTCAAGTTTCAGAGGTATGACATCTAGGGAAAACTTGGTTGGAGGCGATATCACTTAAATTCGAATACTTTACTGGGGTAACCCTGGGTGGAGGAGATAAGATGGCAAAGAGTGAGTCCTGAGAAGCCCCTAAGATGGGATCCAGTCAATAGGAACCAAGAGCTTTGATTCTGGGCCATAGACCACAGGTGAAAGTTTATGCAGTGTAGCAAGAGGGTTGGAAAGTTATTTGAGGAAGAAGTCTTTTCTAGCATCCTTTATGTCCCATCATGGAGGTGGTGATTTACTTCCCTTATGTATAAAGCCATCCTTGAGAGGGGTAGAAAGACAGAGCTGTCATACTGTAATGTGTAGTTTTGAGAAGGAAAGAAGAAAAGAGGGAAATCATGGTCAATGGCTTTCATTTGCTCAGAAAAGTTAGAAAAGAAAGTCTTCAGCTGAAAGAGTGGAGAAGGAGGGTAGATGGAAGGTCTGAAGAGAAGACTCTTTTGAATAGCTTCTCAAGAGTGTGAGATATGGAATCAGGGAAGAACAAAAGGACTTCCTTTTTTGCAGGGAAGATCCAGTTGAAGATAATATGAAGTTAGATAATCCAAATCAGTATTAGTGTACACAGTCAGAATGATCATATGACTTCTTCAGAATGTATTTAGCAGCACATGAACAGAGGAGGGAGAGATAGATGGTGAAAGTCATCCAGAGCTGGGGTTTGGGGAGCAGCAATAGAATTGAATTAGAAAATTGAAAACAGAATAGAAATGGAAAAACACATCGATGATTCAATAGAACAAGGGATTGAGAGCCAGGCCTAAAATCAGGAAGACTCATCTACAGGAGTTCACATATGACTTCAGACACTTGCTAGCTATATGATTTTGGGCAAATCACTTAACTCTGCTTGCCTCAGTTTCCTCAACTGTAAAATAAGTTGAAGCAGGCGATGGATAACTGCTCTAGTACCTTTGCAAAAAAAAAAAAAAAACCCAGAAGAGATCCCATAGAATCAGACACAACTGAAAAATGACTAAACAACAAAAGTAAAGTCAGCATTGGAGTAACGGTTTGAAAGTACTGAGAGACAGAGCGATTGAAGGTCAGGATGAAGACAAAAAGCAGACTTAGGAGATATTAGACACAGGAAAGGGTAAAACGGTAGGAGATTATGGTCATATGGAGAAAAATATCAAAATTATTCCTTGAGAAAGCAAAATACTTGTAGGTGACGTTGAACCCCAGGATGCAGTCATCTATATGTGTGAGTGAGATCCAGCAGGTCATGGGATTTAAGGAGGCTGAGGAAATGTGAGGGTAGGAAGTTCAAGGGAGTATCAACATGGATGATGAAATTCTCTAACACAAAAGCAGGAGATGAGGAGAAGGGGAATGGAAGATTGAAACATATATACATGTATATATGTCTATATATCTATATAGCTATATCTATATCTATATATATTCACAGATTATGCACCCCACCCAGTTATATCACAATTTCTTTTGAGGAGGATTTAAAAAAAAACAGTTTTAGGGGAGGCTTGGTGGCACAGTGAATAGAGCATCAGCCCTGGAGTCAGGAGGATGTGAGTTCAAATCCAGCCTCAGACACTTACTAGCTGTGTGCCCTTGGGCAAGTCACTTAACGACATTGCCCTGCCTTCCCCTCTCCAAAAAGAAAACAGTTTTCACCTTCATTTTTATATTAACCAGTATCTACCACCTATGCCAAAAACTGGTATGAAGTAGGTGCTTAATAAATACTTGTTAATTGGTTGATTTAAGTATCGATTCCCTTCATGAATTCACCTAATTACAGGAAGGTCATGTCCATTCCACTAAGAATTTTTTTTTTTTCATTCTTGTCTGTCTATGGAATGGCAAGCACAGAAGTGGTTCACACCTTGTTTCCGCTATTGAATTAACACCTAGGTTCAGTCTCTGATAAAAACCGAACGTGGGGAGGAGCCGGGTCTGGAGCTGGGCCTGAGCCAGAGGGCCGAGGCTGAGGTTCGGCAGAGCAGCGGCGGCGGCGGCGGCGGCGGCAGCAGGAGGCCCCGATATGCCGAGCAAGAAGAAATACGACGTGCGCTTCCCGCCGGCCAAGATCAAGAAGATCATACAGACGGACGAGGAGATTGGCAGGGTGGCAGCCTCGGTGCCTGTCATCATCTCCAGGACATTAGAACTGTTTTTGGAGTCGCTTCTCAAGAAAGCCTGTCAAGTGACCCAATCTCGGAACGCCAAGACCCTGACCACCGCCCACCTGAAGCAGTGCATAGAGCTGGAGCAGCAGTTTCAGTTCTTGAAGGACCTGGTTCCTGCCGTTCCTGACATGCAGGGAGACGAAGACAATCACCCGGATGGGGAGAAAGGCTCCCGAAGCCTGGGAGCAGCCGGAAAACCGGCGGTGCCGGAGGCCAGGGGCAAGACAAGGAGCAGTCTGGGACAGATTGGGAGCAGTAGGGTGATTCTGAAGACACTGAGACAGATGAAGAGGAAGAGATGCCACAGCCCCATTCCAGAGCCCCCGGCCCCTTTCTTCCCCTTTTCCTCCACCCTGCCTCTCCCTCCAGCACCCCCTGGCCCTACAGCTGTTGAAGAAGAAGAAGATTTTGACTCATAGGCCCTTCCCCGCCCCCCTTCGCCCTCCACACCTCCTACTCCCACCCTCCACCCTCATTAAGTCAATTTTAGAGGTGGGGGGGGTAGGGGAGAGCCTGCTTAAGTTTATTAAAAATAAAAAATATATTAAAAAAAGAAACAATGTGTGAACTCCACAATTTGTGATCTCCTGGGCGGGAGCTAATGACTATATAAGGAGAGCCCTAGGGCCAGAGACAGCAGGAGCTGAATAGAGGACTTCCCCCAATTTGGGGCAAGCAGATTTCAAGTTTCAGAGGTATGACATCTAGGGAAAACTTGGTTGGAGGCGATATCACTTAAATTCGAATACTTTACTGGGGTAACCCTGGGTGGAGGAGATAAGATGGCAAAGAGTGAGTCCTGAGAAGCCCCTAAGATGGGATCCAGTCAATAGGAACCAAGAGCTTTGATTCTGGGCCATAGACCACAGGTGAAAGTTTATGCAGTGTAGCAAGAGGGTTGGAAAGTTATTTGAGGAAGAAGTCTTTTCTAGCATCCTTTATGTCCCATCATGGAGGTGGTGATTTACTTCCCTTATGTATAAAGCCATCCTTGAGAGGGGTAGAAAGACAGAGCTGTCATACTGTAATGTGTAGTTTTGAGAAGGAAAGAAGAAAAGAGGGAAATCATGGTCAATGGCTTTCATTTGCTCAGAAAAGTTAGAAAAGAAAGTCTTCAGCTGAAAGAGTGGAGAAGGAGGGTAGATGGAAGGTCTGAAGAGAAGACTCTTTTGAATAGCTTCTCAAGAGTGTGAGATATGGAATCAGGGAAGAACAAAAGGACTTCCTTTTTTGCAGGGAAGATCCAGTTGAAGATAATATGAAGTTAGATAATCCAAATCAGTATTAGTGTACACAGTCAGAATGATCATATGACTTCTTCAGAATGTATTTAGCAGCACATGAACAGAGGAGGGAGAGATAGATGGTGAAAGTCATCCAGAGCTGGGGTTTGGGGAGCAGCAATAGAATTGAATTAGAAAATTGAAAACAGAATAGAAATGGAAAAACACATCGATGATTCAATAGAACAAGGGATTGAGAGCCAGGCCTAAAATCAGGAAGACTCATCTACAGGAGTTCACATATGACTTCAGACACTTGCTAGCTATATGATTTTGGCAAATCACTTAACTCTGCTTGCCTCAGTTTTCCTCAACTGTAAAATAAGCTGAAGCAGGCGATGGATAACTACTCTAGTACCTTTGAAAAAAAAAAAAAAAACCCAGAAGAGATCCCATAGAATCAGACACAACTGAAAAATGACTAAACAACAAAAGTAAAGTCAGCATTGGAGTAACGGTTTGAAAGTACTGAGAGACAGAGCGATTGAAGGTCAGGATGAAGACAAAAAGCAGACTGAGGAGATATTAGACACAGGAAAGGGTAAAACGGTAGGAGATTATGGTCATATGGAGAAAAATATCAAAATTATTCCTTGAGAAAGCAAAAAACACTTGTAGGTGACGTTGAATTGAGGGATGACTGTCATCATATGTGTGAGTGAGATCCAGCAGGTCATGGGATTCAAGGAGGCTGAGGAAATGTGAAGGTAGGAAGTTCAAGGGAGTATCAACATGATGATGAAATTCCTCAAACATAAAGCAGGAGATGAGGAGAGAGGGGCAATGGAAGATTGAACATATATACATGTATACATATATCTATATAGCTATATCTATATCTATATATATTCACAGATTATGACCCCCATCTAGTTACATTATAATTTCTTTTGAGGAGGATTTAAAAAAACAGTTTTAGGGGAGGCTTGGTGGCACAGTGAATAGAGCATCAGCCCTGGAGTCAGGAGGATGTGAGTTCAAGTCCAGCCTCAGGACTACTAGCTGTGTGCCCTTGGGCAAGTCACTTAACGACATTGCCCTGCCTTCCCCTCTCCAAAAAGAAAACAGTTTTCACCTTCATTTTTATATTAACCAGTATCTACCACCTATGCCAAAAACTGGTATGAAGTAGGTGCTTAATAAATACTTGTTAATTGGTTGATTTAAGTATCGATTCCCTTCATGAATTCACCTAATTACAGGAAGGTCATGTCCATTCCACTAAGAATTTTTTTTTTTTTCATTCTTGTCTGTCTATGGAATGGCAAGCACAGAAGTGGTTCACACCTTGTTTCCGCTATTGAATTAACACCTTGGTTCAGTCTCTGATAAAAACCGAACGTGGGGAGGAGCCGGGTCTGGAGCTGGGCCTGAGCCAGAGGGCCGAGGCTGAGGTTCGGCAGAGCAGCGGCGGCGGCGGCGGCAGCAGGAGGCCCCGATATGCCGAGCAAGAAGAAATACGACGTGCGCTTCCCGCCGGCCAAGATCAAGAAGATCATACAGACGGACGAGGAGATTGGCAGGGTGGCAGCCTCGGTGCCTGTCATCATCTCCAGGACATTAGAACTGTTTTTGGAGTCGCTTCTCAAGAAAGCCTGTCAAGTGACCCAATCTCGGAACGCCAATACCCTGACCACCGCCCACCTGAAGCAGTGCATAGAGCTGGAGCAGCAGTTTCAGTTCTTGAAGGACCTGGTTCCTGCCGTTCCTGACATGCAGGGAGACGAAGACAATCACCCGGATGGGGAGAAAGGCTCCCGAAGCCTGGGAGCAGCCGGAAAACCGGCGGTGCCGGAGGCCAGGGGCAAGACAAGGAGCAGTCTGGGACAGATTGGGAGCAGTAGGGTGATTCTGAAGACACAGAGACAGATGAAGAGGAAGAGATGCCACAGCCCAATTCCAGAGCCCCCGGCCCCTTTCTTCCCCTTTTCCTCCACCCTGCCACTCCCTCCAGCACCCCCTGGTCCTACAGCTGTTGAAGAAGAAGAAGATTTTGACTCATAGGCCCTTCCCCGCCCCCCTTCACCCTCCACACCTCCTACTCCCACCCTCCACCCTCATTAAGTCAATTTTAGAGGTGGGGGGGGTAGGGGAGAGCCTGCTTAAGTTTATGAAAAATAAAAAATATATTAAAAAAAAGAAACAATGTGTGAACTCCACAATTTGTGATCTCCTGGGCGGGTGCTAACGACTATATAAGGAGAGCCCTAGGGCCAGAGACAGCAGGAGCTGAATAGAGGACTTCCCCCAATTTGGGGCAAGCAGATTTCAAGTTTCAGAGGTATGACATCTAGGGAAAACTTGGTTGGAGGCGATATCACTTAAATTCGAATACTTTACTGGGGTAACCCTGGGTGGAGGAGATAAGATGGCAAAGAGTGAGTCCTGAGAAGCCCCTAAGATGGGATCCAGTCAATAGGAACCAAGAGCTTTGATTCTGGGCCATAGACCACAGGTGAAAGTTTATGCAGTGTAGCAAGAGGGTTGGAAAGTTATTTGAGGAAGAAGTCTTTTCTAGCATCCTTTATGTCCCATCATGGAGGTGGTGATTTACTTCCCTTATGTATAAAGCCATCCTTGAGAGGGGTAGAAAGACAGAGCTGTCATACTGTAATGTGTAGTTTTGAGAAGGAAAGAAGAAAAGAGGGAAATCATGGTCAATGGCTTTCATTTGCTCAGAAAAGTTAGAAAAGAAAGTCTTCAGCTGAAAGAGTGGAGAAGGAGGGTAGATGGAAGGTCTGAAGAGAAGACTCTTTTGAATAGCTTCTCAAGAGTGTGAGATATGGAATCAGGGAAGAACAAAAGGACTTCCTTTTTTGCAGGGAAGATCCAGTTGAAGATAATATGAAGTTAGATAATCCAAATCAGTATTAGTGTACACAGTCAGAATGATCATATGACTTCTTCAGAATGTATTTAGCAGCACATGAACAGAGGAGGGAGAGATAGATGGTGAAAGTCATCCAGAGCTGGGGTTTGGGGAGCAGCAATAGAATTGAATTAGAAAATTGAAAACAGAATAGAAATGGAAAAACACATCGATGATTCAATAGAACAAGGGATTGAGAGCCAGGCCTAAAATCAGGAAGACTCATCTACAGGAGTTCACATATGACTTCAGACACTTGCTAGCTATATGATTTTGGGCAAATCACTTAACTCTGCTTGCCTCAGTTTCCTCAACTGTAAAATAAGCTGAAGCAGGCGATGGATAACTACTCTAGTACATTTGCAAAAAAAAAAAAAAAACCCAGAAGAGATCCCATAGAATCAGACACAACTGAAAAATGACTAAACAACAAAAGTAAAGTCAGCATTGGAGTAACGGTTTGAAAGTACTGAGAGACAGAGCGATTGAAGGTCAGGATGAAGACAAAAAGCAGACTTAGGAGATATTAGACACAGGAAAGGGTAAAACGGTAGGAGATTATGGTCATATGGAGAAAAATATCAAAATTATTCCTTGAGAAAGCAAAATACTTGTAGGTGACGTTGAACCCCAGGATGCAGTCATCTATATGTGTGAGTGAGATCCAGCAGGTCATGGGATTTAAGGAGGCTGAGGAAATGTGAGGGTAGGAAGTTCAAGGGAGTATCAACATGGATGATGAAATTCTCTAACACAAAAGCAGGAGATGAGGAGAAGGGGAATGGAAGATTGAAACATATATACATGTATATATGTCTATATATCTATATAGCTATATCTATATCTATATATATTCACAGATTATGCACCCCACCCAGTTATATCACAATTTCTTTTGAGGAGGATTTAAAAAAAAACAGTTTTAGGGGAGGCTTGGTGGCACAGTGAATAGAGCATCAGCCCTGGAGTCAGGAGGATGTGAGTTCAAATCCAGCCTCAGACACTTACTAGCTGTGTGCCCTTGGGCAAGTCACTTAACGACATTGCCCTGCCTTCCCCTCTCCAAAAAGAAAACAGTTTTCACCTTCATTTTTATATTAACCAGTATCTACCACCTATGCCAAAAACTGGTATGAAGTAGGTGCTTAATAAATACTTGTTAATTGGTTGATTTAAGTATCGATTCCCTTCATGAATTCACCTAATTACAGGAAGGTCATGTCCATTCCACTAAGAATTTTTTTTTTTCATTCTTGTCTGTCTATGGAATGGCAAGCACAGAAGTGGTTCACACCTTGTTTCCGCTATTGAATTAACACCTTGGTTCAGTCTCAGATAAAAACCGAACGTGGGGAGGAGCCGGGTCTGGAGCTGGGCCTGAGCCAGAGGGCCGAGGCTGAGGTTCGGCAGAGCAGCGGCGGCGGCGGCGGCAGCAGGAGGCCCCGATATGCCGAGCAAGAAGAAATACGACGTGCGCTTCCCGCCGGCCAAGATCAAGAAGATCATACAGACGGACGAGGAGATTGGCAGGGTGGCAGCCTCGGTGCCTGTCATCATCTCCAGGACATTAGAACTGTTTTTGGAGTCGCGTCTCAAGAAAGCCTGTCAAGTGACCCAATCTCGGAACGCCAAGACCCTGACCACCGCCCACCTGAAGCAGTGCATAGAGCTGGAGCAGCAGTTTCAGTTCTTGAAGGACCTGGTTCCTGCCGTTCCTGACATGCAGGGAGACGAAGACAATCACCCGGATGGGGAGAAAGGCTCCCGAAGCCTGGGAGCAGCCGGAAAACCGGCGGTGCCGGAGGCCAGGGGCAAGACAAGGAGCAGTCTGGGACAGATTGGGAGCAGTAGGGTGATTCTGAAGACACAGAGACAGATGAAGAGGAAGAGATGCCACAGCCCAATTCCAGAGCCCCCGGCCCCTTTCTTCCCCTTTTCCTCCACCCTGCCACTCCCTCCAGCACCCCCTGGTCCTACAGCTGTTGAAGAAGAAGAAGATTTTGACTCATAGGCCCTTCCCCGCCCCCCTTCACCCTCCCCACCTCCTACTCCCACCCTCCACCCTCATTAAGTCAATTTTAGAGGTGGGGGGGGGGTAGGGGAGAGCCTGCTTAAGTTTATGAAAAATAAAAAATATATTAAAAAAAAGAAACAATGTGTGAACTCCACAATTTGTGATCTCCTGGGCGGGTGCTAACGACTATATAAGGAGAGCCCTAGGGCCAGAGACAGCAGGAGCTGACTAGAGGACTTCCCCCAATTTGGGGCAAGCAGATTTCAAGTTTCAGAGGTATGACATCTAGGGAAAACTTGGTTGGAGGCGATATCACTTAAATTCGAATACTTTACGGGGGTAACCCTGGGTGGAGGAGATAAGATGGCAAAGAGTGAGTCCTGAGAAGCCCCTAAGATGGGATCCAGTCAATAGGAACCAAGAGCTTTGATTCTGGGCCATAGACCACAGGTGAAAGTTTATGCAGTGTAGCAAGAGGGTTGGAAAGTTATTTGAGGAAGAAGTCTTTTCTAGCATCCTTTATGTCCCATCATGGAGGTGGTGATTTACTTCCCTTATGTATAAAGCCATCCTTGAGAGGGGTAGAAAGACAGAGCTGTCATACTGTAATGTGTAGTTTTGAGAAGGAAAGAAGAAAAGAGGGAAATCATGGTCAATGGCTTTCATTTGCTCAGAAAAGTTAGAAAAGAAAGTCTTCAGCTGAAAGAGTGGAGAAGGAGGGTAGATGGAAGGTCTGAAGAGAAGACTCTTTTGAATAGCTTCTCAAGAGTGTGAGATATGGAATCAGGGAAGAACAAAAGGACTTCCTTTTTTGCAGGGAAGATCCAGTTGAAGATAATATGAAGTTAGATAATCCAAATCAGTATTAGTGTACACAGTCAGAATGATCATATGACTTCTTCAGAATGTATTTAGCAGCACATGAACAGAGGAGGGAGAGATAGATGGTGAAAGTCATCCAGAGCTGGGGTTTGGGGAGCAGCAATAGAATTGAATTAGAAAATTGAAAACAGAATAGAAATGGAAAAACACATCGATGATTCAATAGAACAAGGGATTGAGAGCCAGGCCTAAAATCAGGAAGACTCATCTACAGGAGTTCACATATGACTTCAGACACTTGCTAGCTATATGATTTTGGGCAAATCACTTAACTCTGCTTGCCTCAGTTTCCTCAACTGTAAAATAAGCTGAAGCAGGCGATGGATAACTACTCTAGTACCTTTGCAAAAAAAAAAAAAAAACCCAGAAGAGATCCCATAGAATCAGACACAACTGAAAAATGACTAAACAACAAAAGTAAAGTCAGCATTGGAGTAACGGTTTGAAAGTACTGAGAGACAGAGCGATTGAAGGTCAGGATGAAGACAAAAAGCAGACTTAGGAGATATTAGACACAGGAAAGGGTAAAACGGTAGGAGATTATGGTCATATGGAGAAAAATATCAAAATTATTCCTTGAGAAAGCAAAATACTTGTAGGTGACGTTGAACCCCAGGATGCAGTCATCTATATGTGTGAGTGAGATCCAGCAGGTCATGGGATTTAAGGAGGCTGAGGAAATGTGAGGGTAGGAAGTTCAAGGGAGTATCAACATGGATGATGAAATTCTCTAACACAAAAGCAGGAGATGAGGAGAAGGGGAATGGAAGATTGAAACATATATACATGTATATATGTCTATATATCTATATAGCTATATCTATATCTATATATATTCACAGATTATGCACCCCACCCAGTTATATCACAATTTCTTTTGAGGAGGATTTAAAAAAAACAGTTTTAGGGGAGGCTTGGTGGCACAGTGAATAGAGCATCAGCCCTGGAGTCAGGAGGATGTGAGTTCAAATCCAGCCTCAGACACTTACTAGCTGTGTGCCCTTGGGCAAGTCACTTAACGACATTGCCCTGCCTTCCCCTCTCCAAAAAGAAAACAGTTTTCACCTTCATTTTTATATTAACCAGTATCTACCACCTATGCCAAAAACTGGTATGAAGTAGGTGCTTAATAAATACTTGTTAATTGGTTGATTTAAGTATCGATTCCCTTCATGAATTCACCTAATTACAGGAAGGTCATGTCCATTCCACTAAGAATTTTTTTTTTTTCATTCTTGTCTGTCTATGGAATGGCAAGCACAGAAGTGGTTCACACCTTGTTTCCGCTATTGAATTAACACCTTGGTTCAGTCTCTGATAAAAACCGAACGTGGGGAGGAGCCGGGTCTGGAGCTGGGCCTGAGCCAGAGGGCCGAGGCTGAGGTTCGGCAGAGCAGCGGCGGCGGCGGCGGCGGCGGCAGCAGGAGGCCCCGATATGCCGAGCAAGAAGAAATACGACGTGCGCTTCCCGCCGGCCAAGATCAAGAAGATCATACAGACGGACGAGGAGATTGGCAGGGTGGCAGCCTCGGTGCCTGTCATCATCTCCAGGACATTAGAACTGTTTTTGGAGTCGCTTCTCAAGAAAGCCTGTCAAGTGACCCAATCTCGGAACGCCAAGACCCTGACCACCGCCCACCTGAAGCAGTGCATAGAGCTGGAGCAGCAGTTTCAGTTCTTGAAGGACCTGGTTCCTGCCGTTCCTGACATGCAGGGAGACGAAGACAATCACCCGGATGGGGAGAAAGGCTCCCGAAGCCTGGGAGCAGCCGGAAAACCGGCGGTGCCGGAGGCCAGGGGCAAGACAAGGAGCAGTCTGGGACAGATTGGGAGCAGTAGGGTGATTCTGAAGACACAGAGACAGATGAAGAGGAAGAGATGCCACAGCCCAATTCCAGAGCCCCCGGCCCCTTTCTTCCCCTTTTCCTCCACCCTGCCTCTCCCTCCAGCACCCCCTGGTCCTACAGCTGTTGAAGAAGAAGAAGATTTTGACTCATAGGCCCTTCCCCGCCCCTCTTCACCCTCCACACCTCCTACTCCCACCCTCCACCCTCATTAAGTCAATTTTAGAGGTGGGGGGGGGTAGGGGAGAGCCTGCTTAAAAGTGTATTAAAAATGAAAAAATATATTAAAATTTTCCAAATGCCTTATTAACTTCTTGCTTACATCATTCATTCCTGCCAGATTTGAAGTTCCTAATTTTCTCCCTGTTTTCCCCCTATGCACCTCCCCTAAATAGTGTTCCCAAAGGATATCCCCTCCTCCAATCTGCTCTCTCCTATATTTCCCCCCATACCCTCTTCAACTTTTCTAGTAGGGCATGGTGGATCTCTATGCTCCAGTGCCTGTATATCCAATTTCCCAATTACATGTAAAATAATATTAATAATACTGTGTATATATATATATATATATATATATATACATATACATACATATATATAATTTAAACATTTCATTTAAAAATTTCAATTCCCTCAGTGTAGAAGCTGCCACATCCTGTGTTATCCTGATTTTGTTTCCACAGTATTCAAATTGTTTCTTCCTGGCTGCTTGTAGTATTCTCTCCTTGATCTGGGAATTCTGGAACCTGCTTATAATATTCCTAGGAGTTTCCTTTTTGGGATCTTTTTCAGGAGGTGATTGTTGGATTCTTTCAACCTCTATTTTGCCTTCCGGTTCTAAAACATCAGGGCAGTTTTCCTTGAGAATTTCTTGGAGGATGATTTCTAGGTTCTTTCTTTGATCATGGCTTTCATATAGTCCAAAAATTTTTAAATTATCTCTCCCAGATCTATTTTCCAGGTCAGCAATTTTTACCATAAGATATTTCAGAGTGCCTTCTATTCTTTCAATTGCTTGGATCTGTTTAATAGCATCTTGATTTATCATCAAATCACTAGCTTCCATTTTCTCCAATCTAATTCTGAAGGAATGATTCTCCTCCTCGAACGTTTGAGATTCTTTTTTCCATCTGGGAAAATAGGCTTTTTAAGGCATTCTTCTCCTCTTTGCCTTTTTGAGACTCTTTTGCCATTTGAGTTAGTCTGTTTTTTAAAGTGTTATTTTCCTCAGTCAGGATGTCGACTCTCATTTCATAATTTTCTTGCATAGTTCTCATTTCTCTTTCCATTTTTTTCCTCCACTTCTCTTATCTGCTTCTTAAGGCCTTCTGTGGCCTGTAACCAGCTCGAATTTTCCTCTGAAGCTTTTGGTGCAGGAGTTCTGACTTCACTGTCTTCCTCCTGTTCCATGCTTTGATCCTTTTTGTCCCCAAAATAGGAGTCTAATGTTGGATTCTTCTGTTTGTTTTGCTTCCTTTGCCTGGTCATTTTGCCACTCACTTGCCTTTTGGGCTTTTTACCACAGTAGGACTGCCACCAGTCAGGGGAGCTTCATCCCAAATGCTCAGGTTCTTTCAGCTGCTGGAGGTATTAGTTGGGTGCCTTCTCCGAGCCTCCACACACTCTGGCAAGCTGCTCAAGCACCCCAGGACCTCTACCCTACACCTCAATCCAAATCCAAGCAGGTTAAAGCAAGAGCAATTACCCCTCAGACTGGTCACTTGGTCCCCCTACAGTCTGCAGACCAGGAGCTCAAGTTGCCACATGGAGGCCGATGTGCTGCAGCCCTCAGTGGCTTCTTGCCCCAGGGGAAAAGGCCGATGCACTCCCAACTACTGGATCCCAAAGTCCACACTGCACTGACCTCTCACTTTGTCCTTAGCATCTATGTGTTGATAATTCTGGAAACCGCTACAGCTGCTGGTGTTCTGGAGTCCTTCCAGCTGGCAGTTGGTCACACCCTCCCTGCGGCTAAAACCTCTGGCTCACTGGGGCCTGGGCTTGGTTCCCATAGTGCTGCACTGGCTGCTCCCTGCTGGGCTGTTGGGCTGTCCTCAGTGGAGGTTAGCTTCTCTGTGTCATTTTGTGGGTTCTGTAGCTCCAAAGTTTGTTCAGAGTCCCCTTTTACATGAATTGGAGATGGTGGGAGCTGGAGCCATGCCATCTTGACTCTGCCCCGCTTGAGAAACAATTCTAATTTAGAGGGGAAATGGGCTCTGTCTAAAGAGATTTATGGGGATGTACAGAGAACTAACTAACCAACTTGGATTTATTTTGATGGAAGATGGCAAGTCTATGTCACAGGGGATAAATGTAAGGGTGTGAATAGTCCTGTAAAGTAGTGCAAGGAGTGCTAAAGCCCAGAATGAACAGAGGCTGGCAAAGAGGCATATTGAGATTAAAATGATCATCAAAGAAGGTATAGGACTTTTGCTTGGGGTAGATGGGCCTATGACAACTGTCAACAGAAAAAAGACTAAACAGTTAGATTTCATTTTGTTTCTGTTTTCTCTGCCAAAAAGAATGACTTCTGTACTGAGCCTGAAAAAAATAAAAAGGATTACCAGGGTACTGATACACAAGATCAATAAGAAGGTAACAAGCGAGCACCTGGCTGCCCTTGAGGCAGGCAAGTCACCTACCCAGCTGAGCTACATCCTCACATACTGAGAGAGCAGGCAGGTGTTCCTGCTGACTCACTGTCAATGATACTCAAACGATCAGGAGAGATGGGAGAGATATGGTAAGACTGACAACAAGGGCAAAGTTCCTGATTTTCTTAATATATTTATTTAGCATTTTATTTTTTCACCAATTACATGTAAAACAATTTTAACATCCTTTTAAAAAGTTTTTGAGTTCCATATTCTCTCCCTCCCTCCTCTCCACCCTCACTGAGAAGGTGAGCAATTTGATATGGGTTATATATTTTCAAAAAAAACAGGAGAGAACAGAATCTACAAACTGTAAGCCAGTAGGCTTGACTTTAAGTCTTAGGGAAATATGAAAATGGAACATTAAAGAAATGATTGGTGGACACCTAGAAAAACCTCCCTCTTCCTCACCTTTATCTTTACCTCAAAATCCCTTGACATTATCCTATACTCTTTCCTCCTGTTTCCCCCTGACTGATAATGAGGATTCCTTTTTCTTTGCCAATGTCAGTCACTCTGTATGGACCCTTAACACCGCCTATAATCTCCAGCCCCTTCAATCACCCTTCCCTCTTGTTTCTAATCTCTACCTAGCTACTGGATCATTCCCTACTTCCTTCAAACATGCTCAAATCTCCCCCATCTTTAACCAAACTTCACCAGACCCTTATCATTCCTCAAGCTATCACACATCTCTCCTTTCTTTCTCAGCCAAGTCTTTAAAAAGCTATCTACAGGGGTGGCTAGGTGGTGCAGTGAGTAAGAGCGCCGGCCTCGGAGTTGGGATGACCCGAGATCGGATCTGGCCTCAGAAAATGAGCACCCACACATAAATAATGACTGGCTGTGTAACCTTGAGCAAGTTACTTAACCCCAAGTGCTTTAAAAAAAAAAAAAAAAGCTATCTACATTCCTCCATTTCCAACCCTCTGCAATTAGTTTTTTTTTTTTTACCTTGCCACTAAACTGAAACTACTCTCTCCAAAATTACCAATGATCTCTTAATTGCCAAACTCAAGTGATCTTTTCCCTGTCTTCGTCATTCTTGATCATTTTTCTGTATTGGACACCACTGACTTCTCCCCTTGGATTCTCTCCCTCCTCTGAATTTTCTTGACACTAAAATATCTCCTGGTTTTTCTCTACCTCTCAGTCTCTTTTCTGGCATCATCTGTAGTCTTCTCCCTAATGGTGTTCTGGCTCCCATTCTATTCTCTTTCTTGGTGACTTCATCAGCTTAATAATCTTTATTAAGATGACTCACAGATCTCTATATCTAATCCTAATCTCTTCCCTGGACTTCAATCCCAAATAACCAACTGCCTACTGGATGTTTCAGACTGGATGAGAAACCTCAAACTCAATCATCTTTATCCCCACACCTTATGTTAAAGGCCCTACTATTCCTACAGTCTCTCAGTTTTATAACCTTGATACTATCCTTGACTCACCTTTTATACCCAATTACTTGCTAAATCTTGCCATTTTTAGCTCCCCAACATTTCCCACATCTGAGCCCTTCACTCTACTCATATACCCAACCCATTAGCTTAAGTCCTTATCATCTCTTCCTTAGATTACTGCAATGGCCTCTTCTTTGGTCCCCTTCTTTCAAGTCTCTTTCCACCTCATTCCACACAGTTGTCAAAATTATTTTCCTTAAGTAAAGGCCTGAGCCTATCACTCCCCAAGTTAATAAACTCCAGTGACTCCCTATTGCTTGTAAGATCAAATACAAATCCTTCTGTTTAGTTTTTAAATTCCTTACAATGTGACCCCAGACTACCTTTGCAGCTTATTATATATTACTCCCTTTCCTGAACTCTGCATTTGCCAGATTAACCACTTCTATTTTTCTCATAACCCACACTACAAAATGGACCAGGAACCCCGAATCCTGAAAGCAAAGATAAAGCAAAACCAAGGACCTATCAACATTAGAATTTAAATTATGACTCTCCAGATTGATCAGAGTCTAGCACAGCGACCCAATGCCTAGCACAGTACCTAGAACATAGAGGGCACTAAACAAATATTTATTAGTTGATTGATAAAATGAAGAATGCTAACAATGATTTTTCTCTTCCTCAAATTTCTTCTAGCACTCTACTTGGACCTCTTCTTTGTACTTATATCCCTATTCCTTGTCCCACAATTATACTACAAGGAATGTTTATATAAGCTGTTCTATGTACCTGTCCTCCTTACCTGCCTCTCACTACAAAATTAGGCCAGGGTCTTTTTCAGATCAGAGTCTGTGTCATAGCTCTCATTGCCCCCACCACCACCTCTGCCACCCCATGCTTAGTCCAATACTTCACACATAGGAGACACTTAATAAATATTGAATGAATGAATCAATGACTACAAGGGATCCACCTCTGTTCTGGACAAAATTTTGGGATTGGCCACTGTCTCAAGTTTCCATAGCTATGAAAGTGTTTGTATAAGTGTTCCTCAAAGCAACTTGCCCTCAGATCTCTTGGTAAAATTCCCGTGATCTCTGTCAAAGTCATTAGAGACTTACCTTCTGAAATCTGATCCTTATGTTCTGTCCAATTAGTATGTACTCATGCTATAAAGTCAGCAAAAGAGAGAAACAAAATAAGATTGGCTCTATGAGATACCAGAAGTCAGGGACCAAGCAACTGAGGCTGATTCATGGGGAGAGGACGGCAAAGGAACGAGGGACTGGCCTGTAGCAAAGCAAAGAGGACAATCCTAGTTTAGCCAAAGCAGAAGTCTGAAGGAACAAAGAAAGGCAAAAGTTTATTTCTGTGCAACATGGCAGTGGTTTGGGAAGCAGGGTAACAAGATCCAGAACTGGAGACAAAAATTAGAATCCTGGGCAAGAGGAATAAGTCAGGAAGAATGCCAAAGACCAAGCTTCTTGGGCCAAGTTCATTTGAAGGGTCTGTGGATTTCTCACTAAGACCCACAGGCTATTTTTTTGTGGTGGCAAAGAATTGGAAATTAAGGGAATGCCCATCAGGAGGAGAATGGCGAACAAGTTGTGGTGTATTATTGTGATGGAATACTACTGTGCTAGTAAGAAATGATGAGGTGGATGATTTCAGAAAAACCTGGAAAGACTTATATGAACTGGACAGAGCCCACTGGGAGATGGAGTGTGGCAGAATCCAGCCCAAGAAAGTGCCCATGTGGGTCTGGGTAGGGGTAGCATGGCTGTACCAGCACGGACTAGATACTAGACTACAGGGGAGTGAGAAGGAACCCCAGCCAGCAGACTCACCCATGCCAAGGACAATTCACAGCAGTCTCACCTGTGCAGGATGGAGGAGCTTGGAAGTTTAAAAATCACCTACCTGATTTTCCAGAAGCCAAGATGGCAAAGTAAATTCTAGCTGCTCTGATTCCCCCTCCCTGGCCTAGAAAACCCAGAGATAAATGTCCCACCCAGAGTAAAATCCTAGTAGAAATAGTAGAAATAGCCTCAGGCTTAGGAGTCACTGTGAAAGGGTGTAACTGAGGTAGTAAGGAGTCTGAAGTGAAGGGTGGGAGGGGTCCCAACAAGCCCCACCTCAGCTGTCCAATGAGAGCTCCCAAAGCCCAGGGCAGTAGAGCCAGCAATCACTAACAACACAAGCCCAGGAGGACCTTAGCATCACCAGGGGAATCTGTAGACACCAGCACTGCCAGCCACCAGCTGCTGAGCATGCCTGAGCTGTAGCCCAGGGGCATAGAGGCAGAAATCTGAAGGGCCAGACCCCGCCCCCACCGGTTACTCTGTGAGCCTCAGGGTAACTCAGGGGAAACACTGAGAATCCTGGCCTTGGCCTCAGTCTAGACACCCAGAGGCTACAGCATACAAAGTCAACCACCAGGCCCTTAGCTCTCAGCCTGAGAAATTAGGAAATAGGAAATCACAATGGGGAAAAAGGAAGCTGAGGAGAAGGGAAATGCAAGAAAATTGATCTGAGCTTATTATAGTGAGCAAGAACAACCAAATACAGAGAACAACATGGACTCTATACTCACATCTGAGACCACAGAAGGAAATATGAACTGGTCTCAAGCCCAAAAAGCATTCTTGGAGGAGCTCAAGAATGATTTTAAAAGCCAAATTAGAGAGGTAGAAGGTAAATTTAAATCTACAGTGACCAAATTGGAAAAAAGTCTCACTGAAGAAAACAAATCCTTAAAAAGTAAAATTTGTGAACTGGGACAGGAGGTTCAAAATCTAACTGGAGAAAATACCTCCCTTAAAAAGGACCTTCAAAAACTAACTGAAGAAAATAATTCACTAAAAATTAGAATCAGTCAAATCAAAGCTCAGAACTCTATGATGCACCAAAAGTTAATCAAACATGAAGATTGAAAAATTAGAAGAAAGTGTAAAATATCTCACTGGAAAAACAACTGACCTGGAGAACAGATTCAGGAGAGATAACCTAAGAATTATTGGTCTACTGGAAAGCCCTGATAAAAAAGGAGCCTGGACAACATCCTCCAAGAGATTGTCAAAGAAAACTCTCCTGAAGTCCTAGAATCAGAAAATAAAATAGTTTTTGAAATAATACAGTGGACTCTGCCTTAAAGAGATCCCAAATTGAAAACTCCAAGAAATATAGTAGCCAAATTCCAGAATTACAAGGTTAAGGAGAAAATACTGCAAGCAGCCAAAAAGAAACAATTCAAATATCGTGGAACTATAGTCAGGATTACATAGGACCTAGCAGCTTCTACATTAAAAGATCAGAGGGATCAGAATTTGATATTTCATAAGGCAAAAGAGCTAGGACTGTAACCAAGGATCAACTACCAGGTTAAACTAAGCATAATCTTTCAGGCAAGGAGATGGTCATTTAATGACATAAGGGACTGCCAGACTTTCTTGATGAAAAAGCCAGAGCTCAATGGAAAATTTGATCTCCAATTACAAGACTCAAGAAAGACATAAAAAGGTAAACAAGGAAAAGACACACATGCACACATGCACACTCATGTACACATAACTAGGGATGCAATAAGAGCAAACTGTTTACATCCCTATATGAGAAGCTGATACCTGTCAATAATGAAATTCATATGATTATCATGACCTTTTAAAGGGATACACATAGATAGAGGTTGTGGCTATAAATGAACTAATCTGCTGATAAAAAAAAAAAACCTTATTAAGGGGTTCAAAGGGACTATAATGGGATAAAAGGAAAGGATGAGACAGAAAAAGGTAAATTATGCCACATGAAGAGGCATAGAAACATACTATAGTAGAGGAGAAGGAGAGAGTGAGATGGATATCATATGAACATTATTCTCATTGGTTCTGGTTCAAAGGGATCAACATAATCAGTTAAGTTTAAGATTCTAATGTGAAAAGACACAGAAACTCATTATGATAGAGGGAAAGGAGGGAGGGAGAGGAGTACTGTATGAAATTTTCTCTCATTGGTTTGGGGTCAAAGAGGGAATAACATACTCTGATAAGTATAAAAATCCATTGTGCCCTATAGGCAGTAGGAGGGTAAGGGAGGGAATAAAAAGGGGAGGTTTAGAAGAGAGGAAAATAGTAGTAAGGGGAAAGTGTAGGTAAAGAAGGGGGGGGTCACAGGGAGGAATACTGAGGGAGGCAGTGGTCAAAAGCAAAATCCTTAAAGAGGGGAAGGGAGAAGGAAGAAACAAAAATATAAACAGGGGAGGGTATAGAATGGAGGGAAAGAGACAGATAGTAATCATTACTGTGAATGTGAATGGGATGAATTCTTCCATAAAATGGAGGTGGATAGCAGAGTAGATTAAAAACCATAATCTTACCATATGCTGTATACAAGAAACACATTTGAAACAAGGGGATATGCACAGGGTAAAGGTAAAAGGCTGGAGTAGAATATATTATGCTTCAGCTAAAGTAAAAAAAAAAATCCTTATCTCAGATAAAGCAAAAGCAAAAATAGATCTCATTAAAAGAGATAAGGGGGCGGCTAGGTGGCGCAGTGAATAGAGCGCTGGCCCTGGAATCAGAAGGACCCGAGTTCGGAGCCGGCCTCCGACACTTAATCCATACAAACAAAAACCTAGCCGTGTAACCTTGGGCAAGTTACTTAACCCCAATTGCCCTAAAGGGGCGGCTAGGTGGCACAGTGAGTAAGAGTGCCGGCCTCGGAGTTGGGATGACCCGAGATCAGATCCGGCCTCAGAAAATGAGCACCCACGCATAAAACAATGACTAGCCGTGTAACCTTGAGCAAGTTACTTAACCCCAATTGCTTTAAAAAAAAAGAGAGAGATAAGGAAGGAAACTATATCCTGCTAAAAGGAACTATCGAGAATGAAGCAATATCATTACTTAACATATATGCACCAAGTGGTATAGCATCCAAATTCCTAGAGGAGAAGTTAAGGGAATTAGAGGAAGAAATAAATAGCAAAACTATACTAGAGGGGGACCTTAATTTCCCCCTCTCTGAACTTGATAAATCTAACCTCAAAATAAACAAGAAAGAAGTTAAAGAGGCAAATAGAATTTTAGAGAGGCTAGATATGATGGATTTCTGGAGAAAACTGAATGGGGATAAAAAGGTATATACCTTCTTCTCAGTGGTACATGGCACATACACAAAAATTGACCATGTACTAGGATATAAAAACCTCACAATTCAGTGCAGAAAGGCAAAAATATTAAATGCATCATTCTCAGATCATGATGCAATAAAGGGCCATGGAAAGAGAAACTAAAGACTTATATGAACTGATGCTGAAACAAGTGTGCAGAACCATGAGAACATTGTACAAAGTAACAGAACCATTGTGTGATAATCAACTATAACTGACTTCACTCTTCTCAGCAATATAATGATCAAAGACAATTAAAAAAGACTCATGATGGAAAATGCTATCCACAATCAGGGAAAGAACTGATGAAGTCTAAATGAAGATTGAAGCATAATATTTTCACTTTTTTGTGGGTTTTTTTGTACTGTTTCTTCTTTTACAGCATGACTAATGTGGAAATATATTTTATGTGATTGCACATGTATAACCTATATTAGATTGCTTGCTATCTTGGGGAGGGGAGATGGGAGGAAGAAAAATTTGGAACTCAAAATCTTTCAAAAATAAATGTTGGGGTAGCTAGGTGGCGCAGTGAATAGAGCACTGGCCCTGGAATCAGGAAGAGCTGAGTTCAAATCTGGCCTCAGACACTTAACACTTACTAGCCATGTGACCTTGGGCAAGCACTTAACCACAATTACCCTGCCATCCCCCCTCCAAAAAGCAAAAAAATAAAAAAATTTTAAATGTTGAAAATTGTCTTTACATGTAATTGGGAAAAAATAAAATACTATTTACATTTTTTTAATGTAAAAGAATCCACATCTATAGCTTCATCCATAGTACCTGGTTTCCCTGATGGGCTGCCACCACATGTGATGTCACCTGATTGTCTCACTCTCCAACGGGGCTATCACTGGTTCTCAAAGTAGTGAGAAGTAAATTATAGAGCTCTCACCTCAGATCCGAGACTGGGGAGTATAGTACAGACTAGAAGGACCAACATGTCAGTATCTTGATAGATTTCCGACACATTATTAACTAAGAGTCCCTCCCAGAGGCAAGCATGGAACTCTAGAAGTCATTTTTCTTAAAGCAACGATTGAGGACATGATTTCTCCCTGGCTGTTCACATGTCATCACCTTGCTGTTAGGAATAAATGGTGTGTAAAATAAAGACTGTGGATGCACCCACCATCCTCCCACTGAATATTTCCTACAGATAATGTGTAGATAGCAAGACCTAAAAATGTGCCACCCATTCATTTCTGTAGCTTCTAGAAAATCTGTAGTTTTATATCAATGAGGTTCCTTAGGTGAAAGAAACCTTCCCACATAACAGCCTCAAAGCAGGGCTAGGAAATATCTACATTGGGTGGGTGGGGGGGGGGGGGCGGAGAATTGTTTTCCCCAAGTAGTAGCATGTAAGAGATTGTTTTGTTGTTGTTGAATCATTTCAGTCGTGTCTGCCTCTTTCCCACCCCATTTTGGGATTTTCTTGGCAAAGATATTGGACTGGTTTGCCATTTCTTTCTCCAGATCATTTCTACAGATGAAAAAACTGAGGCAGAGTTAAGTGACTTGCCCAAGTCACACAGTTAGTTAAGTGTCTGAGGCCAGATTTAAACTCAAAGACAAGTCTTCTTGCTTCCAAGCCCAGTGTCACCTACTTTATTAAATTCCAAATATCATGCTTTGACAATAGGGGAAGGCATTTTATTATAATGGCAAGAGTCAGTCAGACCTGAGTTCAAGGTGTGGCCCCAACATCTTCTAACTATATGAATGGGAGAAGTCACTTCACTTATCTAAGTCTCAGTTTCCTCATCTCTAAAATTGGAATAACAACACTTTTACTATTTATCTCACAGGGTTGTTGTGTTGAAAGCATTTTGCAAATCTTAAAGTATTCTATAAACATGGATTATTATAATCATTAATTGATTATAAAGTAGCCAAATGCTATATGACTAGGCATTAATAAATGCTGGACAGAACATTGCTCTGGGACTTCCTAGAGTACTTTTTAAAATTGTCTTTTTCATTATCAACTTAACATAATAACGATTATAATAATAACTAGCCTCTACACAGCACATTCATCTTTGCCAAGTACTTTACATACTTTATCGCATTTGATCCTCACAATAACCCTGTAAGGCAGGTGCTATTTTTATTCCCATTTTATGGTCCACCTTAATCTCAGTGCCTTCCCTCTGAGTGTATCTCCAATTTATCTGCTTTGTACATTAAGCAATATATTTTGTTTGTACCTTGTTGTTTGCAAGTTGTCTCTTCCATTATCAGCCCCCTTATCCTCATTTTTCAATCCTCCTTAATCTAAGTGCCCTTAGACTATCCCCAATTTATCATGTATATGTCTTGTTTGCTCATAATTATTTACATGTCTCCCTCACTAAATGTGAGCTCCTTCAGAGAGCTTTTTGTATCTTCATGCTTAGCCTCAAGTGGTTGCTTAATAAATGCTTGTTGACTTGATTATATATTAAACTGTGAACTTTCATTTTTAAGTGAATATTAAATTAAAAAATGAAAGTTCACAGTTTAATATATAATTCTTTCTTCTGTTCTTTGTATATTGAAATATTCATGTCTGTTGGCAGCTACAAGCTATATGACCTTAGGCAAGTTACTTAACCTCTCTCCGACTCAGTTTTTCAAGTTAAATCAAGTCAACAAGCAACTACTTGATGCTAAGCATGAAGATACAAAAAGTTCTCTGAAGTCATTTTCATTTTTGTTCAATTCTTCATGACCCCATTTGGGGTTTTCTTGGCAGAGATACTGGAATGGTTTGGCATTTCCTTCTCTAGATCATTTTGCAGATAAGGAAACTGCAGCAAACAGGATTAAGTGACTTTCCCAGAATCACACAGCTAGTAAACATTGGTGGCTGAATTTGAACCCAGAAAGATAAGTCTTTCTGACTTTCAGGCTTAGCACTGTATCCATTGTGCCATGTAGCTGCCCAAATTTAGCATAGGAGTAACAAAGCTGCCCTAGTTCCCTGTAGTACTTTTCCAGGTGAAAATGTCATTGGAAAGCTGCCATATTAAAAATAAAGATGATGATAATGATGATGATGATGATGATGATGATGATGATGATGAAGAAAGATATTGTTTTGGCATGCTATTGATCCTAGACAAGTCTTAACCTCCTTACTCTAGATAATTCTCTAAGACATTATGCTGAAGAGAAAATGCCAGCCTCTATTAGTCGGGTTTTCACACTTGGGAGTTCCCTATATCAATTAAATTGTGAGTCTAGTGTCTATTCTATTAAATAGATGGTGAGGTCCTTCAGATGCTCTTATTTGCACATGACTTAAGAAGTGGTCTCATCAAATCCTGGATTATTATATTTCTTCCTCAATGAGATGTGTGGTTACTTATAGGGGCTCAGTCTACCTATATTATGTAAAATGCCAAGGAAGAGAGAAATATCAATTGCCCATTCTCTGAACTGCAGCTGAAAAATCAGTCACTCAAGTTAGTTCATCAATACATATATATTGTACTATCAATAGACAATAAGTTGGGTCTAGAATTAAAAAAGAACAAGAAAACAGGATGGATTGCATTTGGGGCATTGTCCAAGGCTTTTAATGATTGTAGGTGACTCTCTGGTGCAAAGACCCCATTTTTAGGCATATATTTTCCTGGTAATGGTGTGTGGTTACAATATCACAATCTCTAAAGACTCCAAGTCTCTATGGAAAAATAGGTGGCTCAAACAGCAATAGAGAGACTCATGCAGGACACAGTTGAGCTGCAGAATATTTTCAATGATGACCTGTGCCCAAGAAGTGCTATAAATGGTATTAATGAGGAGATAAGTATAGGAAAAAAAAACCTAATAGTAGATGGATGGTCCAAGGGCTCTACTGGAAACTATGAAATGTAAAATAGAGTTAAAGGGATGTCTTCCTCATATTGGAGTGGATCTTCTTTGGGAAGCATATGGAAGAATACAGGCAAGAATTATCCAGAATGAGTAGGCTTGGCTATGTTGGGATCCACAATGGTGAAGGAGATATTTGCATTAATAAGATGAGAGATCTTATTAATGGGACTGAACTATTCTGTCTTCAGTCAATCAGACAATGAACATTTATTAAATGGCTACTCTGTGCTAAGCATTCTACTAAGTGCTGGGAAACCAAAAAAAAGGGGGGGGAGGGGAAAGAAAGTCTGCTTTCAAGGGGCTCATAGTCTAAAGAGAAAGACAACATTCAAGCAACCAAGTGCAAACAAGGCATATATAGGACAAATTGGAGCTAATTAACAGGGGGCACACTAGAATTAAGGGGGAACGAGGAAAGGCTTCCTGTAGAAGATGGGCTTTTAGCTGGGTCTTGAGAGGAAGCCAGGAGGCAGAGATGAGGAGGGAGAGTATTCCAAGCATGAGGGATGGGCAGTGAAAATGCCTGGAATCAGGAGAGGGAATGTCTTGTTCAAGGAGCATCAAGAAAGCCATTTTCTCTTTCAAATTTTCTCTCTTCCTATTTTTCATTATTTTTTCAGAATGACCTGATTGTCAAGGACTGGCCAGAAAGAGAGTAAAAGGACATATTTAAAAATGTTTGTGAAATGGTATATGAATTATATGAATTGACAAATCCAGGTCACACTGTATCTGGTGACAGCGAGGGTTTCAAATGTCCAGCTGTACTGGATTTCATTTTAGACTGAGCCTCTTTCCAGAAGCTGTTCCACTTTAAGACCCAATGTCTTTGCTTCCTTCTATAAGAACTGAAGGCTAGAGACAGAACAGAGGAGATGACTAATAAAAATGATGAGAAGTTGTTTTCTTTCCTTCTTACCTTTCAAGTTTCAGTACTTAAGTAATTTTTGTCAAGTGTGTTTCTTAATACAGTGGTTCTTGCCAAGTCTTCATTGTTGTGTCCCAAATAAGAGTGATATCAGAATAATTTAAAGTACTCAAGCATTCACTAAAGTAAATGTTTCAGACTAATAGTTAAATTCTGAATATATAAACCCTAAAGTTATAATTATTTTGCCTTTTCATTTACTAACTGCAAAATGAATAGATCTCTGATTCCCCTCTATCTCCAAATGGTACCAGGAGATAGAAAAAATATATATAGGTAGTCTTTGTGTCTATGGTAAGTAGCAACATTTAGATTTGATTCTATCCCTTACAGCTGAACATTTCTTCCCACTTTCTAATTTTTCCATCAACACGTCCCATCCCATCCATATAACTTTATTATCTACCTCTGGCCAAAATGTACTTCCTGCTCTGGTCAATCTCTTCACTGTCCTTCACCGACACCATGTGGACCATGCCCATTACCACTTCTGGGCATGGTCTATATTACTATTCCTCCTTTCTAACCAATTACTATGTACCCTTCAATATGAAACTCATGTCCCACATCTTCATTTTTTTCATATTTAAATTTTTCTTATTTCCTAAACATCAAATAACATGGCTCCATATACAAAGAGAATAGAATAAGAGGCCCATATGTAAAACTGCAAGCCTTACAAGATTACAGACAGGTTGTCTTTTTTTTAAATGCAAATATAGCTCTCACAGGAATCTCATCCTACTCAGCAATGGATGTTTGGGAAAAAATTTGAAGTCTGTGCATGTTGAATAGGACTGGTTCACAGTAAACTCTGGGAAAACAAAAGAGAGATACAGAATTTGAAAGGAGTGAATCATTTCACATGAAACACATGAAGCAATTTGTTTTCTCCCCACAGCCTTCAACCACATAACAAATTTATAAAGGTAGGGGGTAGTGTTTACAACACTACACTAGGGAGCCTGTAAGACCATCAACACTCTTGGTTCCTCCAGCAATCTCAGGTCATGTGCTACTAGTCAGTCCTGACCTGACTTCCCAAAAGACTTGAACCTTGAGAAAGTTATTCAAATAGTACAGAACCAGACTTCAGTGAAGTGTCTTTTAAGTTTTTGTCAGTATGCATTCATTATGAATCTCTTGTGTCTTAAACTTTTGTTTTTTGTGTAGGAAAAAAATAGCTGTCCCATACCTGATCTACTCTGTACATGGATGACTTTCTATTCCTTTTAAGAGAAAAGTTAGGCATGAGCTATACCTATGCTTTAAGTGATTTTTCCCACAGATCCAGAGTAGGCATATAGGGCTAGAGTATGAAAAAAAAAAAAAAGCCTGTCCTTAGAGAAGAGACTTCTCCAAGAATGAACTTGGTTTGTACACATTAGCCTAGAGCTAGGGAAACCCAGTTAATCTATCAATATACACAACACATATACAGATAAAATTTATGAATATGTAGACCCACTGGGAACGTGGCTGGGATACTCATCCTCTCTCATTAAGGGACCTTAGTCTGAGCTCAACAGGTCTGTTGTCACATGCACATAAATATATTAAGATGAATAGTGTGGTATATGGTGTTGGGTTAACTGAAAAGACTATCTGTTCAACTTCATGTATAAGCTTCATGTATAACTACTGCTGACACAGATAGTTTTAAATTTTCCTTTTTTGTATTATGAGTTTGACCAACATCAATAATCATGAATGTTTCCTATATAAAGTAGAACAGAGAAAAAGGACTACATATGAAAAAGTAACTCTCTATGATAAAAAGCTTTTTAAAAAAATTTCAGACTTAAGATGGTAGTTCTTTTCATGAATCCCTAAGACATTGCAGACTCTCCTAGAAAAGACATGTTGTTGTACTTCAGTCATTTCAGTTGTGTCTGACTCTTCATGACCCCATTTGAAGTTTTCTTGGCAAAGGGACTAGAGGGGTTTACCATTTCCTTCTCTGGCTCATTTGAAAGATGAAGAAACTGAGGTAAACAGGTTTAGGTGACTTGCCCAGGGTCACACAGCTAGTAAGTGCCTGAGGCTGGATTTGAACTCAGGAAGATGAGTCTCCCTGACTCCGGGTCTGGTGTTCTATCTACTGCACCAACTAATTGCCCTCAGAGAAAATCTGTAATGACTCTTAAAGGAAATGCAGAGCAAATGAAGAAATCTATGGCCCAGGTTTCATTTGGATGAAACTTAAACATAAAACTTGCCCAACAGTCTATATATCTGAGATGGACAATAGATGAACAATTAACTGTGTCCAAAATTGATTAGGGATAGGAAAGCAGGCTGGGTTGTTTTTGGGAAATTGTACTGATGCCATGAAAGCAAAAGGCCATCTTTAAAGTATTTATATCTTCTCAATGTTGCTATATGTTGGTGAGACAAGGAACACCAGTGTCTCTGAAGTACTAAAGATGATTATCACATAGAGAACAATGGAGAAGCACATGGCAGATATGAGCAGAGTGCAGCAGACAACCAATTAGAAACACTGAAGAAGAACAAGAATCAAGGAAATCACCAAGGAATTGTATGATAGGAAGAAAGGATAAGCTGGCCTCCTGGCAAAAGTGAGAGGTGATAGGTAGACAACTACCTCCAATGGTATCCTTTCCAAGTTGGGAGAAATTGAGGAAGGCCTAGCCCATTGAATGGACAACCTATGGGAAACTTTTGGGAGAATATGAACAGAATAAGACAGGTTGGGCAGACATGAATGGGTTGCAATCTACATCCATTGAGAGAACTTCCCCATCGATGAGATAATGGATCCAGTTGAGTATTTGAGTATTCTCCCATTGATGCTATACAGATGTGAATCATAGAATCCACTATCTCAGATAAATAAAAATTTCTGGGGACTCAAAGACCAATGAAAAGATTCTTGGAGTCTATAATATACTACGATGTATTACAAATGATCATATGCAAATGTTGCAAAAGACATTTTATGGTCAGCAAAATTGAGGCCCAGAAAAGCTCTGTGAGTTGCCCCACATCACACCTGGTTGATGAAATAAGGATTAAAACTAATTTTCTGACACCCATATGTACATTTTGTCTTAAAGCAATCTGCATCACCATTTCCTGAATTGGTGAAATCATGAATTCATTTGAAGGAAGGAAATTGACATTTATTAAACACCTACCAGGCACTAGGTGTATGCTTTACAGATATATATATATATGTATATATATATATATATATATATATACTATATATACACTAAGTGTATATACTAAGTGTATGCTTTACATATAATATGTCATTTGATCCTCACAACAACCTTGGCATGGTGTTGTTATTATCACCCCAGTTTTGCAGATGAGGAAACTGAGATTTAAAGAACTGGAATGACTTGTCCAGGGTCACACAGCTAATAACTCAGGACTTCCTGACTTCAGACCAAATTGCCTGAGTTTGAATTCATTTGAGCGTTTGAATGCCAATACCATCCTCTTTGCCTAGGTCCTCTTCTGAACTTCTTTTTTATGAGTATTTTTTCATGATTTATAGTTATTCTTTAATTTTGTTTTTTTTTTTTGGCAGCCCTATCACTATTCCACCCCCTGTTACTCCCTCTAGTCCACATTCCCTGCCTCCCTCCCCCACCCCTGCCAAGAGCTGATTCTTCTAGCAATTAAATATAGTCATACAAAACAAATACACACAATGGTTGTGTCTGTCATTTTTCTGCAACACTAGTCCATTGGCAATCTGGAAAGTGGTGGAAGATCTGATTTATCACCAGTCTTCTAAAGCCCTATTGGTCACTCCATTGATCACAGTTCTTAAGGCCTTCAGAAATATTTTCCTTGTATTCTTTGCAGAAATATTTATATTATTAATCCACACAGATGATACCTTGGTTGGAGACAATATTAATAACAGCTTTTGGACTAAGCCTATGATTTCACTATAACGATGATAGTTATCATTAATATAGTATTATAAGTTTCACAAAGTACTTTCCATACATTATCTAATTTCTCATAACAAGGTAGGTGCTATTATTATCCTTGTTTTTTAGGGGAGAAAACTAATTTCCCCAGGGTCATGTAGCTAGTAAGTGTCTGAGTCAGAATTTGAACTCAGGTCTTCCTACTTCCAAGTCCAGTACCCTTTGCATGATGCTACCTACAAGGAGCTCCCAGTGAGGAAACTTTCTCTACTACTGTTGATCTGTAACTACCGTGCAATTTATAATCTTAGAGAGCTTTCCAGAGGTAAAAGAAAGTTAAGAGAATTGTCCAGGGTCATACAATTAGTACGTATCAAAGGCAGAATTTGAACCTAGGTCTTCTCGCGTCTAGGGCAAGCTTTCTATCATCTAGAGTAGACCATGCTGCTATTCCTGATAATAACAACAACAGCTGACATTTATGCAGTGCTTCACTGTTAACAAAAAGCTTTACAAACATTACCTCACTTGACTTTTATAATAACCCTGGGGATATGCAGAGCAGACAACATTCTAGAAGAGATATACCCATAGAACAATGTTCTAGAAAAGATACACCCATGGAACCATGTTCTAGAATAAATATGCCCATTTTACAGAAGAAGAAACTGAAGTTCTGAAAAGTTACTTATTGGGTGATAGATCTAGTAAATAAACTAAACAAACTGCGAGTCCAGTTCTCTTTCCCATGAGGAAGTCAACGGAGGGAACACTCTGTGGTGGTGGGAGAAAATGGAGTATAAGTATTGCTATAGAGAGAGACATAGAATCTGGTTTCAACTACCTCCTCTAATCTGTTACTTCATTTGATCACCCAGTGTTAGAAGGGGCTATTATAATCCCCTTTTTATAGATTTGGAAGGTGAGGCTGAGAACGGACCAGCAACCTGCCCAAAGTCACATGACCAATAAGTGCCTGAAGCAGGATTTAAACTCAGGTCTTCTCCAATACAAGTCCAGAATTCTTTGCATTGTATCACCTATTAGGAACTCCCAGTCAGAAAACTGCCTTTACCATTATAGATCTATAAATATTCTGAAGTTCATTGTCAGAATACTGAACTAAACAACAGCCACCCACAAGCAAAAACCTGTCTGTCCCAACTTTTCTGACCCAACCTACCTCCACCCCCTTCCCTTTTAGTAAATTAATGAATCAAATAGTTCCTTGGTTGCCTCAAACAAAGCAGTGTTTGAGGAATTCTGTTTCTATGGGAACCTAGCTTTAGAGAGGAAATTCAGACAAGGATGGATGGGGCAGACTTCTATAGGCAGATGCAAAACAAACAAGGCAGCAAGATGGAAGACAGGAGCTCTCACTTCTTTGCTTCTCTGACAGAATCCCTTCCACAAATGAGGTCCTCCTTCCCACCACAATAGGCCACATAAACATTGAGCTCTAGAAACCCAGCCTTTACACTAGATGTGAGGCATTTAGTCACTGTTTTGTTACAGATGGGTAAGGTGGTACCATAGACAGAGCTCTGGACCTAGACTATGGGAGGCAACCCAAGTACAAATTCAGCTCAAGATAATTACTAGCTGTGTGACACTAACTGCTGTCTGCCTCAGTTTCCTCATTTGTAAAATGGGAATAGTAATAGCACCCATTTCCCAGCTTCCCTTTGTTGGAAAGCACTTTGCAAACCTTAAATCACTACATTAAGGATAACTGTTATTGTTATTATTACATAGGAGCTCTATAACCATGTCAAAATGCACAAGAAATAGTGGGATATTGGAAAAACCAATATTTGGACTCCTTTGCCATAATTATTTAAAGCCTTGTCTCTGTAGGGTAAGGGCTCTTAACCTAAGATGTATGAACTGGTTTTCTTTTTACTATTTTGATAGCTATATTTCAATATAAATGGTTTCCTTCATAATCTTATGCATTGTATTTTATATATTTAGAAGTAGTACATAGGTTTCACCAGATTGCCAAAAGGGTCCACAACCTAAAAAAAGGCCAAGAATCCATGCCTTAGGGGAAATTAGATGAATATTGATTCATAATCCCAATACTTCTTTCTTAAAGAAAAAAATTATTGGAAGGATATTGTGTTTTCAGAATTATTTAGATCCTTGGCAATTTTTTTTTGCACTCTGATAGAATGCCACACAGTGAGTGATCATATTTTTAAATATACTTGTCCTCATTAGACTAACCAAACAAGACACAGTGTTCTCTGGAATGTGAACTGTCCCTGACACTCGCTTGTATTACTGCCGGGATTCCAGTAAATGCAGTGGTGACATCATCTCCCTGGCTGGGTGCCTGGAGTGGGGCATTGCATTCCCTGGTGACAGCAGCAGCCACTGAGACCAAAGCCAGGAGTGTAAGGAGCAGGAAGCTAACCCGAAAAATGGGCTGGACATTTAGCCTCAAGAAACAAGAGAAGGACAAATTGTTGTTCAATTGTTTTAGTTGAGTTTGATTCTTTGTGACCTCATTTGGGGTTTTCTTGGCAGAGATACTGGAGTTGTTTGCCATTACTTCTCCAGCTCATTTTACAGAAGAGGAAACTGAGGCAAACAGGGTTAAGTGACTTGCCCAGGGTTATACAATTACTAAGTATCTGAGTCCAGATCTGAACACATCAAGATTAGTCTTCCTTACTCCAGGCCACTTCCTGACACTGTGTCACCTAGCTGCCCCAGAGAACAAATGTTACCCTTTAAAGGTTCTCAGGAGACACAGAAAGGGGCCTGAGACTATAGGCCTGTGGGGAAAGAATGATCTATGACCATCACAGGATCACAGATTTAGGGAGTAGGGGGAAGGGGAAAAGGAACAGGCCTTTATTAAGCACCTACTTTACAAAAGTCTCATTTGATAGTTACAACCACCATGTGAGGTAAGTGCTCTTATTATCCATTTTACAAATGAGGAAACAGAGGCAGATAGAGGTTATGTGATTTGTCTAGAGTCACATGGCGTCTGAACTCGGGTCTTACTGACCTCAGGTCTGACACTCTATCCACTGCACTACCCAGCTGAGATGACAGGGGTTCAGAGATAATCCAATTCAACACTTTCATTGCATAGGTGAGAAAAAGTTACTTCTCCAAAATCACAAAGCATGGGAATTGAGAACCCAAGACCTCTAATTCCAAAATCAACACACATTCCACTTTACCATCCTGTCTCCTTAGTGAAGGTTTTTCCTTCACCCTTCTAGTTTATAGGGCCAAAGATTTAAAGCTGGCAAAGACTTTATAGGCCATTTGTTCTAACTCTCTTTGTTACAGATGAGGAACCTGAGACCCAGAAAGGTTAAGTGATTTGCCCAGAGTCACAGTGTTAGCAAGTATCTGAGGTGAGATTTGATCCTGAATCTTAAGTCTATCGGTCAACCCACCAAATCACACTGGGCCAGGCCCTGATTCTACACTCTATTCTGATTAAACATTATTATCGTAGGAGATAACTGCCCCCCACATGATTAGGAATCAAACTTCTTTTAATTTATGCCATCCAAAATCACCTTGGAAGAGGGAAGGAAAAGATTCAGAGTGTTTTTAGCAGATGCAGAATGAAATATAAAAAGGAAATTTAGTTTGTGCATCATGATACAACAGGGTCATGGTACTAGAAAATTTATTTTAATCCTCCCTCCACCAAACAACTATGTGATTCATGTGACAACTTCCCTAAGTCTTACTTTCTTTGGCCATAAAATGTCTTTTACAGACTTTCTAATGCTTATCACCATCAATAATATGTTTTAGCATATTATAATCACCAGAAATCTTTCAGTTTCCCTTGGGGTCAATAGGTATTTTGATTTCTTTGAGGTAATGAGTTCAATTATTCACAACCATGAAGGATTAATGGGACTATATTCAAATATTTACATGTATCTATAATGTCAGCAGTTCAGGAATTGGCTCCAGTGACACAGATTGTAACTCCCATCCTGGGAGACTCTTGTCTGTGTTCTCCCAGAATTTCACCCCAGGGTGTCCACCCAACACGAGGGATGATTTCTCCTAATAGCACAAGGGTCCCAGATGGGCACTTTGGCTGACCATTTGTAACCATTCTCTCTTGTCATATGGTCAGTCTATCTTCTCTTCCTATTATACAATTTCTTGATGGCATCTTTTTCTCCTTATGAGAATCAAACTTGTGGAATTAATCATAGGTGAGATAGCTAGATGATAAAGTGGATAGAGAGTTTGGCCTGGAGTCAAATAGGTCTGAGTTCAAATCTCAAATCCTTATTGGTTGTGTGACCCTGGGCAAGTCACTTAACTTCTGCCTGCCTCAGTTTACTCCACAGTAAAAATGGGGATAATAATACTACCTACCTTCTAGGATAGTTATAAAGCTCAAATAAGATAATATTTATACATAATATTTATAAAATATATTTATGAAATTTTTAAAAATATAAAATTTCTAAAATATAATATTCATAAAAGTTTATGTTTATAAATAAAAATAATAAGATAATATGTATAAAGCTTAGAACAGTGCCTGACTTAATAGTAGGAACTTAATAGTAGGAGCCTTAACAGTAGGAGCTTAATAAATGCTTATTCCCCTGCCACTCCCCATGTTGCAGCCTGCTCACTCCCACCATAGGCCTTTTCATTCACCATCTGTGTGATACTTATCTTTCGTTCTTCAGAGGCAGTGTTGTTCCATATCCTGTTGTTATATAGCAACACTGATATGCTGTTTATATTTGAAAACTAGGCCTTTACTTTCATAGAAGGCTTAGGGTCAGTAAATTAACTTCATAATTTCTCTAAAACAATCAAGTCTGTTCTCCTGTTCAACTCTAGACCCAGCTCATTATCCTTCTGTATTGTTCTTTCCAGATAAACATGCAGATGGAAAGCTTAACAAAGTATCCATTCAAATGCAAGTTGAAGTCTGAGCAATAGACATACTTCATCCATTTGGTCTTTCTTGTGTGGATGGGCAGGCCACACACCTTTGAGTGATTGATTTCTTTGAGTCTTCCAGGACATTTGGTAACATTCCAGGACAATATAATCAGTACATTATCATCTACAAATAGGAACAATGGAAGACCTCTCCATCCACACAGAATTCCCCTTCAATCTGTACTTTGGACCATCACATCTCCTCCATCACAGTGGAAAAGACCTTTGGAGAATCTAAATCTCCCAGTTTCATGCCTCCTCTAATGATTCTTATCAGAGGGTCATTGAAACAGGGTTACTCCTGTCATTACATCTTCCAGGGAACCTTATCTAATCTTGAGGTATGATAAATGGGACACACCTTCTTGCCAGTGAGACCATCAGACAGGATTTTGTCAAATACTTTTTCCTAGTCACCAAATAATGAGCATAATGGGATCTTTAAATCTTTCAATGAATTGTCAGATGTAGCCCACTGGCGAATATGGTTTGTGAAACTTTGCTTGCACCTTACAAATCAAGGGTGATTTTGATTCATGTATCAAGGCTTTCACCCCTCACAAAGTTCCAGTGTAGATGGGAAAACAGCTCAGTAGTTACTGATGGTTTCTCTCAGTTATCTTTTTTTTAGTATTAATAAGGTACATTTTTTTCTTTGTCTTTGGTATCCTTCCTTTCTCCAGATACTTTAACCTCTTAATAATTGTCTTAATTCATAACCTCTTAATAATTGTCTTCCACAGTAGGCCTTGCTTTCATGAGAAGCTTGGGGTCAATTAAGAGAGCTCTATAATTTCCTGAAACCAGTCCAGTGTGCCTTCCTCCTCTTTGTTCAGTCCTGAGCCCAGCTCATTGCTCAACTCTATTGGTTTTTCCAGATACTCATGCTATTGGAAAGCTCTCCAAGGGCATGCATCCAAATGCTTATTAAAATCTAGGGAATAGACAGATATAAATACTTGGTCCAATCTGGCTGTTTTTTTTTTTTATAAGTGCTATTTCTAACTCCTCCACAAGTACGACCTCAGTAGAGAAGACAGTTTGTACAAACTATATAGGCCTACATAAATTCTTTGTCTCCTTCCAGAGTTATGTTAACAAATGTTTAACAATCAGCCCCTTGGGTGGGGGGTAAGGGAAGGAAATGCACCTATTGCAGACTTTTAAGTTTAATCTGCATCATTAATAGTTTTCTTAAGTCTAGACAATTAACAACAACAAAAAACTAAGCCTTGACTTGTAGTATTTGACATTTTTTGAGGTAGAAATGCTCATGTTGAAAATTTAACAATAGGCACTCAGCTCCAGCATACCCCAATCTCTGCCTCTTAGAATACTTGTTGTTGTTGTTCCTATACAACTCTTCCTGACCCCATTTGGGATTTTCTTGGCAAAGATACTAGAGTGGTTTGCCATTTCCTTCTCCAGCTCATTTTACAGGTGAGGAAACTGAGGCAAACAGGGTTAAATGACTTGCCCAGGATCACACAGCTAGGAAGTATCTAAGGCTAGAGTTGAACTCAGAGAGATGAGGCTTCCTGACTCCAGGCCTATCATTGATCTATCTACTGTACCACCTAGCTGCTTTATCTGCTTTCAAGTCTATAATCAGATACTACTTCCTCTATGGAGCTTGTCTTCATCCCTGCTATAAATTGAAGGTCCTTGCACCAATCATCAAAACTACTTGGCACAGGCTAAAAATAGAGTGGTGGATTAGTTGAATAGGTTAGGTACACAAGACACAATGGTCAAAGACTATAGTAATCTACTATTTAATAAATCCAAAGACCCTAGCTTCTGGGATAAGAAATCACTATTTCACAAAAACTACTGGGAAAACTGGAAAGTAGTATGGTACAACTAGGCATAGACCAACACCTTACATCCTATAGCAAGATAAAGTCAAAATGGGTACATGATTTAGATATAAAGACTGATACTATAAGCAAACTAGGAGAGCAAGGAATAGTTTACTTGTCAGATCTAAGGAGCAGGGAAGAATTTATGAACAAACAAGAAATAGAGAACATTATGAAATACAAAATGGATGATTTTGATTACATTAAATTGAAAGGTTTTTGCATAAACAAAGCCAATGCAACCAAGATTAGAAGGGAAACAGAAAGCTGGGAAACAATTTTTACAACCAGTATCTTTGATAAAAGCCTCATTTCTAAAATATATAGAGAATTGAGTCAAATTTAAAAGAATACAAGTCATTCCCAAATTGATAAATGATCAAAGGATATGAACAAGCAGTTTTCAGAGAAAGAAATTAAAGCCATGTATAATCATATGAAAAAATGCTCCAAATCACTATTGATTAGAGAAATGCAAATCAAAACAACTCAGCTACCACATCACACCTATCAGATTGATTAACATGATAAAACAGAAAACTATAAATGTTGGAGAAGATATGGAAAAATTGGAACACTAATGCCTTGTTGGTGGAGTTTTGAACTGATCCAAACCACTCTGGAGAACAATTTGGAACTATGCCCAAAAGGGCTACACTTTGATCCAGTAATACCACTATTAGGTCTGTATCTCAAAGACATCATTAAAACATACATGTTTTATATTTATAGCATTTATAGCAGCTCTTTTTGTGGTGGCCAAGAATCAAAAATTGAGGGGATGCTCATCAATTGGGGAATGGCTGAACAAATTGTGGTATATGAATGTAATGAAATACTATTGTGTTATAAGAAATGACGAGCAGGCTAATTTCCAAAAATCCTGGAAAGACTTATATGAACTGATGCTGAGTTAAATGAGCAGAACCAGTAGAACATTGTACATAGTAGCAGCAACATTGTGCAATGACTGACCCTGATAGAGTTAGCTCTTCTCAGCAATCTTAGACAACTCCAAAAGGCTCACGATGTAAAATGCTATCAACATCCAGAAAAATAACTTTGGAGTCTGAATGCAGATGGAAGCACAATATTTGCTCCCCTTTTCTTTTATTGTTTTGTTTTGTTTCTTCTTTCTTATGGTTCTTCCCATTAGTTCTAATTCTTATTTACATCATGACTAATGTGAAAATATGTTTAATATGAATGTGTAAGTAGAATCTATATCAGATTTCATGCCATCTTGGAGAGGGGGGAGTAGAAGATGGGGGAGAAAATTCAAAACTCAACCTCTTATGGAAGTAAATGTTGAAAACTAAAAATAAATAAATTAATTATATATTTAAAAAATAAAATGAAAGTCCCTGAATCAATGGTTACTAAAGTCCCTTCTAGGTCTAAATTAAGCTCCAATGATGATTCTGGTTGTCAATATTTCCTCTTCAATTTTCATTACACTATACCTATTTGTGTCTGTTTTGTGCCTCTCCACTAGACCATAGCTCCCTGAGGGGAAAGACTATTCTTTTTTGTCTTTGTAACGCCAGCACCTAATATAGTATCCGACATATACCAAGCATCAAATCAATCAGTGCTTGTTGAATTGAAATTGATTGACTAAGATTCTTCACATGGGATCTTGTATCCACTCACACAATTTTAATAAACAATGAAGCACCATAAAATAGTCAGCTTAGAACTACAGTTTCCCCATGAATGAATATTAGAGCCATAACTAGGGCAGGCACTGATATCTATAGGAGTCATGTTTTCTACCCCCTGGGGGAGGTAGAAAAGGAAAGTGAGACCCAACACCAGGGCTCTATGGTGTCAAGAGTCTAGGGGTAAAAGCTGAGGACCAGATAAGGGAGTGAAGTCTTGGGCTAGTAGAATATGGGACTGCTCCTTTAACCAGTATGATTGTACGTATAGTTGGCCTGTGCTGCCATACCCTCCCCAAGTTGTTTTTGTCCTGGGGGGAAAATTCCTAGTTATATCTCTGAAGTATCCTGGCACTGAAGGGGACCCATACCTAACACAGAGAATGACTCATCTTGGCTGCCCTACATTTGCTCCTCATCCAAAGTTGTCCTGGTGGCAGTTGAAATGTACTTGGGTTTCCTTTTTACATCACCTGTGAAGTTATCTTTTTAAGTGATCAGTCTCTTGCTTCTGGTAGCTTCTGGAGTTGTAGGCAGAGCTGTCTCTCCCCATTCATCAAGAGTCAGGGATGCAAGCCTATGTTCCTTTGAAAGGTTTCAGGCTTCACAGAAATAATAGGCTGTCTCCAAGTTGGTGACAATTTCAAAGCAACCTGTTTATCTCTAATGAAAAAGACCCAGGGTTTGCCACCTCTGCCTTCATTCCCTTTTAGGGAACACTATGGTACTGTCTGTCCCCAGGCAGACAGCTCTAACTTTCCCTGGCAGGGCCATTCATTAAAAAAGTATATATATATATATATATATATATATATATATATATATATATATATGTATATGTATATTTTAACTTTAGAAAACGGGTAAAAAGAAAGTCAGCAAGTAAGACTTAAAGCCAGTCTGATACACTTCTCCCCGGGTACCAATAGCAATCACAAGGGTCCCTTTGCTTTCTGATTCATCACTTGTGGTTGTAAGGTTTAGGTGAAGAGAGGCTTATTTTTCTGGATGTAGTGATGTTTCCTAACCCCTTGGTTTGGTTGGCTTTTAATCAATTTACACTGATTCCAAGGAATATAGTCTGAACTCATAAAATGTTGGAGCTAGAAAGGATTCCCCACCAGATCATCTGGCTTATGACCTTTATTTTATAGATGAGGAAACTGAGTTCCAGTGCAGCAAAATGTCCAAGATTAGTGACAAAGCTGACCCACTATTCCATGTACTAGCTTTTCAAGTGTTGGGTGATGCTGGCCATATCAAAAGTACTCTATGCTCACATAGCAACAGCTAGTGAATCAACACCTACAGATGCCACTGCTGGGCGGGGATGAGGAAACACCAGTAGGTATTAACAGCATTGTAATACTCAGAAAGAGTTCCTTGAAAAGAGTAAAACAGTTACAGGACCCTTGGACAAAGCTGGTGCTATCTTTACAGTTATGTATTGCTAATGCTCCATCTTTATCACAGGCCAGGATAATCAATCAATCAGTCAATAACTATTTTTGTTATTATTGTTAGCTAAAATTTACAAAGCACTTTAAGTTTTTAAAGCATTTTACATTTGTTGTTTCATTTGATCCTCACAATAGCCCTGAGAGTTCGATGCTATTAGTATACCCGTTTTATAGATGAGAAAACTGGGGCAGACAGAGGTTAAGTGACTTACCAGGGCCACCTAGCTAATAAGTATCTAAGCCAGATTTGAACTTAGGTCTTCCTGATTCTAACACCATATGTGTCACACCACCTAGATACCACATATGAAATGCCTCCTGTGTTCTAGAGGCATTATCCTTTCCAAATTCATAGGAAGGAGTTGCAGGGAGGGATAAAGTTTTAATGAGGAACCCACCAGTCTCTGCAAGCTAAGGGCAAAAAACAGGTTTGGGGAAGTTTCTCATTAGCAAAGGCAGCTAGCACTATTCTGTGGTCAGTATGGGAGTTCTGGCCACAGACTATACCGTCTAAACAGTCAGGTCACAGTCTAAAATGGAGACAACCTGAGCCCCTGCCTTAGAAGCCCTGAAGATTAGTGGGAGAAACCCGTACCTGGTTACCTAGTAACTGACTCCAGGTCTCTTGGCTTTCATGTCTGTGTTCTTTCCTATCTCTTTCAGTCACTATCTCTTTCTCCTGGGGAAAAAAGAAAATGAAACTTATTGGAGGATAGATCCAAACCTGTTCTAAGGCTGAGTTGTAACATGAGAAAATTAATGGAGATCCAAGCAGCAAAAAATAGCTTTGGGCTTTTTAAATGCCAAACTGCTATGAAACTTTCAAAAAGGAAAATATGACGTATTCCCACTCCACTTTAGTGAATTACGTTACACAGACCCCCCTCTGGGAGCCCTTGGCACTTCCTGGGTTCAAGGTGAGGTTTAGGACCAGCAGGGAGTCAAACCTCAGACTCTAGGCTTTATTCTGCGGAATCTCTCCCAGATCAAACTAGTTTCAACCTTGAGATCATTAGCAAAAGGCAAATCAGGATAAACTCTGAATAAAATAGTCACATTTCTTCTCCCTTTCTCCTCCCCTTCCCCCTCCAAATTTCCCCACTATGTGCTGGTCTCCATTTCCTATGACCTGCTCTTTCTCTGCTGCAGAGACAGCAGCCTGTCTAGAATCACTCATGACAGGGGGTGGGCTCAGTAACTGCAGAGCATGGGAATCAGGTGTTGTAGAGGGTATTATGGCTTTCTATTGCCATGGCAACTGGGGACAGCTGTAGAGGTTGCTGTTGCTTCCTCTTGGCGTTTAAATGAATGACCAGATGCCATTTTTCTTTTTTTCACTCACTAGCTAAAGTTCCACCTCCTCCAATCTTGTCTCAACCTTCCTGAGACTTCCCCCAGTGTCTCTTAAAATGCATAGCCTTCTGGGGAAGAGGGGTGGTGGATATAGTTCCCAAAGAGAACATGGGGTCTGTCACAGGAACTAGACTTGTAATTAAATTAAAACAATGATTTTTAAACTGAACTATGGGACTCATATTGAGATAGATACAATCTGGAATACCATTTCATATCTCTGATAAAGACATCACCTTAGGAGAAACAGGAAAAGGACCATGCCTAGGCATTCACTTCTCCACTTTCCAATTCTCCAGGAGAGAGAGAAGGCTAGATACGTACCTTTTACACATTAGATATTTGAAGTCCAGGCAAAATCTCTTTTAGAGAGTTTTACAAAAATAAATTGTCACTGGTCACTTTAAAGGAGAGGGTTACAGCCAGATTATTCCCAATCAGCTTTGCTCTCCCCTACCAAACACTGGTTATACAAGACAATCACAGATAGTGAGCCAATGCCTTTATACAAACAATCAGCAAAACAGGCAGGGGAAAATTCCTTCTCTAAGGAGAATACTTTAGCTTCTTAAGATCTATGAGACTTGTGAATTTTTCTTTATATAACCAGGTTCCTTTTGTATCTCAGTGCTCTCTCCTTTGATGAGACATGGACTCCTTTGGACTTTGGAACAAATTGTTCCTGACAGAAGAGTCCTAGAGGAGAGATTGATCTGGCAGTGCGCAGAATAGTTTGCAAAGTCAGCCATGGAGATTGGTTAATGTCTCCCACCCACCCAAAATCCAAGGCATTCCTATGAGAGCCTGCAAGCTTCAAGACCCGAAGCAAAAGTCACTACTGCCCTGCACAAGAGCCTAAACCATGCTCTTTCCCACAGTTTTGAGAGAGAAAGAGTAGCAAAAATATCTGAGTCCTTCTCGTGTGTAGAGTGTTAAGAGAAGGGGTGTCCAGGCTGGGGACTAGAAGAAGTATTTGAGGAGATAGAAGGTCCATTATAGGACCCTGAATGGTTTCCTATTTCTGACATCACAGGCTTGGAAACGAGGCATCAGTTGGAGAGGGTCGATGGGACATGAAAGTTTATAATGCAGAAACTCAGGAATAGAAGATGCCTAGGAAAAAGAGGATGTGTCCAATGAACAAGTATGGATCATGTGTTGAGCTTAAAGGAGCAAGACAGAAGAGCCCCGAGATTAAGTTTGGAAGTGGATTTTATTGCCACAGGACTGCCAGGTTCACATATACCCAAATCAAACAGTGAGTTGGCATGGATGGTGTGCCGGTTTATAAAGAGATTCAATATCCAGGTTATGTAAGCCGAAACTACAATCAGTGATTGGTCAGTGTATATTTGAATTTCCCGCTGGTGCAAAGTTCATCCTAGGCTGAGGGACAGGAAGCCTAGGATGGGGTGATTAGGAGGGGTCAGGGGATGTATCTGGCTCAGGTGATAACTAGGAGGGAAGGGTAGAGTTGTGCTCAACACATGAAGTTTGTCTAAGGGGAGGATAGGCTCAAAACCAGAGAATTCATCTTTATCACCATGTTGTCCCAAGGGATAGCTCCTGGCTAATCAGGTAGGAAAAAATAAGCTCCAGTAGAATATAATCTTGAGGGCTGGGGCTGCTTCATTTCTATTTCTGTTTCCTAACGTAGTGTTGTTGTTCAATCATTTCAGTCATGTACTGCTCTTCTTGACCACATTTGGGGTTTCCTTGGCAAAGATACTGGAGCAACTTGCCATTTCCTTTTCCAGCTCATTTTAAAGACAAGGAAACTGAGGCAGCAGAGTGAAATGACTCAACCAGGGTCACACAGCAACTAATTATCTGAGGTCAGATCTGAACTCAGGAGAAAGATTCTTGCTCACTCCAATCCAGGAGCTCTAGCCACTGTTCCACAGCTAGCACATGGTAGATACTTAATAAGTGTTTGTTTACATCGAATTAGATTGAATTTAATGCTTACCTTTATTTGAATGACTGGTGGATCTGCATATCTAGTCTGTATAGCTAGTCCCAATATGTCCCCTGAGCTCCAGTCTCACATCATCAACTACCACTCAGATGTCCTAGGAGCACTGAAAACTCAACATGTACAAAGCTAAGATCATTCTCTTTATGGAAGACCATTTGGACCAAGTTTCTGACCAAGCCTGGGGCATTTAGAACAAGCCTCCCCTAATTGGTGGAGAGAGATATGTTACTTTTCTGCCTGAGGAGTAGAGTTGCTAAGGGAGCTTTGAAATTTATTTGCTATTCACCTTTTAAGATAGCTTTATTTGTAACCAGCTTTGGTAGAGTCTACATTAGAAGGTGTAAGCTTGGAGTAACCACCCCACTCCCTTTCCTTAAAGGATTGCTAGAAGCCAGGAGGACCTAATTTCAAGCCCCACCTCTGACACATACCTGGACAAGTCATTTAATTTCTAGGTGAAGCTAAGTCTATAAATTGCAGAGGTGTTGACCTCTATTGGTAGAGTCTTAGTCTTCCTCTATGGGTGTTCCTCATACCAATGAAATCACTAGTCCAATTCATATCCTATCACTGAATTTCTATTTTTTTTTTTAAGCAATTGGGGTTAAGTAACTTGCTCAAGGTTACACGGCTAGTCATTTGATTTATGTGTGGGTGCTCATTTTCTGAGGCCGGATCTGATCTCGGGTCATCCCAACTCCGAGGCCGGCACTCTTACTCACTGCGCCACCTAGCCGCCCCTTTATAAAGGGCAATTGGGGTTAAGTAACTTGCCCAAGGTTACACGGCTAGGTTTTTGTTTGTGCGGATTAAGTGTCGGAGGCCGGCTCCGAACTCAGGTCCTTCTGATTCCAGGGCCGGCGCTCTATTCACTGCGCCACCTAGCCGCCCCAACTGAATTTCTATTTTAAGAGATGCTTAGAAATTGTTCTCTTGGTTCTGCTCATTTCAATCTGCATCAGTTCATACGAGTCTTTTCATTATTTCTTATGGCACAATAGCATTATTGTGATATATTCTGCCATTCTCCAACTGATGGATATCCCCTTAGCTTTCAGTTCTTTGCTACTATCAAAAAAGAGCTGCTAGAAATATTTGTATATATGAGTCATTTTCCTATTCATTTTATCTCTTTGGAGTACAGGGATAGTATTGGTATTGCTAAACATGCACATTTTACTCACTTGGGTGGTATATTTCCAAATTTCTTCCCGGTGTTTATCATTTCTCACCCAGACTATATAATAACTCTTACAGTTAATAAGAGCCTCCATACTGGCCTCTCTGATTCCTGCTTCTTTCCTTTCTGATCCATCCTCCACACAGCTGCCAAATAATCTTCTTAATATGCAATTCTGTCTCTCTCCTATCTGATTTCTTTATTCTATGGTCTCTTTATTCCCATTAGGATAAAATACAAACTCCTCAGCCTGGATTTGAGACCCTCCACAAGCTAACATCAACATATCACTCACCTTGTTTCTTATTACTCACCTTCACATCCGCCTCTCCAGGTCCTATACAGTCCAGGCCTTCCTGCACACCATCTCCCATATATCCACCAGCTGAAATCTTTATCTTCCTTCAAGGCTCGACTGGCATGCCAGCTCCTCCATGAAACTTTCCCTTACTGCTCCCTCTTCAGTGACCTCTCCTTCCTCAAACCTTCTGAGAGCATGTTATCTTTAGATCTGTCCCTTAACCTATCACTTTCTAAATCTATGCATGGAATATGGTCCAGCATGCTGGTATAACCTGAGGGAACATTTCAGTGGGCGCTAGCCCTGGCCCACACACTATAAACACCTTTCTGGGAGGCATCTAGGTGGCACTGTAGACAAAACATTGGACCTGGATTCAGAAAGGCCTGAGTTTGAATTCTGCTTCAGACACTCAGTACAAGTGAGGCACCCAGGTAAATCACTTATCCTGTTTCTGACTACTATGTAAAATAGAATAGCACCTATCTCAAAGGGATATTGGGAGGGTGGGGCAGCTAGGGGGTAGACCCTAGAGTCAGGAGGACCTGAGTTCAAATCCAGCCTCGATGCTTAATTAACAGTTACTAGCTGTGTGACCTTGGGCAAGTCACTTAGCCCCAATTGTCCTGCCTTCTTCACTCCAAAAAAAGCAAAAAACAAAAATTTTTAAAGGGATATTGGGAGGATCAAATGAGATAATGTAAAATGCTTTTCAACCATTAATGCACTATGTAAATGAGATCTATTTTATGTATCATACTTATTTATGTACATATCAAATTTCCCCATACCCGATTGTAAGATCTTGGAGGACAGGGACTATGTCATCTTTCATCTTTCTTTGCCTAGTGCCTACTACAGTATCTTGAATACAGCAGCCACTTAAGAACTGAACTGACATGAATGGGGTATTCAAATATTTGATAATTGTATTGTAATAGAGGAATGAGATTTGGTTTGTTTGGCCGGGGAGGGAGGGGCAGAACCAGGAACTATGGGTGGGAGTCACTGGGAGGTAGATGTCTACAATTCCATTTAAAGAAGACTTCTCAATACCTGGAATGGGACAGACTGCCTTAACTGATAGTGATTTCTTGATTACTGGAGGTCCTCCTGCAGGGCTGAAGATCATTTTGCCATAATGTGGAGTGAGTGAATGGAGAGAGGCAGCCTGTTGTGGTTGCTATTGGGCTGGGCTTGTAGTCAGAAGATCTGGGTTTAAATCCTGCTCCTGGCACTAATTGTGTGACTATGGGCCAGTCTTTAATCCTCAGTTTACTTATCTATGAAAATAGGGATTGAAATATTTTAAACTTCTATTTTATTGAGTTTTTTTCAATTAATAAACATTCATTTTCTCTCTTCCTACCCACTCCCAAATTGAAAAAGGAAGGAAGAAGGAAGGTGAAGGAAAGGAAGGGAAAGAGAAGAAGGAAGAGAAGGAAAGGATGGAAAGAGGAGAGGAGAAGGAAGGGAAGAGGAAAAAGGGAAGGAAAGAAAAGGGAAGAAGGAAGAGAGAGAAAAGAAAGGAAGGGGAGGGGAGGAAGAGTAAAAGAAAAGGAAGGAAAGGGAGAGCAAAGGAAAAGGGAAGGGAAGAAAGAAAAGAAAGGAAGGGGGAAAAGGAAAGAAAAAAACCATGTAAGAAACATGCATAGTCAAACAAAGCAAATTCTCATATTGATCATGCCCTAAAATGTATGTCTCATCCTTCATCTTGAATCTATGGGATTATAATACTTGTATTAGTTCTCTTATAGGATGGTTCTGAAGAAATGTTTGCAAGCTTTAGTGTGATATATAAATATGAGTGATCGTTATGTTACTGAAGGGGATATTCTCATTACAATTATGAATCCTTCCAAATCTGTGACTTCATGACTCCTAGCTGTCATATAACTCAGTCTCCTTTGGCTGGAGCTTTGGACTGAAATAAGGCAACAAAAGGTCAATAGAAGAACAGAAAAAGAAGTTGCCCTGTCTGTACGGTCCATAGGGTCAAACTAGGAGTGATGGGTAGAGGTTGCAGCACTGTGGATTTAGACTTAATAGAATGAACTCCCATCCATTACAACTGGTCTCCAATGTTACCTCCTATTTAAGACCTTTATTGATTCCTACTGTGCCCCCAAACTAGTCTATTTGCCAATGCCTCCCCCAGAAATTAGCTTATATTTACCAACATACTTATATATTACATATTATACTAATATATTATACTTACATATATTATACTAACATACTTATATATGTTGTTTCTCATAATAATTTCTCATAATAATATATAATATGTAAATATAACATTATTGTTAATAATAAATTATTATACTATAAAATAAATATAATAAATAATGTATAATCTCTCCATATAAATAGCTTGTTTTGAATTTTGGAAATATCTTGTTTTAAAAACTGTTTTGAATCAGAAATAGTTTCTTGACCTCTGCAATTAAAAAAAATAAATAAATTGTTGTGTAGTTCTCATTCTGGGCTATTCTACAACTTTCGCCTTAGATATCATGTCGTGCCCCAGGAGATAGTCCCAGGGAAATTAGACAATTTGCCCAAGATTACACACAGAGTAAGTAGCAGAATCAGTGTTTAAACCCAAGGTCTTCTAGCTCGAAATCTAGCACCTTAATACCATATTGGGCACTGTTTGGCTTAATAGTATGTGTAGAAACCAGTTGGACATCAATCCCAATCTGAAGTGAAGAAAAATTGAGAAAGGAATAAAAAGTCACATGACATATGTATTTTGCCAAGTAAAAATATTTCTCTCCACTGACCAAACAAAACAAAAAGTAGTTTCCCCTTTTTACTAAGTTGAGGTACAAAAGGTGGAATATAAAGAACAAAAGACTGAATAATATATTCAACTTATTTAGCAACAGCATTTATTAGCAGGAATGATATTATGAATACAACATAGAATTCCCTTTCATTTTTATTGGCTTAAGCAGCAATAAAATCTTCACCCACAAACAGGGGAAGACAGGATTTGTATTTTTGAAGGAATAAAAGAAAATACTCTCTAGACATGTTCTATCCATCCCTTCTTAAAAAGACTAGTTGTAAACAAGAAAAAGACTGTCTCAGGGGTACTTTCCTGGACAGGCTCTGTACCAAGTTTTATATAATGGTCATAAGCTGTTGCTTATAAATTAATAAATGCCTGATAAAAATAGAGGCTCGAAAAGAATCTGGACTTGTGATTTTTCATTGATGCAAGGCAGCAGATCTCAAACTTTTTGGTCTCAATATTTCTTTATACTCTTAAAAAATTATTGAGGATTCCTTAAAAAGCTTCTATGTCTCAGTAATACTATGAAAACAGTTTTAACTTTGTGGACCCCCTGTTGCTGAGGACTATTCAGTTCACTTTGGAAATATTTCTTGTATATTCACTCTTTCCTCCACTGTCACTGCCACCATCTTGCTTCTGGTCCTTACTGCCTCACTCTTACACTTCTGTAGTTAGTCCTCTGCTTGGTCTTTTTGACACAAATCTCTCCCAAATCTAGTCAGTCTTCTACCATACTGTCACAGTGCCGGACCATGTTACCCCTCCAGGATCAAATGTAAAATCCTGTTTGACATCCAAAGCTCTTCATAAGTTGGCCCCCTCTTATGTTTCCAGTCTTCTTACACCTTACACAATTCTTCCCTCTAGGTTAATTTAAATGTACACTGACCAATCACTGGGTGTAGTTTTGGCTTATGTAATCTGGCTATTGAATCTCTTTAAAAACCAGCATGCTGTCCATTCCAGTACTGTCTAATTTGGGTAACCATGTAACCCCGGCAGTCCCTCAGTAATAAATCCACTTCCAAATTTTAATCTCAGGGATCTTCTGTCTCGCTCTTTTAAGCTCAACACATGAAGGAAGATTATGAATTGGACTACATCACCAACAATCTTGGGAAGCAATTTGGAGTTATGCAGAAAATAAAATGTCCTTACCTTTTGACTCAAAGATTCTATTGCTAGCAAATGTTCAAAGGATGTCAGTGATAAAAAGAAAGACTCCATATTCATCCAAATATTTATAGCAGCATTTTTGTGCCAGCAAAAAACTAGAAACAAAGTGAATGCCTATCAATTGGGGAATATTGTTATCTCTGTGCAGATGACAAAGTGCTTGGCATGTAATAGGCACTTAATAAATATTTATTGACTGACACTTATATATGACTGAAATATAAAATAAACAATTAAAAAGAGTAAAACCTAGACATAAACACCAGTCCTTTTGGACAGAAAAGGAGGAAGAGAAAGGAAAAAATAAAACTTGGATTTTCCTTAATTTGTTTTATTCTTCCTCAGTTTCTAAAATCACTCTCATATCTGATAAATTCAGTAAATTCTTTCTTGCACAAAGTAGAGGTGTAGCTTTGGGGTTAGTCTCCCACACTTTGTGTACAATCTCTCTCTTTTCAATCCCTTCGGAAGCTCCCAAAGAGCTACCACCCCCTGAGGAACACCTGAATGACTGCCTGGAGGGTTAAAGGGAGAAGGGGCGTGGCAGTGTTAGCTTCAGGTGCAATTGGGGGACATAGAATAAAAATAAAGGGGTAGGGGTCTTGACCCCAAACAGGCCCTGGGAACCCCTTTTAACTTTCCTGGAGCAATCTTCCCACTTGATCTAAGTCTTTTATTATTGCTAAATACAAATATCTGTAACACTTAACCTAGTCAAGCCATCCATTGTCTTCAGATAGCTTTCCCATGCTAGATCCTAACAAAACCCCATTCTCTTTGTTCACTGCTTCATACCTCTTGTCACCCCAGCCTACTGGCCACTGCCATCAAGATTCTACCTAACCCCCCACCCTCTTACCTTCTCCCCAAACTACTTATATCTATATTCTTATATTTATATCTACCTATATGCTTCTGACAGTCTTTCTGTATCTGTCTTGTTTCCATTAAGGTGCTGACCTGGTGACATTAGCATTATAAATACTCAGATTCCTCAAGAGTCTGATCAATATGGTGGTTCTGATGTGCTGTGCTTGTGGTGTCTGTTTGTAACATTAATTTGTAACATAAGTTTGTAAAATCAATTTGTAAAACCAGTTTGTAACTGTTTCTCTTGTGTGTGTGTGTGCGTGTGCATGTGTATAAATTTTACAACACATTAAGTTTCATTATAATTTTTATTTTTCTTTCCTATTTCTGTACCATTTTTAAAAGCAGATAATATGTACACATTAGTGTATAAGATGATAGATGTAAGATTGTGGGAAAGTTGAAGGATGATGATGAGCTGGAAGACATGGGGTTATGTAGAAGAAGCATGCAGTCGGCAGGGCAGACCCTGACCTGTTCTTTATTCTCTAAATCTTGGCCCTGTACTTCCCTCTTTCATGCAGGATTTTTCATGAATGAAGAGACTAAGTATTCTTAGAAATCTATTATTTAAACACTGTCTTTATGCTATGAAGTCATGAAATAATTCTTTTCTAGCCAAATCTGAACACTAACTGATTTTCATGGTAAACTCAAAGGAATTTTAGAATGGATTAAAGATGAACCTAACCAACTTAAGCTCCCCAAACAAGATCATGAGTGAGGAGTAGTGAACAGTCATTTAAGTTCTTTAACACCAGTTCTCATCTACATTATCTGAGAGAATTCTGGGACTGTGCTTTATGAGACTTTATGATCTCCAACTCTTCAGGACATCTTCCCTGTACCCTTGTAATTTCTGTTCCAGACCCCTCTTATCTGTACCTATTCTATATTAGTTATTTGACCAGTTAGCACACAATCAAATAGAGGAGTTAGAACAGTAGGAAAGAAAATTTTTCCCCAATTTACATCTGTAGAATTGTTATGTCAGGTGCGTAAGCGCCTAACAGATATTCTTGAAATATCTTTCCTTTTACTCTTCTCTTCTGCTGAAGTATGTTATTATTGTCATGTTACTGGCAGTAATGAATGACATCATTTTTGACCAAATAGCTGCTTTTATGTACCTAGCAAATTCTTCTATCTGTCCACTGCCATGGTAACTGAGGATAAGTATAGATATGCTAGTGAAAAACCTTATTTCCTATTGCTTTAAAAGGTTCTGAAGTGAGTTCTTGTCACCGTAATCAAGGTAGAATCCTCAGGGTCATAACACTGCAGTTGGAAGTGAAATCTGAATTCTAGACCTAGGTTTCATGGATACACTGTGTAATCTGTAAAATGTGAATTATTATAATTCCTGTAATGTTCTTAGATCAAAGGGAAGGGAAAGGGAGTAAGCCTTTATGTAATGTAGCACCTACTTTGTGCCCAGAATTGTGCTTTGTGAAGAACTTACAACAGCCCTAGGGGGTACATGTTGTTATCACCCCCATTTTTACAGACAAGAAAACTGTGAGGTGAGCAAAGGGTGAAGTATCTTGCCTAGGATCAGACAGCTAGAAAGTTTCTGAGGTTGTATTTGAGTTAAAGTCTTTCCAAGCCCAGCACTCTCCACTGTGTCTCCAACTGCTTCATGTGGCAGATGTGGAATAATAGTCGCAGTACTTTCTGAACTTTTAGAGCTGAGAGTGCTATGGTTTGAGCTGTGTAACTTGCATATGGTCACTTAAGAGATTTTTATTTTGAGCTCCGAATTTTCGTTATTTTTCTTCCATCTTTGCCCTAGTGAGGAAGCAAGAAAAATGAAACTGGGCATCATTTAACATGCATAGGCAAGGAAAAGAAATTCCTGCCTTAATTTCCAGAAAAAGTCCAAAATTAGACAAAACTCCCATTAACTTTAACTTCCATTCCATTAACCAGGTCTGTTCATGAACCTGGAATATGGGTGGTCTTGGTCTTCATTATTAAGAGTTCCTAAAGTTACTCCAATTTATTTGTCTTTGAAATGTTATTGTTACAAGTTGTCCTGCTTCTGCTCATTTCACTTTTGCACATTATTTTTATGGCTATAAGTTTCTTAGTTCTCACACGTAATAGTTGAATGTTAGTGAGAACAAATGATAACTTGACTCTTTCAGGGAGGCTTATATCTTTTTATTGTCATAACAAAATGGTAACTTGTACAAAGAAATTGTGATGTATTTATTTTCTTAAAGGAAAAGGCAATTTTTTTTCTAAAATTTTTTTTAAACAAGAAATGTACATTTAAAAATTGTGGGGTTTTTTTATCCTTGAATACTAATCAGAAGGTTACCCTTTAGGAATTTTTTGTCACAAAAGAAGAAAAGCAAGAATACCCAGCTTCATTGAAAACTAGAGGAAATAACGTTCAGACATAAGAGCAGTGATACAGAATAATTTGCTTCATGTAAACTATGTTTGAGGGCAAAAAGAGAAGTTTGGAGGAAATGCCATAGGTTTTGATTAACCAGTTAAATGTCAACTCTTTCTTTTTTTAATCACTTACTTTTTTTTTTTTTTTTTTTGCTATTTAGGCTTATGGAATGAAGTTAGAGAAGTCTGGTGACCTTTCTTAGCAACAACCCTTACCAACTTAGATGAAGCCTTACAAGGAGGTGTGCCTCAGGGCTCACTCACAGAGGTAAGGGAAAAATTTTTTTTTCTTATTTTGTTGTCAGTAGTCAATTCATAAACATTAATCAAGTAGATATAGCCAAGTAGATTATTAAAATTAGTTATTTAACAAGAATTGGGTTTTTCTCTTTAATTAGATTGTGAGTACTTTTAAAACAGATTCATCTCCCTATTTTTCTTAATACCCTATACAGCTTAATTTTTTTTGATTGGTGCCCTTAATCCCAAACCTTTCCTATCTCCTCAGACCTTGTTCTTTCCATCTTTAATCCCTCCTTGTCTTGGCTTCCTCCCCTCTCCTTAAAATATGCTCTAGCTCCCATCCTAAGAAAAAAACTAGCTGAGCCAAGGAGGAGGACTCTCTCATCTGATTCTAAAGGGATATAAAAGCAGGAGTATTCAGAGTCATTGAGGAGGGCAAGATGAAAATTTGATTCAGTTACTGATATAAGTGATGAGGGAAGGGTAATAGGTTCTATCAAGGACCCTGATCACTATCAGTGACCAGAAACCCTGCAATTCCATCTGGAAAGAATTCACCAGGCTCAAGCAAACTTGTTGATTAAGATAATATTTCTGTAAAAGAGAAATCTGGAATGTTATCAGCATAGAGAGTAATTACAGCCTCTTCTGTATTCATATTGATTTCAACTGTTTATATACTTCTATAGGATTTCTTATCCCTTTCCCCACTGGATCTCATGAAAATGACAGGCCAGAATTACCAGGCTGTTCAAGAGCTTCTCTACATAGTTAGTAGAGACTGTGCTCCTCAAATGCAAACTGTAAGTTTCCTTGACATTTTGATGCTTCCTTAGTAGAAGTAATAAGATTTTTATAAGCTATTTTACAAAGCAATGATTAATGAAGACTTGTGATCATGAGGTTCAAGTCCTCATTGTGCCACAGACAGACCTCTTATTTTAATAATTGCTATGCCATTTATTTTTACAATAAGATGTCATGCTTCCAATGGTTGTATTTTAATAACTTGTAGCACACAACAGATGTAAATGGCTTAGAAAATGATTACTTTAAGAGGTATCAGCACTTTAATTTTTACTTTGAAAATCTAGTACTGGGGAGGACCTGAGTTCAAATCTGGCCTCAGACACTTACTAGCCATGTGACCTTGGGCAAGTCACTTAACCCCAATTGCCCTGCTTTCCCCCTCAAAAAAAAAGAAAAAAGAAAAAATCTAGTACTAAAAACCTTGTTTTCATCTTAAACTGTAGGGTTAGAGCAACTTGATCCTCATTTCAATTAATTTTTTACATGAACCAACTGCTGAGAACTGAGCAGTGGATATGGTATAAAGTGGGATCACATGATATTTCTAGACATCTTCTGATCATATTGTACTAGTGATTTTTTTTTGAAAGGCTCATTTCAGCTCATTGATGCTCTCCCCAAATATATCCAGAAAATGGCCACTGATAATTTTTCCTCAAGTAGGTGTAAATATTCATTTATTTTTAAAAACTACATTGCATGATAATCTGGGGTTCTGCTTTTTAAATAGAATTGAATCTCTTATTTAATTCTGAAATGTGCCCTGTCTTTATAATAGTAACCCAAACTGAACATATTGCTTATGATATTGTGATAATTACACAAGACATGAAGTTCTTAAAGAAGTTATACTTCTTACCCTGCCTCTATCTTTTCTTTGAAAAGAGTCCATCATCACTACATCCGTATATATGAATCGAGAAAATCTTGTTTGAAATCTTGACTTTGCCACTCTTATAAGCATTATATTGTGCAACTCATTTCATTGGCTTTATGTTTAATTTCTTTTGAATACTTTTTGAAATATATGTCTGGGGGGGGGGGTTGAGGTCCATATATCTCTAATGGAATTTTTAGCAGTGATATCTCTATGTCTTTTGTTTTAGTTTTCCCTTTGATACTGACTTGGGATATACAAGGAATTTAGCAACTTTGCTTTAGCTGTTCCTGAATTTTTGTTTTAATTTTCATCTCCACAGATTAATCAGGATAGCAGAATCCCATTTCCCTACCTATTTCAACCCTGAAGAAAAATTACTTTCAATGAGCAGCCAAATTCATTTACATCAGGAACTTACTTGTAACTAAATACTAAAAAGGTAAGCAGTACACTTGTCTTCTGTCCTTTGACAATTCCACTATCCCTGTGCAGCTCTTTATAATATGATGCTCAGACTATTGCCATATGGATTGCTTGGTCTTCTTGCCCCAAGCCTCTCCCCACTCCAGTCCATCAACAGAGCTGACAGAGTGATCTTCCTGAATTGCTGATCTGACTGTCACATTACCCACCCTCACCTTCACTGAGTAAACTCAGTTTACTCTCTGTCATCTCATGAATCAAATAAAAATACTGTTTTTGGTTTTCAAAGCCCAGAATAACCATTTCTTGGCCCCCAACTTCTATCTTCTCACTATACCTTACAATCTCCCACACGCTCTGAGGTCTAATGACACTGGCATGTTTTCTTTGGTGTTCTTTACACAAGATGCTACATTTTTTACCTGTAGGCAGTTTCTTTGGCTATCACTCATCCCTGGAATGTTTCCTCCTAATTTTTGCCTCCTAGTGTCCTTTGAATATTTTAGGTTCAAGACAAAATTGCCTGCACCCTGAGCCTATGTGGATGAGCTGGTACCTGGATGAGCCCAGGTATCAACCCAACTGCATGTACCCTGAGTTTAAATCCTGTTAAAATCCTCTGTTTTAATGGCAGTAATAACCTTGAGTAACTAAGTTTTTAAAGTTTGGAATTATTTTTTATTCTCCTTGATGACTCCTGACATGCTCTTCCCTATTTAATGGCTTTGTCTCTTCCCCCTCCATAACTTTCAACTCAGAGATTCATTCTCTTATTTCAAGATGTAGTCTATTTTTGGCTTTAAAGACTAATCTTAAGTATATTGTTTATAGCCAACTTTTGCCAAACTTCCCTTCCATCTTATACCAACTGAGGAAAGAAGAGGTTAATGATTTGCCCAGGCTCACATGGCTAGGAAGTATTCTGAGGCAGGATTTGGATTCATTGCTGTCTTCCTTACTTCAGGCCCAGCACTGTCCACTGTGCCATTCACTGAGGCACAACTCGTTTAATTGTTTCCCTTCTGATAGGTAATTTATATGCTTTATCTACCATTCTGTATACATGGCCTACTGGATACAGGACTGGATGTGGAGTCAGGAAGACCTTCTATACAATCCATCCTCAGGTACTTATAACCTATATTACCTTTAGTAAAAACCAGTTAAGTACCACGTGTGTCACTATACTAATCACACATGTCTGTTCCTTAGTCATCATGTAGATCAAATGACATAATATGTACAAAGCATATAACCTATATAAAACCTATATAAAAAAGTACCACATAAATCCCAGATGTTCTTTGCTGCCAGAAATAGCAATGCACTTGTGTAAATTGAGATTGTGTGGGATACAAGACCCTTACCCAAATAAAAAAACGCAGAGGTTTCTCAAGGCAAAAACTGAAGCTCTTTACTTCCCTAGTCCAGTATCTTGAGAGTTGGGCATCACCTACCCCAGAGCAAGCTGGTATAGGCTTGGGAGGCACTGCCCAGAGATCAAGCAGACAGTTATATACCCCTCTACAAACAATTCTAAGAAAACCCACAAAAGGCCTCCCCAGTATCTGGACTTCCATTCCCATTGGTGGGATGTATGGCCTCACAGTCTAAGTACACAATGCAAATACATATTTCATCTATTTTCCTTATTGAGCAAAGGCAGGTGGTATCTAGAGTATCTAGGAGGGAGAAGGGAGGGGGTAGCACCTGATTTCCCTGAAATCAGGCCATTTACAGGAAAATGAAACTCAGGTCTAGTGGGGGTTAGGACCTAGCTCAATTCTGGTGCTCCTGTTTTATGAGAATACTTTCACCCATTTCACTCAGGACCTTTTTCATTATTGCTTTTCTTTGAAACCATACACACACACACACACACACACACACACACACACACACACACACACACACACATTTATTTATTTACTTACTTGCTAGGTCTACTCCTAGTTTGTGTCATTCTGAGTAGTCCCTTGGTTACATTTTGATGATTTTTTATCCTAATTGTTCTCGGCAGTAAATCAACCCACATTTAGTTAATTCTAACTCTGTTACCACTGAGCTAGTCAATGGACATAACAACACCTCCTCACATATGTACCACCTCTCCACATTGTCTCCTAGTACCACTTAATACAGAAAAAAAAAGTATATTAAATATTTCAGTGTCTATGGAGCCATTCTTTTTGTCAAGTATTTTTTAGTGGTATTTATTGTCCTGAGAGTGCAATATCTGTAGTGTTTAGATCTTTTATTAAGTCTAAATTGTATTCCAGAATTTTTTACTCCAATTCCTAAAATTGTACACCTGTCTTTCCACAATCCAGTCAACACTGCACAGTACATCTTTTTCCATCTTTGCCAATTTGTTGAGTGTGTTGTTAAACTTCAGGGTTCAAAAAATTAGACCTTTACTAATTTCTTTTTATATGAGTGAGATTTCTTTCTATATTCTCTTCTGTCCTGTCTTAGAGAGACAGCCTTTATAACATAGAATTGAAAATAGTTAAGAGTGAAATTTTTTATAAAGGAAAATCATTCAAAAATTTGAGATTTGACATTGCATACATTCATTCATGCATGTAAACTTTCCATTTCTCCAAAAGTTGCTCATACCTCTTTTGGGACATCTTTTTCTTTATAATTAGTCAATATTTGTTTTCACTAGTCTTGTGATCAACATTCTTTCCATATCAACAGCCTACCTCTTTTTTGAATCAATTGTCTCCGTGATATAATTTTGGCACTTATCTATGTATTTTTTTTTGTTTATTTGTTTATCTATGACCATTAAGTTCTATCCATTATTGCTCTGGGTGTTTTCCAAAATTGATTCTTCTTAGTATTTAGTATTTGCAGACTTCCAGATTGACACCATCATTAACATATAGCAGTCATTTAATAAATGATTAAGATAAAGGTGCCTTGTAAGGTCTACACAAGTGAGAAGATTCTTCCTAAACACTTCGCATTTATCAGTCCTCAGCAATAATATTTGTTGACTAAATGATGGGTGGTCTGAATCTTGACAATATAACTTACAATCCTTGTTTTTTCATCACTCTTAATTTTTATCTCTTTCACTGAACTTCTAATCATGTTGAAATTATTTACATTATTTACATGAAAATTGAACAAAAATTCAAGTGAATGAAATAACACTGTAGTGTTAGCATCCTTGTTATGCAAACTATATGACAGCTTAAGAAAAAAATTGCTGGGAAATTGAGCAGTCTATGACATTGAGGGATGTAAAAAAAAAAAAAAGCAATTGGCCAAGATGTTGGGGGGACAGAATGTACATTTCGAGTACATGCAATGTGGGCACGGACAAACAGAGTTCAGATTTTCACATTTTTAATGACATGTTGACATTTCTTACTTATTGTTAGATGTTTTAAAATATTTATTCTTTTAAAGGATTGAGTCATTTAAAGTTTTGATTATTGATTCTATTGCTTGTGGTCAGAAAGGAGTTTGATACTCAACTTCCAGGCAATGTGAATTTTTTGGCAAAAGAATAATCATTATTGAAGTATTTGGCTGAGGAATTTTCAACAATAGTAAGTTTTTCTTTCTTATTCATACACTGTCTGACATCTAGTATCAGGACAAAATTTTAGAAGGAGAAAAAATAAAACCAGATTGCTGTTTTGTTTGGTTTCAATTTATGTTTTCAGTTTTAACTTGGGGCAGACTACAGAGTTTTAAAATGTTGCTCCAGTCACTCTTGCTGTTCATTTTCTGGGCACATATTATATTTCTCTCCCTCCTTTTGTCACATCCTTGCAATTGATGTGCATATAATTGCACAGGCAGAATCATAGTTGTATTCCTAGTCACTGTTTCTTATGGTGTCGTTTTCATGGTTTTTGTACTTATACTTGATCAACAGTTGAATTTGGACTTTGATTCTTATGCTAGAACTAAAGCTGTTTGTAAAGAGCCTGAACTTAAGGACTTATTTTGGTATATAACTCATTTGCAAAAACTGGTTTGATAATTGGGTATTTTTGTCTGTATATATGAGAGATAACACTTGGTGTAGAGGCTTCACAACATCATGTTGCATTTGGTTAGACCCTTTTGAACTCTCAACAGACAATTCTGGATGCTTTCTAATCTTGAAATTTAGGGTTTAGATTTTTTCTGTTACAAATAAGAATGAGTTTTCTGTTTTAAGAAGAATTTTTCCAAAAATAATGAGTTAAAGGGAGGTAAATTTCTAATTAATTAACCTGTCTAAGAAATAATTTCCAATAGGAATTGAATTAATTTTATCTGTCCTTAATTTTTCACATACTATACTCTTCATTGTTCTAGAAATATATCCTGATGGTGACAAATGAAATGGAAAAAAAGGTTAAATACAGTAATTTATGAGAATGAAATTTGTTAAGGACCCATTATGTGTTTTGTAAATATATCTGGCAAAAGTATAAATAATTTAAAAATCTGTGCTTGCAGAGGTCATACATTTTAAGGGGAGAGACATCAAGGGCACATAGGAATATATGCAGCTAAAAAGAAAACTCCTAGCTAAAAACATACATTTTAAGTTGTCATAAATATCTACAATATCCGTGATTGCAAGCCTTGTGGCCAGGATGTTCATTAAGTAGTTGGGGAGGGTTAATCAGAAAGGACTTCGTGGCAGAAGTTGGTGCCTGACATTCACCTTAAAGAAAGGTATTTATGTGGTGCTATTATTAAGGAGAGACTATTTAGTAGTGGGATATGGCTACTACCAATACCGTTCTCCAAGAAGAAAAGAGAAAAGCATCATTTGTCTAGAGAGTAGAAAATGAAAGGTAATACATGCTGAGGTTGGAAAGATAGGTTGGAGCCAGGTTGTAAAAGGCTTTAAAGATTAAACAGACACATGATAGAGGTGGTTTCAAGTCACAGTAGGTTTATTGAATTCAGAAGTCAAGTGGTCACATTTGTAGTTGAAAATTACTTTCTTAGCAAGTCATTTGAGATGAACTGCATTCAGGAAAAGAGTGATGCTAATTAGCAGAAAGCAACATAATTAGCAGAAAGGTCCACATAGGATCTCTAGGAAAAGCATAAATGTTATATTACCTTCTCAATATTGTTTGTAGTTCTCCAACTTAAAGAGTCCCAGTATAATCTTAACACTCCCCTCCCCATATTCTAAACCTGCCAGACTGTAACAAGTGGTGACACATGTAGCCACAGTATATCTCAATAGTGCTTTCCTGTTTTATCAAGAACAATTCAAAAACAATTCAAAAAACAATTCAGACCCATATATAAACACATACATCAGGTTGATTTTGGCCCTAGGACTGATTTCATTTCTTATACATTACAATCTGTGGTATCTTCCAGGATTGTTAGTAATACACTAAGTGTTAAGACAATCATATAGAGAATGAAAAGTTATGATAACTTTGTGCCTTTACAGAAATCTGTTTTCAGGGGTAGTGAAAGCTAACATAAAAATTTCAGGTATTTCTTTTACTTTTAAATGTTTGAAAACTATATAAAATTAATTTTGGAAATCACTAAATTTGAAGAGAAATTTGGAAATCGAAATTTTATATAAAATCAATGTGGGAAAGTATCTTTATATATAATTTTAAAAGTTTCATTTCATAAAATAAAATTACATAAAAATGTAATGTTTCAGGGAAATCAAATAATCAGAAAGCTCTGCAAATGGCTGAACATTAAACTTTGTTTCTCATGGTTCATATATGTAGAAAAGTCGGCTAACTTCATTAAGGTTAAACAACAAAATAAATGCAAGGTGTCCTACTTTTCCTCTTGGGTTTAAGGCACAAAAGCACACTATCACCTTGAAATCATGTTTTTGGTGTTGTGATTTGTTAGTTTTTGGCACAAAATTGTCCTCAAAATATAAAATGCAGAATGTAAGCTCTTAGACATCAAGGACTATTTCACTTTTTTCTTTATTTCCTATAACTAGGATAATGCCTGGAACTTTGCAGATGTTTAATAAATCCTTTTTGATTGACTGAGTCTATTAAATTTTATATTTATGCTGTTAAAAAATGATTCTTAAAAAAGCAAGACTTTTATGAGGAAACAACTCTCATCACCAATGTAAATAAACCAAAACCATACTTTCTTTTCCCCTGTAAGGTACTGTTGCTTTCTTGAAAAACTTGAAATTTTTCTCCAAAGACCCACCCACTAAAGCTATGGTTGAACAGGATCTTCCAAAAAAAATGTCTTATATGAACCCCAAATTCTAAAATGGTTTATACAATAATGGAGCTATATGGAAAAATTCTGATGAAATTAAGGACTAAGAAAAGGGCCTGTGATATGACACATGACAGATAAATTTAGCACAGAAACACAACTGAGGAGTCTTTGTTATACTGTCCCTTTTATTTTTGATCTAATTACTGTCTCTATTTTGACATATTCTTTTTTTTTTCTCTTTGGAGGGCAATTGGGGTTAAGTAACTTGCCCAAGGTCACACGGCTAGGTTTTTGTTTGTGTGTGCGTTAAGTGTCTGAGGTCAAATTCGAACTCAGGTCCTTCTGGCTCCAAGGCCAGCGCTCTACTCACTGCGCCACCTAGCCGCCCCTGACATATTCTTTTTACGTCTTCTTCTCTAAATATAATATGATGAAATTTGTTTTGAGACAAATGGGAAGTTACTATTGGGCTGCTATCATCTCCCTAAACCAGGAAAATTTAATTTTTATACCAGGTCAGACTTTTTTCCAGTTGAGTCAAAGTTGGACAATGATATTTGTGTTGTGTTGATATTATTTTACCAATACAAACTTGACTCTTTGCTCTGCATTTGGTTTAGTTTTGTCACCACTTTTTCAATTTTTTCTTTTGGCCTTTTTCTTTTTACTCAATTAGCCACTAAAATTAGGCACAAAAGATGTTATAGAGCTCTAAGTGATTTGGCTAGCTCCGTATGTAAATGATAGGGACCTCTTGAACTATTGTCTTATACCTGTTGTAATGATGCTGACAGAGTGGTCTCTTTAAGGCATTGTTTTTTTTTTTAAGTTTTTATCCAATGTTTTGCAAAACACGTAGGAATAACAATGTGTTCTAATAAATAGAAGAGCAGGATTAATTTTTTTTCTGCAACTATTCTGTTCTAGTTCAGTAATAACATTAGTTCACATTTTTATAATGCTTTTTTATATGTTACAAAATACTTATGAGAACCCTGAGAAGTGAAGGTTAGAAATACTGATAATCCAATTTGCAGATTGGAGAGGAAGCCTTTGAAGAGTTAAAGGCTGAGATCCAAATCTCACAGTTAGAAAGTAATAAATGTGGAATTGGAATCCAGTCCCCTTTCTATTTTAAGTCTTTTCTTTCTCACTATACTCTTTTGTTAGCTCAATCTGGCAACCTGCTCTAATCAACCAGAAGACCTTCAAATCCCTTTTTTCCTTAATCTTCAAATACCATTGTTGGCCCTTCTGCAATTAGACGTAAAGACAATTTTTGAGATAGATTTTTTTTTAAAGTAGCAAGTTATAAATTTTTTCCCCGTCTTTCAACTCACCTGTCCCTAAAATGGGAACTTTGATGCAGGGTAAATGTGAAATCTTGCAAAACACAGTATCATAGTAGTTAAGGTGAGAAAAACAGACTAAAAGGGGGAGAAGACCACACACACAGAAAAATAAACTGAAGAAAATATTTGTCTGCTTTCAGATTTGATCAGTTTTTGTGGATGTGGATAATATTTTCCAGTATGAATCCTTTGAATTTCCTTGCATAATTTTAATCTTGAGAATTGCAAAGTCATTTGGTATCTGTCATTTAAAGAGTATTCTTGTAACTTATGTATGTTTTCTTGTTTATGTTCACTTTACTTTGTATCAGTTCCTGTAAGTATTTCCAATACAGACCCATTTATCAATGAAAAGAGATATGGACCTGTAAAAGAATAAGGTATGTAATATTAGCATAAATTTTTCTAATAAATGCATCATATATTTCTAAGCACTGAAGCTTTTTCTTTAAAAAATTGATGTAATCTAAAACATATAACCTTTCTATACCTTTTAGAAAGCCAATTTCATATTTATCACTTCTTGTTTCAGTGTCATTCTGTATATCACTTCTGATTCTGTTTTAATACAATGACCGATGTAGGGCATACTTAAGGCATGTTATAATAAGGCTATTGTTATGTCCCCTACATTAAATGTCTCCATGATTTTTGCATTACTTTAAGGCTGGAGCTAATTGCTTTGTTATAGTTCAATAACGAAACCTCAAATTTGTATAAAACTTTGGAGTTTTAAAAATACTTTTTTCATAAGAATCAACTCCAGGAGATAATTTTGCACCCTCAGATTTGAGATTTGATTGGCGTCCATGCAACAAACTATGGGAATGCTTCAAATTTCTGGCTGCCCCTCATTGAATAATGCTCCCCACATTTCTGGTTAGTGCTGTGATCACAGGCAGAGGTTTCATTTTTTCTTTTCTTTTTCTTAATTATGCCCTCTGTTTCTAAACTGTTTTAAGTCAAGGTGCAATTAGAGAACCAGATTACTCAAATCAGTGAGCTTTTAATTTCATAGAGAACTGGAATGGTTTTGTTTGAAGAAACATTGGTAAGTAGCCAGGGCAGAGTTCTTTTTGGTCTTGGATCTCTTTGTCCTTCCATGACTGGGTCCTCTCCTGAAGGAGTCATGCTGACAGTGTCCTTCACCATTGGGAGCATGGTTCTGCTATTATCTCCTTTCATCTCTATAACAAATACAATGTCATGATCCACAAAGATAACCCTTACTCTGGTCATGTTTGAGGTCATAGCAACGTTTTCTGTTGTCCCCACACATCCTCAGGATTTTCTTCTCTCTACTGGTGGAAGAATCTTTGAATCCTCCATCTGTTCCTATCCTTCCCTCCAAAATAAAAGTCAGTCTGGGAACCTTCCATCCTGTTTCATCTTTTCTCTGAGCTTCTGTCTTGACTATTTTTGTGCTTGTGGTGTGGATGAAATAACTTACTTTCTTATTGTATTTATTAATCATTTCAGTCTGTTATTTTGTTTTATCAGAGTATGTGGCAACTATGCTGTCTACCTAAATTTAAGTAGTCATCCTAGAAAGAATTCATTAGTCAATTACTTAAAAATAATTCATTCTTAGTGATCATAACTCCTATTCATTCAGTGTTCCAAATTTATAAGATTTCACTAAGAAACACAATAAAATTATTGGTTTCTGATAAAGTCATTAGGTTTCAATTGCTCCAATCTAATTTAGAAGGAGTTATTCTCTCCAGTGACTTTTTGAAATACCTTTTCAATCTGGCAAATTCGGATTTTTAAAGCATTCTCTTTATTGTCTTTTTGCAGCCTCTCTTGCCATTTGAGGTTTCTTTGGTAGTTTTTTTTTTTTAGTTTACATCATTCATTTCCACAAGATTTTGAGTTACAAATTTTCTCCCCATTTTCCCCCGTACTCACCACCCCAGTTTCTGTATTTATTATATTCTTAATTTCCCAGTTATATGTAAAATAACATGATTTTAAACCTTTGAATTCCAGATTTTTTCTCTACCTTCGTTGTCACCCACCCTCACTGGGAAGATAAGCAATTTAGTATATGTTGTACATGTGCAGTTATGCAAAACATTTCCATAGTATATGTTGTGAAAGACTGACTATATTTCCCTCCATCCCATCCCACCCCTCACTTATTGTATTCTAGAGAATTTGATCCTGTACTTTTTCAAAAGTGGGTGCTCCGTTCCATCATCCCCCCCTCATCTCCTTTCCCCCTACTCTTCTGTAGGGTGAGATACCCTATTTAGTGTGTATGTGATTCCCTCCTTAAGGTAAATTGATTGAGAACAAGGTTATTATTCCTGTTCTTCATGTTCTTCCCCTCTATTGTAACAGTTTTCCCTTGCTTCTTCTATATGAGATGTTTCACCCCATTTTATCTCCACCCATATTTCACCAAATTGCCGGGGCTTTCACAGTAGTGTACCCTCTCTGCAGCCACCACACTCTCTGTTACACTGGCCACACACTCCAGGACCACCAGCTAAGACCTGGATCTGGATCCCAGCAAGACAGATTAGGTATAAATACGAATGGTATTGACAAAAAAAAATTTAAAAATCTGGTGTCTGTGTTCTTTTTTAACAGGAATACACAATACATATGAATATAAAAAAAATACAATAATACCCTAGGGGGTGGGGCGAGACGGGGCCACGCCCAATGGGACGGGGCTAGGCCGGGGCCCCCTTTGGCTTGTTAGTTGAAATTGAATATATAGGTTTTCTTCGATAAATACGAATGGTATTCACACACACACACACACACACACACACACACACACACACACAAATATCCTTTCTGTGTTCTTTTTTTAACAGGAATACACAATGCATATGAATATAATAAAAATACAATAGCCCCCCCTGGAGGCAGTGCCAAGTCAGGGCTCTGGCTGGACGCTGTGTCCCTGAACTGATGATGAATGTAGGGAGAGTCTGGTACCAGAGAATAAGACGATTCATTGTGAACACAGAGAGAAAGCCAAGTACGTAAGGGAGAAGGGAAAGGAGAGCCTTTCACTCTTAGATGGAGGGAACAGGACCCTAGTTCTGTGAGCAAACAGAGAGAGCCAGGCATATAAATCCCAACTGGTGATGAAGGGAGGTATATCAGGGATCCAGAGCCAGGGTCTATTATGCCAGGAGTTTGAGAAACGTGAGTCCCCAAACTGATGATGAAGGAAGGCATAGCCTGTCTCCATAGAATTGAACGACAGAGAGTCAGCCGGACGTTTGGGACTCATGCACTTTCAGAGGGTTGGTGGAGGGAGGGAGAGCTGGGCTCCATAGAATAAAAGGCTGTCTGTGAACATGTAGAGGGAACCAGTTGTATAAAGATGGGGCCACAAAAACCTTGGGTTCCCTGACTGAGAACACACAGAAAGAGCCCGGCATAGAAATCTAGAGGAAGAAATATTCAATTTAATCTAAAATAAGCCAAAGCAAAAGAGAAATAGCCAAGAGAAAGCTGAATGTCAAAGATCTTTGATGTGCTCAATTGTTTCTGCAGAGTTACAGTGAAATATACTCTGTCTACTCATTATGTTCTACAATTTTTCAATCAAGAGAATTATGTACATTAAGACTGTCCCCTATATGTAGCAGTGGGTGTTTTTTGTAGTTTGAAGGAAGGGAGAATTGGCATCTCTTGATTTCTCTACCCCTACCCTTCTTCACGTGAGCCCTTATTTCCTTCTAGTTGGGGAAGCAGGAAGTTGGGGTCAAAACTTGGACACTATGCTCTCCTCAGAGAGAGAAGTACTGGGCTAATGTTACTTCTATCTCATCCTCTGAATTTTCTTAGTCTAGGGGGACATACTTTTTAGGGAGAAGTAAAGCTTCTGATCACTGTTCATTAATTGGGGAGGAGAATCCCAAGCTTTATATTAAAGGCTTGACTCCTTTCCCACCAGTCCACAATGAAGACACATAGCAAATTGCAAAGAGAGCCACGTCAGTGGCAAAACAAATCAGAGAAGTGTGCATAGAAGAATATATACCAGACAATATAGAGTGCAAGTACTCTCCTATTGAGAATGAGGTCATTCATCTCAACCAAGAGAGGGTCCTAGATCTCCCCCAAGGGAAAGTCCCCCAAGTCTCTAGCTTTGCAAGCTGGGGATAGGGACGTGATGGAGACTATAAGTTCCTCTCATATTGTCTTCTTTCCAGAGTCTTTCCCTTCAGCAACCTGAGGTGGGTTTGGCATCTTCCATCTTTGTCCTGAAGCCAGAAACACCTGAAGCAACAGCAGAGCCCAAAGAAACTGAAGAGACTCAGAGAGAGCCTGCCACCACCCTCTATACCCCTCTCACCAACTCTGCCCTACTCCTCTCACAGGTTCAGGGCATTGATCTCCACCAAGGAGAAGAGAATCCCATACCAATAGGCTTTGAGACTTTGGTTACTGATACAATGTTAGGACTAGGAGAGATTTTTATGGATAATCAAATCCAATTTATGGATAAGGAAATCAAGCCCAAGAGAAGCAAAGTGACTTGGCCAAGGACACGTAGCTGCTTAATAGAAGAGCCAAGATTAGATCTAATTCTCTTGTTAGTCCAACTCTTGGCACTGTATTTTACGGCCTATCTTTTTGATGACTCCCTAGTATGTACCAAGTATTATGCTAAACATTGTGAGCCATTGCTGATTGTCCTTCATTTTAAAGAGAGTCTGTGACATCATGGGTTGATGTCTTGACTCAAGCTTGAATTGGATTTAAGTGAGACAGAGTTGCACAAAGCCATCAGCCTCCCTCTCTCTTCCAGACTCATTAAAGTTCAGTGGCAGGACAAATGTCAAGATGACTGTCCATGGCTTGGGATGCAGTGGATGACCTTGGTATCACTGATGTTTGATCAGGCTCTAAGCACCCCACAGTGCCCTCTTCGGTTACCTTCATGGACACTGAGACAAATTGTTCTCATTCACTCATTCCACCAGGGAAAGTCTTCACATACTTCCAGTAGACATCCTCCTAACTCACCAATGGGTTTGAGGCCTGTCAGTTACCCTGCTTAAGCCCATCTGCTAAGGTGGTTTTACCAGTATGGCCTTGAACATGCTACAGCTTCTTGGAACCACAGGTGAGGGTTCGGTAACAAATGGACGCTGAAGGTGGATAGGAAACCCTGAAAAAGCCTCAGCAAGCCCTCACACCAGAGGTGCTAGTCCTCCCACGCATCTTTGGTATATGTGAGACACATACAGGAAGTGTAAGACATAGTCCTTTGGGTCTTATAGTACATTTAGGGAGGCAAGACTTGGCACAGCTCACTGGAGTAAGCACCACAAGAGTAAGAATTATTTCTAACCCAGTGGTTTGAATGGTCCATTGCCTAGAGCAGGCATTCAAAAAATGTTTATTAAGTAACTATTAGAGAACAGAGGGCAGCTAGGTGGCATTGGAGCAGCTGGATGGTGCAGAGGATAGAATTCTAAGTATAAAGTCAGAAGGACCTGAGTTCAAATTTGACTTCAAATGCTTACTAGCTGTGTGACTCTGGGCAAGTCACACCCTGTATAATAAATAAATTATTATAATTATTATAAATAATAAATTATATATGCTATGAACTAAACATGATAAATAAAGATATATAATCTCTATAAATAGCTTGTTTTGAAACTATTTTGAATCAGAAACAGTATACTGCTTTGTCTCAGTTTCCTCATCTGTAAAACAAGCTAGAGAAGGAAATGGAAAACCATTCTAGTAGCCATCATAGCCATAAAAATTCCTACATTTCTCCATATAACTCTACAAACAAAATCTCTATACTTCAAATAAATGACCTCAAAGTCCTCCATGTCACCTTTCAGGTCCTGTGACTTATGGCTGGTCCTGTGAAGTAGTCAGGACCTAGAATGGGCTATATATAAATCAAAGGCCTGGACCCAATTGTCACTCCACACCAGAGTATATTTTGCAGTATCTGCCAAATTCCCCATGCCTTTGTGAGGTTCTCTGAGACCTGATTGCCATTCTTACCCTTTTGTAGGTGGTGTCATTTTCTCTCTCTTAACCTCTCTTAACCTGGGCTAAGCCAGTAAGGTTTATCTGATCAGATTATTAGCTAGTAAGCCCTCTCCTTCTGTTCCTTTTTTGGTTCCTCATCTCTCTTTGTGTTCCTAAAGTTCTCATAAAAGCAGGCTTGTAGAGGGATAAGGAGAAGGGCTAGACCTGTGATTTAACTGGCAAGGAGAATACCCAGATGAGAAATCTCTCTATATCCATGCAGGTTGGCAGATTCTCTGCAATTTTTTTGAGAGTTGCCCAGTGCACTGAATGATTGAGTAACTGCTCCAGGATCATGCAGCCAACAATGTGTCATAGGTAGGATTTGAACACAGGTCTTCCTGTTCTAAGGCCAAGTCTCCATCCACTATGCCACGCCAACTCTCATGCTAGCATCCAGCTCTTTAATCAGAATATAAGAAATAAATTCATTTAAAAGGGTTTAAAATTGAATTAATGTCAATGCATCTGGCATGCATGCTCTCATTCTGTATGCTGGTACATAGGCGCCTACATCAATTTCCCAGTGGCAGGCAGGCCCAGATCCCAGAAGTACGGCTCACTACAGCTGCTCCAAGCAGGAACCTGTCAAAGCTTTCTCCTTCATGGCAAAACCTCTGCAGTAGATCTGTTTCCAAGATGTTGATGTGATTTAGGAACCCAGAGCACTCGGCTGCTGTTTCCAAAGAACAGCATCTCTGTGTATGGAAATAGGATGGCGGCATTTAGAAGGAGTCCTGCTCCCAAACATCCAGCATTCCATTTGCAGAGTGCCAGCTAGCTGGTGCGGGGGATAGAGTGTTGGACCTGGAATCAAGAAGACCTGAATTCATAGCCTACTTTGGATATAACAGAATGACTATTTGTCATTTTATATCATGGAATCTTCAAACTTTAGAGTCAAAAAAATGACCTTAGAGAAATCTAAACATTTCATCGACCTTGAAATTATAACTTACTTTGTTTGTATTGTCATTTTCTACTTTTTCCCCCACTAGACTCTCTCCATTTAGAAAAAATACATAGATTTATTGACTCTAGAGTTAGAAGGTTATCTGATCCAGCCTCCTCATTTTATTGATGAGAGAGGGAGGAAAATAGGGAAAGAGGGAGAGAACAAAGGAGAGAAGGGAGGGAAGGAAGAAAGGAAGAGAGAGAAGGGAAAGGGAAGAAGGGAGGGAAAGGAAGGGAAGGAGGAAGAGAAGGAAAGATGGAGAGAAGGAAGGAGGGAAGGAAGAAAGGAAAAAAGGAAGGAGAGAAAGAAGAGAAGGGAAAGGGAAGAAGGAAGGGATGGAAGAAAAGCAGAAAGGAAGGGAGAGAGGAAGAGAAAGAGGGAAGAAAGGGAGAGAGGAAAGAAGAAGGGAGGGAGGAAGGGAAGTAGGAAATTAAGGAGGGAAGGAGAGAAGAGAGAAAGGTAGAAGAGAAGGGAGGTGAGAAGAAACAGAGAAAAGGGGAGAAGAAGGGAGGAAGGAAAAAGGAAACACACTGTTATTATATATGGTGATTTTCTGACTTTTAAAAGTTGAGAACTTATTGGAGAATTGCAAATATTCAGAAATCCTGATGAATCACACATCAACATGAATTAATTAGGAAAGAAAATGCTAAATATTCACAAATAACATGACTTACATAATAAAATTACATGAGCAGACTCCACAAATTTATAATTTGTATTTCTAGCTATCTTAATACTACCCTTTAATTTCACTTTCAAGCAAATATTTACTAAGTTTCTTCTTCATCACATATTTACAATTACAATGCACTTCCCTCTCAGGTATATTCTGTCTCTTGTTTTCCTAATATGGCTCCAAGTGGCAGACAAAGGAAGCTGTTTGGTGTTCTCTTTGCTACCTCGAGTTCTGAGCTGTAAATAGCTCATAAATGTACCACATTGTTCATGAATTATTCATCTTCGCCCATGCTTTCTATAGAATACTATTCATCAAATTCACCTCCAATGTACTGTACTCGGGCTACTTTCTCATTGGTTCATTAAAATAGCCTGCTATGCAGCCTTGGAGAAAGGTTTCAGAGAGTTTTGACCATACAGAAAGTTTTTTACTAGACTGAAACATTTTCATCAGCCGTTTCCTGCAGTCATCAGTGTCACAGACATGATGAAGGAGATATCAGAGAGCATTGGCAGCCTTTGAAGCACAGGCCGCCTTTGATGGGTTGGAATTTTCAACTGGTATTAAAAGTTATCTTTATACACAGCTTGCTTGCTTTCCAATTCTATGTCCAGAGGTGAAGGCCCCTTCAGATGAACTGAATTACATTTGGAGTGGTGAAGGGCTTTTTTCCTCTGCCCACCCTTTTTAGGGCCTGTGGCCTAGGGTTTTGGTCTGTTTTGTTTGTTCTGTTCAGTTCTAAGTGCTGGCAAAAGAGCCCCTGAACCCTGAAATTCAAGCCATATGACCTTGGAAGCAAGATTCCGGGCCACATGTTGCAGACAGAACATCTGAATGACCCTGAGAAACCAGAGTGCTGGGATGCAAGGGAGGGGGCTTTGGACTTAGGCCCTACTCTAAGGGGATGAGAGAGAGAGAGAGAGAGAGAGAGAGAGAGAGAGAGAGAGAGAGAGAGAGAGAGAGAGAGAGGAGGGAGATAGAGAAAGGGAGAAAAGACACAAATAGAGATAGAAGTAGAGACAAAGAGAGACAGAGTAAGAGAGGAGAAGTGAAAAGAGGAGAGGACAGGAGAGAAAAGGGTGACAGCATAGGGGCAGCAGGTGAAACGAGAAATAAAAAGTAGGTCTGTGCAGAGAAGGAAGAGATTGAAGATGGACATGGCCCCTTCAAAAGAAGCCTTAAGTTCAAGTTATCAGCTGAGCCTACCTCTTCCAAGATTGAGGGAAGTTCCCTTGCTCTTCCCTTAGTTTTCCCTCCTTGTGCCTATCCATTAACAAATATAACATAGACAGCTTGCTTCTTAAACTTTTCTAGTAATTTGAATTTTGCCCAATCATAAAAAAGGGATTAGTTAGAAATGAAGATAAATTTAAATAAGGACAGAGAGCAAAACCTCTGCCTAAATGTTAAGAATTTTCCCAATTGGGGCATCTGAGCTAATGTTAGTGTGTTCTTAAGTGGGGTTTAATATAAACTCCTCAAATCAGCCAAAGGCAGGACCATGAGGATGGGAAGTGCCCATAACATTGCATGTAGGTTAAAAAATTAACTAAGTTTTGTTGACAGGATGCATCTGATTTAATCTTCAGAGACAAAGTGAATAGGAAAGAGAGGGTAGTAATGGATGATGACTGTCTACCACACAATTGTACCCTCTACTAGGACACCCACAACCACCTGGTGTTACAAATGCATGAATGAATGAGTAAACCTCCTTGAAATAAGAAGTCAGAGGTTCTCAGAAGTTCAAATAACTAGTAAGTGGGAATGATATATTCTTGCTTGTTAGTAACAAATGTCATCATTAATGAGTCTTATTAAAGTCTGAGTAAAGTCTGGAGGAAACTAGGTGGCTCAGTGGATAGAGCCCTGGGCCTGGTGTCAGGACAGACCTGAGTTCAAATACAGCCTCAAATACTAACTAGCTGTGTGATCCTGGGCAAGTCACAAGAGAAGGAAATAGCAAACCACTCCAGTGTCTTTCCCAATATAACTCCATGGATAGTAGTAATGTGTATGGTCCACAGGATCATGAAGAGACATATTCTGGGTAAAATTTTAAATACATTTTTGAAAAGAGAAAGGGGAAGAGGAAGATAGAACATTTCAAATGTGTTTTTTTTTTCATAAAAGTACAGATTTTGAGATGGAAAAGACTTTCAAAGCTGTCTATTCCAAGTCTTATCATTTCACATTTGAGGGAACGGAGACCCAAAGAGGTTAATTGATTAAGCCCAGGCCAGCCAGATAGTGAAGTTCAGAGAAAGGATTTGAATACTCTGGCTCTGAATCCAGCATTTCTTATCTGCCAGATAGAAGAGGGATAACAGCTATGTTCACATGTGAAGAGGTCTCTTGTAGAAGAGGTATAGGACAAGAGAATCATAAAATTGTAGAACTGGAACTGACTTTAGAGATCATCCTGTTCAACTACTTCATCTCTCTTATGGTTTTTGAGGCAATTGGAGTTAAGTGATTTGCCCAGGGTCATGTAGATACTAAGTGTCTGAGGCTGGATTTGAACTCAGTCCTCCTGCTCCAGTACTCTCTGCACTAAGTCACTTAATTGCTCCTTACACTACCTCATTGCACAGATAGGGTAACTGAACTCTAGATTGGTTGTGACCCAGGAACAATGGGAAGAAATAACAAAGTGATAAAAGTCACTTGGAAAAGTAGTGATCTCTCCACTGGAGGAAACTGTTGTTGGATTTTCTATGGAAGAGCTCAGAACATTATAGTGAGCAAAGTCAGTGGAATATACATTTGAATTTCCTTTCTCTTGGCCTTATTTGATGCTGATTAGTAATTTTCAGTCCCTAGACTGTTAACGTATAAACAGCTGGACACCATCTGCAGGCAATCAGGCCTCCCCCATGATCTACCCTCTTTGAAAGCACAAATGATAGCAAACAAATTCTCCCATCGCTTGACACTATACAAACATGCCTGGGTATTTGTGCAAATAACTCAGTAGTGTATTCATAAGGAAATTTCCTATTAAGAATGGAAACTAGAAAGTGGAAATTCCCATTCCAGTTTGAAACCCTGGCAACACATCTGTGTCTGATATCAGAAGCCTGGGGTACATTTCAGATTCCATAGAATCACAGGCTTGAAGTATTAAGAGAAGTCATCCAATCCAGGGCTTCCTAAACTTTTTCCACTTGCTACCCCTTCAGTGCTTCACTTCAAGGGGGAGTGATACCACCTTCCCCCCAATCTCATTTTGCCCAGTTCCACCATCCATGCTCTCTATCATGCTCCTCAAATCTGATTAATGCTATCATTGCACTGGAGAACAGCATGCTTCATGGATGCCTTATTAATTTCAGAATTAGTGATGTTCCCATCCCAGCTCTATTTCATGGAGTTAGAGTCATACATTTCCTTTTTATAAAATAATTGTCCAAAAGTAAATGCATCAATTAGACCTTCACAAACTCCAAGTCTCGTTATGTAGTCCATCAGAGGATGCTAAATTAGGTTCTCTCTTCCTCTGCCTGTCACACATTTCCCAGAGCTGATCATTTGGAAAATGATCATTAGTAGATCAATGCCAACTGATAAGAAGTTCTCTAGTGAAGTTCTCCAGCATCTGTGCTTGGCCTTAGGCTGTTTAACGTTTTAATCAATAATTGAGATAAAGACAGAGATGACATTTTACACCATATTGACAGGTTACATAAACCTGGAAGGGATAGTCTGTGGCTAGGATGACAGAATCAGGATCCAGAAGATCTCTGAAGGCCAAAACATTGGGCTGGATCTAAATCCAATAGGAATAAATATGAATCCTATTGTTGTTGTTCAGTCATTTCAGTCATGTCCAACTCTTTGTGGCCCCATTTGGGGTATTCTTGGCAGAGATACTGGAGTAGTTTGCCATTTTGTTCTCCAGCTCATTTTACAAATGAAGAAACTAAAGCAAACAGGGTTAAGTGACTTGCCCAGGACCACATAGCTAGTAAGTAGCTGAAGCCAGATTAACTGAGGTCTTCCTGACTCCAGGCACAGCACTCTATTCACTAATACTCAGGGGGTTTGTTTTTTTGTTTATTTTGTTTTAAATCTGCTTCACCAAGTACAAGATGAAGGATGTATGTGGCCAAAGCTCAATTTATTTGAAAAAGATCTAGACTTTGAGTTAAACGTGAGTTAATGATATAATATTACAGTCCCTGAAAGTGAATACAATCTTAGATTATATTAAGAATGCCAATGATTTTGCTGTACCCACCACTGCTATGAAGATCTGGAGTATTGTGTTTAGTTCTGGTTGTAGCATTTTAGGAATGATATTGATAAGCTCAAAAGTGTCCAGAAGAAGATTAAGATAGTGAAGGATCCTCCAATCTACGAAATGTAAAGATTAGTTGAGGATCTGGTACTGTTTAACATGAAGAAGAAAAGAGAGGGAAAGCATGACCACTGACACAAACATCCAATAAACAGCTTAAGTACCAAGGAATAACATTTATGATCACACAAGATACAGCAGCTTTTACTAAAAATGAGAAGAGATCTTGGAATACAATATTCCAAAAGGCAAAAAAGATAGGTTTAAAACAAGGAATTATTTCACTAAAAAACTTATTATACTCCTACCAGGGGAAATATATTTTTAATGGAATAGAGAACTTTCACAAGTATTTGAAGGGCCATTATATGGAAGAGTGATTAGACCTGTTCTATCTGTTGGTGGCCCCAAAAGGGTAGAACTAAGAAAGAGAGATGGAAATGTCCTATAGGTAGATTTGAGTTTGATGGAAGGGAAAACTAATTTGAAAAATGAACTATGCTGCCTCAGGAGGTACTGGGTTCCCCCAAACTCAGGGCCTTTGAGCAAAGGCTGAATGATGCCTTATCAGTTCTTCTGAGGAGGAGATTTTTGTTTAGATTTAGGTTAGACTAGGTAATCTCTAAGATCTCTTTCAACTTTGACTTTCTGTAATTCTGCTTTTCTAATTGTCAATTAGTTAATAATCCTGCCATATTAAGACCTATTGTGGGATGTATACTATAGGAAAAAGATCCGTGGAAAGAACATTCTTTTAACAAACATTATTTAACAAACATTATTACTTACTGTTTGCAAAAATACAAAGTTTAGATAAGGTAAGACTTGGTACCTGCCCTGAAGAAGTTTACAGACTAATGAAATTACAAGGAAGGAAGGAAGGAAGGAAGAAAGGGAGGGAGGGAGGGAGGGAGGGAGGAAGAGAGAAGAGAGAGACAGAGAGAGACAGAGACAGAGACAGAGAAGGAGGGAAGGAGGGGAGGAGAGGGGAGGGGGAGGGAGGAAGAAGCATGGTGTTATTGAAAGAAATATGGATTTGGAATCAAGGACCCAGAGTAAAATCCTGATTCTTATAATGATCACCTGAGTGTCCTTGGCCTTTAGCTTCTGTGGCCTTTGGGAAACAGTGTCATATAGTAGAAAGAAAGATGATTCTTGAGTCAGGGGACCCAGATTTGAATCCCATCTTTTGACATATGCTTCCTGTATTTCTGTGGGCAAATCACTTCAGTTCCCTGAGGTTCAGTTTTTCACAACTATAAAATGTAGGAGTTGGACAAGATGGCCTCTGAGGTCCCTTCCCTCTCAGGCTTATTTATAATCCTATGATCAGTTTCTATATCTATATAATGAAAGGACAGGATTACCTGGCCCGCAAGCTCGAGGTGGCTAGGTAGCACAGTGAGTAGAGTGCCTGGCCCTGGAGTCAGAAGGACCTGAGTTCGGATCCGGCCTCAGACACTTAACACACACAAACAAAAACCTAGCTGTGTGACCTTGGGCAAATTACTTAACCCCAAATGCCCTCCAAAAAGAAAAAAAAAGAAATGAGTAGCTCCTTGTTAGACTACAAATCCCCTAAGGACATCATTGTGATGGCCCCTAAAACAGGGTTGAAAAACTAAATGTTGGTTGGAAGAGTGACTGAATGAATGAATGAATGAGTAAATATATGTATGGATAAGGAAAAATCAATCCAGAATGATTTCTTGAGAATGGAATACTGTAGTGGAAAGATCACTGACTGTTGTTAGAAAAGAGTTGAGTTCCCATCTGGCTTCCTATATTTACTAATTGTGTGACCATGGGCAAGTCACTTAATTCAATTCAGTAATCACGTATTGAGTGCCTGCTACTGTCCCATTGTGTTAAGATAAATAACAACAAATATAATATAGTAATATTATAAAAATAATAATAAATAACAAAGACAAATTATGCAATGACCCTTGAAATTGAGGGGGTTTATATCCTACTGACTGTCACCTCTCCGAGTCTCAGTTCAGTGGAGATATTACTTATAATAATGCTGCATTATAAGGTTCAAATAAGATAATCTATGAAAAGTGCTTCCAAAACAATAAGGCTAGAAACCATTTTTCTTCATTCTGTTACCATTCTGCTTATCCCACTCTCCACCATGCCGAAGAAGACCCTCATGGCCTCCACTCAGCTGGATGGCTCTGGTGATGAGTTTCCCCTCACCAATACTGGATTCTCCCACAACTGTGATTAAGAGGTAATGTTTCCCAACAACCTTTATTTCTCTAGTTGAGGAATTTGCTTCATTGGAAAATGCCCATCTGGCAGAAAATCATACACACACACACACACACACACACACACACACACACATACACGTGTGTATATGTATGTATATACATATATACATATATACACATGTGTATGTATATCCGTATATACATATATACATACACATATAATACACACATATTTAACATATACAGGTACACATGTGTATTGTGAGATATATACAAATGCACGTGTGTGTGCAATGTGTACCACATATATATGTGCATATTTGTACTGCAATCATTACTATTGTTACTTTGTGCCACTGTGGGAACAGCAGATGAACAGAGAGATGGTATTGCCTTTCTGGAACGCACTACCTAGCTAGAATGTGTATGGGGGTGTCCAGGACTAGCATCTCTGGAATGAGGGTTGCCAAGCCTCTTTCAGGGTTGATCCCAGCTGTCATACCTGTGGCTCTAAGAAGCTGTAGCATGTACAGAGGCCATATCCAAAATCATCTCAGCAGAAGGGCTAAATCAGACTGAGGCTAAACCAATGGGCCTTAAACCAGTCGGTGAGTTAGGAGGTGTCTCCCCCAAGCATGTAAAGACTTCTCCTGGCAGATGTGCACAGTTTGTTCCAATGACCACAAAAGCAGCTGAAGCAGGCACTGTGGAGAGCTTAGAGCTTGGCCAGACATTGCAGATGCCAAGGTCGTCCACTTCATCCTGGGCCGTCACCAGTTGTCCTGACTTTTGTCCTGCCACTGGACTGTGATGACTGGGGAAGCCAGTGAGACTGACAGATTTGTGTAGCTCCACCTCACTGAAATCATCCTCTGATATCATTGATCTTTTTCAAAAACAAAAGACAAACAACAACCTAGCTAGGGAGGACACAGAAGCCTAGGAGACCCAGAGCTGGATGGGACCCCAAGCATCATCTCCTCCAACCCCCTCCTTTTTCAGGTGAGAAAGCTGAAGCCCAGAAGGCTGAGTGATTCACATGAGGCTGGTAAGACTCAGAGATGGCATTTGAGCCCAGTTCCTCTATCTCTGAAGCAAATGATCTTTCCAATGTACTTTTTTGATGAGAATATTCTCCAAAGTGGGCAATATATACAGACAGTCTGTCCCCATTGAGAAACCAGGTTGTGAGAGGGGGCTCTGATAACCCATTTTTCTTTTGTTCAGTCCCATTTGAAGGGAGAACTCTGAATGCTGCTTGCTCTTGGTTCCATATTCTGTTGACCTTGCAGACAAGAGGTTTTGTCATGCCAGTTAGAAGAAGTCATATGTTTCAGGATGCATACAATGAGCAGGGCAGGGCAGGACAGAGAAAAGAACTCAGGACCAAAGCTGGTCCTGAGCACAGCATTTCTGTTGCATCTTTTTCCCTGACTGGGAACATAAAAGAGAAAGAAAAGCCAATTCCAGAGAAATGTAGCACAAGAAGCAGGATTAGTTTGTGGTTTTGATTTCATAGCAATAGAAACCTTTCAGAATATGAATCACTTCTTAAAAACTGAATTTACCAGCAAAAGCAGAAATCCCAAACATGTCCAGCTACGTGCTGCTCTTTCGGACAATTCTCATCTGGTAACCATTAGTGGCATACCATACCAGCCCCAGTGGTTCAGAACAAGACAATTTGTAGACATTAACATGCCATATAACCATGAGTTATGATTTTGTGTGTTCATAAATTTGTCCAATGGGGAGATAATGCAGATGAGAGCCTTCCTGCCTGGCCCAGGCATGAAAAGAACAAGAAAGTGGCCATATTTCAGAGCCATGCTGCCAGTCACTGGGATAGGCACAGTGAGGTGACTTAGGATCCTGTCTGGAAAGCAGAGGGAATCCTTAGGAATTTACTGGCAGGACCGAGTGTGTAAAGGTTGAATAGGCCAGTATAAATAGCAGCTGGAGGAAACACTAATTAGGAGACAAGGAATGAGCTACAGTAAAAACCTCAGGCTGTAATCTAACTGGTAAATGGGACTCTCAAAAGGCAATGAGGAAGAGGAGGGGAGGGTGGAAGGTGGAAGAGGGGAAATGAGAAAAGAAGGAAAGGAACGGTGTCTGGTGAGGGACTTAAGATGTAATGAAAGACGTTTGGAGAGGGTGAGTTGTCAGGAGAGAGGAATTTAAAAGCTGAAGTAATGCTGGTGAATTAGGGATGATTCATCACCGAAAGGATGCCATGAGCCCCCATACATGTGGAACTTTGGTCTCAGCAATAAGAGTGAAAAGTCAGGAATAGTTTTAAGAAGATAACCAACAGGATTGGTGAAAATGCAAACATCCTCAGATCCATGGTGTAAGTTTACATTCCAAACCCACTACAAAGTTTAGCATCTTTCATCCTGCCCTCCTTCCCCCTTATCCCACCATTCCTCCCCCTCCAAACTCTCTGAAGACTCTTGCTTTTTATGGGCCTTCGAGCCCTGTGTTGGCTGACAGAGCAGGAATAGTAACCGTGCTTTTATCATGGTCTTTTCTTCTCAGATAAAGAATTTCTTCTTGACCTCCTGGGTATCCATTATATCAAGGACAGGGTTAAATGAGATATTGGGAGTGGAGAATGGATGATTCAGGTCTCTGCTCTGGTTAAGTAAAAATTGACTGAATGAAAAAAAATCATTAAGTGCTTACAATATACTAAGCATTATACTAAAAGTGCTTGGATCATTTCAATGAACTTTGGGTTGACCTGGAACCTGGGACAGAAAAAGAATAAGTTTGAGGAGAAATATGGAGGAGGAAACACACCAACAGCCGAGGATCTGGTTCAGCCCACGTACTTAGCTTTAAAAGAGCTAAATAGCCAGCTTCAATGAACAGGTGTGACAAAGCAACAGAAGAGGAGGGAAGGAGAGAGTGATCTGAGATTATCCTAGCAAGTGGTCTCCATGGCTACAGATGGCATCTGCTGAATAGTGCAGTGGAGACAGCTCTAGGCCTGTTGTCAGGAAGAGCTAAGCTCAAATTTGATCTCAGGCACACTAGTTCTGTGACCCTGGGTAAGTCACTCAACCCCTGCTTGCCTCAGTTTCCCCATGTGTAAAATGGGGATAATAACAGCACTGACCTCCCAGGGTTCTCATGAGAATAAAAGGAGATAAAGCTTGTGAAGGCATTAGCACAGCACCTGGCACATAGTAAATACTATATAAATACTAGCTATCACATTATGCTGACTTGTTATTGTTGAGTCAGTTCAGTCATGTCCAACTCTTTGTAACCCCACTTGGGGTATTCTTTGTAAAGATACTGGAGTGCTTTGCCATTTCCTTCTCCAGCTCATTTTACAAATGAGGAAACTGAGGCAAACAGGGTGAAGTGACTTGACCAGGGTCACACAGCTAGTAAGTGTCTGAGGTCACATTTGAACTCTGGTCCTCCTGACTTCAGGTTCAGTTCTCAATCCACTGTACCACCTAGCTGCCTAGGGCTGATTACTGATGGTTTATAAAATATAGACTATATATTTACCTCAAGGATGAACAATTTCACTGGAACTTGTTCTACCAATGCAGATTACAGTGTCCATCATCTTATTTAACAGTCTTCTTTAGTTTCTTTGGTTGAAAAATAATTTAACTGCTAATGGCTTAGTGATTATTCTCTCAAAATTTAACTCATCTAGTCCTCAGACAACAGACCCATATAGTTGATTATGGAATAATATATGAAGCCTTTCTAGCTTAGCAGGAATTATCAGTGCTTGAGTACTGGCAGGGGCTTCAAGAACCCAGGGTCACCCTCACACCTTGGCTGATGGGAACAAGGTGGTACAGTGGATAGGTTAATAAGACTTGAGCTAATGAGCCTGCCTTACATTACTGACTATATGGCCCTAGGCAGGCCACTTTTAACCTCAATTCCCTCATCTGTAAAAGGGGATAATAATGGCACCTGCCTCAAAGAGTTGGTGTGAGATAAGTTGTACAAAGCATTTGAAACCCTTAAGGTGCTATATAAATATGATGATGATGGTAATGACTGTCTTGTATACCTGGGCAAATTATCGTGAAGAGAACCACAGAAGGAAGTCACATGACTGGCAGGGTGTCAAGGTTCTAAGCCAAAGCTATTTCTGGGAGCAGCTAGAAGGAATTTATAGGAGGAGCTACAAAGGACTGTAGCTGAGATCACGGCTAGCCCTTTTGTGTTATGGAAACTGGGAGACTTGCTCTAGTGACTTGTGAAATTACAGTGTGATGTAAAAGGGCCCTAGAATAGGATTCAGGAGATATAGGTGCTTGTCCTAGCTCCACCATTTGCCTTTACAAATGACATTGGATTTCATGACTTAATTTAACCTTTATGGTCATTATCATCTACATATGGAAAATAGGGACATTGGATTAGATAGTATTTATGGTCCCTTCTACCTCTAATAGGATAATAGTGGTTAGACTGTAGCAGCAAACACCCCAACATCCCCAGGGTGGCTGCCAACACAGGTTCTTAGATCTGCTTTTTTAAAGGAAAGCAACTCAAAATGGGTTAACAAGCTTACTTTAATCAATCAAACATATATCATTTAACTAGTTCAGGGGGAAAAGGTCAGCACCCCGAACTTCAAAGTATACAGACAGAAATTACAAGACAGAGAAACAAACAGATCAAACAGACAGGCTTCCAAACTGCCCAACCATTACATCAATAACAAATCAGTTACCAGAGAAGGAAGCATCAACATCTGGGTTTTCAAAGCCGGGGGGCTCTCAACAGCTGCCCAGAGTCTCATCTGGTCAAGTCACACAACACTTCTCAAAGTAAGCCCCAAAGCAAAGCCTCACATCAGGGATTATATAAGCTTCTCCTGGGTCAGAGAATGTAACCATCCTCTTGACCCACTGCCCAATCACACAGCATCAAGGTGTAGGCATTCCTGAAAACCAATCCTCCTGCCACAGGCTCCATGTGACCACATTCAGCCTATTAGGAGGCAGAAGTATATTTTCAAATCAAGGAAGGTTCTCAGTCTCTTAAGCCTATCAAAGGACTTAGGGGCAGGGAAGATCTTTAAATTTGCATTTCCATTACATAGACCACCAGGCCTGGAGGCAGGAAGACCTGAGTTCAAATCTGACCTTGAATACTTGCTAGCCATGTGACTCTGGGAAAGTCACTTACCCCTGTTTGCCTCAGTTTCCTCATCTGTAAAATGAGCTCAAGAAGGAAATGGCAAATCACTCCAGTATCTTTGCCAAGAAAACCCCAAATGGGGTCATGAAGAGTCAGACACGACTGAAAACAACTGAACAACTACCAACTCAAATACTCTGAGTCTTTCACCAACTACACAGGCATTAATTGTGATCTGATCTTGTTAGATTCACATGCCAAGCATGTGGGGCAAGTGGTTGGTAATGGGTGGAGCCATGGAGACACTTCCACACCAGCTGACACTTCATCACTTGCCTGGTTCTGAAATCTCACCTGTGACTTCAGAGTTGTAATTTTGGACCTGATCCTGTGGCTCATTCACTCAGAACCATGTTCTCTTTTCTGATACCCAATTCCAAGACATATTAATTTCTGGTTTCTGCTTTGCCCTTATCCCCTTTCCCACATCAGCAAAGCAGGTGCAATGACTGGCAGGTCTCCAGCTCTTGCCTTGGGTAGTTGTCTGCTAATTAAGCAGTTCAGGCAGCTCCTGTAAAGCTTATGTGTCCAGTAAGCACCTGACTGGTCCTTGTTAATCCTGGTCCAGACTTCCCTCAGGCTGTGACAGGGCTTCCTGCTTGGATAGAAAATGATAGAGCTTGACAGATGCCTCTCTGTGTTCCTGGGAGGTGGAAGAGTTCTTAGATAGGATGAAAGACATAAGCCAAGAAGGAAGGGACAGGAGAAGAAAAAAATGAGGAAATGGAAGAAAATCAAATCTCTGTTAAGTGATTGGTAACTGCAAGAACCTGACCAAGAGAAGAATGGAAAGAATAAACCCTGAAAACTTAATGTTGCACAAAAAGGTATGAAGCTCTTCCCACTGGGGATGGATCTTGGCTTTCTGAGGGAAAAGCCTCATTCAATGGTCCAGGGAGCAATTAGAAGGACTGTAGGTATCAGCAAATGCGAGGAAGACAGTTAACATCCACATGGAGGCTGGTGATTCCTTGCTGAGGACTGAGAACAAGGTCACATACAAACCTAGGACCCCAAATGTAACTATATCAATGCATAGCTTCCAGGGAGAGTTTTGGGTCACTAAAACATAATAAGCAATATGAAACTAAGAAACTGACACAAAGAAACAAAGATAATCTCATAGGTTGTAACCAAGGCTTTGTAGAAAATAACTCATGATTGGAATATACCAGTGGGAAGGTATGCTTTATGCAAAAGAGTTTTTATAGAAATCAATCCATCTGTAAAAATTTATCAAACTGTCACTCTGAGGTAGGCAGGCACTGCATTAGGCACTGAGATACAAAAATGAAAAATCCTTCCTAATAAGAAGATTACATTCTATTGGGGTGGGGGTGTTGTTATGTATACACACAGGTATATCAAAGATATAAAGATATAGAGATGTATAGATATATAGCTGTACACATATACATACGCATACACACATATATAGGGATATGTGTAGTATTTGGTGTGATGTATGCCTACATGTATATGAGTGTGCATATATGTGCCTATGTGCCTATGCCTATATGCATACACACACACACACACACACACACACACACACACATATAACAAGGTCATTTCAGTCATGGTAGTGGGGTATTAGGTAGCTAAGTGGCACAGCAGCTGGAGAGCTGAAACTGGTGTGAGGAAGTCCTGAGTTCAAATTCAGTCTTAAATATTTACTAGCTGTGTGACCCTGAGTAAGTCACTTTGCCTCTGACCACCACAGTTGCCTTATCTGTAAAAACGGGGATAATAATAGCATCTATCTTACAGGGTTGGAGTGAGGATTAAAGTGAGATGATATTTATAAAGTGCTTAGCAAACTTTAAAATACTATATCAATGCTAGATATTATTAGCATTAGCTGGAAGGGGACCAGGAGAGGTAAGATATAGCATGTGGCATGCTTATCCATTTTATTGATGGGCCTTGGAGAAGTCAAACAATTTGTGCAAAGTCACTGCCAGTGACAAAACAGTCAGTCTCAGGTAATTTCCAGACCTGAGATTCAAACTCACATTTTCTGACTCCTGGCTCTGGCCCCTGGCTAACACACTTAACTCTGAGTTTCCATTTCCTCATTTTTTTCTTTTTAAAGGGTTGGGACAAGTAGGAGGAAGAGAAAACAAATGCTTGCTAATTGATCATGCAAGGATCATACAACTAATCTGGCTGATTCTCTATTCCTCTGTTCCTCCCTTTTCCTCTGCTAACCAGCTTGGAGAGCAGTTCAAGCGGCTCAATTGTCAGGACATCAATAGGATTGGAATCAACTATCAATAAAGTATCCATCACTCATAGGACACAAAATATTAGAAATCATCTATGTTAATCCCCCTCTTTTATGTATTCAATTCAAGAAGCATCTTCTTAAATAAGTATAAGTAAACAGGCCCAGGTGAGTCAGGAGATTTGCCCAAGGTCACAAATAAGTAGCTTAGGGTAGAGTGAATTTGGAATCAGAAATCTGGGATCAAATTCTGGTCCTGCCACTAACTAGTTGGGTGACCTTAGGCAAGTCACTTCATTTTTCTTGGCCTCAGTTTCCTTGTTTGAAAATCAAGGGTAGAGTAACATCTCTATGGTCCCCTAAATAAATCTTTGATGCTATGAACCCAAACCCCCAACTTCCAACACAGTGTTCTTTCCATTATATCACACTATTCTGACGAGTCAGGACATATTCTTTTCATGTTCCTCGATTCCTAAGCACAGCTTGGGAATCAATAAACATAAAATAACAGTAGCAGGTCTTACCTTCCTGACACCTAGTCTAAGGATTTCTCTAGCAGCTCTCCAAGTTTAAATTGGACCTGAATTTGCAATCATTTACACTCCTGGCTTTTCTCCATGTCTACACACCTGTGAAAGTGGACAAAAATACCCATGGAAGAGATCACCGACTTGTGGTAGGAACACTCAGCTCCCCAAACCCATCCCTTTGATTCTGCCTCCTGAGCTAGTCTGTAAATGTGAGCCCAAATGAGTCAGATTCTCCAGAACTTTCATATGTTTTTGTTTCTTGAACCTGTTTGCCTCAGTTCCTCATAGGCAAAATGAGCTGGAGAAGGAAATAGCAAACCACTCCAGCATCTTTGCCAAGAAAACCTCAAATGGGGTCACGAAGAATTGGACAAAATTGAAACAACTGAACAACAACTTAGCCCAATAGTGCGTGCCCATTGTGTTTAAAAGATAAATTGTAATAAAGCAGGCAGATGACAGTGTATAAAGACAGAAGAGATATACAGAATGCCAAGATAAATAGGGGTAGCTAGATAACAGCAGTATTTTTTATAATATAAGATTTTTCCCCCCAGGGATGATGAGCAAGGCTCTAAGGCTTTGAAAATTTTGGCTATGATTCTATATGCAGTTATTCTAAATGTATAACTTTGAAAGCAATCTTTAAACATAATCATGAATATTACAGAACCAGTTTCTAAGATACAACTCTTTCTATATACATATATAGATCCATGTAATTATATTGTTCCTAAGTATATGACATGTGTTTTGAGTATGTGCTTTTTAAAATCTGCCTAGGTAAACTGACATAATTAAAATTAATAGGGCAAGCTGATAATTTAAATGTTGATCGCCTTGCTAAATTTCCCATGGAATTGGAAGCTTTTATGGATATTGAAGTATTTTCCATTCGATGGCAATTTAAATGTGTTTAGTAGACATTTTCCTCATTTCATGTTATCTCAAATTTCCTTCCTGGGTAAGCTTGACTAGCACCATTGGTGAAACTGAGCTTTTGAAACTGCACAGCTTTCAGCCAGGCTGTGGGGCTGACTTGAGCAGTAGGGAATGGGGTTTGGCAAGGAACTGAGGGAGGAGAAGAAGCTGAGGCTGTTGTTTTTTAAGTGTGAAAGCAGAAGTGATGAAGCATAGACAGAGGAGGCTAAATCTCCATTGGATTCAATCTTTCCCAGGGCCATGTCCCAGGGCCAGTGGATGGGCAATCCTCCCCTCGTAATGGAGATTATGTTTACCTGTAGTTATAAATATGCAGAACTAGGTTCATGAGTCATCTTTGGGCCTTGAGGTACGCTTACACACACACACACACAGCCTTTTAATTTCCTTGTTGAGTGGTCTCCAATCTCAAATGCAGACACAGTCATGCAGAGTGCACAGAGGTGTCACACGTGGACTCCTACTCATTTCTCCCAGAGGGCTGGTAGCTAAGAACCACTCACCAAAATAGAGAGGGATACAGGAACTCCACCATGATGAATAGGCTTTTTTTTTTTTTTAGGCTTTGGAGTTAGAGATCAATTAGCAAGCATTTTTTTCTCTTCTTCCTACTTCTCAGGCCTTTAAAAAGAAAAAAAATTAAAAATAGAGTCCATCATGCTTAATTCCCCTCATTTCACAAATGAGGAAATGGAAACTCAGAGGGTTAAGCATCTTACCCAGGATCATACAACTATTGAGTGTATGAGGCAGGATCTAAACCCAAATCATCCCAACACCAAATCTAGCACATTTCCCCGGTTGCTACATTAAGCCTCCTCTGAACATTCACTCTCACTCTCTCACAGCAAATAGGACCAAAGGTTGGCTGGTTTTGACATCTGTTCTCCAGCACTAAACCCACATTGATACTCTCTAACCCAGATACCAGCTTAGTTTCCAGAGTTCTATGATGTACAAACCCAGCTGGACACTTCTGTCCCACTCCTATAGCCATTGCTAACACAGAGCCCTATTTGGGAAAACAGAATTCAAGATACAGAATAGAATGCCAAGCAAATAAAAAAATAAATAAATACAGCATAGTAGATAAGTGAGAGAAAAGACAAAAGACATCCATGTGGATGCTAGAGGGGGGAAACTTCTATAGTAAACAGAAAATATAAATTATGTAAGTGTGCAAGGAGGGTTAGTGTAGGTTAAAATTTAGTGTAAAACTCAAGGGAGCCTGGGATCAACATGATTAACAAGGCTCAGGAGAACAGCCAGATAGGGCGTGGTTTACCAGCATAGAATGACCTGAGTTGGGGATTTGAATGATGTCTAAAGCATTCTACCTGCTATAGAGAAGATGCAATCTAGGAAGGATCAGGGTTGAGAAGGGTGTGGAGCTGTGGGTAGGGAGGTAAAGGCAGCAAGAAAAGCAGACTGAATTGATGGGTAACCCAGGGAGCAGCACCAGAGGGAGAAATTCCAAGTCACAGGCTAGCTGCTAGCTAGCACTAAAGATGCAGATTTAAGAGTTACAGGGTGTGGTGGGATAATATATTTAAAACCATTTGCAAATTTAAAAGGGCTACATGCATGTTAGCTATTATATCAATGGGGTCAAAAATATTTAGCCCAATCTCCTGCAGAGACAGAAGTCTTCCGATGGTCCCACTTCCATTGAACTTATGTGGGTTTGAGATACCTGGCCAGGATCAGGTGTGAAGGATGTATTATGAATTAACAGAAGTCATTTGGTTGAAAAGAAAAGGCAGGATCATTAGATTTCAGTCAAATGGAAGAAGCCACTAAGATATGATTGTTACTGTCATGCTTATGAAATAGAGACAGAGTGTGCTCAGATTTGCCCTTCCTGGTGGGTTCTAATGTGCAGACATTCCCTGCCTTGTTCTAGCCCACCACATGGAACACTGGAGGCCTGCTGCTTCCAGCCACTCATGACTACTGTGTGATGAACAAAAGTATTGTAATTGGTTATAGAGCTGGAAGAATTAATTGATGATTCGAGGGTTGCTCCCCTTCATCAGGGGAACAACCTCCATGACTCTTTTCTTTACAGCTTGGAGGAAGCAGGACAACATTGAGCTACCTCCCAGGGCTAGGTGAAGAAGGGAAGGCTGGCTGCTCTATCTACCCCCATCCACCCATGTGGCTGTGAGTACATGGCTACCTCCATCTCTTTTCATGTCTCTGACCTCAGGTAAAAGGATATTTCAAGATGGAAGTGTCCTGGTGGTCTTATGAATTTAGGCGACCTGAAAGTTCCAACAGAGGTCCCTTTAGTGGATGAAGCTGAATAGCTGTGGCAGTAGTGGCCACATAAGTGGCTTATAGTCCATCCAGTGATGATAGTATCTTTCAGGAGCATGCCCCCTCATGGCAAAGAGAGTTTATGGTTATAGATCTCAGTAGCTCACCCAGCAAGGAGTTACCATTAAGGTGAAGCTCATGATGGCTCTATTTAAAAGGGAAAGGATTTCCAGGACAGGAGTCTTGAATTACATCCTTTACTACATACATACCTGTCTATCATTGTACCCTAAGTTTAAGCCTATTATTTCCACAGACTTTGTGAGTTTTTGTAGGAGAATGTGCCCCAGATTCCTTGGGGGCAGGGAAGAGAATGTTTAACACCCATTGCTCGACCATTCTCAGGAAGTAAATTCTTGAGGTGGAGGTGTGGAGCAGTGGACAAGGTGGGGGATCTGGAGTAAAAAAGACCTGAGTTTGAGTGCTACCACACATATTTACTAGCTGTGTGACTCTGGGCAATTTATTTAACTTCTCTGTCCCTCAGTTTACTCCCATGTTAAAAGGGGGTGATAATATCCCATCTTTCACCTGAGGATCAAATGAGACAATCCACATAAAGAAAGCACTCTGTAAACCTAAATGTTATATAAACGCTAGCTATTATAAATACTTGTTTAAAAAACTAATTAAGTCTGGCTGGTTGGCCTTTAATAGGGAATGAGTAAAGTCAAGTCCCATGAGTAAAAATACTAGAAACAGAGTGAGTAGCAGTCACTCTCTCGGGTCCCCAATCCACCAGCAAATTGTGGGGAGTGGCTACACAGAGGATGCAAAATTTGTATCCAATCCAAAACATTCATACTTTGAGTAATATTCTCTTGGACCTTAAAAAAGTCCGTTCCTTATTTGAGTTTCATTCTCTTTCCTAAACCCAACATTGAAAACTGCACACACACACACACACACACACACACACTATGATTCCAATGGACTTTTCCAGCCTCATTTCACATTATTCTTCTCCATACTCCATGGTTGCAGCCAAACTAGACTACTAACTGTTCCTAATCAATCAACAAGCATTTCAAAGGGCCTACTATGTATCAGGCACTCTGCTCAGCTCTAGGCATGAAGAGGCAAAAAGTCCCTGCTTTCAGAGAGCTTACATTCTATCAAGAGAGTGTTGGAGAATTGTACCTGGAGAGGAATGAGAGCTCTTGGGAGAGGTACACCCATGAGAGGGAGGGAATGCATGTGTCAAATGACTATGGAGGCCAAGCTGAAAGTCCAAAGATTTATTAGCACGTAAAGGAAGACTGCTTATCTCGCTGGTAGCAATTGTAATTTCCTAGGATTGGGTTTTCACAACTTTTCAGCCTTGCTCAGAGTATATAGCCAATCAGCAGAGTTGAGGGAACCATCTAGACAAGCCTATAGATATCTCTAATCCAAGAACACCAAGTAGTTGTTACTACAGTGGATGGGCCTGTCTGGATGTAGCCACTGGCCTAGAACATTGATCAGTGAAGTGATTTGCCTGATGTCGCACAGCTGGTGTGTGTCAGAATAAAATCAGGTGCTCCTGACTCTGAGGTCAGCTCTCTGTCCACCATGCCACACTGCCTCTCCTAGAAAAGCACACAGAAATTATCTGCAAAAGAAATGCAAAGCACTTTGGAGAAGAGGCTACTGAAGGCATCGGAAGCTCTTAAGTCATGGAGGGAGGTTTTCCCTCATTCTTTTGGGTTGAGTTTTCGTCTAATTCTAAAACATGTCCCTCACCAACCCTGTTAAGGGCCTGGGAGGAGCCTTCACCCACGACATTTGGCTCAATATGGTACTAACCCTGCATTCATTAGAAGACACGGTCTAGTCAGAATACAAAGACCGTAGGATCATGGCAGTGGAGCTTGAGGGGCCAATCCCCTCATTTTACAGATGAGGAAACAGATGAGAATTAAAGCACCTGCCCATAGTGACAGAAGTAGTATGTAGCAGAACCCCTATGTACTGAACCCAATTCTTTTGACTCCACGCTATACTCTCTCCAGATGAAGCAGCTCCATACATTGTAATCCAAAGAGGCAGGTTCCCATCATTCATCTGGGAACACAGGCACATTCAGATTCCTGGTATAGCACCCCATTTGTGCTGGTTCTTGATAGACAACACAGCAGATTAGAATGCAGGAGGGAGAACACCCATCGTCCTCCTTCCCCCTTCCAGTGGTCTCTTCTACAAAGTTCTCCCTAGCCTTCACTCCCTGGAACTTTTGATACTCCTCTAGGGGTTGGTTATTTTAAGCCTATCTAATTTGTGTTCACAAATCATAAAGGGATCAGGGTATAGACATCTTTACTATTAGTCTCACACCTCATCAATGCCTTCTGATGACTGGGCAAAAGACTGACACTTGTATACTTACAAAGTATCTAGAGGAAATCCATGATTTTACCTAGGCATCACCATTACTCCATCCAAGTACAATTTTTTCAAGACCAACCCTAGGCTAGATTGTGAAGTTGACCAAATATCTTTAGCAGAACTAAGCCTAGCAATTCTGGGAAATGAAGAAATCATTTGTCAAAGATACTTTCAGTTGCATAGTGTAGGGTTAAAGGAGGCCCTAGGCAGAGTCTTTGGACCATGGGAGACATGGAGGAAGAAAGTCCTGGAATACCAGGAGGTTCATGGGGGGGAAGGAGTCACAGTTTAGGTGAGGATCAAGAGGGTTCATTCTCTGCAATGTGGTGGCCTAAAGGGCAGATCTTAGGCCTTTTGATAACTTTCTCTTTTAATTAATTATTCTTACTAAGGGCAGAGCTCACTTGTTTCTACATGGTGAATGAATATAAGTACTGTTAGAGTCCTCTCAATTTGGGGAGCCTGAGGCAAAGCACCTGTTAACCTGCTCTTATTATATAGGGATATATATGATAGTAGCTTATAACCCATCCGAGGATAGAACTAGCATTCAGGAGCACGCCCCCTTGTGGCAGAAAAAGCTTAAATCCTTCACCACATTTATTCTCTATGTATCATTGTACCCTAAATTTAAGCCTACTCTTTCTACACACTTTGGGTGTATTTGAAGGAGAGTGTGCCCCAGATTCTTGGGGGGATATTCAGAGATCTTCATTCTTGGAGCACCCCAGTCACAGCCCTGTTCCCTATAATGTTACCAGTGCTTCCCCTTCTCTAGTTGACCAACCACAGCACTCTCCTACATGTAGGCAATGTGGCTGAGCTGAGCTTTCCCTGCTTCTTTGACTCATTAAAACATAGGTTCTAGTCCCATTTCCATAGAATTCTGCTCTAATTCTCACCCACTTTGTGGGAATGGACTTTAATCAGACAGGCTAAACCCAACTATGGCATTAGCCAACCAATTAACGAACATTTTTAAGAAGCCTACTGTTTAGATCAATATTTTATCCAAAAGGCAAAGTTTAGATTAAGACACAGTTCCTGCCCTCATGGAGCATACAATCTGTAGGGGGGAAAGGCCCAAACTTTTTTTTTTTTAATACAGTCCTATGATTTCATTGGAATAGTGAATTATCAGTGAAAAAACTCACTCTACCAGCTGTTAGCTCTTTGTAGTCACTGAAAGTTGCCTGGGAGCACTGAAAGATTAAATGATTTGTCCATTATCACATAGCCAGAGGCAGAATTGGAATCCAGGTGGCCCTCTAGGCCAGCTCCCAATGTACTGTGTAACTGTCATTCATAACCAAAAAACAGCTAACTCTAATACACAATAACTGATGATGAATGTATTATAGAGCTCCAATGAGCATTAGATTGTAAGCTCCTGGAGGGCAAAGAATAACCTTTGCCTCTTTTTGTATCCCCAAAGCTTAGCACTGAGCCAAGCACACAGTAGGTGCTTAATAAATGTTCAGTAAATTGAACTTAAAAAAAAAAATGGCATGCACTACCCAAGAGCAAAAGTTCGACTAGGGAGAACAGGGAAGTCTTTCTAGAGGCAGTGCCACTTAAGCCGGGTTTTAAAGGGTAGGTAGAAATTCAATAGGCAGAGGAGAAAGGTGAACATCATGACATCCATGTGAGCAAAGGCGCAGAAGTGGGAGTGCCCAACACATGTTTGGGAAAGAGCAGCATAGATTGTATGTTGTTTTTGTTAAGTCGTTTCAGCTTTGTTTGACTCTTTGTGACCCATTTTAGGTTTTCTTGGCAAAGATTTTTTTGCCATTTCCTTCTCCAGCTCATTTTACAGATGAGGAAACTGAGACAAACAGTTAAGTGACTTGCCCAGGGTCACACAACTGGTAAGTGTCTGGGGCCAGATTTGAAGATAAGTCTTCCTGATTCCAGGACCAATGCTCTATCCACCAAGCACATAGATTTCATAGAAGGGAATAATGAATATGGTAAACCTGGAAAGGTAGGATGGTGACAGATTATTCATGGCTTTGTGAAGAGGCAGTTTAGCAAAATAGACTGAATACCTGACAGTCAGGAAGACCTGTGTTCAAATCCCCCTCCGACATTTACTCACTTAGCTTCTCTGTAACTCAGTTTCTTCCTCTGTATGGAGGCAATGATAGCACCTGCCTCATAGGGCTATTGTGCAGATGACATGAGGTAATACTTGGAAAGTGCTTTGCAAATCTTATAGAAGTATCTAAATGCTAAAGTGTTATTTTTATTATTATTGTGAAAATAAATGAGATATATATGAAGTGTTTTAACTTTAAACTGCTACATAAATTCCAGTTAGTATTAATTATTTTGTTAATCAGGAGAATGTGATATTTGCTCTGTAGGCTCCTTAATCCAGGTAAAATGCCTATAAAGAATGGCAATGGTAAGAATAACAGGGGAGCAGGCCTAGACTCTCAAATCACATCAGGTAGATATGGCTGCTCATTCTGCCTCTGCACAAGGCCAGTCCTGATTTTATATCCACTGGCAATTTACAAATACACTTCACTCTTTTGACAAATGGAAACTTACAAATGATAATACAATTCAGAATGTGCCAAGAAAAATAGGAGAAAATTGAGTTAGCTCTTTTAATCAACAAGCATCTCAAACTGCTAATCATTCTAGTGTTTTGACAGATAAAATATGCTTATGGTTCCTGGCATTTATTTTCCATCTTAATTCTAGTGAAACTGAGATTAATGTCTGAGGCCCAGATAATAGCAGATTTATTGGGCAAGGATGTGTGACTTTTACAATCATTTTTATAGCCCTTTTAAGTAATAAATCTATTTACTAGCACCTGGACTTTGGGGTCTTGTTCCTTGCCATGCAGGGCACATGTAGATGTAATTTTACTTTCATCACTCTTTATTGGATCCTGCAAAGTAGATGTTAGATGGGACCATGATAGAGGCTATTACTAGAATGAGTACTTTCTTATCACTTGGACAGAATGTATAGGAAAACTGTAATTAAGTAGGCTCCATCAGGGTAAGGCTGGCATATTTCTAGTGAAAACCTCTAACTGGGCAGCTTTTGAATTATGACAGGCATCCCAGGAGTAACACGCTGCAATGGTCCCCTCACTCAGTCACAATCCATGCAGCTGAATTCATGCTGGATTAGCCAAAACTGGAAAAGCTTTATTTTTTCCCCCAACAGGGACAACTAGAAGGTCTGCTGCAAAATGTCTTATGAATTTGGGGGAATTTCCATTCAGTATTAACATGCACCAGACATCACGCAGAAGCTCATATAATTCCATTTTTATCAGCAATATAATTTAAGTTATTATGAGATTGGGGAAATATGCTCAGGAAAAAAGGAGCGAGATCTTCCATAAAGCTTTATAATTATATGCCTTTGTCAATATGTTGCTGTGGAATTCTCTGCCTAGAAGATTCCTCTACCCCGTGCCCCTTTTCTCTGATTGGTCAGCTTCTCACAGAGCCTCCATTTAAAAGAAGTGCCCAGACCAGTCATATTCATTCCTCCATCCCCATCTAAGCTACCTTCTCCCTCCCCCTTGTTCCTTCTCACTTTTTATCTTCCTTATATGCAATGTTGTCTTCTCCCATTAGAATGTAGGATTAGCAGTGGATAGGGTACCAGACCTGGAGTCAGAAGGACCTGAGTTCGAATATCATTGCGGACACTTCACACTTACTAGTTGTGTGACCCTGAGCAAGTTACTTAACCGTACTGGTGAGAGAAAGAAAGAAAGAGAGAAAGGAAGGAAGGCAGGCAGGAAGGAAGAAAAGATGAAGAGAATGTAGGATTAGAATCTTTAAAGGTGGGAACTGTCTTCTTGCTTTTAAGTACAATTCCCATCATCTGTGTTCTACTGTGTTTTTATTTAGTTAAATATTTTCTAGTTACATTTTTGTCTTGTTCAGGCCATATTTGGGGGAGTGGTCTACCACGATGTTAGCAGAAGCTGCATGTTTGACACCTTTACTCTAGACAGCTCTTTAAGGCTATCTGTGACAGATGCAATCCCTCATATTTTTTTTTTTTTGCCTTTTTGCCTTTTGGAGGGCAACTGGGGTTAAGTAACTTGCCCAAGGTCACACGGCTAGGTTTTGTTTGTGTGCGCGTTAAGTGTCTGAGGCCAGATCCGAACCCAGGTCCTTCTGACTCCAGGGCTGACGCTCTACTCACTGCGCCACCTAACCACCCCCAATCCCTCATATTTTGAAGAGAATGAGGAGCTTGCTTCTGGAAAGTCACAGTGACAGGTAATATAGAAGGGTCCTATTTCCCAATATGAGTGTGTGCATACATTTTATAGCTGGTTTTATTTTGTGGGCCATATAAAAGAGGAGATGACTGCTGATTGCCTGTATGACCAGACTGGCTCTTTCTAGATCTTCTGGCATTGGAGAAGGATAAGCTGTTTGTGGGCCTCTGAATGGGGACAGGGCCTCAGACTCTCTTTTACTTGGACCTGGCATGGAGCCCTGCTGTTGCTTCTGTCTCTGTTCTATTTTCTTCCTGCTTTCAGCTGAAGGAGATCAGAGATAGCTATGACTTTGTGAGCTCTGAACAACTGGAAGAATAAGCCAACAGGAATTCCAGGAGCAGGGACCATGCCAGGTTTTTCAGCCAGCCAATCCCAGCATCAAGTTCCCTCAGAATGACCTGAAGCACACAGCCCAGAGTAACGGAATCTAGAGCATGTCCAAAGGCTATGCCACATTTGGAAGTGATCTGAGTGGGACAAATGCTTATATAGAAGCTACCTTTAAGTCTCAACATATCATCTTCATATATCAAGGTGGTATGGGGAGAGTGTGCACCAGGCGATGGTGGGGGAGGATATTTGTACTTCTGTTCTTGCTGCGTCTTTGAAGTAAATACCCCTTCATAAAATTTAATTGGTTATATGGAACTGGGATGCTAATGGAGGGGGTAGAGAATATAGCACAATGGGGTTCAAACCAAGAGCATTTTAGAAGAGACCCTTAACCCTGCCAGGGTACCCCTAGAACACTGAGGGAGAAATGGAGTCTATCCACCTCTGGAAAATTGAGTTCAGATTTCTTGCTACACAGAGAAAGTGATGTTCTAATGGTCAACACAGTGCCTGGCACATAATAGGGGCTTAACAAATGTTTATGAACTGATTGACTCATCTGTATTAGTAGAGGGAGTTTTTTTCACCTGGGAGTTCCCTACACCACAGAAATCAGAGATCCAGTCTCAATCCCTGTCCTAAGTCTTGTTTTTTTTTTTTATATTTTCTTCCCTTTTTAATTTTTTTAGCTTACATCATTCATTTCCACAAGATTTTGAGTTACAAATTTTCTCCCCATTTTCCCCTACCAACCACCCCAAAACAGAGATCCCACTGAATATCCCCTCCCCCAATCTGCTGTCTCCTATATCCTTCCCCATCCCCCCTTTGACTTTCCAGTAGGGCATGGTGGATCTCTATGCCCCAGTGCCTGTATATAATGTTTCCCAGTTACATGTAAAATAATAATAACAATAATAATATGTATATGTATATGTATATGTATTTTTAAACATTTGATTTTAAGACTTTGGATTCCAGATTCTTTCCCTTTCTCCCTCATCACCCACCCTCACTGGGAAGATAAACAGTTCAATATAGGTTGTACATCTGTAGATATGCAAAACATTTCCATAGTGTATATATTGTAAAAGAATGACTATATTTCCCTCCATCCTATCCCACCCCCCACTAGTTCTATTCTCTACTTTGATCAAAAGTGGATGCTTCCAACTTCCTCCCCACCAGCGTGCCCTCCCTTCCATTATACTCCGTCTCTTCCCCTTCTCCTCTACTCTCCTGTAGGGTGAGATACCCTATTTAGTGTGTACGTCATTCCCTCCCTAAGCCAAATTCAATGAGAATAAGGTTGACTCATTCCCTTTTGCCTTCCTGTTCTTCCCCTCCATTGTAACAGTTTTTCCTTGCCTCTTTTATTTGAGATAATTTACCCCATTCTGTCTCTCTCCATCTCCTCTCATTATATTCCTCTCTCACCTCTTAATTTCACCTTTTAAGTGTCATCCCTTCCTATTAAATTGGTCCTCTATCTATGTATACCTGTACACATATATACACACATTAACATATATATTCATATGCCTATATACCCTCCTATATAGACATATATGTATGCATACATATATACAAATATACACATTTTTATTCCCTTCAACTAGTCTCATACTGAGAAAAGTTTCTTAAGTTACAATTATTGTTTTTCCCTGTAGGAATGTAAATAGTTCAACTTTGATAAGTTCCTTATGATTTCTTTTCCCTGTTTACCTTCTCATGCTTCTCTTGCTTCTTGTATCTGAATGTCAGATTTACTATTCAGCTCTGGTTTGTTCATCAAGAATGCTTGAAAATCCTCTATTCCACTGAATAACCATATTTTCCCCTTAAACATGATACTCAGTTTTGCTGGTTAGGTGATTCTTGGTTTTAATCCCAGCTCCTTTGACCTCCAGAATATCATATTCCAAGCCCTGTGATCCTTCAGTGTAGAAGCTGCCAGATCCTGTGTTATCCTGATTGTGTTTCCACAATATTCAAATTGTTTCTTCCTGGCTGCTTGTAATATTCTCTCCTTGATCTGGGAACTCCAGAAACTGGCTATAATATTCCTAGGAGTTTTCTTTTTGTGATCTTTTTCAGGAGGTTATTGGTGGATTCTCTCAACCTCTATTTTGCCCTCTGGTTCTAAAACATCAGGGCTTTCTGATAGCCTGGTGGGCTGTCCTCAGTGGGAGGTTAGCTTCTCTGAGTCATTTTGTGAGTTCTGTATATCCAAAGTTTGTTCAGAGTCCCCTTTTACATGAATTGGAGGAGGTGGGAGCTGGAGCTACATGGAAGTCCTGTTTCTACTCTACCTTCTTGACTCTGCCTTCCCCCCCTCCCAAGTCTTGTTTAACTAAGGGCTAATAGCAAGTGCATTTTCACCCTTGGCACCCAAAAAGCCCTAAGTTTTGGAGCATGGCTGTAGAGGATATAGTGGTAACCCTTATAGCATACAGACTGATGTTTCTGGGGAGAGGGCTGAAAGAGGTAGAGGAACAATTGTACAGTAATATAATGGACAATCACTGAACTATAAATACGATGAAAGCAGAAAGGTTTGGGAAGACTCTTCTAGGTCATCCCCACTTGGGCTCCCTTTGAAGTGCTACAAAGTAAAATGAACAAAACCAGAAAGAAAGAAGGTGGCATTGTAAATGGAAAGAACAATCCAGCAGTAGACATTGAATGTTCTACAATAGTGATGACTAATTTAGCCCCAGAGAAGAGATAGAAGGCACCTCCTTCAGGGCTTTGAAGAGGTGAGCAACCATCATTGGGGAACCCTGCATATAATTTCAGACTGTCTCAATGTGTTGGTTAGTTTTATTGAATTTTTTCTTTTGTTGTTGTTAAAAGGGATGGCTCTCTGGGAGGGGAGAAAGGAAGGCTATATTATGAAATGTAATTGATGTAAAAAAAGATGACATTTAAAATTAAAAAATACTTGAGTAACTCCTACCCCTTAAAGTACCATAATATAACACTCACAAGGAGCTAGCTACCACCTAATTCAACTTTTCTTTCTCAAGGAAGAAACTGAGGGCCCAAAGAAGACAGGTAATTTGCCCAAGGTTCATTCAACTCTGAAACTGAGGTTCAGATGGACTCAAGCAGAGCCCAAATCCCCTAGATTCACAGACTGCTGAGCAGGAAAGAAAAAAAAAACCTTAGAGAATAAAAGAGGAAACAAAGCCTCAGACTTAACATAAAGGTAGTATTTGAACCTCAATCTTCTGATTCCCATCCCAGGGTTCATTCATCTGGGCTATAAAAAGTGACCTTCTTAGATACAATCAAGGCTCACTGGGGTGGTGACAGTGGAAGTGGGGGCAAGAAACAGGGACTGGTTTTCCTGATTACTGGCCCCCGGTCTCATGACTCAGGTTGAACAAATGAAAAAGAATGCCCTTGGTCTTTCTTGGGTGCTCTCTGACCTAGAAAGGACATGTCAACCAGCAGCCTACTTCAGGGAGGGTTGGAGCTTAGACCTTCCACACCCTGCAAAAGGGTGGAATGGAGTAGGGTGTAGATGGTAGAGGTTCTGTAAACTAATCCTAACTTGCTCTTTATTCCTTGTGCTGTGTTGGGGACCCAGGCTATGCAGTTGTTCCAGCACTGAGGTGATAAGTTCCCTGGGAATGGGGTCCCCTTTCTCACTCTGAAGGAGGAGCTCAGTTCCTACCACACTTCCAACCTCTTCCTACTCTCTTCTCAAGAGTGTCTCTCTGCCTGTTGCTAGCCCCTGTCCATATCATCTTGTTATAAGGCATGGACACCTGTTGACCCTGCTGAATTTCCAACCCTAAGACAAAACCCAGCCTAATCCTGGTTATGGCTCTAGGTATCTTATGCCATTTCTTCTCAGGTTGGGATCCACAACTGGGGGAACATCTGTAGCTGCTTCTTCCTGGCTATTGTTCATCCTCCATACTCAAAAGAGAACCAAAATGCCATCACTATGTATAGTGTGTTTGACTGTGGCTGATCAGATCAATACAAGCTCAGAAGGTCTACAACAAATAGCTCATTTGAACCAATAGTGTACGCAAGCATTCCATGCTTAGTCCTCTGCCTCCCCACCAAAATGAGGGAGATATAGTGTATCATCTGCCCAAGGCCAAGATTGGTTATCACAACTGCTCACAATTTGATTTAGTTTTATTGTTTTCATTTATGTTACCATAGTAATTATGTATTTGTATTGCTGTTTAATTGCATATTTTATCTCAGGTCACTAGATGGCAAAATGGCTAGAGTACTAGACTTGGAATCAGAGTTCAAATCCTATCTCAGACACTAGTTGTGGGACCCTAGGCATGCCACTCGGCTTTTCTCAGCCTCAGGTTGTTGATCTGTAAAATAAGGACGATGATGATGATGATGATGATGATGATGATGATGATGATGATGCTGATGATGCTGATGATGATGATGATGATGATGATGATGATGATGATGCTGCTGCTGCTGATGCTGATGATGCTGATGATGATGCTGATGATGATGATGATGCTGATGCTGATGCTGATGATGATGATGCTGATGGTGATGATGATGATGATGCTGATGATGATGATGCTGCTGCTGCTGCTGATGATGATGATGATGCTGCTGCTGATGATGATGATGATGATGATGCTGATGATGCTGATGATGATGCTGATGCTGATGATGATGATGATGATGATGATGATGCTGATGATGCTGATGATGATGATGATGATGATGCTTCTGCTGCTGCTGCTGCTGATGATATATATCACCTACCTCTCCAGGTTATTGTAAGAATCTGAGCATTTTGTAAGTCTTAAAGCACTAAATAAAACCTTGTTGTGCTTATTCTGTTTTCCTGCGTATTTCACTCGTCAGTGGTTCACCCAAGTCTTCTCATGCTTCTCTGAATTGTTCAAAGTTGTTTCTCAGAGCTTTGCTTGAATATTCCCTTGTCCCATCTCTCTTGTGAGGCTTTGCCACTTGCTTCCCACCAGGAACCTCAGAATTTTGCAAACATTCTCCCTGACTCACCTATCTAACAGGAGTCTAGTCTAGGGTAGGTAGCATCACCACTTGTATGCTGCCTATAGACTTTGGATAGACCTTTTGCAAGGGAGAATATTTCCCAAGTACATATAGGTAGTACAGAGTGATTAGGTTAGGACATATATCTTCATTCTCCGAATCAAGCGTTGGTATATATCAAATTCAACAAACATTTACTTATCTCCCACATTGTGTACAAGAACTGAGTCAGATAGATAGATAGATAGATAGATAGATAGATAGATAGATAGATAGATAGATACTTTTCTCTCTTGGAGTTTACAACTGAATAAAGACACATACAAAAATAACTCAGAGTAAGCTGAGTGTACAGGATACACACAGGTAAAGAACTGTAAGCGTAACTGGGGAAGTCACTTTCCCCTTGGGATGCAGGGAATGGGGTAGAGGAAAGTGGAATTAAGGAGGGGTTCCCAGAGAAGATTGCATCTGAGTTGGACATTCCAAGAAGAAAGGGACTGAAACAGATTGAGATAGAACTTTTTTGTTGTTCATTTGTTTCAGTCACTTCTGACTTTTCATGACCCCATTTGGGATTTTCTTGGCAAAGATACTGGAGTGATTTGCCATTTACTTCTCCAGCTCATTTTACAGATGAGGAACAGAGTTAAGCAACCTTCTCAAAGTCACACAGCTAGTAAGAGTCTAAAGGCAGATTTGAACTCAAGAAGATGACTCTTACTGACTCAAGGCCTGGCACTCTGTGCACTATGGCACCATCTGGCTCACAGCCTCAGATCATAGATTTGGAGCCGGAAGGAATGTTCAAAGCCATTTAATCCATTCTCCTCATTGTTTTGTTGCTGTTCAGTCATTTGGTTATGTCCCACTCTTCCTGCCCCATGGACCATAGCATGCCAGGCCCTTTTATCCTCCACTATCTCCCAAAGTCTGTCCAAGGTCATGTTCATTGCTTCCATGGCATTATCCCTTTCATCCTCTGTTGTCCCCTTCTCCTTTTGCCTTTAATCTTTCCCAACATCAGGGTTTTTCCAAATGAGTCCCATCTTCTCATCATGTAGCCCAATCCCTACATTTTACAGGTTAGGCAACTGTAACCTACAGAGGGAAATTTACCTTGCCAAGGCCATACAGGTGATACATGTAGACCTGATATTTAAACCTCATTCCTTTGACTCAATATCCAAAACTCTTTTCACTGCACTGTCACATGTCCAAGGAAAGCAGGGTAATCTATTCCCAGTATGAAAGAGGGGGTGAGCAAAAAAAAAAAAAAAGAATGGGGAACTGAGTAGCCAAGTGGTCAGAAATGTAGAAGAGGCCAGCATAATGATATAAAATCCTCCCTCACTGGAGATCTAACAAATTGAGAAAAAAAGTGAAAACTTTGGTTTGGTTGTTCTAATTATAGAAAAGCCACTTATTTTCATGCCTAATTGCCATGCAGCACAATAATTATGTACATCATTAAGTATGTGTCAGAATAGCTGTTATAAATTTTATTTGATTAGAGCTGTAAACTCTACACAAAAAGGCTTAGCCTCCACATGCTGTTTCACAAACAGAGACATCTCTAAAGAAAAGGTACTGGCCACAGTTTTTGCTAAAAAGGGCCCAGACCTTCCTGTAGACATCAAAACTGAGTTCACTCAGTTTGGGGAAGGGGGGAATATTTAAACTGCATTATATGGTGGGAGTGGGTTTCCTCCTAGACCAAAGTCCACATTTCTTTTTCTTTTTCTGCTTTTTGGAGGGCAATTGGGGTTAAGTGACTTGCCCAAGGTCACATGGCTAGTTTTTGTGTTAAGTGTCTGGGGCCAGATCTGAACTCAGGTCCTCCTGACTCCAGGGCCAGTGCTCTATTCACTGCACCACCTAGCCACCCCCGAAGTCCACATTTCAATGCAAAAAGTTTTCACAAGTAAATATCACTAACTCAGTGAGTTCTATACAGTTCCATGATCTCCTCAGTATTATCTGACAATCATTTAATAATTTTTTAAGTTGTCCATCTTTTACTTCTAAGAGGACCAATGACATCATGGGGTGATATCTTGACTTGCACTATGAACTGGATTTAAAATGAGACAGAGCTACACAAAGTTGTCAGCCTCACTCTCTCTTCCAGATTCATCAAAGTCAAAGTGGCAAGGCAAAATTCAAGATGACTGGCAATGGGTGACTTTGGAATCTTCAATGACTGGTCAAGCTCTGAGTTCTCCATAGCACCTGCTTCAGCCACCATCATGGCAATTGGAATAAATTGTTTTCACCCACTCGTCCGGGGAAGGTCTTCATGGTAGCCTGGCCACTAAGTGTTGAAATCGTTGACCTTGGCACTCCATTGACTAAATAAAATAAAGTATAGCATGACTCTCAGTCTGATATTGAAGTCACAGTGAGTAGAGGAAAAAGGGGCAGAGGATACTAAAAACCACAGTTTTTAGAAGGTCAATAAATGTTAATCTGCTAATACTCAAAATATGAACTCCATGTCTGGTGACATTCTACTGGAGAAATTGATTCATAACAAGCTTGACATTCTCATGATAAATGGAGTTGGAGGTAAATGGAATGGTGACTCACCAGCTCTCCTTGAAGAGTTCTCAGAGCTGGTTTATTATACATTCAAAGACAATGAGAAATGTCACTCCCTGGGATGTTTGGTTATCTTATCTGAAGAGTACTCATAATAAGCATAATCAAAAAGTTCACCATAGCAACAATTGTGACTTATCACCATCAATTGAAGAGGAAGAAAAGGTTAAAAAAAAAGTTCACACAGAACTCCATGAGACTCTTGAAATTAAGACAGCATGGAGCAGTGGAGAAGAGAGGGTGCTGGACTTGTAGTCAGGGTTCCAATACCACCTCTGATGCTTGCTAACTATGGGATCCTGCCCAAGGGACTTACATTCTCTTTGCATAAGTTTCCTCATCTATAGAATGAGGGGATGGATAGTGGTTTCTTGAGCCCTTTCTGTCTCTGAATCTATTGTCTTAAACTTTAACACTCAGTAATTTTTGCACAAACATGGACATGTAGACCCTAGAAATCAATCACTGGAAAATACAGCTCAGGATCAGGAAAAAAAGGAGGCTTAAGGCTTGTAAATTATACATATGTTCCATACCTTTTTATCATAATGATGTTTATCAGGGGAAGAGTTTGAAGATGATAGACATGGCAAGCACCAAACAGCATTATATTTCCACATAAATTTGCTGCTCACAGTGGGACAGTGTTGTTGGAGCAAAGGTCAGAATCAACAATAAGTTAGAAGAAAGGATCGAGAGATGAAGATGTGGCATGCAATCAAAGTAGCTCCAACCTTAGAGATCTAAATAAATTATTGTCAACATAAAACGTGTAAATAGATAATGTACAGACCTTCAACAATCACTTCCTGTGAAGTATTACCAATAGAAAGTGACTGCCATGAGGAGGAAGCCAACAAACCCTAAAATCCATTGGAGCCAACAAATATGTGATCCTGTAAAGTAGAGAGATATGGCATCCAAGGCAACACCAGCTTAAAATAGAAGATCATTTGCAAAATCTTACAGAGAAGAAAGTGATGTGCATATCATTTCCTAGAAGACTAGGGAGCAATGGAGAAGAAAATATTTGCAAAAAGTTTGGCATGAGATCCACATCATCCAAAGGGCATTTGAGAATGAAACTGGGAAGAATGAAACCAAGAAGGAAACATTAGCCATACAAAAAAATAATGGTGATGGGGAGAGGGAGGGGAACCTGTGGCATTTCCACAACAGATTTTTTTTCTGTCAGTGACATTGGAATTCTCACATTTGGACTCTGTTATCACATTCCCTTATATACTACACAAAGAAATAGGAAACAAAGCAAAGAAAGCAAAGGGGAAAAGAAGTTATATCGGACCAAGTGTATATAGAAGTCAATGTCAGGAGTTACATAATTTTAAGGACACTAAATTAATTCTTAAAATAACTGAAATAGGGGAAAATTCCAAATGATTAGGAAAAAATCACAGATGTATTACTACTGAAAGGTAATGAATTATATCTTTGTGGCCTTCTTTCTCATTTCTACACATTTTTAAAATTTATTTTTGACATTCATTTTTTTTAAAAATTGAGTTACAAATTCTCTCCCTTTCTTCCATCCCTTCCCCACCCAATAAGAAGGAAAACAATATGATATGAATTATACATGTGAAGTCACGAAAAATATATTTCCATATCAGCCATGTTGCAAAAAAAAACCAATAAAAAGTTAATGAAGAAAATGAAAAAAATATGCTTCAATCAGCTCTCAGAGTTTATCATTTCTCTCTATTGGAGGTGGATGGCATTTTTCATCATGGGTCCTTTGGAACTGTCTTGGATAATTTTACAAAATTTTTATCATAATCCACACACAAGGCAAGGGCATATTTGATAAAAAAAAATATGAGAAGGCTACAGGCAGGCTTCACACACACACACACACACACACACACACACACACACACACACACACACACTATTGTCTTGTTATTGTTATTTAGTTGTTCCAGTCATGATCCCATTCCTGACTCCAGACCTAGCACTCTATCGACTGCACCACCTAGCTACCTTAGAGGCAGAGAAATAAGTTCCACTGTGTTTATTGTTTGATGACTGTAGAAAGTGTTAGATTTTATGGATCAAAATACACCTTAATAAAAACTCTTTTCCATGATATCCTCTATGTATCTGTTATGATGATACTATTTTTGGTAAATGGTATAGCAGAAACAAAAGAAAAACAAAAACCATTTATCAACCCTTTGATTATAAACATGAAATGAAGCATAAAACAGGAAAGCATAAGGTAAATTTCTTGTCTTTGACAAATCCATCTCTTGGCAAACTCAACCAAGTTGTATGCCACCAGCATGGAGCTTGTCCAGCATGTTTGTTCAGCTTCCTGTTGTCGTTCAGTTACATCCAATTCATGCTGACCACATGGACCATAGCACACCAGACCCTTCTATCCTTCGATATCTCCTAAAGTCTGTTCAAGATCATGTTTGTTGCTTCCATGACATTGTACTATTAACTCTTCTCCACCTCAGTTCCCTTTTTCTTTTGCCTCCAATCTTTCCTCATATCAGAGCCCTCTCCAATGAGCCCCATCCTTTGATTCTGCGGTCAAAACATTTAAGCTCCAGCTTCAGTATTTGACCTTCTGGTGAATAGCCTGAGTTAATTGCTTTAAGTATTGACTTATTTGATCTCCTTGCTGTCCAAGAGACTCTCAAAAAATCTTCTCCAACACCACAGTTCCAAAGCACTGATTCTGTGGCACTCAACTTTCCTTATAGTCCAACTCTCACAGCCACCATTGCTGGTGGAAAAACTATAGCTTTGACTATTTTCAGGGGTAGGGAACCTGCAGTCTTAAGGCCACATGTAGCCTTCTAGGTCCTCAAATGCAACCCTTTGGCTGAATCCAAACTTCATTGAATAAATCCCTTTAATAAAAGGATTTGTTCTGTAAAACTTGGATTCAAAAGACTGTACCCAAGGACCTAGAAGGCCATGTGTGGCCTCGAGGTCACAGGTTTCTCATCCCCAGACAATATAGACCTTTCTCCACAAGGTGATGTCTCTGCGTTTTAGTATGCAGATTTGTCATAGCTTTCCTTCCAAGGAACAGGCATATTTTAATGTCACATCTGCAGTGATCTTTGGGCCTAAGAATATAAAATTTGACAGTTTCCATTTCTTCTCCCCCTATTTGCCAGGAAGTAATGGGACCAGTTGCCAAGACCTTAGGGTTTTTTTTATATGTTAAGCTTCAAGCCAGCTTTTATACTTTCCTCTTTCACCCTCATCAAGAAGTTTCTTGATTCCTCTCCACATTCTGTCATCAGAGTGATATCATCTGCATATCTAGATTTTTTTATATTTCTTTCAGCAACCTTAATTCAGGCTTTTGATTCTTCTATCATGGCATTTCATATGATGTACTCTGCATATAAATTAAATAAACAAGGTAACCATATACAGCCTCATTGTGCTCTTTTCTCAATTTCAAACCAATCAGTCATTCCACCTTTCGTTCTAATTGTTGCTTCTTGACCTGAATACAGTTTCCTCAGGAAGTAAGTAAGATTTGGTTCTCCGATCTCTTTGAGGACTTGCCACATTTTATTATGATCCACATAGTCAAAGAGAGATCAAACAGAAGAAGAATTCTTTATAGATTGTGAGGGCCTTAAAATGCTTAAAATACCTGTTTGCAGGTAACATTGTGTTAACTGCATCAAATCAAAGAATATTACAGAGTTTCTGAAATGATGATTTACAACAATTCAGAACAATTTAGCCTAACAACTCACCCAAAAAAAGCAAGTGGATAAAGCATGTCTATTGTCCAGGCTCTGATACACTTTAATGGACAGCCTATCTGGACTTTCATCATCATTATCTCTTGGACAGTTACTACAGATGGGCAAAGAATTAAATAGGAAGAAAGATAGTGGGTTGTATTACCTTTGAGAAATTGAACAGGGCTTTGGGTTACTTCAAGATTCTCTCGAAACAAAGGAATGTATTTTTAAAAAATCAATATTCTTCTGGTGATGCTATATGATTGAGTCACAGAATACCAGTCTGTAGAAATATAAGTCACAGAAGACTTGTATGAACTGATGCAAAGTGAAATGAACAAAAGCAGGAAAACATTGTACACAGTATCAGCAACATCGTGTGATGATCCAACTATGAATGGCTCAGCTCTTTTTTTTTTTTTTAAAGCAATTGGGGCTAACTTGCTCAAGGTTACATGGCTAGTTATTTACGTGTGGGTGCTAAGTAACTGAGGCCGGAAACAATCCCAGGTTCTGCTGACTCTGGGGGTCAGCGCTCTTACTCACTGCGCCACCTAGCCACCCCAAAAGGAGCTTTTTTTTTTTTGCTTTTTGGAGGGCAATTGGGGTTAAGTGACTTGCCCAAGATCACACGGCTAGTTTTTGTGCGTGTGTGTGTTAAGTGTCTGAGGCCAGATCCGAACCCAGGTCCTCCTGAATCCAGGGCCAATACTCAATTCACTGTGTCACCTAGCTGTCCCTCAGCTCTTCTTAATAATACACTGATCTAATAAAAGTACAAAGAACTCATGAAGGAAAATGCTATCTATATCCAGATAAAGAATTGAATGCAAATCAAAGCATTTTTTTCACTTCATTTTTGTAGGTATTTTATCTGTTTCTTTTTTCACAACTGTGACTAATAGGGAAACATGTTTTACATGATAGCACATGTATAACCTATATCAAATTGCTTACCATTTTCAGAAGAGGGGAGGAGAGGGAGGAATAAAAATTTGGAACTCCAAATCTTATAAAAATGAATGCTAAAAAGTATCTTGACATGTAATTGGGAAAAAATAAAATACTATATAAAAAAAAAGAAATACAAGTCACAGGACATTCAACGATCAATAGAGGAGAGCATGCTGGGCACGAATAGACAATGATAAATTTCATGTAAAAAGTAGTGAAAAAATCTCATCAAAGAGATATATGCCTCGAGAAAAGGCAATTCAGTCACGAAGCAAGAGCAACAGTTTATAGTGTACAATCCATAAGCTGTGCTAACACCCAAGTAATGACTAGAAACCTAGAAGAACCCCACCCCCCATCCCCACCCTCTGTGTTGAGTGAGTCCTAGGTGGGAGATATTCAGAAGAAACTGTAAAAGAGTAACTCCAAATGAAAGGATACAGATGTATTATCTATACCATAGGAAAAAGTACCCACATTGATGAAATCACAGATTCATAGATCTGTTAAAGTAATATATTAAATGTATTTTAGGATCTGGACCTGTTATCATTAGTGTAGGTAGCTAAGAGGCACAGTAGATAGACCTTGAATTATGAAGACCTGAGTTCATATTTGGCCTGACACAGTTATTAGCTATGTGATCCCAAGCAAACAAGCCTCAGCCTCCTCATCTGTAAAATGTCAATAATCATAGCATCTACCTCCCAGGTTTGTTGTGAGGATCAATGAGATAATATTTGTGAAATGCTTTGCAAGCTTTAAAGCTTAAATGCAAATTATCATTATTAACATAAGTAAAGAGCCTTGCAAATTATAAAGTGCTATATAAATGTTAGCCTTCATATTTCTGGTGAGGAGCTCCTTTTACCAAGGTTAAGTGGCAAATGCTCTGCCACTTACATACCATTTTAGAGAGCTGCTGGGGCTATGAAAGGTAAGATGACTTGCCCAAGGTCACACAGCCAGCACATATCAGAAGAAGGTATTAAACCTAAATCTTCCTGACACTAAAACTTGATTTCTACTCCCTCTACTGGGTCAGCTAGGTGGTGAAATAGATAGAGTGCTGGGCCTGATGTTAGGAAAATTCATCTTCCTGAGCTCAAATCTAGCTTCAGACACTTACTAGCTGTGTGACCTTGGGCAAGTCATTTAATTTTGTTTGCCTCAGTTTCCTCATTTGTAAAATAAGCTGGAGAATCCACTCAAGGCAAAGATCCACTCCTGGATCTTTGCCAAGAAAATCCCAAACAGGGTCATAATAAAATGGATACTACTAAACAACTTATTGTATTGTGCTTCCTTTTACATATTTAAATGCATTATCATTTAATATACTTAATGTAATATATGAGTTGAAATCCTTCCTTAGCCACTTAAAAAAAAAGTGTTGTGACCCTAAACAAATCACTTGATATCTCTAATCCTGTTTACACATGTGTAAAATGAGGGGGGCTAGACTTGGCCTCCAAGGTTCCTTCCAATTCTATATCTATGATCTTTCGACTTTTTTCTCACTAAAATTCAGAAATGTGGATCAAGGGTTGTCCAAAGAAAGTAAACAGGGGGCAACTAGGTGGCCCAGTAAACAGAGTACTGACCCTGGAGTCAGGGGGACCTGAGTTCAAATACAGTCTCAGACACTTGACACTTACTAGCTGTGTGACCTTGGGCAAGTCACCTAACCCCATTTGCCTTACCTCCTCCCCCCTCCAAAAAAAAAGAAGGAAGGAAGGAAGGAAGGAAGGAAGGAAGGAAGGAAGGAAGGAAGGAAGGAAGGAAGGAAGGAACTGAGAGCAAACAACTTCCATTCAAGGGTGAGGATTTGCAGGTGTTCCGCTTGCTAATTTTCAAATCTTCCAGGGAGACCATTATGGCACCCCAAAATAAGTTCTGTATCAGAAATAAAGCAGAGAGAATTATCTAGTGCAGACTCACTCTCTGTCAGATTATTTTTGCCCACTTGTCCAATACAAGCATCAAAGATACCTAGGCTCCTTAAGAGTCTACCCATTATGACACAAATTTCAAACAATGTGAAAGGGGACTCCAAACAACTTCTGGAGCCACAGCACCCACAGAACGGCACAGAGAAGCTAACCTCCTGCTGAGGACAGCCCAGCAGCCCTGCAGGGAGCGGCCAGCACAGCGCTCTGAGAGCAGGCAGCTCAGCGCACTGGGAACCAACAGCTCAGCACACAGAGCCTAGCCCAGGTCCTCGGTTTTAGCCCCAGGGTGGCTGGGCCTTCAGCCAGCTGGGGGGACCCCAGAACACCAGCAATTGTGGCAATTCCAAAATTATCAGCACAGATATGCCTAGGACAAAGTGAGAGGTTAGTGCCCTATGGACTTTGGGACCAGTATTTGGGGAAAGCGTAGCTTCCTCCCCTGGGGGTGAAAAGCTGCTGAAGAAACAGTGGCACAGAAGCCATTTTGCAGCGTCAGTAGTGTCTCTAGCTCCTGGTCTTCGAACTGTAGGGAGATCCAGCAATCAGTCGGAGGGTTAATCGCTCTTGCTTTAAACTGCCTGGATCTGGATTGTTGTCTGGGGTGGGGGGGAAGTTTGGGGTGGGTATCCAATTTGCCAGAGTGGGTGGAGGCTTTACAGAGGCCACCCAACTGGCAGAAGTTGTGAAGACCCCACGTTTGGGCGGAAGCTCCCCTGTCTGGTGGCAGAGTCCTACTGTGGCAACAAGCCCAAAAATCAAGTAATTAAGTGGCAACACGCCTAGGCAAATGAAACAAAATAAGCAGAAAAGTTCAACATTGGTCTCCTATTTTAGGGGCAAAGAGGCTCAAAGCATGGAGGAGGACTGTAAGGTCAGAACTCCTGCACCAAAAGCCCCAAATAAAAATACAAGCTGGCTACAGGCCATAGAGGACCTTAAGAAGCAGATAAGAGAAGTGGGGGGAAATTGGGAAGAGAAATGATAAAGATGAAAGAAAAGTATGAAATGACAGTCAACAGCCTGACTGAGGAAAATAACACCTCAAAAAACAGACTAACTCAAATGGTAAAAGAGGCTCAGAAAGGCAATGAGGAGAAAAATGCCTTAAAAAGCTGAATTTGCCAGATGGAAAAAGAATCTCAAAAGCTCACTGAGGAGATTCATTCCTTCAGAGTTAGACTGGAGCAAATGGAAGCTAGTGACTTTATGAGAAATCAAAATGCTGTTAAACAGATCCAAACAAATGAAAGAATAGAAGGCAATGTGAAATATCTCATGGGAAACACCATTGACCTGGAAAATAGATCAAGGAGAGATAATTTTAAAATTATTGGACTACCTGAAAGCCACGATCAAAGAAAGAACCTAGAAATCATCCTTAAAGATTCTCAAGGAAAATTGCCCTGATGTTTTAGACCCAGTGGGGGAAATAGAGGTTGAAAGAATCCACCAATCACCTCCTGAAAAAGATCCCCAAAAGAAAACTCCTAGGAATATTATAGCCAGGCTCCAGAACTCCCAGATCAAGGAGAAAATACTACAAGCAGCCAGGAAGAAACAATTTCAATATTGTGGAAACACAATCAGAATAGCCCAGGACCTGGAAGCTTCTATACTGAGGGATCAAAGAGCATGGAATATGATATTCCAGAGGGCAAAAGAGCTGGGATTGAAGCCAAGGTTCACCTACCCAGCAAAACTGAGTATCTTGTTTCAGGGGAAAATATGGTCATTCAGTAGAATAGAGGACTTTCAAGCATTCTTGATGAAAAAACCAGAGTTGAATAGAAAATTTGACATTCAGACACAAGAAGCAAGAGATGCTTGAGAAGGTAATCAAGGAAAAGAAATCAAAAGGAACTTATCAAAGTTGGACTATTTACATTCCTACATGGAAAAAACAATAACTGTGTTTGATGAAACCTTTGTCATTATGAAAATAATTGAAGAAGGGTACATGGCATATGTTCACAGGTATACATGGATAGAGCGCACAGGTTGAATTTGATGAGAAGGGATGATTTTTCATTTTATTTTATTTATTTATTTGTTTGTTTGTTTGTTTGTTTGTTTATTTGGAGGGCAATTGGGGTTGGGTGACTTGCCCGGGGTCACGAGGCTGGGTTTTTGTTTGTGTGTTGGGTGTCTGGGGCTGGATCCGAGCTCAGGTCCTTCTGGCTCTGGGGCCGGTGCTCTGCTTGCTGCCCCAAGGAAGGGATGATTCTTAAGGGGTGAAGTCAAGAGGTGAGAGAGGAAAGTGGCAAGAGGAGATGGAGAGAAACAGGGTAGGATAAACTATCTCATGTAGAAGAGGCAAGGGGAAGTAGTTGCAGGGGAGGGGAAGAACAGGAAGGCAAAAAGGCAAAAGCATATTCTCATTGAAGTTGGCTCAAGGAGAGAATCACATACATACTAAATGGAATATCTTACCCTCACTCACTCTCCTGAGTAGAGGAAAGGGGGACGAGAGGGGGGGATGATGGAGGGGAGGGCATTCTGGGGGGAGGGGAGGTTGGAAGTACCCACTATCAAAGAGGGACAGGATCAAAGTAGGGAATGGACCAGGTGGGAGGTGAGACAGGTGGGAGGGAAATATAAGCAGTCTTTTACAATGCATCTACTATGGTAATGTTTTGCATAGATATACATGTACAACACATACTGAATTGCTTATCTTCTCAGAGGGAGTGGGTGACAAGGGAGGAAGGGAATGGATCTGAAAATCGAAGTTTTAAAATTAAATGTTTAAGATGTCCAGGCATTGGGGCTCAGAGATTCACCTTGCCCTAATGGCAAAATCGAAGGGGATATGGGAGAAGATATGGGAGAGAGCAGATTGGATGAGGGCATATCTAGTGGGACTGCTATTCTGGGGTGGTGGGTGGGGAAAAATGGGTGGAAAATGTAACTCATAATCTGGTGGAAATGAATGATGTAAACCAGAAGTTAATAAAGCATTTGTTTAATTTAAAAAAAAAAAAGAGTCTACCCATTATGGCGAACCATTAATAAACTTTGCTTTACTTTGTCTGAGAGAAAAAAAAAAGAAATAAAGCAAAGGCTGCACCTGAGAGGCTTTTCCATCACAGACTCAAACCTTCCGACAATACTGAACTCTTGCCATTCAGAGAAGACCCCACTCTTACAGATAACCAAACCCCTAAGGAAGGGATCTATAGATATCCATGCTCTATGTCCTGGCTGCTTCCCTTCCGGATAAGGCAAAAGGAGAACCATGTAGATGGGGTCAATTCAATTCAATAAATTCAATAAACATTTACTAAGTTTCTACTATGTGCCAAGCCCTGTGCTAAAGTCACGCCAGGGAAATTTTTCCTAGGGGAATCATGATAATGCACATTGCCTTTCCCATGCCTCATGGGCTTCCCTGGGTTTTACTTTAATACTATAAACCATCTAGATGACTGCGATGCAGGCATCAGGCTCCCGCCCCATCTCAGTGTTCTCGAGCCCCCAGGAGCTGGACGTGACGCTGGCGCAGCTGGTGGTGCAGCGGGCAGCGCACAGCTGGGCCAGGACCAGGGGCGCCGGGGCTGGGGCTCGCTTCTCACTTGGGCTCCGGCCGGGAGCCTGGTCCAGCTGCTGGCCCAAGAGTTACCCGTGGCCACCGCCCCCGAGCACTGGACGCTGGGATTCTGCCAAGGGCGCCTCTTGCCCTTGGACCACACTAACGCATGTGCGGCCTGTCCCGGACCCATCTTCTTTCCCAGGTAATCACCATTAACTCCAAATGCGCTTCCCCTGGAAGAGGCTGCGTCAGACTAGGTAGAGAAGCTTCGAGAAGCCTTTCAGGGTGATGCAGACGCAGCTTTTGACCTGATTTTGTGTGTTGGACCTGATGGGCACACGTGCTCCCTTTTCCCTAATCACCCTCTCCTGCAGGAGAAGGAAAAAATTGTGGCCCCCATCAGTGATTCCCCAAAGCCACCCCGAGAGGGTGACCCGCACTCTGCCTGTACACAGTGCAGCACGAATGACCATGTTTGTGCTACTGGAGAAAGCGAAAAGCGGCTGTTTTGAATCGGAACCTGGAAGGAGACGAAGAGAATCCATTTCGAGCTCCAGCAGCTGTGCTGGTCCCTGGATCAGGGCCGACCATTCCATTTGAGAAGCATTCCATTTTGTAGCCAGATGGGCCCAGATGGGCCGGGCCCAGATGGGCCAGGCCAGAGCTGACCTCTGCATGCTGCCACTTCCTTATCTTTCTGCTTGGATTTTTACAGATCAGTGGGTGTGGGGCAGCAGTCCTCTCTCCTGGGGAGGGAGGGAGTGAGCCTGAGAACAGGCTCATGAACTGCATAAGGTTTCTCTTGTGCGACCACCCAATATTAAAATGTGAATTTAAGCCCCACCCACTCAAAAAAACCCAACCCATCTAAACCTTTAAAAGGCACTAGGGTCAGCCAACCTAATTTAATCTACTAGTACATGCAACAACAATCCCTCCTCATCCCCAAATATTCCCAGAAACACCACCATTGAACACAACAACAGCAGTGAAGTACAGCCCAGTTGTGCATCTCTGCTGTATATCAGCTGTTAAAATTAGAGTGGAGGAATCCTAGGATCCTTCCCAACGATGAACACATGATTCTATCCGTGATTCACCAACTCTATGCTCAAGAGACTATCTAGTATTGCCCAAGCACTGGCCCGGGTGCTGATTGCTTCACCTAAGGCTAACAAGGCTAACATCAACCCCTCTTTTAAAATTCTCCCTCTTATTTCTTAGAAGAGACTGTGATTTTATATGCTTTACCTCTGGGGATGTGTGTAAGGATTGCCTCACACAGATTATGGGCATAGACATTCTTCCTCCATTTGCTGGCATGTGATATGGCTGCAATTGTCTCTATAACCACCACTCTTGTTATGACTCTTATTCCTTATCATGCTTTTGAAGACCTTGTTAGTGCTAACTGCCCCTCTAATTTTACCCTCTACCTCATTTTTGCTTTCAGGAGAGAGGTATTATTATACCTTTTTTCCCCCTTAATGCCTCCCTGGTGGAACAGAGGTTTGAATTTAAGAGTCCTATCCTCCTCAAGGTTTTTCCCAATCCTTTTAAATACAATCCCCTAGACTGTCAGACTCATGACACACAGGCTGAAGGTTGGCCCTTCTTCCTGGATTACCTTGATTCAAGGCTCTAGCTGCTACAACAGAGTTTTTGCAGGGGTCCAAGGTTTGCTATTGGTCAGGTTCAGTAAAGGTGCTTTGACCAGAGCTCTAGTCAAAGAAGGGTTTATGCTCTTAGAGCCATTGCATAGAATGATAGGATCATACATTTAAAGCTGGAAGGAATCTCTGGGGTCCTCTTATTCCAAGGTAGGTATTTTCTTTTCCTTTTTGGGAGGAGGTTGGGGTCGAGAGATCTTTGACTTGCAGTTTCACTGGTGTAAAAATTTTCCGGCAAGGAAACTCCCTCTACCAATGCAGATTAGCATCTGATCTCCTGTTTGTAGTCTTAGAGAATACCTGGAGTGCAGAAGTGTTAGGTGCCATACAGAGAAAGTATGTGTCCACACAGGCATGTGAGCCAAGGTGTTTCTGACTCCAATTCTATCACTCTATCTCCTAGGTTCAACTGCTGTGGTTGTGATTCAGGCCCTACTCAACCTCCAAAGCTCTGGTTATCTCCTATGTAAAAACTTCCCAAACTATATCAAAACATAATGATTTTGTTCTGCTACAAGTTCCTAGAGTTATATTGTCTGGTAGATTACAATTACATACTAACTTATATTGGTAGTTATCTTTCTCTCTGTGTGTGTCTGTATCTCCTTCCTATTAAAACATAAACTTTTTGTGAACAAGGACTATGTTTTGTTTATCTTCATGTCCTTCACAGCATTTAACTATAATATAGTAGAAATTCAATAAATGTTAATTGACTAGTTGTGAAAAATTCAAAATACCGTATGTCCCAAAATTCTTGGTGCAGTTTTAAGCCATCAAAGCTATTTTAAGAGCTTTAAGAGCTTTAATAGCTTAAAAGTTTCATTTGAATGGCTTTGTCTAGATAAATTTTAGTTTGCAACCCTGCCTGGAAAACTTTCACACATTAAAATCTAGGTCAGTTACTAAGCTATTATTTCTGTGCAGAGGGATTGATCCCAGTTAGATTTGTAAAGTGGAATTCCCACCTTTAGAGACAGGTGAATGGTTAAACAGATGCATTGATTTTCAGTATTAATGCCATAGCTCTTCTCCAGTTATATTCTGAAGGTCTCTCTTTTTTTTTTTAATGAAACTCTATCTTGAAACAGAAGTATTTTAAGAGAACATCAGGGGCCCAGCTGTAGAATGCTGAGAATCACACCATGAAGAAGTATGAGTGATGTGTCCTTAATTTTAAACAGACCTTACTGAAAGCAGTTCTTTATCTACTGAGGATTTCACTGTGGGGGAGGGGCGAAATACACTGGCTGCTGAGCCAGCATTTCTTAGAGGACCCCCCTTTTTCTAATTGTGCCAGTAATTGGCATTTTAACCAAATGGTACTCCACCTTATTAGTCTTTGTTGTATAAAATAAAATCTTTTCACAATACTGGGACAAGCATAGAACTTAGAGATGTTAGACACAAATTAATTATGAAGATCTATTTATTAATAAATAATTGCTTTAAAATAATAACTTGGTAGATTTTTTTTTGTTTTTTGGAGGGCAGAAGGCAGGTCAGTTGGAGTTAAGTGACTTGCCCAAGATCACACAGCTAATAAGTGTTAAGTGTCTGAACTCAGGTCCTTCCCACTCCAGGGCTGGTGTTCTATTCACTGTACCACCTAGCTGCCCCAGTTTGGTAGATTTTTATTAATTTTTTAGTGTGGCCTATGATTTTATTAGCCTGGGGTATTCCTAGCATGGAAACTCCCAGTATCAAAACTCCCTTCACCAATTGTTATTAGGGTATTATTCATTATGTATAGTCTTAGAGAGATTAAGTATATTGCCTAGGGTCACATAGCTAGCATATGTTACAGACAGGAATTGAACTCAGTTCTTCCTGATAAAGTAGCAAAGAGTAAAGAAATCCAATCGCCCAAGCTGATACCAAAACCTAAGTCAGAGATAACATGTGTGTATATATGTATACACACATATGTATGTATGCATGAATATATGTGTATTTAAAATGTGTGATGTGTGTGTATGTGTGTCTATATATATGAAGAATATAAACCAGACAAGACAGATTGAATGAAATATATCTCCTTTGGGTCAAGATAGGCAGAAGAATGCTCATTTGTTTTGTTTTGAAGCTGTAGCTTTGTTTCAGGGAGCAGCCTGCAGCACCTTACCAAGAAATGGTGCAAAAGATGTCTTCAGACAGACTAGCCTTGACAAAGAGGAAGGATGTCACACCTTCTGAGGGTGAGAGGTGAAGTATAGAGTAGAGGATTTGAGGAAATGGAAGTTATATAGCACAGTCTTTTCAGTGAATCAAGAGACTAGGTCACTCAGTGGAAGTGACAGGGTGGGGAGAGTTGAGTAATAGAAATGTGTTTTTAGAAGTCACCAAGAGGAATGAGATGAGAAATCTGTTAGAGCTGAAGGCTGTAGAATTATAACAGGCAAGCTTGTCCTTGAATAAAAGTTGAGAAAATGTACTTCCCTTCTTTTGGAGAGGTGGACATAAGCACACATAGACTACTGGCAGACTTAACCAATGGATTGCTTGGTTTTGGTGAACTCATTTTTAAATGTATTTTAAATCTTCGTTCTGAGGAAGGGGTCACTATGTAGGGAAGGGGGAAGTGAATGTGATTTAGAAACAAAAGGCACCAATTATAATGAAGATGCTGGGGCTGCTAGCTCTCCAAAAGTAAAATATACTTGCCTTAGGAACTTGCAAGTCTCCATGTCCCATGTGACAGATTCTGTAACTCTTCACATCAGGACTGAGGAATGTAAATCCATCCTGCAGTTTTGTGAGTCTGAGCATGGTGCCTTTGGACAGCCTTTTATGAATGATGCCATCTTTTCTCCCTGCCATTTACTGTAACCTCAGAATCTGCATCCATATTTCCTACTACTTGTCAGCTGGCACAGGCTTCTAATATAGGTTTTAAGTTTTTCTCCTCTCAAACCTTGATAAAATATTATAGTGATTTATAAACAAATGGTCATGTATGTGTTAGAAAGTAAGGGGAGGGAACAGGAATTGAATAAAAACCTACTATGTGCCAGGCACTGTGTTAAGCACTTTACAAGTATTATCTCATTTGGTCTTTAGAGTAACCCTTCGAGTTTGGTGCTGTTATCCAAATTTTACAGTTGAGAAAACTGGCAAACAGAGGTTAAGTGACTTGCCCAGGGTCACACAACTAATAAGTATCTGAGGTCAGATTCCAGTTTGGGTCTTCCTAACTCCAGGTTCTATCCACTGTATCACCTAGATGTCTCCAGCTAGAACTAAAGAAAGGAAAGAAATAAACATTTTAAGCACTTGCTGAGTGCTAAAAGCCACATACTGTGCTAAGCACTTTACAACAAAGTCTTATTTTTTTAAAGTTTTTCCTAGGAATTGTCTGGAAATACAAACAGTTCTTTTCTTTACCTTTCTCTACCCTGCTCTAATTATCCTTCCTTTTTGGGTGGTGGTGGTAAGCATGCCAATGTTTCTTTAAAACATACACAGAACTATATTTGAGAGGATATAGGGTGGCTACTCTTTCTTCTACATATAAGAGACTACACATCGGGAGCCAAGAAGGCGGAGTAAAAATAGGACCTCCATGCAGCTTCGGCTCCCACAATCTCCAAAACATGTAAAAAAAATGACCCTAAACAAACTTTAGAGCTATAGAACCCACAAAGTGACAGAGAGAAAGAAATCTCCCACTGAAGGCAGCCTGGCAGGCCCACAGGAAATATATATCACAGCGTGCTAGGAGTGAGCCAACCGTTCTGGTTCTAGGGCGGCCAAGACCAACAGAGCCTGAGCAGACTTCAGGAGAGTGAATCACCCAGCAGCTGTGGTGGTTTACAGACTTCTCAACCCATAAACACCAAAAAGGAAGTAAAAGGTCAAATGGGAACTCCGTTGGAACTGGGTAGAGAAGAGCACAGTCCAGCCCCTTCCCCCAGAGCGAGAAGTGCATGGGGGAACAGCAGCTGTGCATGGCTACCTCCAGAGCTCCTGGCCTGCAGATTGTAGGGAGACCAAGCAACCATTCAGAGAGTAATCACTCTTGCTTTAACCTGCTTGGATCTGGATCCCAGTCTTGGGTGGTAGTCCCGTGGTGTGTGACCAGTAAGCCAGAGCTTGTGGGGGCTGTAGAGAGGGTGCCCAACTAATAGCTCCAGCAGCTGCTAAAACCCCAGAGATTTGAGACATAGCTCTCTCCATTCTGAAAGCAGAGTTCTATCATGGCAAAGAGCTTAAAAGTCAAGTAATTGGCTGGCAATATGAGAGAGCAATGGAAGCACAAACAGATCCTTTTTGGGGAACAAAAAGGATCAAGGCATGGAGAGGGAGGAAGACAATGAAGTCAACTCCTGCATTAAAAGCCTCCAAGAAAAATATGAATTGGTTACAGGCCATGGAGGAGCTCAAGAAGGATTTTTAAAATCAAGTAAGAGAAGTGGAGGAAAACTTTGGAAGAGAAATGAGAATAATGCAAGAAAATTATGAAAAATGAGTCAACAGCCTGCTAAAGGAGACCCAAAAATACACTGAAGAAAATAACACCTTAAAAAAATAGACTAAGCCAAATGGCAAAAGAAGCCCAAAAAGCCAGTGAAGAGAAGAATGCCTTAGAAAGCTGTATTTGCCAGATGGAAAAGGAATTTCAAAAATTCACTGAAGAGAATAATTCCTTCAAAATTAGATTGGAGCAAATGGAAGCTAATGACTTTATGAGAAATCAAGATACTATTAAACAGATCCAAACAAATAAAAAAATAGAAGGTGATGTGAAATATCTCATTGGAAAAACCGCTGACATGGAAAATAGATCCAGGAGAGATAATCTAAAAATTATTGGACTTGAGGTGGCTAGGTGGTGCAGTGAATGAAGCACTGGCCCTGGAGTCAGGAGGACCTGAGTTCAAATCTGGCCTCAGACAACTCAAAAACTAGCCATGTGACTTTGGGCAAGTCACTTAACCCCAATTGCCCTCCAAAAAGCAAAAGAAAAAAAATTATTGGACTACCTAAAAGCCATAAACAAAAAAAGAGCCTAGACACCATATTTCAAGAAATTCTCAAGCAAAATTTGCCCTGATATTTGCCAGAGGGCAAAATATAAATTGAAAAAATTCACCAATTGCCTCTTGAAAATGATCCCAAAAAGAAAACTCCTAGGAATATTATAGCCATATTCCAGAGTTCCCAGGTCAAGGAGAAAATACTGCGAGCAGTCAGGAAGAAGCAATTTGAGTATTGTGGAAACAATCAGAATAACACAAGACCTAGCAGCTTCTACAGTAAGGGATCAAAGGACTTGGAATATGATATTCTGGAGGTCAAAGGAGCTAGGACTAAAACCAAGAATCACCTACCCAGCAAAACTGAGTATACTGCTTCAGGGGGAAATATGGTCATTCGATGAAATAGAGGATTTTTGAGCATTCTTGATGAAAAAACCAGAGCTGAACAGAAAATGTGACTTTCAAATACAAGAAGCAAGAAATGCATGAGAAGGTAAACAGGAAAAACAAATCATAAGGAACTTATTAAAGTTGAACTACTTATATTCCTACATGGAAAAACGATAATTGTAACTCCTAAGACTTTACTCAGTATGAGGATAGTTGAAGGGAATATATGTATGTATGTATGTATATATAGCAGTGTGTATGTGTTTATAAATATATATGTAAATGTGTGCATATGTATGTTCATGTATACATAGAGGGCACAGGATGAGTTGAATATGAAGGGATGATATCTAAAAAAATAAAATTAAGAGGTGAGAGAGGAACATATTGGGAGAAGGAGAAAGGGAGAGATAGATTAGGGTAAATTATCCCATATAAAAGAGGCAAGAGAAAACTTACAATGGAGGGGAAGAGCAGGAAGGTAAAAGGGAATACCCCAACCTAACTCTCGTTGAATTTGGCTTAAGGAGAGAATAACATACACACTCAATTGGGTATCTTACCCTATAGGAAAATAGTGGGGAAGGGGATAAGAAGGGGAATGATATAAGGGAGGGCAGATTGGGGAAGAGGGTAGTTAGAAGCAAGCACTTTTGAAAAGGGACAGGGACAAAGGAGAAAATAGAATAAGTGGGGGGTGGGATATGGAGGGAATTATAGTTAGTCTTTCACAATATAACTACTATGGAAATGTTTTGCATAACTACACATGTACAACCTATATTGAATTGCTTATCTTCCCAGTGGGGGTGGGTGAGGAGAAAAGAAGGAAAAATGTCTGGACCTCAAAGTTTTAAAAACAAATGTTTAAAAAAATTGCTTTTTGCATGCAACTGGGAAATGAGATATACAGGCACCGAGGTATAGAAATCCATCTTGCCCTACTAGAAAGTTCTGGGGGATGAGGGAGGATATAAGAGAGAACAGATTGGGGGAAGGGATATTCAGTAGACTTATTATTTTGGGGTGAGGATAGGGGGAAGATGGGGAGAAAAATTTATAACTCAAAATCTTGTGGAAATGAATGTTGAAAACTAAAAATAAATAAATAAATTTAAGAAAAAAAGAAAAAAGAGAGACTACACATCTAGTAGCTTCCTACTTACAATATTAAGAATAGAACTGATTAAGTAAAATAGAAAAGCTTATTGTTGAAATGATGATGGAAAAAAATGGACAATCCTAGTAATGCATCTTTAATTCCTCTTATGAGCAGAAACATGCATAGTAATCAACAATAATAAATCAGAAACAGAAAGACAATCACCATCCCCCCTCTTTTTATTACTCTAGTGATGATTTGTTCTTTCCTGAGGAAGCAGAGAGGAAATAAAATTGTCCTTTTCTATGGAATGAAAATATCATCTTGCCCTCACACAAAATGCAGAAGCTAAATTCTGAATATATTTATTAGTCATATTGTTAATTAAACATATAAAAGATTTTGGATGATGGTTCACTTTAAAATCTTAGTTCACCCTCTAAAATGAAATTGAGTACTGTCATTAAATTAACAAGCCTGTTGGGGCAGCTAAGTGGTGCAGTGAATAGAGCACTGGCCCTGGAATCAGGAGGACCTGAGTTCAAATTAGGCCTTGGACACTTAATACTTACTAACCATGTGACCTTGGGCAAATCACTTAACCCCAATTGCCCTGCCTCCCTCCCCCCTTCAAAAAGCCAAAAACAAAAACAAAAAACAACCAAGCCTGCTGTGTACCATGTACTATTCTAATTGGGATACAAAAAGCAAAAGTGAAATAGGGCCTGCCTTACATGAGTTTACAATTTAGTGACATGTATATATATATATATATATATATATATATATATATATATATATATATACACTGTACCTATATACATAGGTACAGTATATACAAAATAGATACAAGATAATTGAGTGGGGGCTGGGCAAGGCACTTTCCAAGGTAGAAGGTGGTGTTTTCATGAAGCATTGGAGAAAACTAGGGATTCTAGGAGATGGGGAAGAGAAAAATAAATTTCAGGTATGGGGAGAATAGTCAGTGTGAAGACATGGAGAAAAGAGAGAGTCGGCCAAACAGGAAGGTGGCCAAGTTCGGTTGTGCATGAAGGGAGACCATGTGGTAAAGCTGGAAAGGTAAGTTGGGGCCAGATTGTAAAAGGGTTTAAATTCATAGCAGAGGAGTTTATATTTTGTCCTTAAGGTAATAAGATTTAGATTTAGATGCCTAGATATAGATAGATATAATAGATTAAGATATAATTTAGATAAAATGGACTTAGATCTGGAAGGGACCTGGAAGGCTAACTATTCCAATCCTTTCATTATATAGATAAGAAAACTGAGGTCCAGGGAGAGATTTGCCCAAAGTCACACAGGTAAAGAAGCAATGGAGTTTATTGAAGAGGAGAAATAAATGGTCAAACCTATGCTTTAGGAAGATTGTTTTCATGCTTGTGTGAAGGATGGATTGAAATAGGGAGAGCATTTATGTTGGGAGATCCATTAAGAGGCTATTACCATTGTCCAGGCAAGAGGTGATGAGGGCCATCACTAGGGTTATGGTTGAGTGAGATAAGGAGAAGAGATATAAGAGATGTAAAGGTAGGGTTGGCGAAACTGGACAACTGGTTGTATGTGCAAGTTGAGAGACAGAAAATTGTCCGGTAGGAGTGGAAGGGGAGGGGAAGGGAGGGAGACTTGAGCACAAGGAATGTGTTTTTAGAAGCCACTGAGAAGAATGAGAAGAGAAATCCATTAAAGCTGAAGGCTGTATAATTTTAACAAGCAAGTTTGTCCCCAAATAAAAGTTAAGAAAATGCAATTCCCTCCCTTTGCAGAGGTGGTCATAGGCATGCACAGACTATTGGCAGACTATGGGTTGATTGGTTTTGTTGAACTGATTTTTCATTTTTCCCCCCACTTAATAGTATTTTTCCCAACTATATGTAAAAATCATTTTCAACATTCACTTTTATAAGATTTTGAGTTCCAAATTTTTCTCTTCCTCCCTCCCATCTTCCCTCCCTCCCCAAGATAGCAAGCAACCTGCATATTAAACATGTTTCCACATTAGTCATGTAATGAAAGAAGAATCAGAACAAAAGGGGAAACCCACAAGAAAGAAAAAAAAACATACAAAAAAAGTGAAAATAGAATGCTTTGATCTGCATTCAGATTCCACAGTTCTTTTTCTGGATGTGGACAATATTTTCCATCATGAGTCTTTTGGAATTGTCTTAGATCATTGTATTCCTGAAAATAGCCAAGTCTATCAAAGTTGATCAGAGCTGCTGTTACTGTGTACAATGTTTTCCTGGTTTTGCTTACTTCACTCAGCATCATGAACTGATTTTTTTTCTTTATTTTAAATCTTTGTTACAAGGAAGGACTCACTGTGCAGGGGAGGGGGAAATAAATGATTTAAAAATAAAAGGCATCAATGATGATGAAAATGACTCACTCTCAGGTTGTGAATCTAGGTCCAGATAAGGATGATTTCTTGACGGAAATAGGAAGTTTGAATAAAGGGTGAGTTTTAAGGGAAAGATAATGAATTTTGTATGTATTAAGTTTGGGACATAGGGTTTGAAATTTCCAATAAGCAATTGGCAAAGCATTTCTGGGGCTCAAGAGAAAAATTAGGACAGGATGTATAGATTTATGATTCATCAAGAGATGATAGTTAAGTCCATGCTGGCTGATGAGGTCACCAAGAAAGAGAATATAATGAGATAAGGGAAGAGGACCCAGGAGAGACTTAAGGTACACATGAAGTTAGGGGGCTCGACATGGATGATAAACCAACAAAAGTGATTGTAAATGAGTAGTTAAATAAGTAGGGAGAAAACCAAGAAACTACAATGTCAAGAAAACCTAGAGAGAAGAAAATATTCAAGAATGTTGCATATATCCTGGATCAGTGCCAAAGGTTTGGAAACTTTGGGATGAGGGAATAAACAATGAGTGGTCCCTTGGTTTCTCCACCCACCCCATACTTCTTAATAGTGGCATGTATGGGTGCATGCTAGGGGAAAAGGGGTGTTATAGCAGTTTAAAAGGGAAAATAGCTTCTGCTCTCTTCTACTCTCTAGAATATATGTCTTGGAACTCTTTCTAGGACTTCCCAAGATGGGTGGAGGGATATGGAAGAAGGAAATCCCTCCTCTAGTCTGGCAGAAATGGTGTTTTCTCAAACATGACGGTTATGTGCTCATCCAGACAAGTCTGAGTTGGGATCTAAGATCTTGGTTTCCTCTGCTGCTTGGTTTTTCTTTGCCTAAGACCAGAAGACCAAATATAAACCCTCAAACAGATAATGCTAGTTTTGATGGTAGCTTGGTGAGTTTCAGAGGGAAGGAGCTCATGAGTTAGTGTTGACTGGTAGTGAGAGATCTTCTTAGAGAAGATGACCACTGCTTAGGAAGAGGAGCCCAAGCCCTGGAATGACGTGCCAGAAAGACATGGCCCTAAGTAAATTATTTGAACAGCACAGTACCAAGATGAAATCAAATTCACAAGTCAATTCAAAACTCAATTTAGAAGTCTCACAAAATATTTCATGCTTTGATGTTTTAAAGTATCTACCTCCCTATAAAGTATAATAGGAGTTTTAATTTACTGTTTATTTTTTTAATCTTTGTCAATGTATTCATGAGGTTGTGTGTGTGTTACTCATTTCTTTTGAGTGGAGGCAATAAACAGTTGTCCTACACCTGATCTACAGTGTACCTTGAATATATTTCTAATCCCATCTTGAGGGAGACCTTTACATTAGTTAAACTTAAGATTTAAATGATTCTCCCCAGGGTTCTGGTGTGGAGGGTAAAGAGCTTTGACTTTGTTGTCTTCTTCTGGTTGTATGTTTTGATCTTCTTTGTTATCAAGAAAGATTCTATAATCTGAGTTTTCTTCCACTCTTTGGTCATTTCACCAGCCAATTACTTGACTATTTAACTTTTTGTTAACAACTTTTTGTTAACTTCCAGTGTGGAGGGTGTACTTTCCCAAGCTTCAGGGGTTTTGTGCAGCTGTTTTCAGAGATACTTCTAGGGACCTGTAAATTTTGTTCTTCCAAGGTGGTATGATCAAAGGAGAGGTGTTTACTCCTTTCCTGGCCTGTGCTTTGATCTGTGAGTGACTATAAACACTCTTCTGCCTTGGAACTCTGAAGAGGATTCCCTCTTTACCTCCACCACAAATGCCACTACTCTAGCACTCCTCCTCATCCCAAGACTGCCACCCTGGACTTCGACCCAGATCCAAGCACTGAAAAGTAAGAGAATTCTGCCTCTGTACCAGCAAAGAGATCCCTGCAATTCTCCTCTGATCAGCCACTTGATCCCCCCACCATCTGTGGGCTAAGAGCTCCCTAAGCAGCCTCTGCCACTGCCACCACCACAGCCACTGCCCCCGGGTTGGGGCCAGACCATGCTCCTCTCACCCAGGTGCCACAAAACCTTTCCTACTGACCTTCTAAGTTGTCTTTGGTGTTTGTGGGTTGAGAAGTCTGGAAACCACCACAGCTGCCAGTGTCTTAGTCCTGAGGCCTATTCTGAGTGTTGCTGTGGCTGGTCTGTGCTGGCCAGCCCACACTGGATTGTGCACTCTTCTTCCAGCCTGGTGCAACCTTCCTCTCAACCTTCCAGGTTGTCTTGGGCTGGAAATTTCTTCCACTCTGTCATTTTGTGGGTTCTGCTGCTCTAGAATTTGTTTAGAGTCATTTTTACAGGTATTTGGAGGGGTTTGGGGGACAGCTCAAGCAATTCCCTGCTTTTACCCCACCATCTTGGCTTCTCCTCCTTGATCTGAGCTTTGAAGCAAAGTAGGGCTTCTAAGTCATAGGTGAGGAGGGAGTGATAATATTGATGCTATACCATTTGGCTTACAAAAATGCTTTATATATTTAAGGTGGGGGCAGAGGGGAGTTTGATGCATATACCACACTGTCAGTTTTCTAAGATGGTGCCATGGAATGTGGAAGCCACTTAGGGAAATTCCTCTGGGATACATGGGGTGGGAGGGGAGAAGGGTACTAGAATATGCATATTCTACATTGACCCATCATATACTTGGGAGGTTTTTTCCGATTGGCTACATAGCTAGAACTGTCAGCATTTTTAAAACAACTGACTCAGCACATATGGTAGCTTTTTGTGTCATTGCCATCTGAGTAAGAAGATTAGTCCCTTCAATCAAATAATAGGGTAAAGGGGAAGGGCATTAGGGCCCCCAATCCCCAGGCTGCATCTCCCTGAGTAACAGACTTGGATTTTGGGTCCTTATGTTTATTCCTTTCTATTCCAGGTAAAGGGAATGCAGTCTCCATTTTGGTCTAGGAATTGGACCTCCAAGAATCCAGGATTCCAGGAATTCAGGCTGGGAGTTGCAGGCAGGCCAGCAATAAGGCCCAGAGGAGTAAGGACCCTTGGGACTCCTGACAGCAATTTTGGACCTTTATTCAGTGGGACCAATGCTATATAAATATTGATCTAAATTGTAAGCCTAATCTTCCTCCAACCAAGAATAGGGCAAGTAGGAGGGATTCTACCCCCAAGGCATTGGAGGGAAATGTGTGTGTGTATGTTCTTGCTATTATCTTTTAACTAAATATTTCTTTGCAAAAGCCAATCTGGGGGCAGCTAGGTGGCTCAGAAGATAGAGTACTGGTCCTGGAGTTAAGAGGACCTACATTCAAATCCAGCCTCAGACACTTGACTCTTTAGTTGTGTGACCCTGGGTAAGTCACTTAACCTCTATTTCCTAGCCAAAAAAAAAAGGCCAATCTGATGTTAAATTTGTTGAAACTGGTGTGTTAGTCATTGGCATTTGGGCAGTATGGGGTTGAGTCAATGGCTAAAAAAGAGGACCTCAAATTCCTTTAGAGAACCCAGAGGGAGGTTAAAATGTAACACCCTGAATGAGTGTGGCACAATCAGCCATGTTCCATAAATATTATCTCACTTGATCTTCATAACACTATAACAAAATAGGTATTACAATCCCCATTTCTATAGTTGGGCTAAGTGAGACCCAATGCATGGGGCAACATGGGGGCAGGGGAGAAAGTGTTGTGTTTGTAATCTGAAACCTGGGTTGGAAACCCAAGGATGTCACTTTACCTGCACGACTTTGGGCATGTCATTTATCCCCTCTGGGACATATTTTCCTCCTCTGTAAAATGAGACACTTGACTTGCCCATGGTCACACTACTATTGAATGCTGGAAGTGGGATTTGAATTTAGGACTGTCCTAACACCAAAGCTGGTGTGCTTTCCACACTGCCTCTCTGATGCCTTCGGTGTGTTTGTTAGCCTTCAGGCAGCATCAGAATGGTCTCCTACATCTCACTGACATAATAGAGACTTCTAGGTGATGCTGACAAGGTGTTGGGACTCCAATCAGGAATTATAAATCCAGTTTCGCTAGCTGTGTGACCCTGAGCCATTTAACTTCTCTCTGCCTCAATTTCTTTATCTATAAAATAATAACATCTACTTCACAGGGTAATCATGAGAATTAAATGAGATAGTGCTGTAAGAAATTATAAGCAAGATAATTTTAGAAAATCGTGGAAAGACATACATGAACTGATGCAAAATAAAGTGATCAAAACCAGGAGAACATTGTACACAATAACAGAAATATTGTATAATGATCAACTCTGAATGACTTGGCTCTTCTCAGCAATATAATGATCCAAGATAATCCCAAAAGACTCATGATGAAACATGCTATCTGCCTCCAGAGGAAGGAGGGAGGAATAGAATTTGGAACTCAAAGCTTTAAAAAAAAAGTTTAAAATTGTTTTAACATTTGGGGGAAAATAAAATATTTAAAAAAATAAATTAGATAATCTAGGCAAAACGCTTAGAAAACCTTACAGTGGTATATAAATGTGAGCTATAATAATCATTAGGCATTCCTCGATCAGGACACATGCCTGTGGGCACTGCCCACAAAGCTTCAGAGCTAAGTCAACGACCAAAAAAAAAGGGTAGGCAGTTTAAAAGACTGGATTAAAAATTAGGAAAAAAGATTTAAGGAAATGAAGACTGGCAAAGGGGTCTATGTGTCCTCTTTTCTTCATACCACTTTGATAGGACTGAAAAATTTCCCTGTAGGGAAATCTCCTCCCTCGTATTTCCCAGTATGAAAGGGGCAGAGGATCAAGGCACAGAGATGGGTCACCCAGATGAAGAAATCAGTATCTAATCCACACTGCTGGAAGAGCTCAAGCCTGCGCTTGAAAGGAAGAAAGAGAAACCAACCGCAAAGCCCTGACTTCCTGAGTCACCTATACAGATTAAATACTAACTCTCTGGGAGATTTTGCCATGAGCAGTGAAATCCCAGAGTATGCACCTTGATCGGCTCCCCATAGGAATAGCTTGGAGGAGGAACCGAGTTCCTGGTGGCTTGTTGAAAGTGGTATTTTACTTGGTCTGCAGAGATCACATGGACTGACAAGAGATAACCATACAGGATGAGGCACTGATATATTTATTTTTATTCACTCCTAATATGCTCATACAGTTATGTAAACAGTTATGCCTCTGAAAGTGACATCAAATGAAATGTAGCAGGAATAGTATGAGACGAAGTTTCCTGAAACAGAACGTGACAACAGTCATGATTTGATTGAATGGATGTTGCCAACCACAACAGGTATGAGGCTAAGAGCAGAAAGGTAGCTAGCTCTCTGAGAGCCAGAGAGAGCTTGGCATCCACTAGAGTAACCTCTAGTGGCAAGTGGTGCATATACCCATTGAGGGTGAGCTTTAGATTGAAAGCACTTGGTCCTTATTACTGAACAGAATCAAGCAAGTGGTCAGACTGCTGGGAATGGGTGGGGATCATGCTGAGAGGAATACTATTCTTTTCTTCAGTAATCCTTGAGAAAATCAAAGAAAATAATCTAATTTCCATTATCCCATCTATCCTATGAAACTCCAAATACTATTCTTCAATGTGATTAAACAAATATTTATCACCTGGGGATACAAAAATGAGATTAGACATGATTCCTGCCCTCCGAAAGCTTAGAAACCTTCAGAAGGATGAAGACAAGCACACAACTATAATGTGAGTTTCAGTATACTATTCCAGAGTGACATGAAGGATTGAAGGAAGTAGCTGAATCATGGAAGAATTCATGAAGGACAGATTTGGGGGGACAATGGGACATCACTTTCCCAGTGCGGTCCTTTAATTTTGCCCCTAAAGAAATTAGTGTTTTATTTATCTGCTAGATGAAAGGGCCCCCATTAATAGAGAAACACAGCCCCCTGCTGGTTGATTTAAGGAAACTCAAAAGAGAATTTCTGGGGCCCTTTCGGCATTAGCTGCAGCAAAGGATTCAGCTCCTGACCCAAAAGCTTACTGAGTGTATTAATGAATCTGGGATACTGAAGTCAGCCTTGGGCTTAAAGAAACATATTTTGCTTAAGAAGAGCTATTTATTCAGTTATTTTTTTGTTGTTGTTGTGTCTGCTTCTTTGTGACCCCATTTGGGTTTTCTTGGCAAAGATACTGGGAGTGGTTTGCCATTCCTTCTCCAGATCATTTTATAGATGGGGAAACTGAGGCAAACAGGGATAAGTGACCTGCTCAGGATCACAAAGCTAGGAAGTGTCTCAGGTCAGATTTGGCCTAAGGAGTCTTCCTGACTCCAGGACCAGTCACCTAAGTACAAAAGCCAGTATATCAGGAATGGGCAGCTTTTTACCTCAACCTCGATACACCTTTCTGACTGGCATGGCACCCAATTCAATCAGTACTGTGTCCTTGCTAGACATCCTCTTCATGCCACTGCTAAGTAAACTTTTTTTAAACGGGTTTACTACAGGTGTTTGATTTCATTCCATTCCCACACCTGAGTGATCAGGCATGCCTAACTGGGTTTATTCAAGAAGAATCTCATAAACATGATTCATGGTTCCTGGTGCTCAGTGAAAATACGGTTTTATCAGACTTGTTACCTTCTTAAGGGCATCCTACCATTTTTTTGTAGTAATTAAGCACTCTACACTGTCACTTGATCCCCTGCCCAATATTACCATCATAAGTCATATGGTGGGTGTACTTCTCAAAGGAAGTAGCATTCATTGGCTATAGCACTGTTTCAGAGTGGGGAATGACTCAATTTATGGCCAAGTTTTAGCTAGGGTTGTAACTGCTACCCAACATCTATAAATAGCAGATAGTACCAAACATAACATCAGATCATTCTACAATTTCTGTCTTCAGTGGAACTGGGCAGTCTGTCAATGGCAGAATCTGCTGGCATAAGCATAGGGGCAGGAGAGGAAATAAAGAAAGGCACAGGACCCAAGTTCTTGATCTCAGATCAGGGACATCAGGTTTGGTTGACATATACACACCTACCAGTACACAGGTCCCTCCTGGGTTTTGGATGCTGATGGTGATGCTCAGGTCTGTTCATCATGACAGGTAAGGTCAACCTAGACACCTACAAGGCAGGACTGCCCAAAACACTAAAAACATGCCCACAGTGGTGTGTACCTTTCTGTAAGCTGTGAGCTAGGTAGAACACTTCTCTCCTGCTTAAACCTAACAAAATTTCCATAATGGTGATAGGAATGACCAATTCTTATCAAGGTGGGAGTCTGACAGGAATATAAGGCCCAGGAAATTACAGACTGCAAAATACCAGATCTGGAAAAGACCAAAGGATATCCATGCCCCCAAAACAACAAATTGCTTCTACCAGTGGTACATGAATCCAGAAAAGATTACCTAGGATGACGTGAGGAATAAAATCCTGATATTCAAGGCTTGGTTGAAGGAAAGTAGAGAAGTAGGTTGGTGACATTATTATTGTCTTCAAATATTCAAAGAGTGGGTGGATTTTAATTTGGTAACAGAGGTCAGAACTAGGGGACCAATGGGTAGAAATTATAGACAGGGGGTAGATTTTAATAATAATTAGTTAATATTTATAGGGCCTTTACTGTGTGCCAGGGAGTGTGCCAAGCGCTTTACAATTATTATCTCATTTGATCCTCATGACAACCTTGGGAGGTAGGTGTTATAATCTCCCTTTTATAGGTGAGGAAACGGGGGTAAACAGAGGTTAAGTAAATTGCCCAGGGTCACACAGCTAGTATGATCTCTGAATCCAGTTTTTAACTCTACTTACTGACTCCAAGTCCAGGCTTTCATACAGAAAAGCTTCCTAATAATTAAAATAGCTAGTATTTACATAGTACTGCAAGTTTTACAAAACACTATAAGATATTTTCTTATTTAGCCTCACAACAACCTATACCCGTTTTACAGTTGAGGAAACTGAAACACCAGAGAGGTTATGAGACTTGCCCAGGGTGACACCTCTATTACATGTTGGAGGCTAGGTCTTCCTATCTCTAGGCTTGGTGCTCTATCCACTGCACTGCCCTGTGACCATTTATCCAGGATATTGTAGAATGGTTTGAGGAGGGGCTGGATTAAGTGACTTCTGAATTCTCTTCCAACTCTTAAGCACCTATGATTTGAAGCATAACCTCCTTAGGAGCTAAGTAAAAAGGGAAGTAGTAGCTGAAGAAAAGGCTGCTAAGGGGGGCCATACTGCATAGAGTTCTGGACCTAGCTAGAGTTAGGAAGACTTATCTCCCCTAGTTCAAATCTGGCCTCAGACACTTAGTAATAACTGTGTGACCCTGGATTAAAGTCACTTAACCCTGCCTCGGTTTCCTCATCTGTAAAATGAGTTAGAGAAGGAAAAGGCAAATTACTCTAGTATCTTTGCCACAAAATACCCAAACAGGGTCACAGTCAGACATGACTGAACAATGACTGGGGGGAGGGGAGGGAAAGGATGCTTAAGAAAGGCTTTTAGCTTTAGCAATGAAAAAGTACCCAAGTAATTAGTAGGCATTTACTGAATTCACACTATGTATGAGGTAAGATACCAGGTAGTAAAGAGACAGAGACAAAATGAAACATGCTATTATCTCAAGGAGTCTATGTTTTACTAGGGACATCAATGACTCCAGAAGCACGGTAGTACAGTGGAAAAAATCCTGGCTCTTGAGGCAGAAGATCTAAGTTCAAATTTTACCTGACACTTAGGACCTGCATAACTTTGACAAGTCACTTAACCTCCTGTTAACCTACAAGATAGTTAGGGGGAGAGAACATTAGGGCATGGAAATGAGATGGGGTGGAAAGTGATGTTAAAGCTGCATGTTATAGGAAGCAAGGGAAGAGTTAGTAGGAAGGAGGGAGTCCATTGCAGGCAGGGGGTGTTTGGAAAGATGACTAGTGTAAAAGCAGAGATGTAAATGGGGTGCCTTTGTGCAAAAGACAAAAAACAGTTGTATAGGTTAGACAAGAATTCAGGAAAGGCAACATTTAAAACTAAAGCTGGAAAGATATGTTGGTACCAGGTAGTGAAGGGATTTAAAACCCAGAGGTTACAGGTTGTCCTAGAGGTAATCGGGAGCCACTGGAGGTTATTAAATAAGAACATGGTGAGAATGTAACTTAAAGAAACTCACTGAAGTTATATTGGGGATGAATTGGAGTAGGAAGAGCTGAAGGTCTCAGCTAGTGGAGTGGCTATACAAATAGATAGAAGGGAACATAGGAGCCTTATGAGAGGTAGAGGTGGAGGTAGATGTGAAAAAATTCAGCAACTGATCCATATGAACCAGTACTCAGGGACCTAAAAAAGGAAAAACTGGAGAGTAGAAACAGCTCGTCCAAGCCACTCTGCCCCCACATTCCCCCCAAACTATGTAAAAGGGGACTCTGAACAACTTCTGGAGCCCCGGCACCCACAGAGCGACACAGAGAAGCTAACCTCCCGCTGAGGACAGCCCAGCAGCCCTGCAGGAAGGACCAGCACAGCGGTCTGGGACCTGGCAACATGCAGCGCAGAGCTCAGGAGCCAAGCCGAGCCCAGGTCCGCGTGAGCAGAGGTTTTAGCCCCAGGGTGGCAGGGCCAGCAGCCGGCTGGAGGAACCCCAGAACACCAGGAGCTGTGGCGACTCCAGAATTATCAACATAGACATGCCTAGGACAAAGTAAGAGGTTAGTGTCCTATGGACTTTGGGACCTGTATTCAGGGAATGCATCGGCTCCCTCCCCTGGGGGCTAGAAGCCACTGGGGAGACACGCCATTTTGTAGTTTTCAGAGGCAGCTCCAGCTCCTAGCCTGCAATTAATTGTAGGGAGATCCAGCGATCAGTCTTGGGGGGTAATCGCTCTTGCTTTAACCTCCCTGGATCTGGATTGTGATCTAGGGTGGAAGTCGTGGGTGGGTTTACAGCTTGCCAGAAACGGAAGTTGCCCCCACACGTTCGGGACGAAAATTCCTCTATCTGGCCTTAAAGCCATAGTGTGGCAACAAGCCCAAAAGTCAAGTAATTAAGTGGCAACATGCCAAGGCAAAGGAAACAGAAAAATGCAACCCTAGACTCCTATTTTGGGGGCATAGAGCGGGAAAAGGACTGTGAGGTCAGAAGTCCTGCTCCAAAAGCCCCAGGGGAAAACATGAGTGGGTTGCAGGCCATAGAGGACCTTAAGAAGGACTTTAAAAATCAAATAAGAGAAGTGGAGGAAAAATTGGAAAGAGAAATGAGAAGGATGCAGGAAAAGTATGAAATGAGGGTCAACAGCCTGACTGAGGAAAACAACACCTTAAAAAATAGACTAACTCAAATGGCAAAGGAGGCCCAAAAGGGCAATGAGGAGAAGAATGCCTTAAAAAGTCGAATTTGCCAGATGGAAAAAGAATCTCAAAAGCTCACTGAGGAGATTCATTTCTTCAGAGTTAGACTGGAGCAAATGGAAGCTAATGACTTTATGAGAAATCAAGATGCTGTTAAGCAGATCCAAACAAATGAAAGATTAGAAGGCAATGTGAAATATCTCATGGGAAAAACCACTGACCTGGAAAATAGATCCAGGAGAGACAATTTAAAAATTATTGGACTACCTGAAAGCCATGATCAAAGAAAGAACCTAGAAATCACCCTTCAAGAAATTCTCAAGGAAAATTGCCCTGATGTTTTAGATCCAGAGGGCAAAATAGAGGTTGAAAGAATCCACCGATCACCTCCTGAAAAAGATCCCAAAAAGAAAACTCCCAGGAATATTATAGCCAGGTTCCAGAATCCCCAGATCAAGGAGAAAATACTAGAAGCAGCCAGGAAGAAACAATTTCAATATTGTGGAAACACAATCAGAATAGCCCAAGACCTGGCAGCTTCTACACTGAGGGATCGAAGGGCATGGAATATGATATTCCAGAGGGCAAAAGAACTGGGAATGAACCCAAGGGTCACCTACCCAGCAAAACTGAGTATTTTGTTTCAGGGGAAAATATGGTCATTCAGTGGAATAGAGGACTTTCAAGCATTCTTGAGGAAAAAACCAGAATTGAATAGAAAATTTGACATCCAGACACAAGAAGAAGAGATGCCTGAGAAGGTAATCAGGGAAAAGAAATCAAAAGGAACTTATCAAAGTTGAACTATTTACATTCCTATATGGAAAAGCAATAACTGTGGCTGATGATATCTTTCTCACTATGAAAATAATGGAAGAAGGGTGTGTGGTCATATGAATACATATGTGAATGTGTATATGGTTACAGTTATATATGGACAGAGGGCATGGGTTGAATTTGTTGGGGAGAATACTCAAGGGATGAAATTATGAGGTGAGAGAGGAAAGTGGCAAGAGGAGATGAGGAGAGACAGGGTAGGGTAAACTATCTCATGTAGAAGAAGCAAGGGGAAGTGGTTGCAAAGGAGGGGGAGAATAAGGAAGGCTAAAAAGGCAAAACCACATTTACATTGAATTTGGTTCAGGGAGAAAATGACATACATACTAAATGGGATATCTCAACCTGCAGCAGGATAGGGGGAAGGGGGATGAGAAGAAGGATGATGGATGGGAGGGAATCCTTGGGGTGAGGGGAGGTTGGAAGTTCCCATTATAGAAGAGGGACAGGATCATGTAGGGAATTGACCAGGTGGGGGGTGGGATGAGTGGGAGGGAATTATAAGCAGCCTTGTACAATATATCTACTATGATAATGTTTTGCATAGCTAGACATGTACAACATATACTGAATTACTTATCTCCCAAGAGGGAATGGGTGACAAGGGACGAAGGAAATGGATCTGAAATTCGAGGTCATAACATTAAATGTTTCAAATATATATAAATACTATTATTAATATTCTTTTGCTTGTAATAGGGAGATAAGATGTGCAGGCATTGGGACACAAAGACTCACCTTCCTCTAATGGAAAAGTCAATGGGGGTATGGGAGAAGGTATGGGAGAGAGCAGATTGGAGGAAGCGATATCTTGTGGGACTACTATTCTGGGAGGTTGGGTAGGGGAATAATGGGGGGGAAATGATTTTAACTCAAAATCTGGCGGAAATGAATGATGTAAAACAGAAGTTAATAAAGCATTTAAAAAAAAAAAAGGAAAAACTGGCATCTAGCAGATGAACTGATAAGGACCAGATGTTCTACACCTGTAATATGCTTCTCTAGCTCCTCACCTCACACCTCATGGGTCTCTTCCCACTAGCTTGCAGGCAAGTATAAGGGAGCTCTATAGAGTTTATGGGGAAATGTGGTCCTGACAACTTGGAACTCTGAATGCATTTTCCCATGGAAACATTTTTACACATTCTACAGTGCTATTAACAGTTTTAAGAGGCAGGGTGGTATAATGAAAGGAGTTCTGAAAGATGGGGTCTGGACACTCAAGTCTGTATTTAAATTCTGATTGTGACTAGATATATGATCCTGAGTAAGTTACAACCTATCTGAATTTTTATGCAAAATGAAAATGATGATACTCATGTTACTTACACCTGGGTTCACAGCAAGGAAAATAACTTTGTCAATCTTAGAACACTTATTTACAACTATACTTATTAAACCCACAATGGGCATAATATTAGGGGTAAGACTACATAGACTAGAAACAAAAGTACCATTTACATTGTTCCTAGGGGAAAATGTATGTAGTTCCAAATAACTTCTATAGAAACTGGTCAATAACTTGGGAACCACCTAAAAAGAAAAAAATATTTAAATGAGGATATTTAAAAATGGGTTATCTAAAATTGGGTTTATTATTCTTTCAGTGTTCACATATGATATAATGTATCTATTCATAGCATAAATTCTAAAATTTCTTGATTATCTACAAATTTATATTACTACTCAACAATAGGTAATAGCCACAGTAGGCAAAACAATTAGAAAATATACGAATCATGATTATACTTCTATAGTCAAGGCTAATTGTTCTGCTTAGATTAGAATCATTAGTTTCCAAGAAAAAAATGGAAGTATAAGTTTCCTAAGTAATTTTTTTTTACCATCAATGACAGGGTCAGTCAATATTTATATGGTTGTGAAATAATAAACAGACAATATCTGAAGAAATGTAAAGAGAACCATAATAAAATTATGTGAAATCATTTTTATTAATATGACTATGGAACAAATCTAGTAATGGAAACTACTATAAAAAGTCCAGGGTATTAAAAAAAAAAAACCCTCATGTTTGTTTGGAAGTTTATAGTTTGCTAGTTAATTAGTACAGCAAATATAAATATTTCTTCTGGCCTATATTATGGACAGTTAATGTACAAAAATTGAAAGGGAATGGAAAAGAGAAAAATGAAGGGAAGAAGACATATATAAAACCTCTTACAAGAACATAAAGAAAAAGGAACAACCATACTAATGTGAAATGTTTTTAAAGCCATGTTGCATTTTTCACCACTCTAGGCACCAATGACTAATAACCTCATGGTTTCATCTTGGAGAACCTAAAAGAATTAGGCTGACAGAGGGCTCTCTACTTGTCCTTCATAAACCGAGCCACATTAAAAATAACCCACTGAGAACAAAACTGTTTTCACACATCCTCTTCTGTCTCATCATCACTAGACTTCTGTGGCTGTTTATTGATCCTGATTACTAAGTCAATGGTTAAGAGTTTTGTCAAGCAGTGAAGCACTGATGTCAGTAATTGGTATTTACAAGCTACTGATTCAAGGCCTGTTTGACTCCCTGCCATCCACTGCTTAGCTTGTAGAGCATGCATAGTTCTTAAGTACACATGGCAAAAGCTTTTATTTCCTCTCTTAGCCTTATAAAGGGTTTTTGGAACACTCAGCAGTGCATTAGCTAGTAATGAACTAATCATACTTACTTCTGGCTGTTGGCACTGTCTGGAATAATCAAGAAGATAATAATGTAATAGGATCTCAAAAAGACCCCCTACTGGTAAAACAGAACCAGCCTGTATAAAGGAGGTACAATAACTTTTTGAAGTGTTCTGAAATACCTCCTTTGAAGTCCCACCTATGGTTGTACTGCTCATTTTGCAAGTCTGTTCAATAGCACTTAAATGTTTATCAGGAATTTCTATCAGAGAATCACCATTACAACTACACCTGATAGCTAGAAGTGGTTCCTTGGCATTAATATCAATTTTGTTGGGATATGTACATATTAGGGATTCAAAGTTCCCCTTAATTTTGTGTGTGTGTGTCAGAGTTATACTTGGAATACTATTCTCTGATTCTATACTTGACGGTATCAAATCTGGAGTGTGTCTTGAATGAGATTGCATTCTTGATGGATTATCTTCACTCTTTAAAAGTGAGTCCAGACACTGTCTTTCAAACAAAACTCCATAAACTTCTATCAAATGGTGACTTTGTTTATTCTCTTTCGAAGTAACAGAATTTGAGGTCTCATTTTGGTTGTTTCCTTGTGCTTTGTAACTTAGATAAAGTCCCTTAAAGACTTGTCGAAGTACTTTAAATGCTCCATGGAAAGCATGGATATGCTGGTCAGTAAGACCTTGGACTGGTCCACAAAGAACCAAGCAGTGGGGTATAAAAGAGTGTGTGCTAAGTAAGCCAAGATGAACATACCTTTTGGAATTGAGCAAAACGGGCTGACAAAATTTCACTAATGCAGCGTGAGAAATGTGACACTGTGAAGTGGCCCATGATGGCATAAAAGGTGACAAAGGAATGATTCTACAAAGGAGAGAAATTTCTTCTGAAGGGATACACTCTACTACTGATATGCCATTCAGTTTTGCATAAAAAATAACTGCATCCTGTTGCTTCACACTAGACAAAAGCAATTTTATACCCTTACTTTCCAAGTCTTTCATTATGGTTTTTGTTCTTTCTGTAATCCAAATGTGAGATGCCTGAAATTGTGCTTCTGACTTTACAACAAGCTCAGAACCAGAGGTAGAAAGTGCAGGCTGAATGGGTTCAGTTACAATGATTATTCTCATATCACCATCTGCTGGGCAGTAAACAGAAAAATCTCTATGAATAACAAACCCTGACATGATCCTTGAACTTGACACTGGAAGTCCTGTGACAGCAGTACACAATTCCAGAAAATATTCATCTACTAAATCAATCATTTCATCCTTACCATCTTCATGGTTCAAACATTTATAAAAATAATCACAAGTTAACTGGGAAATAAATTTCTGATTATTTCTTCCCACTCTTCCACAAAAATATGCATCTAATAGTGATTCTAGGGAGCTCCTACAAAACTTTTTTTCTTCTCCAGAAAAAGAAAAGATAGACAAAAAGTGTTTACTCAAATATTGAGCCATAATGTAGTCTAATATATGTGCCTGAAATATCAAAATAGCTTGAGAAATGTATTTCCACTGGCAACAATTTTTCCAAAGTCTTTCTTGGCTTTGAATACTTCCCCCAAAAGAACCCCTTTCTTTATCAGTGACTGCCTTAAGTCCTCGGAGTAAATCACAAAGAAGGATAATAAATGTTTTAGCACCATCTCCAGTCACATTCCGATTCATGGAAACACAAGTCACTATCATCCTGTTTGAAAGAAAAAAATAAAGCAATTAAGATTCATGTGGCTTATATGTCCAAATCTATATTTTTACATTGAAAATATTTTCCTTTAATTTTCAAAAGACAGTGACTCCATTTTTATATTCCTTTAAGTAACAGAATTATATTAATAGAACTCATTGGAAAGGGGGAGAGGATTAGGTTAGAAAAAGAGAAATATCTTATTGGAAGAGGGGCTTTGGAACAGCAAAACGTCATGTGAATTAGAAAAATAAATTTTACAGTATGTGAAGTTCTAATCCTAGCATGGAGATATGTGCTTTAGCTGTTATTTGAAAACAGGGACATACTTCCCTCCCACTTCTAAATCCCTAGTTTCCTTTGAAGACTCAGTTTAAATACCACTTTCTACACAAGACCTTTTCTAGTCCCCACAGCTTACAGTGCCCTGAATACCTTCAATCAATCTGTTTTGAATATATGTATATATGTGCCTGCTGACTCTTTCATTAGGATGCAAGTTCCCCAAAGGCAGGTGCTGTTTCAATAGTCTTTGAATCCTACAATCACTCCACAAGCATTTATTAAATGTCTAATATTTGCCCACCTCTTTGCTGAGCTCTAGGGAAACAAAGACAAATGAGACAGTCCCTGGCTTCAAGAAGCCTGTTATGTAGCAATAAGCTATATTGCCTGCTTCTCCACTCATAATTTAGTTTTTACTTAGATCTGGGGTATATATACATATATTTACAAACACATACATATATACACATATGTCCATGCCTACACACATATATACCTACATAAAGGTATATATACTTATATAAAGGTAAAGTATACATACACATAGACACACATATAGACATATGTATATAATATACATATATACGTACATACACAAAAATGTAAAGACTGAATCTGTGGATTTCACTGGTATAGGGAATTTCCTTTATAAATGAAAGTAAATAGCTTCTCTGTACCTTAAGTCTTTAGAGTTGCCTAGGGCACTGAAGAGGCTAAGTGACTCACCCAGGGTCACAAAGCCATGGAAGAGGTAGGATGCTAACCCAGAATCTTCCTATATGTATTCCACTACTGTATACTTCCTCATGGAAAACACATACAAGACAATTTTGGGGTTAAGGAGGGAGGAAAGGCACCATCAACAGGAGACAATGAGGAAAAATTTCCAGGTGAAGGTATGACTACCTGTTGTCTCCTCCACAGAATATAAAGTTCTTGAGATAAGGGACTGTATCACTGTCCTTCCATATCAGTTTATCTTGTTATTTTTCCCCATCTCTCTATCTTGTCTGCTCCTGGTCTTTCCCAAGAGAATATTAGCTCCTCGGGGAACAGAGATACGTCGTTTCTTTGGTATGCCCTGCTTCCAGTTACAGCAGCAGCTTAAAAAATGCTTCCTAGTAATCGACTTAAATTATGCTTTGCGGATTGCATTTATTAAATATTAGTTGTATTTTTTTAAGGAGGGGGTAGAAATAGATCGTATGACTTGGGGCAGGCAGCAGCTGCCTGCCTTGGATAATGTTGACAGGGGCTGGAATACCCTCCTTCCTCATATTACGGTATACTTCACTACTTGGCATATGTTTATTTAATCAGTTTAGTTCTATGCTGTATTTATGTCCTATATATAACCGTTTTCTCTCCCATCACCTCCTAGAGAGCAAGCGTTCTTTTCGCTTAGTAGATCAGCGCTTGGCACATATTAAGTGCCTCATACATGCTTTTTCCAGGTCTTCCTCTCTCCCCCACCCCTTTAAATCTAAATAAGCTCTTTGAAGACAGGGCTTTACTTTTCTTTTTTTTTTAATTGGTACGCATGCGTTTAGCACAGCACCTATTAAGTAGTAGGTGCTTAATAAAGGTGCAATGGCTGACTAACGGAGAGATACCGGAGAGACAGAGGGAGGGGGAGAGGGAGGGACAGGGGCGGGGCGGGGGCCTGGCCCCTACCTGGCCACAGGATGTTCTAAGTTCAGCGCCTCCAGGAGGCGGCCCCCGTCGCGGCTGAACAACACGTCGCCCGTGGGCTTCGTGCAGAGCACCTGCCGCCCCTCGGGCCCCAGGCAGCCGCTCACAATGCTCTCCAGGACCTCGGCCGCTTGCAGCACAGGCCCGACCCCACCAGCCCTCGTGGTCGCCGCCATCGCCAAAGCCGCTGCAGCCGAGGACACGCCCTCCCCGGAAGCGTCGCTGCGTAAATGAGGCAGGCACCGGGGCGTCTGGGAAGGGGAGAAATGTGCTTTGTTTTGCTTTATAACGCGATCAGCGGAAACATCCCCTATCCACGTGATGCGAGCTTCCGCCTCGAGCCGGAAGCGGATGGGCTGATGTGCCCCAGCCATCTCTCCTCGAGCATGCGCTGTTGGCACTGCGGGCTGTCCTAGATCCCTCGCCTTCCTGACCTCGAAAGGGCTCCTCGCAAGGCTTTGAAGCCGCCCTATACACGCGGCTGTGTAGGCATACGTTTAACGATAGGCTCTCCAGGTGTAAAAATACACTTCATGAAACACTTTTTAGTCTAACCTACATCATTGACATTTCCTTAAGTCTGCAGTCATACTTCCAACCCCGATTTGTGTCCCTGGCCAGTTTCCATGCCAGGGTGAGAAATGCTCACTTAAGATCTTTGTTTTATATGCTATCGTTGCGGTGGGGCCTCTGCCCACACAAACTATTGGGGTTTCAAGAACTGTCTCAAAGAATCCAGTCAGACCACCTCTAGTCCCAGTATAGGCATTTATTGAGATTGATGCCTCTCATGAAAGCGGGCTAAATTGCAAGAGGAACCAGCAACTTCAGAGCCAGATGGAATTTTATACAATCAAAATTTACATAGAATATGTGAATGTGATTAATATTAAAAAGGCAGGAGGAGTTTGTTAAGGGATTAGGTAGTGGAGGAGGGGTCCCATCTTGGGTTCAGTGGTTGAACATTCTGGTCTTGCTGCCCCACAATTGGCTAGTCTGGTCAGGGTAGTCCTGTGGGGCTAAAAGGAGGATGTGATTGTGGTTGAGTACAACACGCCTGTTTCTGTAAGAATGGGTCTGGGGACTGGGATCTCATCATATGGTCATGCCTGCTGTTTCTGTGGGAACTGAAAGTTCATGGACACATTTGTTCTAGCGAGCAGTGAAGCATATATGAAGAAGTTAGGAAAGTGACCCCGGTGGGGGGTGGGGGTAGGGGAGTGTAGGTAGGTACAGTGGGTCTGCTGTTAAGTTGGGCCTTATAGTTAGAATACTGGGGCTGGGGGCAGCTTTATTAGAATTCCATCATTTTAAGATATGATTCTAACTTCCCTTTCAGCATCAAACTCCCAGGAGTCTCCACTCAGTGCCTCCATTTTCTCATCAGCCCCTTATTTCTCAGCTTTCAATCATGTTCTGATTTGTTTCAACCTCTTTGGCATTTGAAAATATGAACCACCCCTTTCTTCTCCGGTGAATATTGTGAGATGTTATTATCATGCTGTTACTCCTCTCCACTTCTATTTTCAAATATTTTTTTAAAAAAATCTATTTTCAAAGTCCTGCAGATTCCAAGGTTCTATCTTAGGTTTTCTCTTCTTCAGCTGTTCAGAATTTATCATTGATGCAGATGACTCAAATCTCACCCCAGCCTCTCCTTACACCCCCAGTCTTTTATTTCCATATGTATGCTGGATCTCTACCTGGCTATCACCACGACCTGGACAGTGGGACACTCCATGGAATGAATCCCACACTTTCTTCAGGGCCCCTTTATACATCGGCTCCTCAAAAGAGTCCTCTCTCTGACTGAAGTGATCTGTTTCTTCTGAAAATGTCTGGGACATAATGGCTGGATAACTCCCCTAGGCACCTTTGTATCCCCAGGGCATAGTCATGAGTAGCACTGTTATCTCCCTCTACTTTGACTGTACTTCTGCATTGCTTTGCACCACCAGTACTTAACATAGGGGCTTCACACAGAACATGCCATGAAATGCTGTGGTGAATTTCTGGAGCATCTTTAACCTCTTCAATGTAACAGCATTCATCACATTTTTTTTATTCAAATAGGAATTGGACATTTTTATTTAGATCATGCTTTAGAGTATTTGAATATTTGGCTCTTTGATTTATGCTACTTAAAAATGAATGCCTCAAGTTCTGCACTGAATTTCCTCCCCTTATCTTCTCTGTTGATTCATCTAGTCCCATGGGCCTCTTGGATTCAGATTCAGCTCTCTTACCCTTTTGGAAATTTCCAAAATTGCAATATTTTTAGTTCCTTAGCATCTATATACATAAATAGGGTGGAATTAGAATGTATTTTGAGCTATTCCTTCAGCCTATGACTGATATATCTACACATCTCATTATGAACTTTGAGAATTCAACATTATACACATACACATATAGCAGATAACATCTCTTTATTCTATTAATCATACAAAACTATTGACCAGTGGTAGTGCTTTAATTTACAAATGGCCATTAACAAGATGTTTAACTTGGGTTTACACTTAGCATGCCATACAGTGAAAACTCCAACTGAATTTTTGTGGCTCGTTACCTTGAATGTTACATTACTTTTTTCTTTAAATAACTTTCTCAATAATGTGACACTAAAATAATTTTACATGATAGACACAGAAACATGAAATAATTTTTCTAAATAAATATTTTAGGAAGAACATTCACATTCATTTTGTCATGGGTTTCTTTGTGGCTCTTATATATATATATATATTTATACTTGTATTCATATAAATATATATATATTAATCAAATTAATGACACTGGTCCTATACAACTTTTAACAGTCCATTTTCAATTTTTAAATGTAACAGTACAAAAACAAGCAATATGTTAAAAGTAACAAAAGAGAAAATAAAAAATGCCAATATAACATTCTCTAGCTAGAACAAAATGAAATAAAAGTACATATTAGTGGCAGGCTATGCATTTTAAAGAATCATTTTCCCAGTTAAACAAACGTTGAAATGTAAACGTATTAGTTTCTATTTTTTGAGATGTTTTAAATGTCAATTTAAGTTTAAATATTAAGTTTAATTTTTGCATATTTAACATAATGAATTCAAAATAATCTATGATGTCATTTATGGCTCTTCAATAATGCCACAATGCATTATACCTTCACTATATAGAAAACAAACAGCACAGATGTCTACCACTCAGTAGAAATACTAAAAACTAGAAAAAAATGGAATTGTATACATTTCCTTAGATATTTGACTAAGAGTGATATAGTTTTCAAAAAGTTAAAAGTAACTGCCTCCCACAAAAGTTTTTTTTTTTTAATGTATATATGGCACAAATTGACAAGTTCTTTATACATCCCCAAACAGTGTGAATTCATCAAAAAGGCACTGTTTACAATACTCAGAAATAATCTGACAAATCTATTTCTGTGATGTCTGAAGAGTGGAAGATATACTTTAAGTACAGTAATTAGACAAACCCTTATAAAAGTACAGCATTACTGTTTAAATATATTTATAAAAGAAAATAAAGTGACAGTGACCCTTTTAAGAAAAAAAAAGTCTACTGAATTGTTAACAAATACTTTGAATTCAGATTTTGTCTCAGTAAATACAAGTGGCAAAAAGATTTCCTAGAGGCACAAAAGCATAAAATATTAAATGAGTGCTATATTTTACAAGGCAAAATTCAATGGAATGCAGATGGCTATTTGTGCTAATGTATATTATGCTATACTGTACCTTTATAAGTGCTGCAAAAAAAGTGGTGACATGTGAAATATAAGAAAAATTATCTATTGCTGGAACTACTTAACATTTCACATGACTTATATATTCTCTTTTGATAGGCCAAATGCATCTCACTAAAAGAAAATTAAAGGTTAACATTTAAAAACAAAAAACATCACTTCTCTAAATTTCTATGCAGAAAAGAGAGAAATCAGAAAACAGGTCTTAAGGAGTTTAATCCTTGAACGTAGAAGGAGGCATCAGCCTCAGACAACTGCAAACTATACAATCACAGTTTTTAATGAATCAGTGTGTAGAAGAAAAACAGGTTACTCTCAAGTAAAGGACATTCAAGGTCAAGGACATGTTATGGCTAAATACAACGTTAATTATGTGTTTAAAAGGATTCATATACCAAGCCTATTACCAGCATTGGTCTAATACTAAGCCACCAATTCCTGAGTGTCATGTTCAGCTCACAGAAAGGAACTTCAAGTGACTAAAAACATTAGGAAATATTGGATTACATATGTGCTTTTAAGCATTTAATAAAACAGTCATGAAAAATCTTGGGGTTATTTTTACTTTTGTAAGTTCTGTGAAATATTCTCTGCCTCCTTAGAAACTGAACTTGTATCATATCTGTCATATAACTGGGAATAAGGAAAAAAATGAAGCAAACAACCACCTTTTAGATCAAGCAGGGATATTTTCCCAGTATATCTATATCTTAACAATTATATACAAACATAAGAATAAAAATGAATAGATAGACCTAGGCACCAACCACACACCACTATCAGTTCACCAACAAAAATGTTTCCATTTTAAAGTAAAATGTGAAGGTAAAGTAATAATATATGTATGTACTAATTTAAATAGTTGTTTTAAACTGCCAATGTCTGTTTATAAAATAGCATTTTGTATACACCAACAGATATGTGGATCGAAGCTAAACACTGGCAGTGGAATGAGTAAATGGAGAAAATGCAGAGTATAGATTGCAACATTATGGTTTCTAATGTGGAAATGTACCTACATGAGTATTTCCAAATGAATAAACAGGTACATTTATTTTGCTAATTATGCATGAGAAATTGTGTCTTCATATGTCTGTAAGATTGATGTTGCCTAAGCATTCTACTTAGGATACTTAGATCAGTAAGATGTAGCCTACTCAGTTTTCACAATTCACCATACATCTCTTAATCTCTTCTATCTGGCTCATGGTTTTTATTTTGTTATAGTCAAAACTTGATGAGAATGAGTCTTCTCTCTGCCCTTATTACTGATAAGTCTCAGAATATGTATTTCCAGTACTATAAAAATCTTTTATAATATTTAAATATTTAAGAAATTAAGTAATCCACAAAAATTGCTTTTGAATACTATTAAAAAAAAAAAAAGCTTGTGAGAATCCAAAAAAAGTCCAACATTTTAAATTAAAAAACTAAACTGACTTACTTTGTATCATGGAGCTTTAAACACAAAACAGGATGCTACAGCAAAGTGAATGACATGGGTTTTAAATGACTAAGAATAATGAAGGGCAGACAAAGGATTAAGTTTCTGAACTCTTCTTGGTTATATAACACTGCTGTGTATCTTAAAAGTGATTAAAAAAAAGAAACAATTTGCCAAAATACATCCAGCCATCATCTCTCATTTTCTACATCCTTTTGGCTTTTGAAGTAAAACCTTTTAAAGGTAATTATAATTTTCTGTGCTCTTTAACCATTAAAACTTTAAGGTATAAATGAAAGTTAAAGAACCACTCCTAAAACAAACCAATTACAGATAACATAATCAGAAATAAATCATTTCATCTGGTTCGATATAAGGCTATATGTAAGGTCATAGACAGCAGCCACTTACGAGTTCTAGGGAATACATTAAAAAAAAATTCAGATAGCAAAGGTAATATAATACCCAAACCAGTTTTCTTCCAATTTACTCTGATGAAATTAAACTCTCTTATCTTCCTGAAATTTAGATTCATAATGGTGGAAGTGGTGGTAGGACATTAATATTTGTCGGTCTTGCTTAAAGAAATAAATTTACAGAAATATTTTCTAGGATGTACTCAAGGGGGCATCAAAAAGCATCACAAGAAAGATACAAAAGGTCATTACTAGACACAGAGAAAGTGGACTTTTCTATATGTACATACGTAAACATGTACATACCAAAAGTTAAACATTAAATATATGCTAAGGGTCCACACAAAAAACAAAAATCCTTCATGTAAATTTGGTTTTGATCAGTCACCATTTTCATATATGTATATGTGTATACATATATACATATACACACACCATCAACATGTTTTTCTTTTTATGTTTCTAAGAAGAGAGAGATAAAAATTAGGTCCTTTGGAAGTGATCTATGTACAGTACAGCAAATTCTTCAGGTATAACTAATTCTCTTATTTTTCCCCATATTTTAAGTCATTATCAATAAAAGTTTTGTGCCTGTTTTATGAAGAAAACAGATCACTGTACATAGCTTTATAAACTTAACAGCATTTTTGTTAACAACATGGCATGACTAGAGATTGGAACATTACTATAGAATACATGACTACTGTCAGGTACTAAGCCTACAGGACCTATATGGATATGCATTGTACAACAGCACAGATGCAAACACATGGATAAAAACAAGAAATGTTCTGGCACTTACGCAATTTTCATGTTAACCAGATAGGACAGGTCTTGTTCCAGTTAAGGATACAAGGCATGAGAGGTCAAAACTTCTAGATCTCCAAGGTTCTTTTAAAAATATTGCATTGTTTGAATAAAGTCCAAACCAACTTGAAAAATGGTCCCAGGCTAAATCTAATCATTCCATTTCATTGATTCAAATTCTATAAGGAATTCTACTTAAACATGAAGTTTATGATGATCTGTAGCAAAATCAACAGGAAAATGATGAAGTAGTCTCTTGGTTGTAGGAAATAGTCTGTGGCAGTAGAACTTGAAATAAGATGATTTCGTAGAGCCATAATATTTCTATAAAATACAAAGCAACAGATATTTATAGTAACTTTAAAAATGTTAATATAGCAAGATTATATTTATACACAACTTTGAAGTTTTCAAAGCACTTTCAAGTGCATTCTCTCATTTGAGTCTCTAAATAACCCTGCAAGCTAGGCAGGATATATTATATATTTACACTTTAAATTTAAAAAAACCAGCTTGGGAAAGCCACCCACCACATTTGGCCACATGAAGCACAAATGACTTTAAAGAAAACAAAGATGGGAACAAAGGCTGGACTAGACCAAGTAAACCCTAATAAAGTCTGTGCTTAGACACAAAACAATTTTGAGAGCACTGAGAACAAAGGGGAACGAAGATGAGCTGTATAGGATAAAAAGGAATGGATGGATCATGTTATATGCCACTAAAAAGAATACCCTCATTGATGAGATTGTGAAAGTATAGTACTAATGTATCAAAGGTGGTTCAAAGAATAGACTGAAAAGAAATTTGGGAGGACTCAGGAAATAAGAGGAAGAGGGAGGAGGAGGAGAAGAAGGAGGAAGAGAAAGACTTGTGGCAAATGATAAGAGCAGAGGGAGAAGAAAGAAGTTTCAATCTATCATGATGCTAACCAGTTGGGAAAGAAAGTCACAACTAGGAGGATAAACTATTACTTTTCCAAGGGAGAAGTCTTAAGGGTGACTAATAAAGAAAAACAATTGGGGCTCTAGTTTCCAATAAAGTATGGAGAGTAGGTTCTATAAAATTTTCCCATTCTCCCTTTCCATAAGTTTCTTGAAGGCAGGGACTCTTTTCACTCTTGTCGTTGTATATCTAGTACCTAGCAAAGTGTCTGGCACATAACAAGAACTTAATAAATGCTCGATGGGTTGAACTGACTTTGACAAAGAATGAAATGTTTATCTTTTTATTACAGAAAATAACTGCTATGTATGTTCACAGTACTGATGATCACCTTATTAGAAAAAGAAGGTGTGGTGGCTAGGTGGCACAGTAAGTAGAGCACTGGCCCTGGAGTCAGGAGGACCTGAGTTCAAATCTGGCCTCAGACACTTAACACAAAAACTAGCCGCGTGACCTTGGGCAAATCACTTAACCCCAACTGCCCTCCAAAAAGCAAAAAAAATAAAAAGGAAAAGAAAAAGGTGAAGGGGGTGGCTAGGTGACATAGTGAACAGAGCACTGACCCTGGAGTAAGAAGGACCTGAGTTCAAATCTGGCCTCAGACACTTAAAACAAAACTAGATTGTGACCTTGGGCAAGTCACTTAACCCTAATTGCCTTGCCCTCCCCCCCCCCCAAAAAAAAAGCAAAAGAAGGTGAAGTGGTTTGAGGAACACCTCCTCATCAAGTTATCAGGCAGAATGAAAATATCTTTTAAAAAATGAAATAAGGGCTTCAAGGTAAATAAAAAGCAAACATACCTAAATAGGAAAAAAAGAATCCTGACTTATGACAGGAAGTTAGTGGGCAGAAAAGTATGACACAGAAGAAAAAGATAAAGAAGGACTACTGAACACTTAAAGACAATTCAAAGATAGGAGGCTCTTTCTGTAGAATGAAGAGCTGGACTTGCTAAGGAAAAAGCAGGTGCCTGTAATCCAAGGAACAAGTTACAAGTCACCCAGCTGAGGTAAAGGAAGAAGAGAGAAGCAGCAGGGATTGGTGACTCCTTCAAAAGGGGCACTGGGGCAGCTATTGATTGATTTGGCATTAACAGAGATGTGTAAGGTCTTCACAGGGCATATATCTAGGAGAATCTCCCAAGACTTGTCAAACTTGGTGACTACTATACACTTCTGGTGACTTACATAGACACAAATAATAGTTTCCAAAGAATTCTAAAAAGCATTGCTAAAGAGAATTAATGGGCAATAAACTAAAGGCTTTTAGAGTGTGATGTCTCTGTCACTGCTGCTGATCAAAGGCAAGGAAGGAGTTCAGAAGGGCAGTTTTTATAAGTGAACAGCTGGTTGAGAAGAGAGTCTCTGAAAAACAGGATTTGAATTTCTGGACCACAGCTAAAAATATTAGAATGATGGGCTCCCGGCCAAACATGGAATGTACTCAAAGACTACAGATAATTTTCCTATGGTTTTAAAAAAAATCTACTCAAAAGAGCTTTAGCCTAAAAAGGGGAAAGGAAAAAATTGCACATACAGACATATTCACCCAAGACACGCTAGAGAACAGATATAATACAGGCAGAAGAAACATAGTGGAGATGCTCAGAATTTTACAGGAGACAAAATATGAGTCAAAGTAAAACTCATGGCCTTGCATTGGATATGGAGATAGACAAAGCAGAGATTACAAGCAGTGAGCTCCTAAGGCAAGGAGGTACATTTGACCTTATTACACTTCAGATAAATAAGGGACTGGGTCCAGAACCAAACAGGAATTAGAGAATAATATTGGTTGCACTTAGAAAATACATCTATGCTTTTCATAACACTATGTTCCTCTTACAATCAAAGGCCCTTTAAAAAAAAAAAAAGCTAACATTTTCCCAGGTGTTCTCTATGGCCAAGAATCAAAAGCTGTCTCTCTAGTCCACCTGTTGTCTTAGAAGTCAAGCCCTTCTTTGGGGTTTCACTTTAGCTTGCTATGGAATTACTTGCTTTTACTAGTTTTACCTCTTAAGCTTCTCTCGGTGCACAGTATGTTTTTGTTATGTTCAGCATTTTCTTATTTCCTTACACCTCTGACTAGTTTTGGGACTGCCGTTTCATGCTTGGGTCAGGTTGCTCCCTCAGTGGGATGGATTGATCAGTCCCAGACTGACCCTGTCCCTTGGTAATACGGACGTGGCACTGTGCCTTTGCTTCTCTGAATGCAGTGGCCCTGCCCACAATTCTGTCTCTGTCCCCTTTGCTTGCAGAGTTGCTATCTAGGACCCCATTCCTTTGCTGTGGCCCTGACAAGCCCCAACCAGATGCAGATGGTACTTAAGATGCAGGCACTGTGCTGACTCCTGCCTCACACTGGGGTTCCAGTGGGGAATACCTGGGAGCTATGACCTCTTGCCTCTCCTCAGCACCCCTGCAGGCTTCTAGAAGTTGTCTTGGGCTTCTCTTAGGCTTTCTTCACCACTGTTCCATCTGGCGCATTTTAAAAACTGTACTGGAGTATTTGTAGAAGATCTGGGATCCTCCAGGTCAGTGATATCAAACTCAAACAGAAATGGATCTCTTCAGGTCACATATCAACTGAGAAACCCACAAATTAACACTGTCTATGCTGAACTATATTTTTATTTTGTTAAACCTTTCCCAATTACATTTTAATCAGGCTGGCTAAGAAAGCTGAACAATTCTTCTCTAGATCCTACTGTCACCATCTTATTGAGAATCACAAAATGCCAGTCTCTAAAGAATTAAAAGTTGTGCATCACTTGAGGGATCATGAGAAATCTCACTGTAGCTGTAAATAGGCTGTAGGATATTACCCATGAAGAATTGCACACAAGCGATATAACTCTTAGTGGGAAAGTCACAGAGGAACATCGGATAAGAGGTTAGCAAAATCAGAAGATGTAGAGGAAGGGCTGGCCTCTGCATTGCTGAATCTCCACTGAAAAGCAAATACGGTGGGTATGCTAGAGGTGGATAATGTAGTAGCATTATATGTTAAGAAAAAATACTCTACAGGAAATCCAGAAACATTTTTTGCGAGGGTTGGGGGGAGGAGGGATTTACAATGGGAGAAGCAGGGTGAAGAATATTTTAATGAATATCAATAGAGGCAAATGCAGAAGAAACTGTCATGGTAGTATACTACAAATCACTTGAAAAGAAGAAAGAGAAGTCTGGAAAACAGATAACAAGCCTGAAGGTAAAACATATAGTAATGGTGGAAAACTTGGTCAACCCTGTGTATACCTACCGGATCTTTCTCTCTCTATGAAATAAAACAAATCCAGCCTTTGAATCTTTTAATGATAATTTCACAATTCAAAGAGTAAAGTGATAAAGGGGAACTGCTATTCTAGATCTGATTCTTACTATCAAATTTAAACTTGCTGTTGAAATAAAAATTAGGGGAATATGGGGGGAGTAATATAAATGGGGAGGAATGGTAGAATGACCAACCATTCCACCTAAAAATCTGTGATAAAGGAGTAGGAAGTCAGGAATTAAACTGATATGGACCCTAAATTTCTTCTTCTTCATCTTTTTTTGGTGAGGCAATTGCAGTTAAGTGACTTGCCCAAAGTCACACAGCTACTAAGTATCAAGAGTCTGAGGTCCAATTTGAACTCAGGTCCTCCTAACTCCAGGGTGGGTGCTCTATCCACTGTGCCACCCAGATGCCCCAACACTAAATTTCAAAAGAACAGATTTTAAAGGATTCAGAGAAGGGATAAATAGGTAAGATTTCAAGTACTAATATTCTACAGGATATACTGATATAAGATCAGTGTGGACAGAGGGTTCTCAAGGATGAAATTTTGTTAAAATTTTTTCCCTTATTAATCTGTCCTTCCTATTACTCTTTCCTCCTCCCATCCCCATTGATTAATTTAAGAAAAAAAATTGAAAAAATCTGTATACATTTCTGCACAGTCTGATAAAACAAATTCCTACATTGGACAGAGGCAAAAATTAATCTGTCACTTCATTTTAAATTCATCAACTCCTTTATAGGTGGTGAGAGGTGTTCTTCATCTTCACTCTTTTAGACTAGTGGTTTGTTAAGTTGCATTAGACTAGTCACATTGGTCAGAATTTTCTTGATGTTGTTTGTCCTCTATAATGTTATCACTATAGAAACTGTTCTAGTTCTGCTCATTTCACTCTGCATCAGTTCAGAGGTCTTTCCAGTTTCCCCTAAAACTGTCCATTTCAGCATCTCTTGTGCAAAACAATACTCCATTAAATTGACATGCAGCAATTTGTTTAGCATTCCCTTAGTTTCTGATTTTTGGCTACCATAAAGGGCTGTTACATTTTTGTATACATAGGCCTTTTCCTTCTTCCTTTGATTTTTTGGCAGTAGTGGTATAACTATTAGTGGTACTGAGTCAAAGGGTGATGCACAGTTTAGTAACTTTCTAGGCACAGTTCCAAATGGCTTTCCAGAAGGAAACTGGATGAACCAATTTAGAGCCCCATGAAGAACATGTTATTTTATCTGTTTTTCCCCAGACTCCTTCCTCTTGCCATCTTTTGCCCACCTGATGGATGAGATAAAACTCAAAGTTGTTTAACTTGTATTTATCTATTTATTAGTGATTTAGAACATTTTTTCATATGGTTAATGATAGCCTGGATTCCATCCTTTGAAAATTTTCTTTTCACATCCTTTGACCATTTATTTATTAGGAAATACTTTGTATTCTTTTAAGTTTGATTGAGTTTCTTGTATGTCTTAGATATGAGACCTTTATCAAGAAATTTACTGCAGTTACCTGTTATCCAGTTAGCTGTTTCTTTTCTTATTTTAGCTATATTAGATTTATCTATGAAAAAAACTTTTAAATATTATCTAAAATCATCCATTTTATCTTGTATGATCCTCTCTGTCACTTGTTGAATCATGAATTCATCACCTACTCATTTATCCTTTTTGATCTTCTAATTTGTTTATGATGTGACTCTTGTATCTAGACGTGTAAATATCTGGAGTTTATATTGGTATATGGTATAAAGTGTTAGGAGAAACCTATTTCTGCCAGACTTAGTATCCAGTTTTACTAGCAGTTCTTGTCAAATAGTGAGTCCTTCCCTCAGGAACTGGGGTCTTTGGTTTTTTCGAATACTAGGTTTGCTCCAGTGTACCTAATCTGTTCCACTGATTGACTTCTCTCTCTTTTTTTTAAACCAGTACCAAAACATTTTAATGATTACAATTTAAAGTCTGATATGGAAAGATAAATGATGAAATTCTGAAGGAAGACACAAGCCCAATTGCAATGACAAGGAAAAGGCAGAGTTATCTAAAAAAGACTGATACAGATGCAGGTTAACTTTCATTTTGACCAACTTAAGGTTTTTAAAGATAGGACTGAAACAAGGACAGATAATGGAGGATGACTATAAGAGCTTAGTATATACCCTATAAAATGAGTATGAGGTGTACTAAAGTTCAGAGCATTTATTAAGCTCCTACAATGTACCCAACACCTATAATATGCTAAACACCAGGCATTCAAATGTAAAAATGAAACAGTCTCTGTCCTCCAGGAGTTTATATTGTATTGGGGAAAATAACACATACTTACATAAGTATATACAAAATAAATACAAGATACTTTTTTGGGAGGAGGGCATTAGTAATATGGGATCAAGAAAGGCTCCATAAAGAAGTGGTACTTGAGCTGAGTTTTGAGGAAAACAAAGGATTCTAAAAGATAGAGAGGAGGAAGGAATGCCTGAAGACAAGAAAAAGGGTGGGAAGTGTGTGTGTGCCAGTGTTTCTCTTAACATTTGGGAAATGAGAAGGGTCAAGCAAGAGATAGGTCACTACAATATTCAAGACAGAAATGATAATAATAATGGGTGGTGGAGGACATAAAAGTTTGCACCTTTGGCTATGCTGTTATATTAAAGTTGTGGCAACAATAATCAATTTCAATATCCCTCATTGAAAAATTCAGCCCAGAAGCAGTAAGGAATAAAACTGCTTTTCTGTCAAAAACAAAACAAACAAAACAGTTGGTCTCTCTCCCTTTTCATAAGTCAAAGATTAACTCAATTATCTATATATGTAGATATGCACATACCCACACACAATAATTAAATAATCACAAGGTCATAGCAGTTGTGGGGATCAGGAAAGGATTCACACAAAAGATTGTGCCTAAGTTTCATCTTAAAAGGAAGACAGGTACTCTCTAAGGCAGAGGACTTATGAATTAAATACTACTATTATCATTATGTATTACCTTTTAATTTCTTCCTGTGTTTGTTTTATAGATTCAATGGAACTGTGTAGGTCTGCAAGATCTACTGTCTTCTTTCTTCTTGAACTTGGTTTTAGTACTTGAGCTAAAAGATATTTAGGATAAAATAATGAAATTCCATTCTTAAATGAAGTATTTGTTTCCACTAAGGGTTTCAATTATATTTTTTTCTAGGTTGGGTCTGGCTTTAAGTTTTGTGAATTTATAATACAGACACTAAATTCTTACAACCAAATAATTCTCAATCCTGCAAAAGTAAATTTAAAGTAACTACTGAACTAGATAATATTTGTTATGAGATTTTTCTAAATTATAATGCAAAGTATGACATATTTTTTAAATGATCTCTTATAAAGTATTGAATATATGACCTCCACATGAGGTTAGGGAGAGGGGATAGGGGTAAAGTAGAAGGAAGAAGAAAGGACAAAGAGTATTATTTCCCCTCCCCACCACTATCACTGAACAGACCATTAGATTTAGAGTAAAAAAAAAAAGAAGTTATTTAAAACTAATCCTTTCAATTTAAGGAAGAGGAAACAGATCTAGGGAGGTTTAATAACTTCTAATCAAGGTCACTGAGGTAGTAGTCAAGGTAGAGCTGTGATATAAACCCAAGTCCCCTGACTCTTGATCTATATCTCTCTCCACTGTGCTACAATGCCTCCCAAGAACCAGCCCTATTTATAGCTTTTATTATTTTTGTTAGTGGTACCATCTTTCACTCATATACACTTAAAATCTTGAAAAATAGTTTTAACTTCCCATCTCTCTTGGATTTGACATCCTATAAATCACCAAGTCCTATTGATTTTTCCTTCACAATGTTCTCTCACATCTGTGCCTTTTCCTTCCTACTGCTATGATCTTGTTTTAGACCTCTCCTTACCCTGCATCTAGATTTAAAACTGGTCTCTCTTTCCAGTCTCTTCCATTTTAAATCTATCCTATATACTGTTGCCTGATTTATCTTTGTATAAAATATCACTTTCATGTCATCCCCTGTTCAGAAACCTTCAATGGTTCTACACTGTGTACATGATTAAATTAAAATTCCTAGCTTAGCATCATGTCCTCCCTAATCTGACCTGAACATACCTCTACCTTCCTAGCCTTATCTCCTACAATTCTCTTCACCGAAGCTAAGAGCTGGAAAGGCCCTGAAAGAGTCATCTGAATTCTTTTTACAAAATCCAGTGGTCATCCAGTTTCTGTGTAAAAACCTCCACTAAAGGGAATCCACTACTTCTCAAGACAGCCCACTTTAGCTTTAACTGTCAGGAAGGTTTTTACTGAGCTTAAATCTGCCTTCTCCAATATCTACCCACCATGTCTAGGTGCTTCCTTCTGGAGTCAAGTAGAACAAGTCATACCACTGTCCATATAACAGATATTTCCTCTAAGTGTTTTCTTCTCCAAGTTAAATATCTCCAGTCTCTTTCACTGATCCTCCTCTGGCATACTGATCAGTCCTCTCCTGGTTTGCTGCCTCTATACAGAATCCAGCTTATCAATGCTCTCCCTAAAAGATGGTACCCAGAACTATGCCCAATATTTCACCTATACCCTGAACAGAGAAGAGTACAGCACAATCTCCCTCTTTTTGGACATTATTGCTTCTTTGATAGCCTAAGATTGTTTTCAATTAGTTCTTTTAAATTACCCTATTAATACTTTGGGACACACTGAACTTTCTGAACTCTTACGATCTGTCACTTAAACTATTGACTAACTACAATACTGCCACTGTATAATTTGTGCACTTGATTTTTTAAACCTAAATGTTGGGATTTTGCATTGTTCTGATTTTAAAAGATCTGGCCCACTGTTCATGCTTGTTAAGCTATTTTAGGATCCCAACTCTGCTGTCCCTTATATTAACCCTCTATCTTAAGCTATATTTACTCTCCAAGCCTAAACCCCACATTATCCTTTCATGATTCCATTCATTCTGTTTTTTAATTCTCCCTCTCACCACAAACCCACCTGGAATGGTCCTCATTTTCTTCTCCACCCATATTCCACCCATCCATGGAGGCCTAGCTCATCTCACTTCTTTTGTTAACTTGTTTTAGTTATCTCCTCCCACAATGGCTTCTACTTCCCCTCACCTCCTATAAGAAGTTATTATTTGTACCATTCATTTCCCATTTTCACTCTTAGTTAACTTTTTTATCTTCCCAACTAGACTGTAAGCTTCTTGAAGGCAGAACTCCTTTGTACCTCCAAAACTACATTAAACGTAGATTCACAAATTCTGGCCTCATGTAGTAAGAATGGGAAATGACCTAATTTGGTCAATATTTAACTTCCAAAAGTCAAAATTTTTATTGCTGTAATTTCTCACTTTTACTAGCTTATAGATAAAAGTGCTACGTACTTATAATTAAGTGTAAAATGAAGTACTATGCTTACTTTTTCAAAGGGCAGTGATGGAAAGCTCAACAGATATTTGCTGAAATGAACATGAGGTAATTTCTAGCAATTTCTCATAAGTCAAAAAGCAAGAGCTAATAAAATATTTTTCTTGATTTGTATAGTAAGTCCTCCCCGAATTTCCCATGCTCTAATGTCATAACTTCAAAGCTTATTAGTCATCTCAAGCAGTCCTTCCCCCCAAAAAACCTCTTATTCCACTTCGGAAAATCACTTTCTTAAGTTTTAGAATGTATTTTTTTTTCTAAATTTATGCCTTTTATGATGAGCATACTACAGTGAATAGTCTTACCTTCACTTCCAGAGGAGTCTTGGATATCAAGTTCTGGTGAGGAATAGCCTTTTACTACTTTCTTTGTTTGCCTGCTTGGCTTATGCTTCATTTTTGGAACACTAACCTGAAATTCACAAATTTATGAAAGTCAATCGGCTGGGAAATGATGGTTCCAGGCAGAAGGGATAACTTATGCAAAAAAAAGAAATTTGTACGGCGATAGTTAATATTTTAGTCTTTGAGTAAAAAGCTGACAGTTGGTTAGAGCACAGAATGCATATGGATTAAAGCATGAGTTAAGGTTACAAAGGTCCACCTCAATGTCAGGACAAAGATTAAAAAGAGAAGAAACTGGAGGCAGGGAGCCTATTGAGGAGACGCCCTTGTTACCTCCCATCTAACATCCAGAACTTCCTCCAAAAGAGTTTTGTATCTGGCACTAGTCAGCACACTGCTTATACGTCCTCTCCTTCTCCTCAATCCCTGTATGCCATCAGTTACCAAATCCTCTATGCTCTACCATACTGTCCCCTTCCTATCTGTACCCCACTTTCTACCTCCACTTCTATCACTCTCTTGACTCTATCCTTTGTAATACTCCAAGAGTAATATTCCCCAGATACAGATCTGACCCAATCACTCTCCTGCCCTAAAACTTTTAGTGGTTCTTTCAAATGAAATATAAACTCCTTATCCTGATCTTCAAGGCCTTCCATAATCTGCAATCTTTTGGGAAGTCAATAGGGAAAATATACAATAAGATTTACTAAACTGTTCAAACCCTCTGAATTGGTGACCTCACTACTAGTACTATGTTGTAAAGACTGAGAGGCAATGTGGCATAGTGGGTGGCAAGCTACACTTGGAATCAGGAAGATCTATAAATCAAATCCCACCTCAAATACTTATTATGTGATCCTGGATAATTAATCTCTCTGAGCCCCGGTCTCCTCATCTGTGAAAAGAAGGGGCTGGACTTACTGACCTATAAGTTCACTTTTAGCTATAAATCTAAGATCCTATTTCATTAAAAAGAAAAAAATCCTACCTATACAAAAATATTTATAACAGTTTTATTTGTAATAACAACAACTTAGAAACAACCTAAATATGCTACTGGAAAATGGTTGAATATATGGTGATATATCAAAACATAATAAAGTATTACTGCAATATAAATAATTGAAAAATTGGAGGGAAAAAAAAGATGGAAAGTTTTATCCAAAGCTATGCAGAATGAAGAAAGTAGAAGAAGAGTAATATATACAATGACTCTTGCCATGGAAAAAATGATAACCACAAAAAAATTTGGAAAAAACACTTAAGAGATTAGAAAGGGACATCGAAGGAAACAGGACTTTTTGTTATTTTGTTAAAATAAACTTTTCAAAACAAGGGCAGGGATAGGCACTGGACCTGTGATTTCCCTGGCACAGGGAATGCTTACATGGGACAAATCCCTCCACCAGTGCAGGTGTACAAGCACCTCTGTAACTTAAAACTTAACAAGAGTTGCTAAGAGCATGGACATGTTAAATGGACCACCCAGTCACACAGCACAGTATATGTCAGAAGCAGGATTTGAACCTCCATCTCCTGATTTAAAACCAACACTTCATTCACTACTCTTTCAAAACAAATAGTAAACAATTTAATTTTTTTATTTTTATAAAGTTATTTTTTAGTTTCTCAAATTGCTACACATGTAATACTGAAAGCATTAATAGGAACAACTAAGTTTAATTACATTTTGAGGACATACCATTGGTGTCCGATGTCTGACTTTAGTTTGGATGACACCATCCTTTTCAAACTGTATCAAATCATTCAGAGGATCCCATGGCCGTGTGCTATTGAGAATGAAGAAAAATACTTATTAGTGGCATCTTCATCACAATATACTCCTTAAAAGGACCCACCTTAACATGATATGATGCTCTCTGCTATATAAAGTAAAGAAGATATACTGCTACCTAATACCATGACACGAAATAAAGTTTTATTTTTTTAAAATGCCACCAGAATGGACTCCCTTCATATAAGCATAATGTTTCTTTAAAAAGGGCTCCTTCGGGGTGGCTAGGCGGCGAACAGAGCACCGTCCTGGAGTCAGGAGGACCTGAGTTTACATCTGACCTCAGACACTTAACACTTAATAGCCATGTGACCTTGGGCAAGTCACTTAACCCCAATTGCCCTGCCCTCCCCCATCCAAAAAGCAAAAAAAGAAGGGCTCCTTTTGTAACTGGATATGATAAATGACAAACACAACTGTTGCTTATTAAAAACATACCATATCATAAGGCCTGCCTACTTTTTATGCAAACAAACATAATAGTCCCCTCCCTCAAAGAATTCTGGGACAACATAAAATGCATCCAAATAAATATAAACTGGCATGGGAAAAGGAATAAGAACTGAGGGGATGAAGGAAAACTTCAGGGAGGAGGTAGAGAACCTGCTCTGAGTCTTAAGGGAGGATCAAGATTCTGAGATGCAGAAATGGGACAGAAGTGCATTCTAGGCACAGGATGAATCCTTGTGTAAATACAAAAGGCAACAAAAGGAGTTTCATATTCAGAGAACAAATTATAGTCCAATTTGGCTGAACCGTACCCTTTTGGAAGCCGACTATTATGAAACAGAGGCAGAAGTGGTGAGGGCCAGACTATCAAGGGTCCTAAATACCAGGCAGAGGCATTGCTATTTTATCCTAGAGTAAATGGCAAGCCACTAAAGGTTTCTGAGCAAGAAGGTCAGACCTGTGCCTTAGCAGGATTATTTTTGCAGCCGTGCAGATCCTAATTTAACAATGTACCATATATAAACTCAGCATTTGATTTTATAATGTAAAAGTTAAATGCTTAGCTAAGGTCACAGTCACTCAAATACACTAGGCTTCAATTTTTAAAATTCCTACAAAAACAATGATAGAAATGTGCTAAACTGCAACAAGCCCCCTAAAATATTCTGTTTATAGTAAGCAGTTTAAGTTACTCACTCAGAGAATCTATAATGCCATTCTCCTGTGACTGAATCGAGTTCAAATAATTTGCAAACCCATTCTTCATTTTTCCCTTTCCGTTCTCTGGCAGCCTTTCTTTGAGCTTCCTCTAAAACATATTTCTCTTGAGTAGCTTCTGTCTGGTCTTTGGCATTTATGGCCCGAGTAACCCGTTGCCATAGCCTGGGAAGGTGATATAAGAAGAAAATAACCTGAAAGTGAATCTTTTTCTCCCAAGCAATCAACATGTATTTATCAAATAGTTTCTATAGCCAGGGAACTGTGCTTGTTGCTTATAATACAAGTTTAATTAAATAACCTCTACTCCCAAAGAGCTTTCATCCTAAAAGAGGAAACAAAAAGGTATATATAAAGGAAAAAATATATATTTCACATATATGTGTATATATAGATATGTGTGTGTGTGTATTGTCTAAAGATATTGTCTAAAGTTTCATGTAGAAAGTTATATTTCAGCAGCCTCTTTTTTGGCATTTTTAAATTTAATATTTTATTCCCCCCCCCCATTACACATAAAATAATTTTAACATTTAAAAAAATTTTTGAGTTCCAAATTCTCTCCCTCCCCTAACCCTACATACCAACTGATAAGGCAAGCAATTTGATATAGGTTATACATGTACAGTCATGCAGAATATATTTCCACATTGGTCATGTTGTAAAAGAAAACACAGACAAAAGAAAAAGGAAAAGAAAATGAAGAAAAAGCACTTCAATCTGCATTCAGACTGTATCAGTTCCTTCTCAGGAGAGGGATAGCATTTTTCATCATAAATCCTTTACAATTGTCTTGGATCACAGAAAAGTCATTCACAGTTGATCATTATATAGTATTATATTTACTATACACAACATTCTCTTGGTTCTCCTCGTTTCACTTTGCATCAGTTCATGTAAGTCTTTCTAGTTTTTTCTGAGAACATCCTACTCATCATTTCTTATAGCAAATCATATTCCATCACAATCATATAGAACTTGTTCAGTCACTCCCCAGTTGATAGATAACCCCTGAATTTCCAAATCTTTGCCACCACTAAAAGAACTGCTATAAATATTTTTGTACCTATAGATCCTATTTCTTTTCCTTTTTTATCTCTTTGGGATGCCAACCTAGTATCAGTATTACTTGGTCAAAGAGTATGCATGATTTTGTAACCCTTTGGACATAGTTCCAAATTGTTCTACGGAATAGTTGGATCAGTATTCAATTTCACTAACTGTACATTAGTATCTCAATTTTCCCACATCCCCTCTTAACTTCTGTCATTTTCCTTTTCTGTCAAATTAGCTAATCTGATAGCTGTCAGATTAGGTGACAGATAGGTGGTAGCTCAAATTTGTTTTAATTTGCATTTCTCTTATCAGTAGTGATTTAGATCATTTTTTCATATCTATAGATAGCTTTGATTACTTTGTCTGAAAAATGCCTGTTCATATCCTTTGACCATTGATCAACTGAGGAATTAGTTCTATAAATTTACTCTTTTCTCTATATAACTGAGAAAGAAGGTCTTTATCAGAGAAACTTCCTGTAATTTTTTTCCTTCATAGTTATTACTATATATTTTCCTCCATCTTATGTTCCCCTTTTATCTTACTTTCTCTCTCCTTTCACCCTGTCCATCCATAAAAGTGTTTTGTTTCTGACTTTTACCTCCAAACCACTCTCCACTGTATCAGCGCGCATGCGTGCACGCACACACGCACGCACACACACACACACACACACACACACACACACACACACACACTCTATAAATACTATCATACTTGATCCCCTCACAACAACCCTGGAAGGTAGGTGCTATTATTATCCCCATTTTACAGTGAAGGAAACTAAGGCAAACAGAGTTTAAGTGACTCATCCAAGATCACACAACTAGTGTGCATCTGAACTCAGGTCTTCCTAAACTGCAGTCTGTGCTCTATCCACTGTACCACCCAGCTTTCTCTACTTTCTTCCTATTTATTCCCTTACCAACCTCTTGTAACGAAGCTTCACCCACTGCACTTGGTCTGTTCTCTCTTTAAAGTTGTCATTAACCTCCTAACTGCCCAATCCAATGGCCTTTATAAGTCATCCTGCTAGATGGCTCAGACTTTCTGATGCTGGTTGTCTCTTCCCACTCACTGGACAGTCATGCTTCCTATGGCTTCAGAGGCAGGCTACTCTGTTGATTCTCTTACCTCTGTTCTTTCTGTTTCCTTTGTTGACTCCTCTTCTTCTGGACCCCTCAACTTGGGTGTTCCACAAAGGCCTATTTCTGGCCCTCTCCTCTCTCTTACTCAGCAAACTCATTCACTTTCATAGCTCCAACTGGCTCCTTGATCTAGTTGATACACCTGAACCTCTTTCCATTACTGCCCTTCCTTCTAAACTCTAAGCTCATCTCTCTAATTATCTAGAAAGTTATCTCACCTGCCAGGACCACAAAGCTATTTCCACAAGTGAGTTTACCGTTTCTCCCCTAAATTTGCCCTTATTCGGACATGCTCCTCATTTCTTTCAATAGTACCAAATTTAATATCTGGGCTCGTAATTTTAGTTTATGTTTAATCAGGCTATTTTTTTTCATCTCTAGCTGCCTAACCAAGTTTTGCTGATTCTAATTCAGGAACTAAGATAGGTACAGTACTAGTACGTAAGTACATACATAGTAAGTACTAGGTATGGAGTCAGAGAACCTGTGTTCAAATTAAGGCTCTGTTACTATCTGTATGACCTTGGACAAGTCACTTAATCTCTAAGTCGATGTCCTCATTTGCAAAATGAACGGGCTGGACTTGAGGGTCTCTAAAGATCCTTTCAGCTCTAGATCTTAGATTTTATGAGTTTCATTCAAATCTCTCTCCTACTCCCACAGCCATCACAAGAAGGTCTTTTGGGTTACATAAACTTCTGATTTCAAGGTATTTTGTGATTCCAAATTGTGACACAACTAGGAGGTGGATATTGTGGTAACAATATGTGAATAATGCACAGTTTCTCAAAGTTATTCAGCCTTAACTCAACCTACTCAATTGTGCTCCAAGATAAGAACCCATTGGGGATTGCCTTAAAAAATCATGCTATGCAGGTATGATGGAATAATACTCTTGGTTTTTTATTCATTCATTCATTCATTCATTTTATTCTGAGCTTAAGAATTAGAACAAGCATTAGTTCACAGTTATTGTTTAAACAATATTGCCGATACTGTATACAATGTTCTCTTGGCTCTGCTCATTTAACTCTTCATTATTTCATGCAAGTCTTTCCACATTTTTCTAAACTCAACCTGCTCACCATTTCTTACAGCACAGTAGTATTCCATTACTAATCATATACTACTTGTTTAGCCATTCCCCAGTTGATGGGCATCCCCTGAATTTCCAGTTCCTTGCCACCACAAAGAAAGCAACTATAAATATTGTAGAACATATAGGTCCTTTTCATTTTTTTTCCTGATCAAATTGGGAAACAAGTCTAATAGTGGTATTGCTGGATCAAAGAGTATCCACAATTTTACAATTCTTTGGGTATAATTCCTGATTGTTCTCCAAAACGGCTGGATCAGTTCACAATTCCACAAACATTATATTAGTGTCACAGACAGCTGATTCCTAAATGACTATTAGTGAGTCTTATTTCATTATGGTTAAGAAATACTCAATTTCATTTTTTATGCTATCCTTTAGTACTTACCACATCTGATGGCTTCCAAGTCTATTTAAGAACAGTCAGGAAAATGAAAATTTTAAAAAATACATTACTTATGTACAAGAGTGGGGTTTTCTTAGTAGTTTATAAACCTATGTCTTCTCTTTTTTTATCTCAAACTTAATTTTCCAACATATTTTTCAATATTTCCAATGCTTCAGTCATCAATATGAGTAACTGAGAAAACTAAGTGGCCCATGAAACAGTCTGTCACCTTGGGAATATGATGAAAACAAGATCCCTTACTCCCTTTCTAATGTGTCTAAAGAGAACTGTCAAGAGCCACCACCATATGTGGTTGCAACTTTGTGTCCTGCTTTCCTTTTTGAGGCTTGAGGCTATGGATGCAATTCAGTTCCTCAAATCACTTCATTGATCACTAGCATATCAAGAAGATCAATCATTTTTCCACCCATAATTTCATGATCTGCAGTTTTATTCAAATAATACAGACTACAGCCTTCCAGAGTGTAGCAGAATGTCTTCAAGAACTTGAGAAATTTATAACCCTGTGACAAGGCTAGCAACAAACCTCTTCACTCTGCTAAGGTGATCCTCAGAAAGCTAACATATCCAAAGTCATATCAGAAAGGGGCACAGTTGTGGTGAGAACCTACATATTTTTAAACCTAAGTTTTGTTCACTTTCCAAGAGAATGAGTACTTGATGAGCTAAATGCCATAAAAGTAGGATTTTTCTCTTTTTTATTTAGTTACTTACAAGATCCCCCAAACAGAATACTGTCAAATCCATAATCCACACATAAATAGTATCAGCAGACTGAAGGAAAATAAAAGGCTATAAACAGAGAAAGGGGAAACTGCTATTTTGAAAATATGTATTTATCTTTTTGTGGCATAGTGAATCTCTAAAGTGATGACCCTGGAGCTGGAAAGACTTGGCTCTGTTTTATATATCCTGTAAGTCAGTCACTTAAACTCTAGCTGCCATGTGATTCAGACTATAAATTGCAAAATAGTCATTGATCTGCATTAGTAGTTGGAATTTACTCACAAGAATTTTCTTTCATCCATGAAATTACAAGGCAAGAGAAAAATAACTAAGATTTACCTGAAAATAAGTATACTTACTTCTCTGATTCATATGGTTCCTGCTCTTCAAATTTTACAGTGTGCCTTATTAGTCTCCGCTGTTTAATTTCATTAGTTGGATTCCAGAAGATTTCTGAAGAATCAGTCTTTTTATCATTAATAATAACTTCACTATCCTATTTTTAAAAAAATCAAGAATTAGGTTATCTTTAAGAACCCCCCTTGTTCTTACAGATTTACATTGTTATTGACTGCCAACTACTAGAGAATATGATTTGATCACTTTTTTCAAACTTAGTTATACCTCCTCTCAAATTTGATTGGTTAAAAAACTTAAGTTATACCTCCTCTCAAATTTGATTGGTTAAAATTTGGACATTATGGCTCTTTCCTCTTGTCACTTTATGTCACTGAATCTTCTGAAAATTAAAATGTATTTAAAAGTTTATCTACAGTTCCTTTTCCTAATGTTATAGATCAAATTATCTATGATTTTCTAACAGATTCAGTGACTGATACTGATGCAATTCGAATCACTTTTAACTAACTGATGACAATATCTACTTACACATTCAGTTTAAGAACATACTGAATCAAAACATTTTTATAAGACATAAGAATGCATTTCAGATATGATCAGATTCTGAATAACTGGCTCACTGAAGAGTACAACACTACACAGCAAAGCTAGAATGAAACTTGATCTATGGAGAAAATTTATTCGTTAGGAAAGTCTTAGAAATTCCATTTTTAAACTTATATATTTATACACACATTATGTTGTTAAAAACGTACTGATATATACATATAACTAGAATTTTTATAAAAATCTTTAGAAAGCTGCATATGCCATTTAGATGAGTCCCCAGAAATCACTTCCATTTTCTTTGCAATGAGCATCAACAATAAAATCTCACAAAATAACAATCCAAGACCACAGTATAGATGTACCTTTTCATTAATTTAACTCTTATTAACTGGATGAAAACTTTATCTAAGTTTGGTAATTACAGAACTATGATTTAATATATTATTTCTTCCTTTTCTTAATGTTGGCTTAATAGAAATTGTCTTAGGTTTTTAGTTAAATGTTTCTTTCTAAAATGTTAAATGAATACATCGTGAAGAAATCATCCACTGAATTATAAAAATATAGCTTTGTCTAATAAAGTATTGTCACTATCATTTCTAATATAAAGAAGGCACTTGTGAATATCAAGGCTGTCATAAGAAGTCATTACTTTCTTTATGAACATCATTTAAAAAGTAATATTTTAAAAGATGATACTCACCCAATGGCCTTCCAAAGTAGCCAACACTTCTTTTCCCAGTTTCAGCTTCCCTGATATCTGATTAACACAGTCACTGCTACCTAGAAATGGCTTTAAAAAAAATTTCAGTCATTTTAAAACTATATGAACGCAACAATGGCCATATTTACAAAAAGTATTCATGGTTGGTTTATTTGAAGGCATTCATATTTTGTAATATGAATTCAAATATTCTTAGTGTCAGATAAAGTATTTTATACAGACACCATCTCTGGGGGGAAAATGAAGCAAAAAATAATGACTTGTACAGGGTCAATTTTTTTTTTTTAAAGTATTTATATCACCTCTTCTGTGTAGCTTTCCCTGATCCAATCCTGGTGACTTCTGTGCCTCAATTTTCTTAAAGCATTTGTCCCAGGATAACTTTTTAACTTTTATTCCATCAATTCAAACTTTTTACTGTACATATGAAGTATTATCAGACATGTAAGTTACATGTAAACAAATGTGTATTTACTATACACATAGATATATGTATTTATATATACATATCATGGCTCCACTCCAGTAGATTCATAAAGATATCTCCAACAGAAACTACTTTATGATTAAAAATTTTAAATGCAGTTATCATATCAAAACAACTTTTTTTTGTTGACAATGACAACTTTTTTGAAGAAGAATACCTATCAACTGAGTACCCTAGCACCAAGTGGTTTATTCTCATTTTGAGACTCACTGCAGTCCTGTGAGGTAGAAACTACAGATATCATTATCTCCATTTCACAGAGAGTGAAAATGAGACTCAGAAGTTAAGCTGACCATCATCACATATCCCCAATGAAACATTTTTTCTTCTTTTCCTAATTGTACTGATTCAATAGTAAACTATAAAAACTTTTCAGTGTCACATAACTGAAACTATCTATTTTATATTTTGTAATCTTCTCTATTCTTTGGTTGAGAGTTCTTCCATCCAGCCATAATTGTTATATGTTTCTTTTCCAGATTTTTTTAATAGTGTGATTTTTTTTTGTCATCTTAGGTAGTGTATCCATGTTGAGGTTATTTTGGCATATAATTTAAGAAGTTGGTCTAAACCAAATTTCTGCCAAACTGCTTTTTATTTGTATATCCAACACTTATCACAATGCCTAACAAATAAAAAGTGCTTAATAAATGCATGTTAACTGAAAGTCATTCAACCCCAATTGCCCTGCCTTCCCCCTGCAAAAAAAAGATAAAAAAAAAGTATTTTATAACTATATATATCTTGTTCTAGATTTATTGTCAAATATTGTGAGCATTATTTTTTTAGTTATTTTGAATTGGACTTTCCTTTCTATTATCCCCTCTTGGATTTTGTCATTGTTATATAGATATGCTAATCATTTTGCAGATTCATTTTCTATTCTGATATTAAAGGTGTTACTTCATCAAGTAAGATGAAAAGAAGAAACTGAAGACTTAAACATTAGGGGTGGTTAGGTGGCGCAGTGAGTAAGAGCGCCGGCCTTGGAGTTGGGATGACCCAAGATCAAATCTGGCCTCAGAAAATGAGCACCCACACATAAATAATGACTAGCCGTGTAACCTTGAGCAAGTTATTTAATCCTAATTGCTTAAAAAAAAAAAAAAAAGACTTAAAACATTAGCAGAAGAAGAGACAAAGTTATCCTCTTTAACATTCAAAATAATGTTTTACTTTGAAAACCAGAGAGAATAAAAAAAAGTTTCTAGACATTTAAGTCTTTAGTTTCTTCTTTTCATCTTACTATATTAAGTAGCATTTCTAGAAGTGTATCAAATATTAGAGAAAAAAATGTACCTTGTTTTGTTTTTTGTATTTCCTGAGAAAGCTTCTAGCATTCTCCCACTTCAAATAATGCTAGCTTTTAGTTTTAAACATATACTTTTTTTTTTTTTAAGCAATTGGGGCTAAGTAACTTGCTCAAGGTTACACGGCTAGTCATTATTTATGTATGGGTGCTCATTTTCTGAGGCCGGATTGGATCCCGGGTCATCCCAACTCCGAGGCCGGCTCTCTTACACACTGTGCCACCTAGCCGCCCCAAAACATATACTTTTTAATCACATTTAAAATGGCCCTTCCATTCCTATGTTGGGTATTTTTTTGCCTTTTTTTTTTTGGAGGGGGGAAGGCTATTGGGGTTAAGTGACATGCTCAAGGTCACACAGCTAGTTTTTATGTTAAGTGTCTGAGAGCAAAAATGAACTCAGGTCCTGACTCCAGGGCCCATGTTCTATTTACTGCACCACCTAGCTGCCCCCATTCCTATGGTTTTTTTGTTTGTTTGTTTGTTTGTTTGTTTGTTTGCTTTTTTTGGAGGGCAATTGGGGTTAAGTGATTTGCTGGAGGTCACACAGCTAGTTTTTATGTTAAGTGTCTGAGAGCAAATTTGAACTCAGGTCCCTCTGTTTCCAGGGTCAGCACTCTACTCACTGTGTCACCTAGCCGCCCCCCATTCCTATGTTTTTTAAAAGAACTTTTAGTATGAATGAGTATTGTTCTTTGTCAAAAGGCAATAATTATGTTGATTATTTTCCTAAAGTTGAAACATAAAAATAAAGAAAGCTTCATTAGCCTTGCCCAGAAGCCATACTAATCCTCTCCACAACATTTCATTGTATGTGTGCAGATGAAGGAAACACTCATCAGTTTTGAAGTTTAAGGGGTTCTGTTTTGATTAGTGCTGTTAGTAAATGAAACAAAAACTTATAAAATCAAAAAAGACTTTGAGTTACTAAGGAATAAAGAAAAGAATAGGGATAGGACAAGGGATAGAAATAAGGGCAGGGATTAAATTTCTGATTTAAATATAAGTTTATACTTTCTCTGCAACTTATTGTCTCATAAAGTTACCTACAGCAGTGGTGTCAAACTCAAACAGAAATGGAGCCCACTAAACTGTACATAATAATCCCTATAGGACCTAAATTGACATAGTTTTAAAATGTAATGTCATATTTTATTATATTTTTATTTTGTTCAATATTTCCCAATTGCATTAATCTGATTCAGGCTACACTCCAGAGGAGTGTTGTGAGGTGTTAAGTTACTACCACAGGGTCAAAAAAGGAGTACATAGCAGAGGTGGAAAAGAACCCATGGTCTTCCTGGCTCCTTCTATCCATTATGTCAAGCTTCCTCTCTTGATTTAATAAATTCTGCTTTAAACAAATGACCTCAGAAATAGTATAACTAGAGGACTCATGAACTTGTCACTTGCTCTTCCATCAAAGAAGACATCTGGAGGAGATGCTTGTTTTTATCTATGCTAAATGTACATATAGTAGAATGAGAAATAGATGACCTTTCATTTTGTGTTTAAGAATCAACATTTTAGTAAATCAATATATTCTCCAGCATTCTATGTTCCATGTAGCTTTTTGTCATGGGGGAGGTTTTCTATATAACCCACTTTGCTCACCCTTAGCATAGCATCACCCTAACCCAGGTGGTGCTCCATTAACAGTTTCTGACCTTTAATTTGAATTCAAGTACTGCACTGTATCCAGTTTTCTGACATGTAATGTTGACAGTTCCCCCAAGCTCCAAAGTCATTGTGCCATACAAAATTCCTAAAAGAAAAAAAATTAATTTGGGCATACTTTGAAAAGAACAAAATATGTAGCAGCAATCAACATACCTTTGTAAACAACTACTCAGAGCAAAAAACAAATTACCTCCATAACAAATAGGTGTTGTTGTTCAGTCAATTTCAATCATGCCTGATTCTGCTTGACCCCATTTGAAGTTTTCCTGGCAAAGACACTAGAGTAGTTTGCCATTTCCTTTTCTGGCTCATTTTATAGATGAAAAAACTTAGGCAAACAGGGTGAAGTGACCTGCCTACAGTCACACAGCTACTAAGCGTCTGAGGTCATATTTGAACTCAGGAAAGATGAGTGTTCTTGACTACAGGCCTGGTGCTATCTCCACTGAGGAAGAAATGGCAAACCACTCCACTGTCTTTGCTAAGAAAATCCCAATTGGGGTCATGAAGAGTCAAACATGACTGAAAGACGACTTGAATGATAAGCATGATCTTTCAGTAAGATGACAATGTGAATCTAGTTCAAACACAGCAAAGCTTTTGATCCTGAACACCCATGAAAGACTACATTATGGATCAAAAAAGGGTCAGTCTGACAAAGTGCAGTCAGTGTCACAAAAAGCTCCGTTCTCTTCTTTCAATCATCAAAATAAAAAGACATATTGTTGATCAGTTAGAACTTGGGTCATTAAATGCCATATTTAAGGCTTTCAAAGTATGTTTTATTCTTTTCATTTTATCAACAATACAATTCACAATGGCTAATTTTTTATCATGTTTGCTTCATGAGCAGCATGTAAACCCTCTCAAGTTAGTAATTTCTGGTACAGCCAAAACAATTGGGTGGTACATATTATATTGGCATAACAGTAGGAAAACTGGCTAGAAATCAGGAAGAAATCAGGAAGTTTTAGTGCTAATGCTTCCACTAACTAGCTATGGCAGCTTGAGCAAAGTATTTAATTTGAATTTCAGTTTCCTTATTTATAAAATGCGGAAAGTGGACTGCATTCAATTCAGTAATTCAATTAACATTAACTAAATATTCACTATGTGCAAAGTATTATTATGCTAGGCAATGGAGGAGATACTAAGATAATTGAGACATAGTTCTTACCCTGAAGGGGCTTAGGATCCTATAGAGTGAAATAAAATATATGCTTAAATACTAGAGACCACATCTGAGGTCTTTTTCTTGTTATACATTTCTATTCTAAAATGAATGAGATGATATAGCCAAAGAGTGGTATGGGTTTGTAAATAAAAAAAAACAACAACAAAAACAAAGGGGTGAGGAGGAGGAGGAAGAGGAGGGAGAGAGAGACTGAGAGAGAGAGAATGAAAATAACGAAAAGACTGTCAGTCTTAAGTGCAGTGTAAAGGTATCAAGCACGATCCTTGAAAATTCAGATACCATTATGGGATTAAGATTGATGATTTGTCATCTGGAGGACTGAGTCAGAATTCTAAATGAACTTAGAAAACTGTGGAGAGTCAATAGGAAAAAACAGAGAAAATATAACAAAGATGAATAGAGTATGTTGGGGAAATCTTCAAGAAAGAATATAGTGATTTTGTAAGTATGGAATAAGGAGGCCAAGGTAACAACACAGTTAAAAAGATATCCATATTAAAGAACTATAGTACTTTAAGCATTAAAAGAATCGACTAATGCTGAAATAGTAGCTTTATTATAACAAGAATTGTTACCACCCTTAATCAGCAGTAAAGTCTTACATCTGATTCTGAACTTTATAACCAAAGAAGGAATGTAAAATTTGGGACAAATATGAAAGAAGAGGTGAAGGATTCAATAGTTTTGAAAAATCCTGATGAAAGGCTAAGGAATAAAATTATTTAATTCAAAAAAGAGAAGGCTAAAGACATGATATATAATATAAAAAAGCAACTTATACAGAAGATGGTGACCAGCAGTCCTTTACCTCTGTTGAGGAAGGGAGCAAAGAAAAGGCAAGGAAAAAAATTCCAACTGTATGAGGAATTTGGTTTATCTATGTGAATTATGACTATTGAACACTAGAAAAATAGCTCCAGTGATGTAATCTCCCCAATAGTCCTTTAAAAAGAAGACCGACAGTCATTCAATGTATTTTAAGTGAAGCATTATCTGAAAGCAAGGGAATAGCTGACATTTCAAAAATGACCTTTTCAGTAAAATAAATCATGTTTAAAGAAATATGAAATGTCAATTCCTTCTCATTTGTAGATCAATTTAAACAAGAGGTGAATATAAAATAACAGTGGGAAAGAAGTAATTTTTAAAAGTTTCTAGTTGTTCTCAGATCTCATACTATCTCTCCCATCTCTAAGCATTTCCCTCATGTCTGGAAGATAATCCTTCCAAATTTTTACCTAATGAAATCCTTTTCCGTCTTCGAAAGTTCAACTCAGGTGACCTGATGAACCTTTCTCCAGTCCCTCAGACTGAAACTAACCCTCCCTCCTCAAACCTTTTGGGATTTTTCTTTTGCGCACATCCCATCTTACACTGTATCACATGTTTGTACATATTCCCCTATTAAGACTATAAACTCTGTGAGGCTTCCTGTGCTTTTTTCTTGTCCTTGTATTCCTAGAGTACAATCCTTTGCACAAAGTAGTTGCTTAATATTTGTTTAATTGAGTTGAAAAACTTCTTTTGTTGGCTAGGATATCTTGGAAAAGTTATGTAATGATTGTCACTACCAAACAAATTAAAGTTTACAACTGAAACGGAAATATAAATCAGTTGCATCTTCTATAAATATGTAAGAGAGCATGTGCTTGATTAAAATATTCCCTTTGGCAAGAGTTTGTAATTTTTGAGCAATTAACATTTTTCTTATGCAGCCAAGTATTTTCCAAAAGAGGGGAAAATGTGGGAAGTAGTTGAGACAGTTAATCAGAATGGGATCTATATTGTGTATTCTTATCAGTACAGACACAAAAGCCATAGTCTAGTATATAAAGTAAAAACGCATTATTTCCCTAATTTTTAAGAAAGTCACAACTATAAATATTCCTTCTGATTTCAACTGAATAACAAAATGTAAGAGTTGCAAGAGACCTTAGCTTAAAGGTGATGTTCAAGTATTTACTCAATGCATGAATCCTCTCTACAACATTTCCAATAAGTGGTCTAAAATAATTAAAAAACTAAGGAACTCACTACTACACAAAGTATCCCATTTCACTTCAGATAATGTTGGAAAAGATAAAAAAATAAGACATAGGTTCCTGAACTTAAGGGGTCAAGATGCTAAGATTTGTAATAAAAATCAGAAAATGTTAAGTGCATAAGAAGATGGTAGTAATAGCTAGAATTGGTATAGTGCTTGAAGGTTTTCAAAGTACTTTATATATGTTAACTCATAATCCTCATATCAACCCTGTAGAACAGGTGCTATTATTATTCTCATTTTATACAAGGGGAAACTGAGACACAGTGAGCTTAAGTGATTTACTTGCCCAAGACCCCGTAACTGTCTGACACAAGATTTGAATTTAGGTCTTCCTGACCTAATTTACAAAGGAGATGTGCTCTAGCTACTGTATCACCTAGTTTACACAGTACAATAGTGCTATAAAGTCAGATATATAAGAAAAGATGTCCAGCTTGGGGAAATAGGGCAAGCTTCATGAAGGCAGTAGTATCTGTGCTTGATTTTTAAAACGGGAAGGATAGCAACATGAAGAGATGAGGCAAGGGGGTGGGTGAGCATATCTTGCAGGAATAAATTTAAGAAAGGCTTAAGCAAAAACAACAGAGCAATGGTTCTGTAACTTACAGTGGTTCAGTGTGTTCTCTGGTTGCAGCAAAAACTATGTGAAGGACAATCTTATTAAAGAAGGATGAAAAAGTAGATTGGATTTAGATTGTGGGGGACAATGAATGCCAAGTGTGATCTGGGCCTTACCTGATCTACAATGTGGAGTCATTAAGGTTTGCTGAGTGTGCAATGGTGTGACCACACTGGTATTTTAGAAGACTAACCTGGATGCTGAGTTTCTGATACTGATAGGACCATCCAAGTTGAGATGTCTAATAGCCAGATGGAAACATGATTCTAGAGCTTTTCAGGGAGGTAAAGGGCTAGCAATGTATATTTTGAAGTAATCCACATAGTAAATACAGCTGAAATTATGATAGTAGGTAAGGAAAAGAAAAGAGAAATACTGTTAAAATTTCAGAGGAATTTCTGAATAAAAAGCATAGGAAGGAAGAGAAGAATAAGAAAAACAAAAAAAGAAGAGTCAAAGAACCAGGAAAAAATAGGGGCTCTGAAGTCAAGGGAAAAGACTATCACAAAGAAGACAGTGGTGAATAGAAACAAATGCTGCAGAGAGATCAGGAAGGATTAGAGGCCTAAAAAAAAGTCACTGTATTTGACAAATAAGAACTTCTAAAAGAACATGATAGGGGAACTCAAACCAGGAGTAGGTAAAGAAAGGTAAGAATTAATGGAAAGAAATTACATCAAGCTACCAGTGTGGTTCACTTTTCTCTTGAAAGGTGGAACTAATGTCAAGAAAAATGTGTGGATGGTGAACTTCTGTGGTTCACCACGCTAGCACAGCCAGCAGGTTATGGCAGTAAACTCAAAAATGAGTTTATAAACTCCAGGATACTTTTAAGAAAGATGATACTCACCAGACTAATGATTTCATCAATCTTAAGTTTCAGCAGAGTACTCATTTGAAATCTATCATAAAATTCCAGAAATTTGAGGTATCTAACTGTCAAATTTGCTCTGAATATTTATAATATTTACCTTTACAATGAGCATATGGCATCGTCATCACATAATCTTCACCTCTATTCAAAAAAGTTAAACGTGCTTCTCCTTCCAGTATGGCAGATAGCGAATTCCCTGAAAGAAGTAGTTCATTATAATTATACAAAATAAATCCAAATATGCTTACAAGATAATAGTTGGAAATCAATTAAGCTAGCTTGACCTCTCTCCTGCCATGCAATGGTATCTAATTTGATACTTAGAAATCACTTTTGAAATGTGACTATTATAATGAATGTATCTGTAGTGATACACTACAACTGGAATGAAGAGTATTAATAGCCAATAATAACATAAGTATAGAACTGCAGTCATACTGAAAATTTGCTAAGCACACAGGCAAAGGATTCCCTTAACAACTGCCAACTTTCAGTATCGGTCCAAATCTAGCCATCAGGTTCAGTGTTCTCTAAGAACACTCCAATGTAGTCAGTCCTTGGAGCACACAGAGCTGTTTTTTAAGGTGTCTCAGAAATGAGTCATTCACCTGTACTAGTAATGAATAATTAAGAGTTTTCACAAAAGCACACACACACAAATCTACTTGTTTTGGTGGTTTATTTCTTGGGATTTGGGGGGGTAGTTGGGTTTTTGTTTGTTTGTTTTTTGTGTTTTTTAATGTAAATGGTAGGGATGTCTTGGGATTTTTTGTTTGTTTTTTTGTGTTTTTTAATGTAAATGCATTTTTCTGTCTGCTTACCCAATCTATATCATCATAATTACTCAATGATAAAATAATATACCAGCTACATTCTATATATAATTAACATGTTATTATATGCCAATTGTCTCACTAATGATTAGAAAAAAACATCATCTCCAATCTAATCTTCCTAATACATGTGCTATCATTTATCAAAGTAAATCCCAGGCTAGATTTCATGCTTTCTTTTAAAGTTATATATACTCTACACTCAGACCTTTTGTCTCCTACAACTCAACAAGCTTCTTTAGTAACTTCTTGAAAAAGCACATTCCATAAAAACACCTCCAAAAAGTAAATACTAGATGATATCCTATTTGAAATAACTTTTTAGATCCTGACTTAGTTCTGGATCTTTCCTCTCCGCCCGCCCCCAACCCCCAACCTATACCCTATATTGTATCCAATGTACCATCAAGCTGCTTTAATTTTAAATTCTACTTGAGAAATTTCCCTTATATTCATTTGTACCTTTCCATTCCCACTACAACAGCCTTAGTTCAGTGTTTCATGGATTGTCCCCAGACTACTGTAACAATCTAGTTGATTTCTATCATCCTTTATGCCACTCTCAGAGTAATCTCACTAAATGTACCACTAGCAGGATGCGTTTCCTCCTTTTATAGATGAAAAAGCCAGAAACTCAGAGATTTGAAGCAGCTTGCCCAAGGTCACACAGTTTGTAAAACTATAAAGCTGCATTCAAACCCAACTTCTCTACCTCTTAATACCGCACTCCTTCTACTGGACCACATTACTTTTCAAGAAAGAGCCTAATACAATGCCTGGTATTCCCAAGAACTCTCTCATCCCAACCAAGCTTGATCCTGCTTAACTTCTGAGAACAGATGAAGACTGGGCCATTCAGACCATTGTGGCACTCTGATGATGCCAAATAAATACTCAAAAACTTCTGGTAGTTTCCCATTGTCTAATTAAGAAATTTCTCATATTAGCACTCAAAATCCTTCAAGACCTAGTCCCAATCCAGTTTTCTAGTCCTATTTCATACTATTCCCTCTTTCATGTATCCCATATTTTAGACAAATTAGACCCCTTACTCACTGATGTGTTGTTTTTACCATGATGACCACTCTATCCAAGCCTTTGCTCACATTGAGTTCTTTTCCTAGAATGGATTCTTCCTTGTCCCTACTGTCACCAGTTTCTGACTGCTCAACTATCTCCTTTCTTTTGTAGTCCAATCTAGGAGCCACTTCCTCCATCAAAGTTCCCCTTCTTTTCCCCACAATTTTCCTCCCATTTGTTTATATATTCCTTTTTGCATTTATCATATTCTGCTTTGTAGAAGTTATTTGTATACATATATTACTCCTCTCCCTCCATTAGACTGTAAGTTTCTACAGGGCAGGGGACATACCTTGTTTTATCTTTGTGTCCAAGCACCAAGTATAGTGTAAAGTACATATTAAATGTTTGCTGTTTTTAAATTACAGCTCTGAAAATTTTCTTCTCATTTTCCACTATGTTAGTATGTTAACCTACACATTAATATATATTACATACACTGTATTAATCCTTTTCCTAAACAAATATTCAATAAAAGCATCTTTCTTATATGGTTGTTTATATGTCTATCTTATATTATATGTGTCTGACTCTGTCACATCTATGAAAACTCCTAATGGGCAAGATCATCTGGGAAACTTCTCTGATACCAGCCAAGCACCAGGCATACGAGAACACTATTATTTTTTTTCATTACTGTGAAAGAATCTCCTTCTATTCTGACTAAAGATTAGGTGTTTTTTCTCCACCAGCCCATTTGGGTTTTAAGCCCCAAGACTAAGGACTTCCTTCTTAAATATAACTATCCCTTACTTGAAGAAACAGATCTGTTTTTAACAAAATAAGCCCTACTTTTCCTTGATATATTTTTTCTATTTCAAATACAGAATTAAGACACAAATATCAATGGGATGAAAAGAAATGACATAAAGGTCACTTAAGAAGATGAGAAGCATTCACACTGCCTGGGAGTCATAGTTTTAACCACAGTTCACTTCCCCACTATGGGGATTTTTCCTCTCCTGTTGGTCATTCCATCCCATAACTGGACTATGACAATTAATGAGTGGCCTAATTTCCAATTTGTAGCTACTAGAACTTAGCTTTTCTTCTTCCATTTGTGCTTATCAAACCAAGTCACGACACCGTATTTGCCCAGTGCAACCTAACATGATAGTATTTTGGATGAAAAAATAAAAATCAGAGGTTTTAGCTTTTCATAAAATTAAGTCTAACTTACTTCAATCCATAAACTCAAAATTCCAGATACCTAATCTACAACATTTGCAGAAAAACTGTTATAACTTACATGGCCTTCACTCGTCTATTTCAAAGAGAAAAACAAGTTTAAAAGATCCCCTACAAAGAGTGTCTAATTTGCCTTAAATTTCTGGATAGCGTTGTTAAGATAACTTGGTAAAACACTCTTCCCTCTGGCATTGATTTATAAGAAAACATAAGCTATGCAAAAAATCCTATTGAATATTTTAAATGGGAAGCCAAAAAAAAAAAAGAACTAGCCAAATTCCACCCTTTTCATAGTAACAAAAATGTGTAAAATCACAGAATTTGAGAGTTGGAAGGAACTTTGGTGAATATCTACTCCAAACCATACATGAAGGGACACCCAACAAGTGGTTGTCAGCTGCCTGATGGTCAGGCCCTAGGACGAAGACAAAGGCCCAAGACCACCATCCAGTTCTGTAATAAACAGCTCTTCTTCCTCTCCTCTGTTCATACTGTACTATCCACCACATACCCAACTCACTCCTCCCACTATACCAATTACCCTATACAATAAGAACAGGAAGAGGAAGGAAGAGACTGGAGTTACCTCCTTATCAGAAGCCCAGGAAACTTAATAGGCCTGCTTTTCTTATCTCCAAAGCTGAGGCAACTTTAAAGCCTATCCATTGCCTTCTTATGAAACTGGGACTTCTTTCCTTGGAGGAATATATTTTACTCACTTAAATTATTTATCTCTCTGGTCAGGAACTTCACTAGTACAGCTAAGCTATCCTTGGATCAAGGCTCACTATTCAGATAGAAGCCACAGCTTGAGAAAACTGGAGATAAAGGAACTCTGCTCAATACCTATCCTTGAATGTTTATAGGGAATTTATAACTGCATAATGGTCATTCTTATATAACAGGATCATACTTCTAATTGTGGACTGACAAAATCAGCACAAAAGGTATACCTGTCATTTAAATAAATCTGGTGGATAAAAGAGCATTAACTATACAAAGGCACTCGAAATTTAAGGTATGAAAGATAACCAAACTCTGACTAGCTAAAGTTGAATACAAACTCACCATAGAACTTGGACTTGGCCAGGATACTACCACTAAGGCAAAAGCCATCCTTTCGGTTGCTAATATAGAAGGCAGAAATAGGTGGGTGATGGGACACCTATTGAACATAACAGGAAAAATAATAATATAAATATGTATTACTATGCTGTATCATGTTAAATTTATTAGTTAACTCCTAAAAGTGTACTCTAAAAAAGACATTCATGAGATTAGTAACCTGAAGAGACAATGTATAAAAACTGTGGTTCAAATCTTCATGTATAATACTGAAAAGGGTCTAGAAAATCAGTGAAAACAGTGTTGAAGCTACCCAATCAAAGAAGGATCAAGAAAGAAGAAAGTTTGGACACTATGGAGTTAAACCACATAAAGCCCAGAGTAGCAAGGTAACTCTTAGCTCAAGGTCTTATAGTTTAAAAAAAGAGCCAGGAAAGGCGTAGGCCTCCTAACTTTGCTCTTTCTGCTATAAGCCACCTTCCTACTTCAAAATCACTTATGCTTCCTGAAATGAAATCAATGCCTGATAATGACATTTGCTAGTTATAGGTTTGTGGGATTTCAGTAGAAGGGACCTTGTGTTCACTAAGGAACGTCAAGTTCATTCCCTTCATTTAAAGATGAGTAATTTAAGATTCAATGTTAAGGGATTTGTCCAAAGTCACACATATGTGGTAGAACCAGGATTTGAACCTAGGTCTTCTGACTCCAAATCTACTCATTGCTTAGTCTAATGTACTGCCTCTCACTACATTATGGTACCTAAAAAGCATCTGCTACACTTATAAAGATGTGAGGCTGTACACATAAACAATGACACAAACATTATTAGCTTTTAATTATGTACAAAATAGATCTACTTTGGTGTAAGCAAACATATATTCAATTAAATACCTGCTATGTATAAGACACAAGCTAAATGCTAACGGGAATACAAGAAATATAAATACATGGTCCTCTGTCCAAGAAATTTATAGTCTAGTTGGAAAAACAAGACAATACATACAATGTTAAATAACAATGTATGATAACAGTCCAAGAGATATAAAATAGTACATGATTATTTATATATAACATAAATACAATGAATAAATTACACCTATGTGATTAACTACAATAACAGCAACAGGAATTAAAAGGTAGAAAATAGCAATGAGCTAAAGTCATCTGAGAAAGTTTTAAAGATAAGAAAGGATATAAGCCAGGTTCTGAAAGATGAGCAGAATTTGGATAAGCATAAAAGGGCAAGAAGAAAACTGCATTTTAAAAGTATCAAGAAAGAAAGAATAAGATATGTTCAGGCTACTATAAGTATATCTGTTAGTTTGGGAGTCAAAAATTAAATACTGCTAGAATGTGGAAAGTACTACATACTAGATTAAAGTTTTAGATCTTGAAAGAATGAGGGAGTCATGGAAGATTTATGATCAAAGTAATGATATGATCAAGATACTGTTTTAGAAATACAAGTCTGCAGAAAGCCTAGAAGGGGAAGCTGAAGACAGGAAGATCAGGTAGGGCTCTCCATTAAAGTAGTCAAGACATAAGGTATTGAGGGTATGAAGCAGAATGGTAGCCATAGGAGTGGAAATAAATGAAATACAAATCCTGACCTACACAAAAAGATAAATTGGGAAATAATAATTTACTTATATAGAAAAATCCATAATTAGAAAGCTCACCCAGTAAAAATATATTTATTTTTTAAAAATCCATTTATACATAAATTTAAATTTATCTAAAGATGAGAGGAAGTACCTCAAAAAAGTAGAGAATACAAAACCAATAATAATTAGCACTTATATAGCACTTCAAGGTCCTCAAGAGGTGTTATTCCAATCTCCACTTTACACATAAGGAAACTGAGGCCCAGAAAGGTCATGTGAATTACCAAGGATTTCAAAGCCAGAGTCTAAGAACAGGCTTGAACAGCAGGGGGAGTGCTCTACCCACTTAACTGCCTAGAGACTAGCATATGAAACATTTCCAAGTAAAGAACAATACTCAGTAAAAAAAATCCTTATAATGTATCAATAGAGGAAAAACATAATAAATTGAATTGTACTGGATTCTAATTATCACACTGTCCTTGGGGGTCTGTGATAGAAGACAGGTGAAACAGTATTATAATAAGGATATTCTTTTATTTTTAAAAAGCATATGAAGGGGCGGCTAGGTGGCGCAGTGAGTAGAGCGCCGGCCCTGGAGTCAGAAGGACCTGAGTTCGGATCCGGCCTCAGACACTTAACGCACACACAAACAAACCTAGCCGTGTGACCTTGGACAAGTTACTTAACCCCAATTGCCCTCCAAAAAGCAAAAAAAAAAAAAAAAAGCATATGAGATATATGTTGGGTTATTTTTTTTTTTTACAAAGGCAATAATTAACTAAATTGAGAAATTAATCTCTGAAAGGTCAGCACTAGAAGCTGGACAAGTCACAAGGTAAGCTATTTTCAGGTTGGGAAATAGTTTTTTTAATTTCTTTTTTACTGAATAACTTTCATGGCTATGGTAATAGTGCTTCTAAGAAAATTACATTCACAGCCAAGAAAGATAAAAGCCCACTTACTTACCAAACATCCATAAACTTTTGTTTTTAGCTGGAACATTATTAGAAAATTTTATTTTCACTAATAATTTTCTTCAAAAATAGCCCATTGACCTTTTCTGTCAGTTTTGTTTTGTAGGATATGTTGCTCATACCTGTTCGGCAATATAAAAAGTCTTGCTGTTTGTCCTTGGATGAACCCAGAGACAGCGGAAAGTCTCACCAAGTATAGGATTATATGGTTTCTTTAATCCCTAAAGAAAAAAAAAGTTGAATATAAGCTTCAAGTTAGGTTTAAAAGTTTTGTCATGTAGATGCCATCTCTAAAGAGGACAAAGGCATAACATTTCACATGCAAGTAGGCATTCAATGATACTGTTGCTTGACAGTAAATTAATTTTATTACATAATGATGTTAACCATAATCAGGTTAATGTTAAGAAACAGAGACACATTCTGGTAAACCAAAAATGTTTAATAATAAAATTGACAAGAAACAAAAATGCCTCTTTAAAAAAATGAAAGTTCTACAGTAATAAAGAAGCAATGACAGGCAAATTACCTTTGGCTTTTTGTAGAATCCTGACAAATACCATTTCACTACTCTTTTCAAGCGGAAATAAGGATTTTCTTCAAGAGATGCCCTATGAAATAACAAAAGTAACATGACATGACTAAATTGTGAGTCTTCTTTAATTAATATATTTATATAATTATATTGAGTTGAAATATCACATCAAATATAACAATGAAAAATTATGTGCATAATATTTAAACAATAAGGAAATGTGGTTATATTAGTTTATTTTTCAGAATCATTTAAGTAATTTAAACCAATTCTGTAAAAGGTATTTGGCAATCTGAAAACTATTAATGATGATGTTCCAAATTCAAGAAGATTCCATCAAAATTGTTAAGTACTATTAAAGAATGCCTTAAAAAGTCGAATTTGCCAGATGGAAAAAGAATCTCAAAAGTTCACTGAGGAGATTCATTCCTTCAGAGTTAGAGTGGAGCAAATGGAAGCTAATGACTTTATGAGAAATCAAGATGCTGTTAAGCAGATCCAAACAAACGAAAGATTAGAAGACAACGTGAAATATCTCATGGGAAAAACCACTGACCTGGAAAATAGATCCAGGAGAGACAATTTAAAAAGTATTGGACTACCCGAAAGCCATGATCAAAGAAAGAACCTAGAAATCACCCTTCAAGAAATTCTCAAGGAAAATTGCCCTGATGTTTTAGATCCAGAGGGCAAAATAGAGGTTGAAAGAATCCACCAATCACCTCCTGAAAAAGATCCCCAAAAGAAAACTCCCAGGAAGATTATAGCCAGGTTCCAGAATCCCCAGATCAAGGAGAAAATACTAGAAGCATCCAGGAAGAAACAATTTGAATATTGTGGAAACACAATCAGAATAGCACAGAACCTGGCAGCTTCTACACTGAGGGACTGAAGGGCATGGAATATGATATTCCAGAGGGCAAAAGAGCTGGGACTGAACTCAAGGGTCACCTACCCAGCAAAACTGAGTATTTTGTTTCAGGGGAAAATATGGTCATTCCGTGGAATAGAGGACTTTCAAGCATTTTTGAGGAAAAAACCAGAGTTGAATAGAAATTTTGACATCCAGATGCAAGAAGCAAGAGATGTCTGAGAAGGTAATCAGGGAAAAGAAATCAAAAGGAACTTATCAAAGTTGACCTATTTACATTCCTATATGGAAAAACAATAATTGTGACTGAGGAAATCTTTCTCAGTATGAAAATAATGGAAGAAGGGTGTATGGTCATATGAATACATATGTGAATGTGTGTATATATGTTTACAGTTATACATGGAGAGAGGGCATAGGTTGAATTTGTTGGGAAGGGAGGATACTCAAGGGGTGAAATTATGAGGTGAGAGAGGAAAGTGGCAAGAGGAGATGGGGAGAGACAGGGTAGGGTAAACTATCTCATGTAGAAGAAGCAAGGGGAAGTGGCTGCAAGGGAGGAGAAGAATAGGAAGGCAAAAAAGCAAAATCACATTCTCATTGAATTTGGTTCAGGGAGAAAATGACATACATACTAAATGGGATATTTCAACCTGCAGCAGAATATTGGGAAGGGGGATGAGAGGAGGGATGATGGATGGGAAGGCATCCTTGGGGGGAGGGGAGGTTGGAAGTACCCACTATAAAAGGGGGACAGGATCAAGTAGGGAATGGATCAGGTGGGGGGTGGGATGGGTGGGAGGGAATTATAAGCAGCCTTGTACAATATATCTACTATGATAATGTTTTGCATAGCTAGACATGTACAACATATACTGAATTACTTATCTTCCCAGAGGGAATGGGTGACAAGGGAGGAAAGAAATGGAACTGAAATTAGAGGTCTTAAAATTAAATGTTTCAAATATATATAAATACTATTATTAATAGTCTTTTGCTTGTAATTGGGAGATAAGATGTGCAGGCATTGGGACACAGACACACCTTGCTCTAATGGAAAAGTCGAAGGGGGGTGTGGGAGAGGATAGGGGAGAGAGCGGGATGGAGGAAGCGATATCTTGTGGGACTGCTATTCTGGGAGGGCGGGTAGGGGAAAAACAGGGGGGGAAATGATTGTAACTCAAAATCTGGCGGAAATGAATGATGTAAAACAGAAGTTAATAAAGCATTTGTTTAAAAAGAAAAAAGACAAAAGAAAAAAGAATACACACTCTTTTCCTCTAAACCATCCTACTGTCTTTCTGTATGAAAGAGCTTAAAAACTAATCTCGGTTTTTATCTGAATGTACCTTTTAAAAACACATTTAAGCCAAGGCTTCTAGGGGCTTCAAACAGATTAACTGCTAGTCTAATATTCTTTTCCACTACACCTGGTTTGAGTGCCTGTCTTTGACTATGCAAATAAAATGATCATGCAAAAAAAAGGTTGATTTAAGGGCACCTTTCATGCTGCTTATCCTGGTACTTATCCTGCTTGTCAGAATTACTAATTATACTGCTCTTTCTTTGCATTCAGAAAAAATCCCCAAAATGTGTGGAAGAGAAAGTACAATGGTAGTCTCATAATAAAACTATTTAGAAAGGCAGAATTTAAAGGGCCATTATAGAGAATTAACTGAAACACTAATAAATATTTAATATTTTAAGAAATAAGAATTCACTTACTCAGAGAGGAAATCTGCATGATAATAGTAATCAGAAAGTTTATCCAGAAAAGAACGAGGTTCCAAGATAAATGTAGGCAGAACAACTCTGGACAGGTCCATCCCTGGACGAACTTGTTTCAGCAATGTCCATATAAGACTCTTGTTTTCTTCAGATACAGTTTCCGTTTGAGAAGCCTCACCTGCCTTCAACAATTAAATACTCCATTTACTTTAACACAAAGATGTTTGAACAGTTTACACATGAAAAATATTCTCCCTTTATAATGGATAAAGTATTATAAAACAGAAGCTTATAAATACCATAGTTATTAAAAAGCATACAAATATCATTACATATTAAAAGGAATGACAAATTAAAAATAATACAAAAATATATTTATTATACTGAATTACTCCACGTTGACTTTAATAAGAATATACATATACACGCACACGTAAGAGAAAGAACATAAAAGGGTCTTTGTTTTTTTTTTTTGTTATTTCCCTTGAATATCACCATCACCAAGTAGAAAGCTATTTATGTCAGTGAGAAAATTTAAAATGCTCGTTTTTAAAGAATATTAGGTAAATTATTTCCTGAAGCATCCTACAGATTTACTGAGCTGTGTAAAACACACACAGGTAGAACTTTTGTATTAAAATAGAAATCATGCAAATGCCCCTTTTTTGATATATTTATATCAAAATATTTATATCAACTGACAGTTGATATAAATATATTTTCTAACTCCAAATGTCACAAACCAAGACATTTGACGACTAAGTGCAGGTTCTTACCTCTCCAAGCTCTTCATGGCTCTGCTCTGTATAAGTAGTCTCTTTTAGAAGTTCAGTGGGCTCTGGCTCAATGTAGGAATCATCCTGTCTTTCTGATGTATCTGTATCACTTTCTTCACTTTTCCCAATTCCCTCATTGTCAGATTCATCATGTTCATGATCATTTTCCTTATCAGATTTATCAGAGTACATATCTTGGTCCTTAAAATGTTGTCGTTCAATTTCACTGTCATTTAATCTGGGGTAAGGGAGAATTAAGAGCACAAATAAAAAAGTTTGAAGTTTCATTTTTGACAAAGATAATTCTCTACCATCTCTTTTTAATGTTCAACAATTTAAAAACATATTGGGTAGATTATGATCTGTGTCCCTTGAGGTGGAACAAGTACACAGAGCCCTAGGCCTAGAGTCAGGAAAATCTGAGTATAAATATGACCTCAGATACTTCCCAGCTGTATGACCTTGGGCAAATCTGTCAACCTGTATTTGCCTCAGTTTCCACAGTGTAAAATGGTGATAATGATAGCACTTACCTACTAGGATTGTCATGAGAATGAAATAATAGTTGTAAAGCACTTAACATGGTCCTGGAACACAATAGATACTATATAAATGCTAACTGCTATTTTTATTATGGTTTAAGATAGCTTAAAATTTCCATTTTGGCAGCTCCCCAAATAAACAAAACTTTGATACTCAGGTTTCTATAAAGAGACTTGTGTCTATTAGTCACAAAATCTGAGAATTGGAAAGAGACCTTAGAGCCATCCAGTGAGACTTTAACATGAAGCATGACTCCCCCTACAATATCCTGATAAATGATCACCAGTTTTCTACTGAAAACTTCAAAGACAGGCAGCCCTCTCTATTTTTGGGTCACTTTGTAATTGCTGTCTCTTGCTTTAAATAGCACCTATCAAATAGCCATGTGTATTTGTTGGGGATGAGGGGGAGAGAGAATAGTTAACAATTATCTCAGGTAAAACATGACAGATAAATTTCACAGTTCTTATTAAATCAAAATAGTTAAGACAAGGAATAAAAATCACTCCATAGTGAGAACCAAAGTCACTAAGTTGAACAAGTGCCTTAAGAGAAAAAAAAAACGAGAATGGTCAATATGACAATAACATAATCTAAAAAAGATGCTGAAGTCTTGATAAAAGAGAGCCTTCAAATAGTTAGGACTTGTACGGTAAAGCCCAAGTTAATATTCCTGAAAAGAAACATTAACTTAATTGACTCATATTGGAGAGAAAAGTCTATGGAAAAAACTGCACATTATATATTTTTGAGCTCTATGAGAATCTGAAAGCCTTTAGTTTAATTTTCTTATTTTAGAGATAAAGAAACTGAGGCCCCAAAAGTAAACTAATTTGCCCAAGGATACACAAGTATTATGGTATAACTTTTCTTGTTGCTGTTGCTGTTCCGTCATTTCAGTACTGTACAACTCTTCATGACCCCAGGTGAGGTTTTCTTGGCAAAGATAATTTGCCAACTGGTTTGCTATTTCCTTCTCCAGCTCATTTTACAGATGAGGAAACTGAGACAAGCAGGGTTAAGAGACTTGCCCAGGGTCACACACAGTCAGTATCTGAAGCCAGATGTGAACTCTTTAGTGAGCTTTCTAGATTCTATACTTGCATTCTATCCACTGCAACATTACACAGTGACATTATATAGCATCAAAAGATGCTATTAAATCTTTTTGAAAGTTTTTTTTCTAAAAGATAATTTTCAGTCTTTTATTTGCTATATGATGCAAGTAAGAAACAGACTCTTAAAATCTGAGAAATTATTTCAGTATTATTCCAGTCTTGCTCCACTAAATTTCTACCTTGGTGCCTGATGGAGATAACCCTGGATTCTAAAAGGCTATGTCAGCAGTATACAAGCTCTGGAAGATCCAATCAAGATGGAAATGTTTTGAGTATAGGACCATCATGCTCTTGTATTTTTGTTATCTAAGGAACAGCCCAGCTAGATTTGGAATGTTATCACCAGAAGGTTGAAGTCACAGCAATTGATGAAGATAAACTACTAAACACAGTGGGGTTACAATCCCTTTTGATGGAGTGAAAATCAAGACTAATGAAATTACAGATATTTTATGTATTAAAAGAAAAAAATATGCAGGGGTGGCTAGGTGGCACAGTGAATAGAGCATTGGCCCTGAAGTCAGGAGGACCTGAGTTCAAATCCAGCCTCAGACACTTAACACTTATTAGCCATGTGACCTTGGGCAAGTCACTTAACCCCAACTGCCCTGCCTTTCCCCCTCCAAAAACAAAACAAAACAAACAAACAAAAATATGCAAAGCAGCCAAGTGAAAACAAAAGGTATAGAGAGGAAACCTGATATAAAAATTCATCAATATAACCACTTAAAATATACCCCTGGAACAGGAAAAAAATATTATGCAGCTCAAAGCCATTTAAATATCTAATTTTAGTATATAAACCTTGAGGAGAGGCACTAGCAACTATGTATCTAGAAATAAGTTCCTTACCCCAAGGCCTTTGGCACCATGGAACTTATTATTATTAATAATTATTAAAAGAACAATATTCCACATTTATATAGTGCTTTACACTTCAAAAATCTGCAATTTCATTGCTGTGGGTACTCCTTCACTGATGCAGATTGCAATCCCTCTATAACTTAGTAGCTGGTCTTCATAAGTTGTTGTAGCTAAAAATTCATCAGTTTATAAGCAACTTGGTGATGAGTCTCTCAAAACTGAGTTATCTAGGTTAATGATCTCTGGACAACAGAGAGACACACAGTCCATCACCAGACCTATTCTCAAAGCATACCAGTCTGAATGGACCTTTCATAACTACTATACTCCTGGCATTGTCTTCAAGAGCCCAAAATCACACTCCCCTGCTACAAAGAAGCAGAGCAGAAGAAGGTATACAAATGTTTCAAGGTCTGTAAAACATCTTCCTCACAACAATCTTGTAAAGTAGATGGTGCAAGTATTCTTATCATGGGACTGAAGGCTTGAACTTTGGAGATTATCCAGCCAACTCCTCATTTTAGAAATGAAGAATTAAGGTCCTTGAAGCTCCAATAACTTGCTCAAGGTCACACAGGCAGTAAAAGCAGCAAAGCTGGGACTAAAGCTTCGGTTTTCTAAGCATGTTTGCCTCTAACATAATTCTGGATTGTCAGATTACAGAGAAAATGGAAAGTTAGATAAAGGTAAAAAAAGAGAAAAAATTGTGTCAAATCAGGTAAGGCAAAATAAAAGCTCCTTTAGCCCACCCAGAATATTCTTACCTTTGAAGAAAGAATTTATTGCTAAAAAGGGGAGTTAGGTGTTATCGGAACAGCTGCTGGGGCCAAGTAGGAAGTTACACTGTTTTCTACAAGTTACCAACAAAGAACTAGCTAGAGTAAGCCCACTAAGTCTCCTCCTAGCTAGCTGACAAGAAATTGCACCTTTCAGTAGCAACTAAACAAGTTTTAGGTCATATTTTGGATCGACGATAAAGCTGTTAGTCTCCGAACCAGTGCAGTGAACAATGATACTTCAGACTATGGCCAAGCCCAGTAGCAGTGTGTACTTACTGGAAGTTGTCACCGCTGTGGAGATTGTTAGCACGAAGTAAACCATAGAAAGTCACATGTGTATTTTCCGATGACATGCTCAGGTCATGTTCTTTACCTTCCCTGATCATTGTGCGTTTAAGAAGACTGGAACATTTCAAAGCCAATTCCAAAGCATCCATCCAGCACCTACCTAAAAGAATACATACTGTTTATTGTAATTAAATAAACTCCAACAAGAGTACTCATTTTAAATTAATTATTAACCAAGAAAAGATACTTTCACTGAGAAACTGACACAGTCAAAAATTAATAATTTTTTTTCTTGAAACTGTGATAGCTTATATTACTTTTATCTTAGCTTATTCTAGCACTGATTCATTAACTTTATACCTCCAAGTAATGGGTATGAGAATTTGGAAGATCTCCCCTGCCCCTTAATAGGCCTAGGGGGGAATTTGAAGACCTCCCCTGCTTTGAAAGTAAGCTCTGCCCTCTAATAGGTTGAATGTAATCCCATGGAGCCTGTGGTGGGAGGAGTTTGCTGAAGAGTAGAGCAGGGCCACAGGAAGCTCGGAGTCAGAGCTAAAAAGACAGAGGGGAGAGAGAAGAGCTCAGGCAAGAAGACAGAGAAGTTTATGAGTAAATATCGATCTTCTACTGGTCTCTGAGAAGGCTAAAGGATGCTGTGTCTCTCTGTTGTTATGGTTTATTAGCTTCTTTGCTAATGGTTTATTAGCTTCTTTGCTACTTTGATGGATTCGGTTCCTGGTTTTGGGATTCAGTTTTCTGGTGTCTAAATAAATGCTTCATGAAACAAGGGTGTCCACTATCACCCCTCTTATTCAATCTGGTACTAGAAACACTAGCAGTAGCAATTAGAGAAGAAAAAGAAATCAAAGGAATCAAATTAGGCAAAGAAGTGACCAAACTATCACTCTTTGCAGATGATGTGCTGATATACTTAAGAGAATCCTAGAGAATCAAGTAAAAAACTACTTGAGACAATAAATTTGGCAAAGTTGCAGGATATAAAATACACCCACATAAATCCTCAGCATTCCTGTACATCTCTAATGAAACTCAACAGCAAGAGACAGAAAGAGAAATCCCATTTAAAGTCACTGTAAGACATTATAAAATATTTGGGAATCTACTTGCCAAAACAAACCCAGAATCTATATGATCACAACTACAAAACACTTCTCACACAAATAAAATCAGATCTAAATAGTTGGAAAAATATCAATTGCTTGTGGCTGGGTCGAGCTAATATTATAAAAATCACAATTTTACCCAAACTAAACTATATATTTACTGCCATACCAATCAATTTACCAAAAAACTACTTTGTAGAGTTAGACAAAATAATAACAAAATTTATTTGGAAAAACAAACAGTCTAGAATATCAAGGGAATTAATGAAAAGAAATGCTAGGGAAGATGGACTAACTATGCCAGATCTCAATCTGTATTATACAGCAGCAGTCATTAAAACTGCTTGGTACTGGCAGAGGTATAGAGAAGTGGATCAATGGAATAGATTAGGCGCAGGAGACCCAGCAGTTAATGAATATAGTAATCTATTGTTTGATAAACCCAAAGACCCCAGTTTTGGGGATAAGAATGTACTATTTGACAAAAACTGCTGGGAAAACTGGAATACAGTATGGCAGAAACTGGGTATAGATCACTATCTAACACCATATACCAAAATCAAGTCTAAATGGGTGCATGATCTAGGTGTAAAGGATGATACTGTAAGCAATTTGGGAAAGCAAGGAATAGTTTATCTGACAGATCTATGGAGAGGAGAAGACTTTAGGACCAAACAAGAATTAGAGAGCATTATAAAATGCAAAATGGATAATTTTGATTACATGAAATTGAAAAGCTTCTGTACAAACAAAGCCAATGTAACCAAGATCAAGAGGGAGGTGGGAAATTGGGAAAGAATGTTTACAACTTGTGTCTCTGATAAAGGACTCATTTCTAAAATTTATAGAGAATTGAGCCAAATCTATATGAATACAAGTCATTCCCCAAGTGATAAATGGTCAAAGGATATGAACAGGCAGTTTTCAGAGAAAGAAATTAAAGATATCTATAAGCATATGAAGAAATGCTCTAAATCACCATTGATTAGAGAAATGCAAATCAAAACAACTCTGAGATACCACATCTCTCCAGTCAGATTGGCTAAGATGACAAAACAAGAAAGCGACAAATGCTGGAGAGGATGTGGACAAATTGGAACACTAATACATTGCTGGTGGAGTTGTGAACTTATCCAACCATTCTAGAGAGCAATCTGGAATTATGCCCAAAGGATTATAAATAATTTCATACCCTTTGACCCAACAATACCTCTTCTAGGGTTATATCCCAAAGAGATCATAGAAGTGGGAGAAAGACCCATATCTACAAAAATATTTATAGCAGCCCTTTTTGTGGTTGCAAAGAATTGGAAACTAAAGGGGTGCCCATCAATTGGGGAATGGCTAAACAAGTTGTGGCATATGAATGTAATGGAATATTGTGCTGTAAGAAATGAGGAAATGACAGATTTCATAATTACCTGGAGAGACTTATACAAACTGATGCTGAGCAAGAAGAGTAGAATCAGAAGAAATTTGTATACAATCACAGACATACCATATCTGTGATGACCAATTATGACAGACTGGACTCTTTTCAGCAATGCAGTGATACAAGTCAATCCCGAAAAACACAAGAAAGAGAGAAACGCGACACCCAGAGACATAAATGAAAGAACTGAGCTTGAATCCTGATGGAAGCAAACCAAATGATGTTTTTCTTTTAAAAAAAAATTTCCTTATAAATACTTTGGTGTGTACAAAAATAAATAAATAAATAGATGGATGAATGAATGAATGAATGAATGAATGCTTCAGTTCTGTCCTCTATATGGAGAGTTTGTTATATTTTGCAATCAAGCACTATATGAGACTATTTATAGTCATGGTCCGTGCTACACTCCAAATGAGAGCTAACGCGGTGTAATGGACAGAAAATTGATTCGAAAAAGAACTGGGATCAAGCTCTGTTTCTGACGTGTATTGGCTATGTGGCCCTGGACAAGTAAGTCATTAACCTCTCTCACAATCGCTATAAATTGATGCACATGTGCTAACTTGCATTGAAAGAAGAGTTTTCTCACCTAGGATTCCCTATACCAGTCAAATCACAAGCCATTCCTATTCCAAAATAGGTTATTTTAAGTTGTAAAGTATTTTTCTGATACTTTATATGTTTTTTTTTTTTTCAGGCTGCTGAAGAGATAATAGCTTCACTTTGTGACAACATTATATAGTAGAAAGAACTCTGAACTTGGGTTAAAGTTAGAAAATTTAAGCTTGAACTGGCTCTACTAACTTACCAGTTGGGTAAAAAAAAAAAAATGCGATCTCACTTGTCCTCAAGTTTCATTGAGGATCTGTAAAATAGAGAATGTAGGATTTTGAAATGGGAGAGACCTAAAAACCTTATCCAACTCCTTATGTTATACATGATATATGGCTTGGTTACCTTGCAGGTAATATAATTATATATTAAGGAAAATAACATCATAAAGTATAAAACACTATATATATATATATATATTACCATATAAAATATTTTTAAATATAAGACTATCTAGCTTTCAGATATTTACTTACCATTACTTTTTAAGCTAATACTGGGAAAGACTATCAAGTGATTCAAGTAAATCTACTCTTTAAAGTAGTTATAGGAATAAATTAGCTCATTTGACTGCCATGATTCATGTCATTCATTTTACCTGAGTATCATTAAGTTGTACCTATATCAGATTTAAAATAAATACACCATATTTTTGAGTAAAAAAAAAAAAACCTTTAAATTGTTTATTCCTAGCACAATTTAAGGCATGCTTGATAAAGTAAATGTTTGAAAAGAATTTCCTTTAAAAAGTTAATTTCCTCCTCCATTCTACCTCTCACATTTTAAATGTTTAGTTTAGTTTTTTTAACCTTCTGAAATTCAGCTTTGTGAAAAGGTATTTAAAATAAAGATACTCTCAGCTGCTAGTTCACTGCCTTATCAGATTGCTTCCTGTTATTCTATTAAGTGGCATGAAACCAGTAGGCTAAAATAAAATGAACAGATTTTGTAGTTTAACAATATAATTGTTGTACTGGTTAAAAGGCTTATAATTAGCATATTTTACAAATTATATAAAAACATAAATCTTACAAAAAGGCTTAAAAATCAACCAAAAAGAAAAAATATTTACCATCTGATTCTGAAGTAGCTCGGATGATCAAATAACTGCTAGGCAATGGCTGAGTTATAGATCCAACTGCTTCACCTTTTGGGCCCTTAAAATATAAGTAAAACAAACTGAGTATAAGAAGATGCTAGTCTTGATTTCTTATGGTTTATGAATACTTATGTAAGTAAAGGATGCTAATTTGGGGGTTTATGGCATATAAAAAATGCTTCCTATAATTTTAACAAGATTACACAAAAATATGAAATGAACTAGAAAGTGATATTTTTTATTGGAATTTTAGCTTTCTTAATCAAATCAAACAGGTATTGTTAGAGAAATTTTTTCTATTAAAACATCTCTTATAATAGATAAAGCAACTAAAAGAAGCCCAATTTATTCTTCCCAAGTTCATTTCAGCTAGTAAAATGTAAGTCTAACACAAAATTCTAATTCCATAGTACTCCACAATCATAACAATATAAAGAACACGCACAATTTTAAGAGGTCTTTAAGCATATTTTGACTGCATTAATGTATTGAGAGAAAAAACAGAAATGTGGTTACAAATCATATATGGGTGAAAAGAGTTAAATTAAACAGGGTTGAAGGTATAAAGATTGTCTCATTTCATCACAAGTGAAAATGTTCTTTTTAAAGCATGACAGAAAGCATACACTGCTGCTGTAGGAAGGGGAAGAAGAAAGCATTCTTGTTTGTTCAGAAATAACACACCAAGTAATTCCCACAAGGGCCATCAACTCAAGCTGGGAGTGTTCTGAGAAGCCATCTGGTTTACCCTCCTCAGTTTACAGATGAGGAAAGGGAGGGAGATCCAGGGAGGCTACAAGACTTGTACAGTGTCACATGGGGGTGGTGAGGAAGCATAAAACATGAGGTTTAAGCCCTGGTCTTCCAACTCCAGAACCAGTCTTTTTTCCACTCCTCAACGCTACCTCTCCATAATAAAAAGTATTAATAGTCAAATATTTTTAACATCTACTCCTACCAGTTAAAAAAATTCAAATTGTCATTAGATCCTGAACTGAACAGAGACAAAAGGAAATACCAAGTAGGTCATTTACCTGGGAAGGAAGTTTAAGGATTAAATGCACAGCAGGGTTTCAATAAAAAAGACATAATTTTTGCTAGAAGGGATCTAAATGCATTCAGAAATATCATCAAATAAAAAAACAAAAGACTTAAAGAGGATTTCATTCAAGGAACAGGGAGGCTTGTGAAGTATATTTAAGTTTAGGAAATAAAAGTGAGGAATTAAAACAAAAAAGATAAGAAAAAAGCAATATGACATCAATTAACCCCACAAAAAACCTGAACCTTTTAAAATAGGTCCAAAATAAAAGTATGGGTTAGTTCTGCCTTTATGACCCAAACCACTGACTTTATAATGCTTTCATGTTCCAAGTTTTGTAATAGTGTCTAACAGGCAGAAATTTACCCCTCCTTCCTGCCTTTTTCCCTGGCAGCCCCATAACAGATATGTTTTTGAGAACTTTAGCTGTCTTACCAAAAATGACAAAAGGCAGCCAGTCAATTAGTCAATAAGCATTTAAGTGCCTATCATGTGACAGGCACTGTGTAAGTGCTAGAAAAAAGCCATCAATTATTACAGGTTATTGTAACTACTAAATAGTATTCTAGTTCAAGATCAAATTCAACAAGTATTTATTAAGTGCTTATGTGCTGGGCATTCGGCTAGTCCCTGTGAACAGTCCTTCCTCAGTATCCCCTTTTCCTCCCTGGTAAGAAAAAGGCCCAGAGAGACTAATTAGGAGATCATTACAAGAGAATAAGATAGCAAATGATGAATGGTTGAATTAGGATCAAGACTGTGAGTCTAGAAATATTTTAAAGGTAGAAAAGACAAGACTTTAACAGTGAACAGATATGGGGTGGGGGGGGATGCTGCATGTAAAAAACCATCAAAGGTCGTATACAGTTTTTCTTTACATCAGAAACTTACAATATATGACTCTCTGAGGCGTAATTTTGTTGGAAAAAACATTTACCTCAAAAGTGAGAACAATATTATAAACTCCACATTCCTAGAAATTTGCTATTGCTATTACACCACGTTAGATAAAAAAAGGTTATAGAATTTACATTCTCAGCTGTGCTACATCTATCACAAGAGAAGATGACTTGAGTTCCAGTTCCACTGTTTATCACATGTATGACTCTGGCAAGTCATTTCATATCCATGTATTTCAGCTTCCAAATTTACAAAATGAGAATGTTAGAGCAGTTGTTTCCTAAGGTCCCCACCTGAAATTCTACAGTCGATTGGCATGATTAAAGCATATAATAATACAAAGCTGTCTAAGTGGAGTTAGCCCCAATTATCCCTAATTATAAGATGATGAGCTCATTTGCTTTAAAGGACCTAAGCCCCTTTTGTTACAAGAAAATTTAACTGCCTTACATGGGCAGTGAAGTAGTTTAGACTGTTCCTGATGGTACCTTTAGTCCAAAATGCCAATAATTTTCATAAAGATATTTTGGTAACAAGAGGTAACAAGGCTGAAAAACAGCCAGTCTTGAAAGTCAATTAGGAAATTAGTCTCATTTCTGATCCACACTGGCCATGTGACCCTGTGCAAATCATCTAAACGCTCAGAGCCCCAGGTGACTTACTGACATAAACTGAAGAACGGTTATAAACTGGTATTAGTAGAAAACATTTCCTCTAATAAAATCATAGGTCCGGTACAAAAAATTTTGAATAATATAAATAAATCCAATTTTTGATCATGTGGTTATTGAATGCCTAATGTTTATAGAATTCCAAGCCCTAGTGGGAATGAAAGGGAGAAGAAAAGTGAAGTAGAGTAGAGAAGTATCCAAAGGCTCTTATCCTTCACTTTACAATCTACTTAAAGCTCATACTCAAAAATAAAATCACAATATTATATAGCAACACACTCACAAACTAGTATAGTGAATCTATATATGTAAAGTAAAAATAAAAGGAGGGAGGGGGAGTACATGAAAATAATTTCTGGATGAATTTCAATTTAGACCTTGAGGTAGACTGAAAAAACCATATTGGAAAGCCATGAAGAATATTTCCAATGAGAAAGAAAGCATATGTAAAAGCAGAAAAACAGGAAGTTATAACAGCAAAATAATCATTAAATGCATTTTACATACTGATTTATGCTCAGCACTATTCTTGAGAGTTTTAATTCCTACCTTTTATGTAGGTATCAACTTCATTCTTACCTTCACTGCCCAAATGGACTGTTCCAAAGGATGGAAAAGTTTGAAACAAAAGCCATCCTTTTTGGATGGCCGCTCAATAAGTTCACAGGCATTCAGAAGCACTGTTCCCACCCACTGACCATTTTTTTGGGTTTTATAAATCAGCAACACTCCAGGTTTTAACACACACCAAAGCTTGGTCCAACTCTTAAGTGTACCACGAATCTGTGGAAAAACAAACATAAAATGTAAAAAATTTGTAGAAAAACAAACTTCTTGTTTCATGAGAAACATTGGATACAAGTTAGATACAAGTTAGAAACATTATTAACGTTTTAAAATTTAACTCTTGCAATTAAACAACAAGAACAATTCAATTCTCTAGAAACTCTATTCCTCAGTAATGACAGGTATTTATTGCCCAAGGGTTTATACCCAAGTTAAATTTTAAAACCAGAAGTTAAACTAGAATCTTTCTCTATTCTCATCGGATGTACGTGCTCAAGGGTTCAGTACTATGGGAACAGGATTAAATACATTCAATAATAATTATTTTTCCTATCAGTTCATAGAAATATTACTTTTCCATGGCTCAAGGAGGCAATGAACTTGAGTGTAAGGTAATTAAGTTCTTTAAAACGCAAAGTAAGAATATGACCTTTGTTTCTTATTTACATTCAATTCTCAATTATCTCTATCCATGTTAATCTACAGTTTACTCCTATTTTCTTCCACAAATAAGTCAATATAAGGATCTATAGTGAGGCAGGAAGCATCTGAGCCAATGGAAGAGGAGTATGTATTTCAGACAGACTGCATACACATGCAAGAAAAGATGAGAGAATGGATGAGATGAGGAATATATTAAGTTCTCCAGAGAAGAAAGGGGTTTCATCTCTACTGATGGCATGAAGACCTGGAGTAAATGAATAGTGAAGAATAAAGGCAATGATTGGCAAATTCAGGTCAAAGTTTAGAGCTAGAAAATTAGAGCCAGAAGAGTTAAGAGGCAAGAGATATATAAGCAGAATGAGAATCCTTGTGGTATATAGGTCAGAGAGCAACAAGCAGAGCTAGGTCAGTAAAATAGGCAATGGTTTACAGCAAATGAAATGTTTACATTGTGATGCTCTCTAGGCCTAGTGGATAGCTCAATTCTTAATCATCCAAAAGAAATCTAATTAAGATCAAGGCTAACTTGAAGCTGAAGTAGTATTCTCTGGGAGAGTTTGGAGCTAGAGTTCTCAGAATCTAATCGGAAAAGTGGCAAAAAGGACTGATTTCGGGTCAGCTAGGTGGCGCAGTGAATAGAGCGCCGACCCTGGAATCAGAAGGACCTGAGTTCGAAGCCGGCCTCCGACACTTAATCCATACACACACAAAAAAGAAAAACCTAGCCGTGTAACCTTGGGCAAGTTACTTAACCCCAATTGCCCTAAAGGGGCGGCTAGGTGGCGCAGTGAGTAAGAGCGCTGGCCTCGGAGTTTGGATGACCCGAGATCAGATCCAGCCTCAGAAAATGAGCACCCACGCATAAATAATGACTAGCCGTGTAACCTTGAGCAAGTTACTTAACCCCAATCGCTTTTATTAAAAAAAAAAAAAGGACTGATTTCTGGGAAACAGATCCTGGGCACCTCAGTGTCTTCCAAAACTCTCCTCAAAGTTAGAACTGGGTCTGACTGAACTCTACTCCTACACCCTACATAGAGTCCATGACAATGAGAGAAAAATGATGAAGAAAAAGAATAAAGGGAAAGATCAGAAACAAAGTACTGCTGACTTCTGGATTACAATTTTTAAATTATCTGTGCCTTCTGCTCTGAACTAATGATAACTGTGTATCAGGGAAAGCATTAGATTTTAGAGTCAGGAGAGATACAAGGAAGAAATTTACTAACAATTTTGAGCTACCCAAAAGTGGAATGCCTTGGGAGGTCATGGGGTAAGCCATCTCACTAGGGCATAGTCAAGCAACGTACAACCATTTGCCAGGTATACTGTAGAGGGATTTCTCTTTCATGTATTAGTCAGATTAAATGACCTTTGAGGTTCCTTCAAGCTGTATAATCCCGTGACTCTGAGACTTGATTTCAAATGATGCTTAAAACACTTATTATTAGCTCAGTGACCATGGGCAATTCACTTAATTTCTCCAGAATCGATTTCTTCATCTATAAAGTGGGAAAAATAATAATACCTATCTTCCAAGTTCATTGTGAAGAACAACTGACCTATTATTTGCAAAGAATTTTCCAAACCATACAGAACATTATAAATGTTAGCTATTCTATTGTTAATTTTTCACCAAAACAAATATAAAATTTAATCATCCTTTTATAAAAAATGCTGTTCACAAATTCACAAATTTCACATATACCCAAACCACTTTTCAATTAATTACTATGCATATTTAATTCCTATTGTGTCAAATCAGAAAACATTAAATTTCTTGCTTCCCATTAAGAGTAGAATATGGACTCTCTGGAATGCAATTAAAAGCTTTTCTACTAGCAGAAAACAAGCAGTCCAAAAGGTGTTTTCTATGCCATCTTATGGGGTTTTTTGACTCTAGAAAATAAATACGAAGCAACATAAAATTCGAGGTTCAGCACAAACTCTGACCTTCAGCCAATCAGCCATAACGATAACTGAAGGGTCCGTGATTGTACTGAGTAGCTCTTTTGTGGCTCTCTTCTTTTCTTCTCGGTAATTTTTCTTTTGTACCTGTTTTAAATAAAGAATATAAAATAAATATATGATAATTTTATGAAAATGAGCAAAACTGAAAAAAAGACACATATGTAGATTATGGAATGAAAATTTTTCAAACATCTGTAATCGTTGTATCATAGACCCAGGGAACTTTTAGAACTAGAAGATATCTTTCAACCACCTTTACTTTACAGACAAAATAACTGACTCCCAATGAGGTTAAGTCAACCAAAGCCACATGATTAGGGGAAAGCAGAAGTAAGACTGAAGACTACGTAGGGGCAGCTAAGTGGCACAGTGATTAGAGCCCTGGCCCTGAAATCAGGAGGACCTGAGTTCAAACCTGACCTCAGACACTTGACACATTTAATAGCTATGTGACCTTGGGTAAGTTACTTAACCCCGACCACCTTGCCTTTCCCCCTCCAAAAATAAATTCGAAACCTACACTCCATGAGCCTATAGCTCAGTGTACTATCCTAAGAAAAGCCAGTATTGCCTATTAAAAGTAAAAGAATAAAGTAAATACAATCTTGGCATGATTATATTTATTATTTTATTCATTTAACAAATCACCAAGGTTTTACCTTCATAAATAAGTCACTTATTAGGTAATCTGTAAATGAAATATTAACATAATCTTGCAATTCCTTTCCTATTTAATTTTTTGGCTACAATAAATTTAACAAAACAAAAAAATTTCCAAAAGCAAAGCTCAACAAAATGATCTATGTAAACCTAAAGAAGTATACCAAAAACATGCTATTTAAAAATTTTGCATGCACAGACTGCTTTTAAAAGTCAGCCTACTAGGGGTGGCTAGGTGGCGCAGTGAATAGAACACTGGCCCTGGAGTTAGGATGACCTGAGTTCAAATGTGACTTCAGACACTTAACACAAAAATTAGCCGTGTGACCTTAAGCAAGTCACTTAACCCCAACTGCCTTATCTTCCCCCCTCCAAAAAGCAAAAAAATAAAAATAAAAAAAAAAAACAAAAAGCTAGCCTGCTCTCATTTATGAGCTCAATTTGTAATAAATTACAGTAGTAGGCTACTGTATAAGAGCATAGTTAAATGGACTGAACAAAAGGTTTGTAAAAAATTAGGAGAATTATTTTTACTAGCTTTGTCAAAGTTTTGTCAAAACTCTGCTGTTTTATCGAGTTAAGTCTAGAAGTCTACTTTCTACTGAATTTAAATCTGCTATACAAAAAGGTAGAATAGTTGATGTCGAAGGAGCTAGCTATGACCAGCAAGTTTTCAGCAGTTTACTGAAGAGGGATGACATGGTCAGACCTTTACTTTAAGAAATGCACTTTGACAGCTGAATAGAGTCCTTTCTTTCTACAATCTTCCCCTCTTTCTAGCTTTCTTGTTATTATTATCAATGCCACTACCATTCTCCCAGTTCACCCAAGCTCACAACTTGGATGCCATCCTCAATTCTTCACTTTGTTTCTCCCAATGTACTGAATCTGTTACCAGGTCTTGTTGATTCCTTCTCACAACATCTTTCCTAGAAGCCTCTCCTCATTACCTCACACCTGGATTACTGCAAAAGCCTTCTGGCTATTCTCTTTGTTTCATCTCTCCCCATTCCAGTAAAATCTACTATAGAAGAACTTAAGTCTATCATACATTTTAAGTTACTAATACTTAAAACTGCACCAAGACTTTTAGGACCTCCTAAGTATTAAATTGGATAATATTCCTGTAAGCAATAGTAAAAAAATTACATTTAAAAATGGTAATCCTCATTACTAAAGTGGTATGATTGTTGTCTTGACTAAAAGATTTTTCAAGGAAAACTGTACTCTTTTATCTTCCTTTTTTGAAAAGGCACTTAAAAAACAGAACTGGGGGAAACTTCGTCTAAAAAATAAAAGTCTACTGATATCTTCTGGTTTTACATTACCAGCTTTTTCCAATATAACTCTCTCTCATCCCTCTTTGTTCTGTGACCTCACTATTTACAACAATGAAAAACAAGAACTTCAACAAAACAAAATATGATATTGTATGCAGTGTTACATACCTATACAACCCCTGCCTCTGCAAAAAAGGCAGAAGGTGCTTCCTCATAGCTTTTCTTTGGGGTCAATGTACTTATAATTTGCATAGCATTCAGTTTCAATTATGGTGCTATTGTTGTTCTTTCAGCATTTCATTTTGTTGTAGTCACTATTGTCCACCCCCCTTTCTGGATTTGGAAGCAGGGCTGGAGCAGTGGGAGGGGAAGGACACCCCCCTCCTCCCAAGAGAACTTTATTTGGACTCTTGTTTTGAATTGATGTGATAATACAATGTATTTTGTGTTTAAGGCCCTGTGGACACTTTGGTAACTTTAGTAGTCAAGATGAAGAAAAGACCTCTCCTTGGGTACTGCTTAATTATGGAATTATAGTTTACTAATGACCTAAGGGGTGGAGGGGTTTGTGTATGATATTTAAGTAAGACTTTGCTGAATAAGTGACTGATTGTACTTTGAGTACTTTGAGATATTGTTACTGATAAGTGACTGATTGAGTTAATCAAGACTTTGCCCCATGAGTGGAAGACTTTGACCCTGTACTTTGAAGCTACTGATAAGTGACTGATTGAGTTAACTTGAGTGACTATTTTACTTTGAGACTATGTTGTGAATATTATATTGTGACTATTATATGATTGTTACTGATAAGTGACTGAATAAAAAGTTGCCCCATGAGTGGAAGACTTGGACTATTGTACTTTGAGGTTATATTGTGATTTTCTTATGTACCTGGAAAAAGTGATCTAAGAGATGTTTAATGCTAATTCAAATGTAAATTGTGTATGCTAGGGGCATGAAAGATCTTGGGGCCTTGGGGCCCAAATGTAATGGAAATGAAAATTTAAAGATCTTCCCTGCCCCTAGGCCCTTTGGTAGACTTAAGAGACTCCTTCCCTGATTTGAAAATATACTCTGCCTCCTGATAGGCTGAATGTGGTCACATGGAGCCTGTGGCAGGAGGCTTGGCTTTCAGGAATGCCCACACCTTGATTCTGTGTGATTGGGCAGTGGGTCAAGAGGGTGGTTACATTCTCAGACCCAGGGGAAGGCTATATAATCCCTGATGTGAGGCTTTGCTTTAGGGCTCATGTGTGATTTGACCAGATGAGACTCTGGGCAGCCATTGTTGAGCCCCCTGGCTTTGAAAACCCAGATGTTGATGCTTCCCTCTCTGGTAACTGTGATTTGGTATTGAGGTAATGGTCGGGCAGCTTGGAAGCCTGTCTGCTTGATCTGTTTGCTTCTCTGTCTTGTAAGTTCTGTCTATATACTTTGAAGTTCAGGGTGCTGACCTTTTTCCCCTGAACTAGGTAAATGGGATATGTTTGATTGACAAGCTTGTTAACCCATATTGAGTTGCTTTCCTTTAAAAAAGCAGATCTGAGAATCTGTGTTGGCAGCCACCCTGGGGATGTTGGGGTGCTTGCCACTACACTTACCCATCAGTTGGGGAATGGTGAAAGACATGGTGCACAAACACAAATGGAATGTCCCTGTGTTGTAAGGAATGGTGAAGACAATAGTTTCACAGAAACCTCAAAAATGTGTGTAAATTAAACCAGAGGAGAGTGAGTAGAATGAAAGGAATAGTTCATAAAGCAAAAAATGACACTAAAAGTAAAAGACTTTGGAAGAATTAAGAACAATGATCAATCATGCTTCCAGAAGCCTGATGGTGAAGAATGCTATCCACTTCCTCACAGAGAAGTAATAGGTCAAATATGCAAAATAAGACATTTTTTTTTTTACATATTTTTTGGCATGGCCAATATCGGAATTTATTTTGCTTAACTATGCACATTGGTTACAAAGTTGTTGTTTTTTTTCTTTTATTTTGGGGGCTTTTTTCCCTTCCTCCTCCAGCAGTGGTAAAGAGTATGAGAGAAAATAAGTGCTTATTTATTTTAAGTAAATAAATGAATGAATAATAGATAAATATATAAATGATAAGATCAAGTAAGATACTATGGAGGAGGTAGTATTTAAACTGAGTCCTGAAGAATTCAACAAAAGAAAATAAGGATAGTGGAAAAATATGGAGAGCATATACCTTCCAAAAGCAACAGCTGAACAAATACATGGTTAAGGGAAAGTAGGGACTGTGTGCATGGAACTTAAGGGAGCAGTTCAGTTTGATCAGAGTATAAAGTATATAACATGATATAGAATGAGACAAGGGTACAGATCACAGACAGGAAGACCATGAGCTAGGTGATTAAATGACTGAAAATCTGGGAAAATAACATAGAGGTTGGCAGATAACAGCACCAAAGATGAGTTGAAGGGAGCATAAATGAAATGCATGCATTTCGAAAGAAGGAATATTGAGAGATGCAAGTAGAGGAATGGCAATTTGAAGCAAGGAATAAACCGATCTCTCCACTTGGCCCTACAGTACAGGACCACAGAATGATCTGAGTCATCTACAATGGAGACTGTGGGAAGAGAATGGCTTATACTCAGGGGGATTCTTGGTTCCACTAAAACACGGAATATTGATTAAGAAATCAGATGATGAAAAGAGTTTACTCAGTCAACAAGAGAACTGAATGTGGATCCCCAACGATGCAGTGGTTCAAGGAGTGATGGAGGCACTGGTCTGAGCTGTGCTCAGGGAGAAGTTAGGCTGATAAGAATAAGATCAGGATTCAGAAAGTCCCAGGGCACACTTTACCTTATTCACCTCCCACTTAATTTCCACCACCTTCCAATGTGGCAATCGGATCATTTGCTAAACAGCTCTCACCAAGGTCAACAACGAACCCAACTGTTAAATCCAATGACTGCTTTTCCTCAATCCTTATTCACCTTGAGCATTCTATAGAACACTTTCTCCTAGAAACTTCTTCCTTGGCTTTTCTGACAGCAACCACCCCTACTTGTTCCTTGCAGTATTAAAAGCTATCTCTCAGACTTTATACTGGGTCACCTTAATTTCTTTCTCTGTATTTTCTATATTAATGATCTCGTCGATCTATTTGGCTGACCTCATTAACTGCTGTAGGTCCTTCATTTGGACTTCATATAGATATATGAAACTCACCACATCCAAAATGGAACTCCCTATGCTCTTTGTATAGATCCATCTACCCTTTATGAAGTATGAAAAATTCAAGAGACAAGGTCTCTGGATAGTTAATTATTTTATTCATAATGCTAGCATATTATTAATAAAAGGATGGTCATCTGGTCATCTCTCTTAGACCAAAGACCCTTCATGGAACCCACAGAATGCTTATATGCCCTTGGAAGAGGTGTTCCTAAAGGTGTAAATCAACTCTGACTGGTTAACAATTAATGAGAAAATGAATACTATTATCAGAGGTGGACCTATTCTAATGAAGGTCTGGGAAACATGATTCTGATCACTCAGTTTTGGTCAAAGAGAATTCATATCACCTGTCTGACAAAAGGGAGACTCCTTTGCCCCAGACCTGGCTGAGTAAAACACAACGGGCTGGAATCCGTCAGTTCACCTAACTTTTCCTTCTAAACAGATGTGAGTTCTCCCTCTTGATATTTTGTCCTGCACTTCAAAAGGCTACCTGAGTAACCTACAAGGTTAAGTTCTGAATGAGGAAGTAGAAATGGGAGACAACCTTGGTCCTAATTCAATACCTAGTTATTAAATACAAGAGAGAAATCATCATTTCTCTCAACTCCAAACTTGCAATTTCTATTGAGAAGATTCAGTAATCATGATGTGCAATCATAGCATCAAAGTTGTTTTTCTATTTCCTGTTTTTGTGGGAGAAAGTTTTAGGTGATAGAGAAGGACTTGGGCAAAACGAAAAGGAAACTGTGTAGGAGATGTGTAGTTTGAATCACTTAAGTAGGTCAGATGATGATTGTGAGGAAGAGAAATCTGGCATTGTTTTGGAGCAACTGAGGAAAACTATGAAGAACAATCTTCCCACCCAGACTGGTCCACATTCTACTTCTTGGCTGAAAGAGAAGCAGGACAATTTAGGAAGCTATAGGAGACAACCCAAAAAGAGAAGGATAAAAGTAGCTGGTGATTCCTTGACCATGAGAACCGAGGCAGTCATTTGTCAACCTGACAACAGCAGACACATCTGTTGTATTTCCTGGGCATGTATTCAAGCCAGAGAACCTTCCAACACTTAACAAAATGGGTGACAAATACCCAGTTTGGTTGGGTATTGATGCCAGAAGCATATTAAAAAGTACTGTCAACAATTATGAAGTCTTAGGTATGAAGGGGAAGATCATAGTAGAACAAATTGTGTTTTTCTCATTGTGACCTTGAAGGAAAGGGATGCAGAGGCTAAGAAAGTGGTGTCTGAGAATAGAATTTGTATTTCTAGACCACAGCTTACAATATGGGGATGACAGATTCTAATATATAGAGTATACCTAATGAAAGCTTTTAAGAATACATTTGCCAGGTGTCTTGTAAATCTAATTAAAAGGGTTTTGATGGCATCTCCTGCCATATTGGGGATAGACTTAAAATGCAGAATGATGTATGCATTTTTGCACGTGGTCAAGATAGGGATTTGTTTTGTTGGATTTTGCATACTTGTTATGAGGGTTTTCATTTCTTCTTTTTAATTGTTCAGTGGGGAAGGGAAACACATGAGGAATGAGAGAGATAATAAATGCTTATGTAATGAGGCTTGGAGCATGCCCCACACAGACACACATAGACACAGACAGACAGACAGACAGACACACACACACACACCCGTTCCACTGCATCTGTCATCCTGAGTTTCAGGTGCAGGTGCCTACCCTGGCCAGATCAAGCAGTTATTTGCTTCCAAACATTCTGCAATCTAGCTTCCTACCTCACCATTCATCTAAAGCTGCCCCCTCTAAAGTTAGCACTGATCTCTTAATTCCCAAGTCTACTGAGAGGCTTTTCTCAAACCTGATCTTTCTTGACTTCACTGCAGTTTTCCTCCTTCTGGATATGCTCTCTTTTCTGGGTTTTTGTGATACTGCTTTCTCTGGTTCTCTTCCTCTCGGTCTGACCAATTCTCATTACTCTCTGTAGGATTTTCGTGGAAGTCAAACTCACTAGGCACAAGTATCCCATAAGCCTCTGTGCTATAGTTCCTTCCTTTTTCCTTCTATACTACCTTGCTTGGTGATTAGCACTCATGGCTTCATCTATCTTCTCTATGCAGATGATTCTCAGAGCTATAAATCCAGCCCTAATCTCTCTCTTGAGCTCCAATCTCACATCAACAATTGCCTGTTAAGATGCCTCAAACTGGATTCCCATAGGCAGCTTAGAAAGGTCTTTTTGATAATTTTTGGGAAAAAGTTTATCAGACAATAAAACAAAATTATGCTAAAAGTTGGCTCACCTTAAGAGATTCCTTTTTGGTGAGCTTGCTTGAAGATGAAATGTCCTTCTCTGAGCCATTATACAGTTTAGATTCAGACTGTAATTACAAGAAAATGAACAGAAGAGTAAGACTCACTGAAATCTCTATCCAGAGTTCTGTGATCATACAGACACTTAAGATAAATAATTGCTAAATACAGTAACAAAACTATTCCCATTTAGTACAATGATACACAAAATACACATGGAAGAAAAAGTTCTTATTTTTTGTACAATGTGTTTTTAAACAATTATTCATAACCTACTGCAAGCAAGTAATCTCATTTGATAAGTTATGAAGGTAAGCAACACATTTTGTGGATTTTCTGTATTTACTTTCTGAATGAACATGAAGAGAAATGTTATAAATTCGAGCACTTCAAGGAATAAAAGCAATTCTGACAAGCTGTTAAACTGTCAGAGTAACTCTGTAACTCTTAAAACTCATTAGTTACACCAACATTTATAAAGATAAGGTTGAACAAAATGTTCATGTTACTTTGCTTTTTAAATCTTTTTCCCCCGCAGCAACTACGGAGTGTCCAAAGGCATTGACACCCAATTCAGCTTGTCCACAATAACCACAGTAATTAAAAAACAACTTGTTCAAACATTCAACTCTTTCCACTTCTTTAATATACCCTTGAGCTTTATTAGAAAGAGGAAAAGTAAAAAGTTCCTACTAAAACCTTGGTCCAACTTAGCTGTACTGTTCCTTTCTTTGTATCCTCACAGTTTGACAGAGTGTCTAGCCATGCAGTAGGTGATATCTAGATGATATCAATTGATCAGCCAATCAAAATATGTTTTGTGTATGTCAAAGTTTAAAAACTAGCAATAATAAATCTGTTACCTGTTACTTAAAAGGAGACAGCACTAATTAAAGCTTAGAAATCATTCACACAGCTCCAAAGGAAGATATGCGTGAATGTTACTATGGTACATTTAGAAAGAGAAAGTGAAAACTACTTATACTTCAGATCTATTCAGTATGTAGGTCAAACTCAAATAAAATCTACAAATGTAGATAAGGAAATTGACATTTGCTACCCCACAATTCTAAAGAATGAGGAGGAGGAGGACAGCTACATTTGCACAGCACCAGTCACTGTACAAGTGATTTACAATTACTATCCCATTTGATCCTCACAACAACCCTGGGATGAAGGTGCTATTATTATCCCCATTTTACAGATGAAGAAACTGAAGCAGACAGAGATTGAGTGGTCTATCCAGAGTCACACAGCTAAATAACCATCTGAAGCTAGAGGCATGGGTTTCAATGATTTTCATGACATTCCAGCATCTTCCAGATACTGCTAATAAGTTCTGGTAGATAAAAACCAGCAAAGTGGAGGACTGTCACATGACAGTCAATGACAACACAACAGTAACATGCTTCCCACATTTCCCCAATCCTTGATTGGTTCTGAAGAAAGAAAAAAAAGTTATTGAGTACTAAGATCTTCTATAGTATTTATTCATTGACCTGATATCACTGAGAAATTACATGTTCCACAAAACAAACCATTAAAACTTTTTTGTCTTAATCATTTAAGCACTGAAATAAAAGATAAATTTTTAATGTCAAGACTTCTAAAGTAAATTACATACAACTCTGCCTTTTAAAAACAAAGATACAGAACAATTCAACCTAAGAGTTTAATAATTTTTTGACCATTAAGATAACCATTGTGATAAATTATTGAACTATAATGGATTATAATATTGTGACATACGGTATTGATTTCAGCTGTTTCTCCTTATATGAAATTATTTTGGATTGTTATGCTTTTATGAGATTTTTATATTATATTTCTTATATAAGACTTTTACATTAAAAGGTGGTGTTGTTTAGCCGTGTGACCTTGGGCGAGTCACTTAACCCCAACTGCCCTCCAAAAACAAAAAGCAAAAAAAAGTTGATGTTGTTGAGTTGTTTCAGTCACATACGACTCTCTGTGAATCCATTTGGGGGTTTCTTGGCAAAGATACTGAAGTGGTTTGCTATCTCCTCCTCTAGCTCATTTTACAGATAAGAACTGAAGCAAACAGGGTTAAGTGACTTGCCCCTGGTTAGGCTGCATTTGAACTCTGGTCCCTCTATCCACTGTGCCAACTAGCTGTCATTCTGAGTATATGTCTAATTACAATAGCTGAAGTTTCCAGAGACTGACTTTCTCATAAGTGGGGTACCTATAATAAGTGAATAACTTGGTGTCAGGAAACAGAATTTTAATTTCTGGACCTAGGCAGATGGTACAGAAATGACAGGGAACAAAGGGACAAAGAACCAAGTAGAAAATCAGCTAGGGCTAATAAAAAGATATACACTTGCCTGGAGACCTGTGTTCTGTGAAACATTTCACTGTGATCTACTTCAAGAAACTGTATCAAGGTAAGCCCCTCAGTGACACAGATTTTCATTCCCCTATAACCTGGGAATAGTCTGAATTGTTTTGGTTAAAAATTTCATGACCCTGGAGCCAACCAAGTGTCTCTTCACAAATACAGGTTACACTGCTGATGACATGACCTTTTAGAATTCAGAATCACCTCTATTCCATAATACAACTTCAATGGGGGAAAGGTCTATGTAAATATGAGGAGTGATTTTCAATACTACAAATGTATTTAAGAAAGCTAAATAACAATGAAAGGGGTAGGAAAAAATGGACCACTTTTACCTGTTAAGCCAGGTGCCAAAGAGAAACTGATTGAATACTAAAAGATAAATAGCATGCAAAGGCCCAGTAATCATAGGAAAGAATATCCAAGAAGACTGATAGGTAATAATATTCATGGCCTTGGATGCTGATGTACAAACAACATGAATTTATTAAATGACTCCTCTACCAGGCACTGTGCTAGGTACTGGGGATAATGTGAAAAAAGTCTCTGCCTTTAAGATTACCATTTAGCTTAAATGGAGATAATATACACATTTATACAGGTAGAGAGTCAGTCAGTCCACTACATAGACACATATATACAAAATAAATTCACAAGAGATAAGATGATTTTGAAGGGAAAGTGAAACACAAATCTGAATCCATAGGACTGATGAGATTTGGTACAAAGAAGCAAATATCTGCACTATAGCAAGGGAAAGATATACTTCATTTAAAAGGAACAAATTAAAGATGCTCATGGAGTAGCACTGTATAGTAATGAGATATACTCTTGAGGGGAAATACATAAACCAAAAAAGGAAAAGCATGATGGAGGACATTGATATTCTAGTGAGAGACTACCACTGAATACAATGGGGAAAAAATGGCTGTTGAGTTAAAAAAGACAAATCAAGAAAAAAGGATTTCACATCTCTAGTCATCTACTGAACCCTGCCCTTTCCCCTTGTCTCCCAGTAAGTGCAGACTGATAAATTCTTGACTTAAATTGATGATCATTTTATTTCTCCAAATGTGTAAGAAAAAATGACACTGGTAACTAATTCTAGGTCTGAAATGGACAAAAACAAAGAACTAGCTGCCAAAGTAGAAATCATATGAAATTTAGGAATGCATGCCTATACACTTTAGCATTCATGAATATAGGGGCAATCCAGGCATAGGCTGATACTGAAAAGCGGTGTGATAGAGCAATGGAGTTAGAATTGGGGAAGTTTGGGTCAGAATCCCACCTCTGATACTTGCTAGCTGAAAGCTAAGTCACTTAACCTCCGTAAACATCAATGACCACATCTGTTAAATGGAGGTAATAATACCTATTCCTTTGGGCTGTTAGGAGGGTCAAAGAAGATAATACATGCAAAGCACTTTGCAAACCTTCAAATGCTATGTACAGGTAAGCTATGATGGTGATCCCAACTTGGAGAGTACAAACATTAAAGATTGTAGAGAAGATAAAGGCAAGCTCTCAAGAATGAAATCTGACAAAGATATAAATAGTTATGATGAAAAATGGAGAGATGTCTAAAAAGACTCATATAGATACATCAAGAATTGATTACCAGTTCTGATTTTAAAGGATATATACAAAAAAGGAAGCAAAAGCAGACAGAGACAATGAAAACTGAAGTGTGATATATATAGTTGTATAAGAATAATGTCAGGTACATGAGCCAAGAATTACAACAAAAGCAAAGGAAAATATAAGATGTCCTAAAAGCCTTCACTTTAAACTATCCTAAGACTTTTGGGACACCCTATATGGGGACAGAACTTTTAAAGCATATTAAAGGCAAAATAAAGATCAAGGTAACAGGGCGGCTAGGTTACGCAGTGAGTAGAGCGCTGGCCCTGGAATCAGAAGGACCTGAGTTCGGATCCGGCCTCAGAAACTTAACCCACAAAAACAAAAACCTAGCCACGTGACCTTGGGCAAGTTACTTAATCCCAATTGCCCTCCAAAAAAAAAAAAAGATCAAGGTAGGGATGGGACAACTCCTTAGAGCATATGAAAAGACAAAAATGGACAAAATAGAGAAAGGACAACTATTCAATTCTTATTTGCTTCTAGCTTTTCTACAAAAAAAAATATATTCAAACTGTAAACTATATAGAACAAAAAAATAATAAGGAATTGAAGATGAAGATAAGTGAAGAGACAGTAAGAGCTTCAGGCTACCCTAAAAGAGTTCATGTCACCAGATCCTGACAAACTATATCCCAAGATATTAACAGAATTAGTATATATAACTGGCTCAGTAACTAGTGTGAACTTTGAGAAATAATATAAGATATAAGATAAGATAAGATATAATTGGAGACACATACATGAGCTCTGGATTTTCAAAAATGGAAATATGAAATTATAAAACAATCAAATAAATAGTCTAACTTGAATTCTTCGAAAAATTCTGGAATTGCTAAAGGAATGGTTTATGAACATCTAGACCAGGGCTTCTTAAACTTTTTCCACTCGTGAACCCTTTAACACTTCTTAAACTGTGGGGTGTGACCCACAAGTCAATGGACAATAAACATTTATTAAGCACCTAGTTTGTGCCAGACACAAACACTGGGGATAAAAGGTAAAAAGGCAGTTTTTGCCTTCAAGGAACTCACAATCCAATGGTGAAGGCTACATCCAAAAAGAAGCTGAAAAGCAATGGGAGGAGGGAAGAACAGTGAAGAGGGAAATCCCCAGCACAGAGGGCATAATGAAATCCTGCAGCTGAGATGGAAAATAATGAAGTGACTGTGCTGGGCACCCTCCTTAAACTATCAAAAAATAAGGATCCAAAAAAAAAAGGGGGGGGGGGGTGGAGCCAAGATGGCAGAGTAGAAACAGCTCATCCAAGCCACTATACCCCCAGATTCCCCCCAAACTATGTAAAAGGGGACTCTGAACAACTTCTGGAGCTCCAGCACCCACAGAACGACACAGAGAAGCTAACCTCCCACTGAGGACAGCCCAGCAGCCCTGCAGGAAGGACCAGTGCAGCACTCTGGGAGCCGGCAGCGCGCAGAGTGCTGGGAGTCGAGCCGAGCGAAGCCCAGGTCCCTGTGATCCGAGGTTTTAGCCCCAGGGCGGCAGGGCCAGCAGCCGGCTGGAGAGACCCCAGAACACCAGCAGCTGTGGCGACTCCAGAATTATCAACATAGACATGCCTAGGACAAAGTGAGAGGTTAGTGTCCTATGGACTTTGGGATCAGTATTTGGGGAATGCGTAGGCTTCCTTCCCTGGGGGCTAGAAGCCACTGAGGAGACACGCCATTTTGTAGTTTTCAGAGGCAGCTCCAGCTCCTGGCCTGTGAATTGTAGGGAGATCCAGCGATCAGTCTTGGGGGGTAATCACTCTTGCTTTAACCTCCCTGGATCTGGATTGTGATCTAGGGTGGAAGTCGTGGGTGGGTTTACAGCTTGCCAGAAATGGAAGTTGCCCCCCACACGTTCAGGACGAAAATTCCTCTATCTGGCCTTAAAGCCATACTGTGGCAACAAGTCAAGTAATTAAGTGGCAACATGCCAAGGCAAAAGAAACAGAAAAATCCAACCCTAGACTCCTATTCTGGGGGCATAGAGTGGGAAAAGGACTGTGAGGTCAGAAGTCCTGCTCCAAAAGCCCCAGGGGAAAACACGAGCGGGTTGCAGGCCATAGAGGACCTTAAGAAGGACTTTAAAAATCAAATAAGAGAAGTGGAGGAAAAATTGGAAAGAGAAATGAGAAGGACACAGGAAAAGTATGAAATGAGGGTCAACAGCCTGACTGAGGAAAACAACACCTTAAAAAATAGACTAACTCAAATGGCAAAGGAGGCCCAAAAGGGCAATGAGGAGAAGAATGCCTTAAAAAGTCGAATTTGCCAGATGGAAAAAGAATCTCAAAAGTTCACTGAGGAGATCCATTCCTTCAGAGTTAGACTGGAGCAAATGGAAGCTAATGACTTTATGAGAAATCAAGATGCTGTTAAGCAGATCCAAACAAATGAAAGATTAGAAGGCAATGTGAAATATCTCATGGGAAACCACTGACCTGGAAAATAGATCCAGGAGAGACAATTTAAAAATTATTGGACTACCTGAAAGCCATGATCAAAGAAAGAACCTAGAAATCACCCTTCAAGAAATTCTCAAGGAAAACTGCCCTGATGTTTTAGATCCAGAGGGCAAAATAGAGGTTGAAAGAATCCACAGATCACCTCCTGAAAAAGATCCCAAAAAGAAAACTCCCAGGAATATTATAGCCAGGTTCCAGAATCCCCAGATCAAGGAGAAAATACTACAAGCAGCCAGGAAGAAACAATTTCAATATTGTGGAAACACAATCAGAATAGCCCAGGACCTGGCAGCTTCTACACTGAGGGATAGAAGGGCATGGAATATGATATTCCAGAGGGCAAAAGAACTGGGAATGAACCCAAGGGTCACCTACCCAGCAAAACTGAGTATTTTGTTTCAGGGGAAAATATGGTCATTCAGTGGAATAGAGGACTTTCAAGCATTCTTGAGGAAAAAACCAGAATTGAATAGAAAATTTGACATCCAGAAACAAGAAGCAAGAGATGCCTGAGAAGGTAATCAGGGAAAAGAAATCAAAAGGAACTTATCAAAGTTGAACTATTTACATTCCTATATGGAAAAGCAATAACTGTGACTGAGGAAATCTTTCTCAGTATGAAAATAATGGAAGAAGGGTGTATGGTCATATAAATACATATGTGAATGTGTGTATATATGTTTACAGTTATACATGGAGAGAGGGCATAGGTTGAATTGTTGGGAAGGGAGGATACTCAAGGGGTGAAATTATGAGGTGAGAGAGGAAAGTGGCAAGAGGAGATGGGGAGAGACAGGGTAGGGTAAACTATTTCATGTAGAAGAAGCAAGGGGAAGTGGCTGCAAGGGAGGGGGAGAATAGGTAGGCAAAAAAGGCAAAACCACATTCTCATTGAATTTGGTTCAGGGAGAGAATGACATACATACTAAATGGGATATCTCAACCTGCAGCAGAATAGGGGGAAGGGGGATGAGAGGAGGGATGATAGATGGGAGGGCATCCTTGGGCGGAGGGGAGGTTGGAAGTACCCACTATAGAAGAGGGACAGGATCAAGTAGGGAATGGACCAAGTGGGGGGTGGGATGGGTGGGAGAGAATTATAAATAGCCTCGTACAACATATCTACTATGGTAATGTTTTGCATAGCTAGACATGTACAACATATACTGAATTACTTATCTCCCCAGAAGGAATGGATGACAAGGGAGGAAGGAGATGGATCTGAAATTCGAGGTCTTAACATTAAATGTTTCAAATATATATAAATACTATTATTAATACCCTTTTGCTTGTAATTGGGAGATAAGATGTGAAGGCATTGGGACACAAAGATTCACCTTCCCCTAATGGAAAAGTCGAAGGGGGTATGGGAAAGAACAGATTGGAGGAAGCAATATCTTGTGGGACTGTTATTCTGGGAGGTTGGGTAGGGGAATAACGGGGGGGAAATGATTGTAACTCAAAATCTGGCGGAAATGAATGATGTAAAACAGAAGTTAATAAAGCATTTGTTTAAAATAAAATTTTAAAAAATATGAAAAAAAATCAGGGAGAATTTCTCTGATGTTCAGCCTCTATCTTCAATGACCAAGAGGAAGAAAGAGGCCACAAGAGCAGTATGAGGAGGGGTGTGAGTTTCAGTTGATTTAATTGTACAGGATGATGAGTTTCTGGAGAACATGAAGTCTAGGAGAGCATCCAGATGGTAGCTGGAACAGTAAGGGTTTTATAAACCATGACAAACAAATACTGACTGAAGGAAAAGGAGTCTAGCTTGCAGTTGAGAAGACATGACAGTTATCTTTAAGTACATGAAGGTCCATCAAAGACCAAAGATTAGACTTGTCCTGGTTCGTCAGAGAGGTAAAGGTTTGAAGAATCTGGTGGAAGTTCAGAGAGGATGAAATTATGTCAGAAAAGGGCTTCCTAATAATTAGAACTATCCAAAAAGTAAAATGTGCTGCTGCTTCAGGAGACTACAGCCTCTTCATATGATCTGGAATGATGTAATGGACTTTTGGGAAAGATATTATGCTATGATTCTTTTTTAACGTCACAAACCAAATCGTGTCAATTGATACATATCTATATAATACCAGTTGACTACTGACATAGATATTACTGCTGTCATCTTGAATATGCGAAATAATTATATCATAACAATACATTTAGGGAAAACAGAAAACTTACCTTGCTTTTTGACATAGAATGTGATGTCTCTTCTCTATTTTGAGACAGATCATCCTTTCCTCTTTCAAAACCTTAAAAAGAAATTTTTTGATATTATTATTATTATAATTATATTATTACATTTACTTATTTTTATGAGTTTTTTTCATCTTTTATTTTTAGTCCAGATTAACTCTGTAACTTATACTCTTAAGGAGTTACCAGAAGCACAAAGAATTTAAGTTATTTGATCATGGTCACACGTGTATCAGAGACAGGACCTGAACTAAGGTTTCCTGACTATAGCACCAGACCTCTCTGTTTACTGTGCCACACTGCTTCTCATGCTTTGAATAAATTCATATGACAATGCTTTCAGTACATTTAGATAAGTGTTCGTATATTTTTAAAATGAGTAACCTTCATAAAATCATTTAATATACAGTAAATCAAATAAGTCATTGCCTAAGAAGACAATTACCAAGTTCTATCTAAATTAATCTACTTACTCAGTGCCATACCAATCAAACTGTCAAAAATTATTTTATAGAACTAGAAAAAATTATAACAAAATTCTTCTGTAAGAACAAAAGTTCAAGGATATCAAGGGAATCAATGAAAAAAATGTGAAAGACCAGTAGTCTAGCCATATCAGATCTCAAATTGTATTATAAAGCAGTAATCATCAAAACCATCTAGTACTAGCTAAGAAATAGAGTGGTGGATCAGTGGAATAGATTAGGTGCAAATTACTATATGAAATGACCACAGTAGTGTAATATATGATTAATCCAAAGATACGAGTTTTTGGAACAAAACCTCATTATTTGACAGAAACTGCTGGGAATTCGAGAAAACAGTACGGCAGAAACTAGGTATAGACCAACATTTCACATAGTATATCAATATAAGGTCAAAATGGGTATATGATTTACATATAAAGGGTGATACCATAAGCAAATTAAGAGAGCACGGAATAGTTTATCTGTCAGATTATGGATAAGGGAAGAATTTAGGACCAAAGAAGATATAGAGAGCATTACAATATTTAAAATAATTTTGGTTATATAAAATTTAAAAGTTTTGCAAAAGCAAAACCAATGCAACCAAAATTACAAGGAAAGCAGGAAACTGCAGAAGAAATTTTGCAACAATTATCTCTGATAAAGGCCTCATTTCTCAAATATATAGAGAACTGAGTCAAATTTATAAAAATTTAAGTCATTAGGGGCAGCTGGGTGGCACAGTTAATAGAGCACTGGCCCTAGGAGTCAGGAAGACCTGAGTTCAAATACAGGCTCAGACAATTGACACTTACTAGCCATGTGACTTTGGCAAGTCACTCAACCCCAATTGCCCTCCAAAAAGCAAAACATATATATGTCATTTCCTAATTGATAAATGGTCAAAGGATATGAACAGATAGCTTTGATTTCTTTGTCTGAAAACTATCTATAGTCATATTAAAAAATGCTCTAAATCACTATTGATCAAAGAAATGCAAATTAAAACAACTGGAGGTACTACCTCACACCTAAGAGTGGCTAATATGACAAAAAAGGAAAATGCTGATGTTGGAGGGGATGTGGGGAAACTGGGACACTAATATGCTATTGGTGGAGTTGTGAACTAATCTCCAACCATTCTGGAAAGCAATTTGGAACTATGTCCAAAGGGTCCAAACTGAATATCCTTTGATCCAGAAATACCACTTCTAGGTCTACATCCCAAAGATAGCCAAAAAAAAGTGGGGGGGGAGGACCTATCTGTACAAAAAGATTTATAGCAGCTCTTTTTGTGATGGCTAAGAACTGGAAATCAATGGCATGCCCATCAATTGGGGAATGGTTGAAAAAGCTATGGTATATGATTGTCATAGAAAATTATTGTGTTATAAGAAATGACAAGCAAGATGATTTCAGAAAAACCTGGAAAGACTTACATGAACTGATGCACAGTGAAGTAAACAGAACCAGGAGAACGTTGTACACAGTAACAGCAATATTTTGTTCAATGAAGAAGTGTGAATGATTTAGCTATTCTCAGCAATACAATGATCTAAGACAATTCTAAAGGACTAATGATGAAAAATACTATCCACCTCCAGAAAAAAGAACTGATATTGACTGAATATAGACTGGAGCATGCTACTTTTCACGCTTTAATTTTTTTCTTTTATTCGAGTCTTCGTGTACAAAATAACTAAAAAAGGAAATGTTTTACATAATTGCACACATATAACCTATATCTGATTGCTTACCATCTTGGCGGCGGCGGGGGGGGGGGGGGGAGAGGGAAGGGAAAGGCTATAATTTAGAATTCAAAACTTTAAAGAAAAATGTTTAAAAATTAGAAGAAAAAAGTAAATTACAAAGTACTCTTCCAAACAAATGAAAAGAACCTCAACGATCTACTAACATCATTTATTAAGATATAATCCAATATATTCCAATGCATCCATGAATTTATCAATATGGATACTCCCTCAAATGACTGTAAGTCATCCATGGCTACCCATCCTGATTTATTTTATTTACAGTTATATTTATTTATGTTTACTGAGGCTCAAAATCCCCAAAAAAGTGAGAGAATGCTTCAGGTTCAGTAGTGGATCACTAAAGACCAAAGCATCCATGAAAGCCTTGGGATTTTGTTGTTGTTGTTTAAAGATTTAAAGATTACCAGTCTAAAAAGAACAAATTCTACAATTAGAGCTGAGACCCTGTAATGGAAATGCAAATTTAAAGATCTTCCCTGCCCCTAGCTTAAGTGCACCAGGAGCCTGTGGTGGGAGGCTTGTTTTTCAGGAATGACCACACCTTGATGCTGTGTGATTGGGCAGTGGGTCAAGAGGGTGGTTACATTGTCTGAGCCAGGAGAAGACTATATAATCCCTGATTTGAGGCTTTGCTTTGGGGCTCACTTTGAGAAGTGTTGTGTGATTTGACCAGATGAGACTCTGGGAAGCCGTTGTTGAGAGCCCCCCGGCTTTGAAAACCCAGATGTTGATGCTTCCCTCTCTGGTAACTGTGATTTGGTATTGATATAATGGTTGGACAGTTTGGAAGCCTGTCTGATCTGTAAGTTCTGTAACTCTGAAGTTCGGGATGCTGACCTTTTTCCCCTGAACTAGGAAATATATGTTTGTTTGATTAAAGTAAGCTTGTTAACTGATTTTGAGTTGCTTTCCTTTACAAAAGCAGATCTAAGAACCTGCGTTGGCAGCCACTCTGGGGATGTTGGGGTGCTTGCTGCTACAACCCTCAGGGAATTTTTATGTCTGGTCTGGAATTCATTATATTCATACAACTTTCTCAATTTGTGACACAACCAAGTTTGTTAACACAACATATAAGAACAGTACAACTGCATCCTGGGCCATCTCCAGTCATCCTGATGAATATCTAGACTGGACTCAGATGGCAAGGGAGGAGAACATGAGGCTGACAATTATGCACAGCCCTATCTCCCTCAAATCCAATTCAAACGCAAGTCATGTCATCATCTTCCTGATGTCATAATCCTCTTTGAGAATGAAGGATAAACCACAACCTACGAATAGTCCGAGCTGCCCCAAGAGGGACCCAGCTGGCTAGTTCCAGTTGGGCAACTTAGTTCATTTTCTCCTCTCCTCCTCTCTCCTCTTCTGTCCCCACGTGGGGTGTCATGCCCTTACCTGATGGTGCTTTGCCGAAAGGAAGACAAATTTTTGATGGCTAAAGCCTACCTAATTATCTTGGGGTTTACTGACTAGCTAGATTTCCTTCTTACAAACTACTCCTTAAACCCAATTACCTTTGGTTCTCATTAATTGAAATATAATATGTCCCTGCCCCCATGGCTCAGAGTGAATGTAAATAGTAATTGTTTCTCTTTTGGCAAGTATAAGACTAGTGTAAAATTTAATATAATTAAGTACTAAAATGTGAACTGACATTAAGTACTATGGATGGGCAGGTAGAATTATGAAAGATAAATATTCCAGTTAAATTAGGAAAAAAAATTTAGAGGGATACCAATAGACAAGAGTATTTAAATATATCCTGCTTTTAATTTACTTGCACACGCAAACTTTACACTAAAGTGAGCTAGTGTGACATCAAGATGAAACACAGGCAACAGGCTTCTTGGAACCCAAGAAGTTCTCTTTCTAACTAGAAGTATATTTCCTATCATATCTCTGATTTCCCGCCTAATAAAGACCAAGATGCTATAAATCAGACTCCATGTCCATAAAAGCAAATGTTTTCTTCTGCAGAGATCCCAACTATTCCTCTAGACCTCTCAATTATCATTTGTGGTGGCACCACTCTTATGGCTACCATGGAATCATCTTCAATTCTTCATCTCCTACATTCAGTCAATTTCTAAATACTTGAATCCTTCAGAACATACGACTCCTGTGACTAGCTTTTCCATGTGAATTGTTGATCTGGAGTCAGGGCTGTGGTTGAGAGAGAATCACCAATGGAAATTATAACCTTGACCATTAAGAGAAAAGGATGAGAGCATTGTGGTAATCTGTTAGGTAAGTAGCAAACTATACAGTGCCAATAAAAGTAGGTAATATAATTTTTGTTTATAAAAATGACAAATAAAGAAAAAAAACTCAACAAAATTTGGGAGGACTATGTAAAGTAGTAAAACCATAGCTATTGATGTGAAGCATTTAGTCATATCTAATTCAAACGTAACATTGTAGCAATCATCTTGATCACTAAATGTAGAGGTCTGATGACTTTTTGGTAAATATCACTGGACTAAAGTGATCGGTGTACATAATTTGTTGTTCAAGTAGGGAAGACACCTAATTACAAACTTTTTTTTGAAAAAGGTAATAAGATACTGTTCTTATATGTGTTATCGATAAGCTTCTACACAACATTAAGTAAAATATTAAAAAGGAAGATACACTTACTGAAGATATTCATCCATGTCCTGCTACAGTGATGTCAGACTCAAATAGAAACAGGAAGCACTGACTGACCCATAAATTTCTCTGCCTGACACATACTGACTTCACCTTAAAATGTAATGTTATCTATGTTTCATAGTATTTTTATTTATTTTGTTACATATCTCGCAGTCACATTTTAATCTGGTTTGGGCTACAGCTGGGAGAGTTGTTGGCAGCATGATCCATGGATTATGTTTTCTGTTCTAGAGAACATTGTGCACCAAGTCTAGGTATCATAGGGATTTTCAGTAGCTAAGGAAGTTCTGCAGATACTCCTCTTTTAAATATGACATTAAGCTACCTGTGCTGATTTCCTGGATCACTATATGACTTCCTCAGTGAGACTGACAATCCCTGAAGAGACTAGTCTAGTAATACACAAAAGATAAAAAGCAAGTCAATATACATCACATATTTCCCACAGTATGATAAATGGATGAAAAACCTAGTGAATTAATCCATGAGTGTAAATATCTTGGTCAAGTATTTCAGATGGACAAGCTGCAACCCAAAACCCAAAGATGATTTAGAGTCTATTTTTCTGAAAATACAATCCCAGCCCGCTGACAGAGACAGGCCGGGAAGCCAATGGCACAGTGCCCTGAGAGGGGCAGGCCAGGGGAGTGCGGTGCACAGAGGCCAGATGAACAAAAGGGGCAAGTCTTCCCACCAACCACAAGGACCACCACCATGCCTATTACCAAAGAGCTGGGAATGGAAAGAGCAAGGAAAGTATCAAATGCAGGGCCCTTGGCAGGGGCAGCAAATACTCCTGGAACTACTACTCCATAGCCCAGAAATTTAAAAAGCCCTTATCAGGACCTCCAAGGACAAGGATGGCAGAGTGAACCCCAGCTGCTCCAACCCCCACCCCCAAACATAGTCATTATTGCCCCAGGGCAAAATCCTAAACAGTAAAGACTTGGGAACCATAGAGGAAGGGTGTGGCTAAGGCCTTGCCTCAAAATGGGTAGAAAGCAAACTACAAAGACAAAGACTCAGGAGTCCTACCATCCTCAGAGGGAGGAACCAAATTCTGAGGGAGATAATGATGACTCCACACCCACAGCTGAAGCATCAACAGGGAACTGGTCTCCAGCACAGAAAGCTTCCCTAGACCAGCTCAAAAGGAACTTAGAAAACCAAATGAGAGAGAAGACAAAATGAATAATTCTTTTAAAATCAAAACTGCAAAATTAGAAAAACATTATAATGAAGAAAACAGCTCATTAAAAAGAAAAATGTGTGATATGGAAAAGGAGCTCCAAAAATTAACCAAGGAAAATAATTCGCTAAAAACTAGAATCAACCAAATTGAAGCAAGTAACTCTATGAGTAACCAAGAATTAGTCAAAGAAAACAACAAGAATGAAAAATTAGAAAAAGAAGTAAAATATCTCAATGGAAAAATAACTGACCTGGGAAACAGAGCCAGGAGAGATAATCTGAGAATCATAGGCCTACCAGAAAATCATGATGAAAAAATGAGCCTGATGACTAGCCGTGTAACCCTGAGCAAGTTACTTAACCCCAATTGCTTTAAAAAAAAAAAAATGAGCCTGGACACATCCTCCAAGAGCTCATCAAGGAAAACTGCCCTGAGATACTAGAATCAGAGGGTAAAATAGAAATCAAGAGAATCCACCAGTTACCTTCTGAAAGAGATCCCAAACTGAAAAGTCCTCAAAATGTTGTGGCCAAACTCCAGAACGACCAGATAAAGGAGAGAATACTTCAAGCAGCCAGAAAGAAACAATTCAAATATTGAGGAACCACAGTGAGGATGGCACAGGACTGGGCAACCTCTACACTGAAAGATCAGAGGAAGTGGAATACAAATTTTCACAAGGCAAAAGAGCTCGGGTTACAGCCAAGGATCACCTACCCAGCAACACTGAACATATACTTCCAGGCAAAGGGATGGTCATTTAATGATATAACAGATTTCCAGACCTCCCTGATGAAAAAGCCAGAGCTCAATGGAAAATTCAACCTCCAATTATAAGACACAAGAGAGACAGAGAAAGGTAAACAAGGAAAACACACACACATACACACCCTGTTATTTAATAAGAGGAAACTCGTTATAGACAAGTAGAGAGTATAAGTATAAATTACATAAAAAGACAATAAAAAACCTTATTAAGGACTACAAAGGGACTTCAGTGGAAGAAGAGGAAGGAATGAAGTGGAAAAGGGTAAATTATGCCACATAAAAAGGCATAAAAACAATATAGCAGAGGGAAAGAAAGGAGGGAGATGACTATTATATGACTTTTCCCTCATTGGTTCTGGTACAAGGAGGGAATAACACAAACAGTTAAGCATAGGACTCTATGGAGACGAGAAACAAAACTTATCATAATAAAGGGAAAGAGGGGAGGGAGAGGAGCTTTACATGATATTTGTTCCTGTCACTCCTGGTGCGAAGAAGAAATAACATACTTCATTAAGTATTAAAATATCCTACAGGCAGTAGGAGCGGAAAAGGGCTACAAAAGGAGGTGGCTAGAAGGGAGGGAAGAAGTAAGGAGAAAGGGGAGGAAAAGGGAGGGGGGGCTGATAAAGGAATACTGAGGGGGGAGGTGGTCAAGAGGAAAATTATTAAGGAGGTGAAGAGAGAAGGGGAGAAAAATATAAGCATAAACAGGGGAGGGAAATAGGATGGAGGGAAAGAAACAGATAATAACTACTGTGAATGTGAATGTAATGAACTCTCCCATAAAATGGAGGCAGATAGCAGAATGGATTAAAAACCATAATCCTACAATATGCTGTTTACAAGAAACACATCTGAAACAGAGGGATACACACAAGGTAAAGGTAAAAGGCTGGAGTAAAATATATCATACCATGGCTAAAGTAAAAAAAAGCAGGGGAAGCAATCCTTATCTCAGATAAAACAAAAGCAGAAATTGATCTAACTAAAAGAGATGAGGAAGGAAACTATATCCTGCTAAAAGGCACCATCGAGAATGAAGCAATATCATTACTTAACATATATGCACCAAGGGGTATAGCATCCAGATTCATAGAGGAGAAAGTAAGACAATTAGAGGAAGAAATAGACAGCAAAACTACATTAGTGGGGGACCTTAATCTCCCCCTCTCTGAACTTGATAAATCTAACCTCAAAATAAGCAAGAAAGAAGTTAAGGAGCTGAACAGAATTTTAGAGCGGGTAGGTATGATAGATCTCTGGAGAAAACTGAATGGGGATAAAAAGGAATATACCTTCTTCTCAGTGATACATAGCACATACACAAAAATTTACCATGTACTAGGACATAAAAACCTCACAATTCTGTGCAGAAAAGCAGAAATGATAAATGCATCTTTCTCAGATCATGATGCAATAAAAATCATATGTAATAAGGGGCCATGGAAAGACAGACTAAAAACTAATTGGAAACTAAACAATTTAATCCTAAAGAATGAGTGGGTCAAACAAGAAATCATAGAAACAATCAGTCACTTCATTCAAGAGAATGAAAACAATGGGACAACATACCAAAATTTGTGGGATGCAGCAAAGGCAGTTCTTAGGGGAAGTTTTATAGCCCTGAGTGCATACATGAATAAATTAGAGAAAAGGGAAGTCAATGAATTGGGCATGAAATTGAAAAAGCTAGAAAAAGAACAAATTGAAAATCCACAATTAAATACTAAATTAGAAATACTGAAAACCAAAGGAGAGATTAATAAAATTGAAATTAAGAAAACTATTGAATTAATGAATAAAACTAAGAGCTGGTTTTATGTAAAAAAAAAAACACAATTAAATTAATAGACCCTTAGTCAACATGATAAAAAAAAAAATAAAACAGATAAAGAAAATTATAGACCAGGGCGGCTAGGTGGTTCAGTGAGTAAGAGCACCGGTCTCGGAGTTGAGATGACCTGAGATCGAAACCAGCCTCAGAAAACGAGCACCCACACACAAATAATGACTAGCCATGTAACCTTGAGCAAGTTACTTAACCCCAATTGCTTTAAAAAAAAAAAAAAAAAAAGAAAGAAAATTATAGACCAATTTCCTTCCTGAATATAGATGCAAAAATTTTAAATAAAATATTAGCAAAAAGACTACAGCAACAGTATTACAAGAATAATACATTTTGATCAGGCAGGATTTATTCCAGGAATGCAAGGATGGTTTAATATTACGAAAACCATCAGTATAATTGATCATATCAACAATAAAACTAGCAAAAACCATATGATTATCTCAATAGATGCAGAAAAGACTTTTGACAAAATACAATATCCATTCCCATTTAAAACACCAGAAAGTATAGGAATAAATGGAGCCTTCCTTAAAATAGTAAATAGCATCTATTTAAAACCATCAGCAAGTATTCCATGTAATGGGGAGAAGCTTGAAGTATTTCCAATAAGATCAGGGGTGAAACAAGGGGGTCCTCTAGCACCCCTCTTATTCAATCTGGTACTAGAAATGTTAGTAGTAGCAATTAGAGAAGAAAAAGAAATCGGGGGGGGGGCAGGGCAGAGCCAAGATGACGGAGTAGAAACAGCACTTCCAAGGTGCTCTCTCCCACACCACTTCAAAATCATGTAAAAGGGGACTCTAAACAACTTCTGGAGCTCTAGCACCCACAGAACAACACAGAGAAGCTAACCTCCTGCTGAGGACAGCCCAGCAGCCCTGCAGGAAGAGGGCAGCACAGAGCTCTGGGAGCCGACAGCACCAGCCCAGGCCCTCATGAGCTTCAGTTTTAGCCCCAGGGTGGCTGGGCCAGCAGCTGGCTGGAGGGACCCCAGAACACCAACAGCTGTGGCAATTCCAGAATTATCAACACAGATATATCTAGGACAAAGTGAGAGGTTAGTGCCCTATGGACTTTGTGACCAGTATTTGGGGAAGGTGTTGGCTTATTCCTCTGGGGGTGAGAGGCCGCTAAGGAACCATGGCACAGATGCCACTTTGCAGCTTCAGTGGCAGCTTTAGCTCCTGGCCTGCAAACTGTAGGGAGATCCAGCGATCAGTCTTGGGGGGTAATCACTCTTGCTCTAACATCCCTGGGTCTGCATTGTAGTCTGGGGTGGAGGTCTGGAGGCTTCAGGAAGGGCACCCAACTAATACCTCTGGCAGTTGAGAAGACCCCAACATTTGGGACCGAAGCTCTCCTGTCTGGTGGCAGAATCCTACTGTGGCAACAAGTCCAAAAGTCAAGTAATTAAGTGGCAACATGCCGAGGCAAAGGAAACAAAATAAACAGAAAAATGCAACATTAGATTCCTATTTGGCGGGCAAAGAGGATCAAAGCATGGAACAGGAGGAGGACTGTGAGGTCAGAAATCCTGCACCAAAAGGCCCAAATGAAAATATGAGTGGGTTACAGGCCATAGAGGACCTTAAGAAGGATTTTAAAGACCAAATAAGAGAAGTGGAGGAAAAAATGGGAAGAGAAATGAGAAGGATGAAGGAAAAGTATGAAATGAGAGTCAACAGCCTGACTGAGGAAAAAATAGACTAACTCAAATGGCAAAGGGGGCTCAAAAGGGCAATGAGGAGAAGAATGCCTTAAAAAGCCAAATTTGCCAGATGGAAAAAGAATCTCAAAAGCTCACTGAGGAGATTCATTCCTTCAGAGTTAGACTGGAGCAAATGGAAGCTAATGACTTTATGAGAAATCAAGATGCTGTTAAACAGATCCAAATGAAAGAATAGAAGGTAATGTGAAATATCTCATGGGAAAAACCACTGACCTGGAAAACAGATCCAGGAGAGATAATTTAAAAACTATTGGACTACCTGAAAACCATGATCAAAGAAAGAACCTAGAAATCACCCTTCAAGAAATTCTCAAGGAAAATTGCCCTGATGTTTTAGATCCAGAGGGAAAACAGAGGTTGAAAGAATCCACCAATCACCTCCTGAAAAAGATCCCAAAAAGAAAACACGCAGGAATATTATAGCCAGGTTCCAGAATTCCCAGATCAAGGAGAAAATACTACAAGCAGCCAGGAAGAAACCATTTCAATATTGTGGAAACACAATCAGAATAGTACAGGACCTGGCAGCTTCTATACTGAGGGATCAAAGGGCATGGAATATGATATTCCAGAGGTCAAAAGAGCTGGGATTAAAACGAAGAATCATATACCCAGCAAAACTGAGTATCTTGTTTCAGGGGAAAATATGGTCATTCAGTAGAATAGAGGACTTCCAAGCATTTTTGAGGAAAAAAACCAGAGTTGAATAGAAAATTTGACAGTTGGACACAAGAAGCAAGAGATACTTGAGAAGGTAATCAGGGAAAAGAAACCAAAAGGAACTCATCAAAGTTGGGACTATTTACATTCCTACATGGAAAAACAATAACTGTGACTAATGAAACCTTTCTCAGTATGAAAATAATTGAAGATGGGTATGTGGGCATATGAATACATATGTGAATATGTGTATATATGTTTACAGGTATACATGGATAGAGGGCACAGGTTGAATTTGATGGGAAGGGATGATACTTAAGGGGTGAAGTTAAGAGGTGAGAGAGGAAAGTGTCAAGAGGAGATGGGGTGAGACGGGGTGGGGGTAAACTATCTCATGTAGAAGAGGCAAGGGGAAGTGGTTACAGGGGAGGGGAAGAACAAGAAGGCAAAAAGGCAAAACCATATTCTCATTGAATTTGGCTCAGCGAGAGAATGACATACATACTAAATGGGATATATCACCCTGCAGGAGAGTAGGCGGAAGGGGGATGAGAGGGGGAATGATAGAGGGGAAGGCATTCTGGGGGGAGGGGAGATTGGAAGTACACACTATAGAAGAGGGACAGGATCAAAGTAGGGAATTGACCAGGTGGGGGGTGGGATGGGTGGGAGGGAAATATAAGCAGTCTTTTACAATATATCTACTATGGTAATGTTTTGCATAGCTATACATGTACAACACATACTGAAATGCTTATCTTCCCAGAGGGAGTGGGTGACAAGGGAGGAAGTGGGGATCTGAAATTCGACGTTTTAAAATTAAATGTTTCAAATATATATAAATTGTATTATTCATACTATTTTGTATGTAATTGGGAGATAAGATGTGCAAGCACTGGGGCACAGAGATTCACCTTGCCCTAATGGTAAAGTTGAAGGGGGTATGGGAGAAGATATGGGAGAGAGAAGATGGGATGAGGGGATATCCTGTGGGACTGCTATTCTGGGGTGGTGGGTAGGGGAAAAATGGGGAAAAAATTGTAACTCAAAATCTGGCAGAAATGAATGATGTAAACCAGAAGTTAATAAAGCATTTGTTTAAAAAAAGAAAAAGAAATCAAAGGAATCAAATTGGGCAAAGAAGAGACCAAGCTATCACTCTTTGCAGATGATATGATGATATACTTAAAGAATCCTAAAGAACCAAGTAAAAAACTACTTGAGACAATAAATAAATTTGGCAAAGTTGCTGGATATAAAATAAACCCACATAAATCCTCAGCATTCCTGTATATTTCTAATGAAATTCAACAGCAAGAGATAGAAAGAGAAACCCCATTTAAAGTTACAGTAGACATTATAAAATATTTGTGGATCTACCTGCCAAAACAAACCCAAGACCTATACAAACACAACTACAAAACACTTATCACACAAATAAAGTGAAATCTAACTAATTGGAAAGACATCAATTGTTCATGGCTGAGTGAAGCCAATATAATAAAAATGACAATTTTACCTAAATTATATATTTAGTGCCATACCAATTAATTTAACAAAAAAAAACTACCTTATAGAGCTAGAAAAAATAGTAACAAAATTCATTTGGAAGAACAAAAGGTCCAGAATATCAAGGGTATTAATGAAAAGAAATGCTAGGGATGGTGGACTAGCTATATTAGATTTTAGTCTGTACTATAAAGCAACAGTCCTCAAAACTACTTGGTACTGTCTGAGGAATAAAGGAGTGGATCAATGGAATAGGCTGAGTACACAAGGCTCAGAAGTCAATGAATATAGTAATCTACTGTTTGATAAAACCAAGGACCCCAGCTTTTGGGATAAGAACTCACAATCTGACAAAAACTGCTGGGAATACTGGAATATAGTATGGCAGAAACTGGGCATAGACCATTATCTAACACCATATACCAAAATCAAGTCTAAATGGGTGCATGATCTAGGTATAAAAGCTGATACCTATATAAAAGCAATCTGGGAAAGCAAAGAATAGTTAACCTGTCAGATTTGTGGAGAGGAGAAGACTATGACCAAACAAGAATTAGAGAGCAATATAAAATGCAAAAGTGATAATTTTGATTACATTAAATTGAAAAGCTTCTGTACAAACAAAGCCAATGTAACCAGGATTGGGAGGGAAATCGGAAATTGGGAAAGAATTTTTACAACCTATGTCACTGATAAAGGACTCATTTCTAAAATACACAGAGAATTGAGTCAAATCTATACGAATACAAGTCATTCCCCGACTGATAAATGGTCAAAGGATATGAACAGGCAGTTTTCAGAGGAAGAAATTAATGATATTATAAGCATATGAAAAAATGCTCTAAATCACTATTGATTAGAGAAATGCAAATCAAAACATCTCAGAGGTACCACATCTCAGCAGTCAGACTGGCTAAGATGACAAAATAGAAAAATGACAAATGCTGGAGAAGATGTGGACAAATTGGAACCCTAATGCATTGCTGGTGGAGTTGTGAACTGATCCAACCATTCTGGAGAGCAATCTGGAATTATGCCCAAAGAGCTACAAATAATTTCATACCCTTTGACCCAGCAATACCACATCTAGGGTTATATCCCAAAGAGATCATAGAAGTGGGAAGAAGACCTGTATGTACAAAAATATTTATAGCAGCTCTTTTTGTGATGGCAAAGAATTGGAAATTAAGGGGGGACCCATCAATTGGGGAATGGCTGAACAAGTTGTGTTATATGCATGTTATAGAATACTACTGTGCTATAAGAAACGAGGAGCAGATGGACTTCATATTTACCTGGAGAGGGTTATACAAACTGAGGCTGAGTGAGAAGAGTAGAGCCAGAAGAAATTTGTACACAATTACAGACACAACATATGTGTGATGACCAACTTTGATAGACTGGACTGTTATTAGCAATTCAGGGTTATAAGTAAACCACAAAAGCCTCATCATGGAGAGAGATGTCTACATCCAGAGAAAGAACAGAGTTTGAACCTAGATTGAAGCAAACTACCTGCTCTTTTTCTTTTCATGATACAATCCTTTGTTATAACTTGATTAATGCCTAATGTGAAATTATTTGCAGATATTATACTTGATTGTATGCAGCCATGTGGGGAGGTGGAAGAGAGAGAGAAAATTTGAAACTCAAGGAATTGTGGAAATGAATCTTGTAAACTAAAAGTCAATGAATTAATAAAGACCAAACGATTAAAAAATAAAATAAAGTACGATGCCATGCACATGGTATTCCTCAGAGGTAATCATTCAAGGTGTTAGCCATATGTTACAGACAAGGGAACTGACCCTCACAAAAGTGATGCATCTTACATCTACTGAGGGTTCAGGCTGAGACTGGAGTTCAGGTCTACTTCACTCCAGATCTCGTGCTCTACTTTTTTTCCAAAATGTTATTTTAGACTCAAACACCAGAACACAAATACAGAACAGAGAAAAGAAAAGAAACAGATCATAAACTTAAATACAAGGTTGGAAATGGGGAAAAAAGCATGTCATGTGCACAGCAGAAGATAAGACTCAAAATATGTAACAATAAAATTTCATTTTAAGAAAGCCTAAAAAAAAAAAGAAAATACAATCCCAAATTACTTGAGTGGTAATAGCACATATTTTTATTTAATACCAATATTCTCCCTGTAGTGCTCCATTTGCTACATATCATAGAATATTCCTAGATCATCGCAATCAAAATTTGGGGGTAACCTAAAAAGCAACAAAAATACAGGGAAGCATACTGAAGACTGAAGCCTATACCAATAATGACCTTTGCAAGAGGAGTGATATAAAAGTATCAAGGTCAAGTATGAATAGAAAAGGAAGTAAGCCTAGAAAGAGTCAGCACTAGCAGATCAATAGACTAGATGCTATACTGGCATCCTTAAATTTTGTTCTAAAGAAAGAAGGCAGCTTTTAGAGTACCAGGTAGGTCCTCCATGAGAAACATGGGAGGCCCTGAACAAGATTCACCCCAAAGTAGACAGCAACAAACTGTAATCTAAACCGAATAAGGAAACACACACATCAGTGAGATCACAGATTTCCTAAAGTATACTACAAGATATGCAAGTTCTTATCATTGTCTTGCACTGCTAATTAGAAATGGATAAAATACAGATCCTAATATTTTGTGTTTTATACACACACAAAGAGTCAGGTTTATTCATTCACTAAAAAAATTTAGCATATGTAAGCTTAATAACTTAAGAACTCTCTTTATTCATGACATTTTCCTTTGCTAGATCCTGATCAAAAGTACTAAAGCTGAGAGGGGCAGGCAACACAGAAGAAGATAAAGGTAGTTTCCAAAAAGATCTCTCTACTGGGAGGAATCTAATAAGATGAAACTTCAAAGGAACAGATATATACTTGGGTTTAAAAATCATATTTGTGAGTACAGGGTAAGACAGGAAAAGAAGGGTTAAACAGAAAAAATATCAGGGAACTTTAATGGATCACAAGTTTAATCTAGGTCCACAATGTTGAAGCGCAGTCCAAAAACACTAATGTGACTTTGATCTATATTAAGAGAGACAACTTCCAGGAATAAAGACTTTTATGGTGATGCTGTCCTCCTCCCTGTTTAAACCACATCTTGAGTATTGATTTTAGTTCAAGACACCACAGTTTAGGAAGGACATTATCTAAAAGTACAATCAAGCTGGGAAAAAGCTTTGAGTTCATATGAGGACTGCTTAAAGGAACTAGGAATTCCTGAAGAAGAGAAAATGCAGGACTATAACAATATTCAACTATGTAACAGGTTGTCATACAGAAAAGATATTGGACTTATTCTGTTTGGCCCCAGAGGGCAGAATCAGGAGCAATAAGCAGAAGCTTGAGACAAAGTAAAGACTGACGTCAAGAAAGACTTTGTAATAATCACAACTACTCAATAATGGAATGTGTTACTTTCGGAAATCATGGATACCCTCTCAATGAAGGTATTTTGTACTGGCACCCTGCTTCTGGGTGCAATCCAAGGAACCTTATCAGGTTTGAGTTCTGACTGTTTTAGACCATTCTGTTCCTTGAATAGAAGATTGTGGAGGTATATTTTAACTCTATAATTTGGGGGATTCTGTGATCTTATGTATGCGGATAATACCTCCAGTAGTATAGTTTACAGCCCATCTCTGCCTTCCCTCCCTGATCCTTAGAAATCCTCCAAAAGGGCATACCTTCCTGAAGGGCTATAAACATTATATTTATCATGCAGTCCACCTATTCATCCTTATGCTTAATCCATGAAGAACCCAGCTCCTTTTCCAATCACATCTTTCTGATGTTCTCTTATTCCATTCTTTGCACACAATGTATTACCAGTCTATTAAGTAACTTTTCATGTATAAATTACAGTTAGCAATATAATGTAGTCTATTTACATCTATCAAATATCTTTCTGTTGCTCTCTATGTGGTTTATGATTTTAATTCCTCTGAGAAGATGTGTATTCCATTACTAGCAAGCATTAAGTATTATTGGAAGAACATCCATATTAGAAAGAGGGGTCTTTAAAAGCAATTCTCTTAAGAGAGCGATCAAAGAATAAGAAAAAAGGACTAGCAAACTATTAACAATATATAGAAGAATGCTACAAATTATTAACAATAAGAAAAAATCACAACACCAACTGGTAAAGTTCACAAAAGATGGGCATGATCAATACTGAAGAGCAGACCTCTAAAACTTGGCAGCAGGCAGGGACCAAAATTAAAATAGGCTAAACTTCTTTAGGCCACAAACAGGTTTTTAGCAGCTCACTTTCCAAAAAAAGGTATAATTAATGATTAAACTATTTTGCAAATAAGTCATTATGAAAAATAGAAATTTTAATTAATATCAATCAATTAAACTTATTACTTAAGATTTTTATTTATCATGAAGTCTATCCTCTCAGACTAGGGACAGACTAACAATGATTGGTTGTCACACATCATGTGACAAACAAGAAAGTGTACAGTGGCAACCCACCCACCAAGTTACATGATGGGCACAGGAGTAACTAGTAAAAGGTAGGTTAAGTGGGGCACAGACAAAGCACTTGTTACATCTTTACTTTCTTTTACATTCTCTACATTTTTCATAGGCCACTCAAAATCCTTTGGCTGGGTGTCTTATGTTGTGTAGGGACTGCTGAAGAGGTTGTGCAAAGAGAGGCCAATGCATTGTTGATGGACTCTGGGAATTTGTACAACCATTCTACAAAGAGATTTAGAATTACGTAAAGAAAATTACTAAAATGTTCCTGCCCAGAGGTTCCAATACTAAGCATATACTCCCATACACCAATAGGAAGTTACTAACAAAAAAGCTCCATATTTACTTCATTATAAGATAAAGAATTCAGAGAAATGGGAAAATTTACGTGAACTTCTTCAAAGTGAAACAAGTAGAACAAGGGAAATTACATATTATATATTCTGACTACAAAATGAAGTTTGAAAAAATAAAAATAAAAACCCTCAAACACAAACCCTTCTGCCAAGTTTTAGAGGTCTGCTCTTCAGTATTGATCATGCCCATCTTTTGTGAACTTTACCAGTTGGTGTTGTGATTTTTTCTTATTGTTAGTAATTTGTAGCATTCTTTTATATATTGTTAATAGTTTGCTAGTCCTTTTTTCTTATTCTTTGATCATTCCCTTAAGAGAATTGCTTTTAAAGACCCATCTTTCTAATATGGATGTAATTATAATGACCAAATCTGTCCCTAAAGAATTTCCCAAAAGTCTTAGTATATGTTTTAAGTTATAAAAGCTTAAAACCCACACTAAAACTGTTGGAATACCCTGAATACCTCCCTGCATTAGCAGTAGTGGTTAACTACGGTTGTAGGAAATTATATATTATAAATCTAATGTGTTTGTTAGTTTTGCTCAACCAATTTGTTCCCCACCACCCACCCCCATTCTTTGCTAAAAGGAAAAGTTTGGATTTAAGTCCCAACATGGAAATTTCCATATTACACTTATGAAGATAAAATACTTATTCTGACTCAGTTTAAGAAATACACCATTAAGTAAAATTATTTCTAGGATCATCAGCACCCCTTGGAAAGCTAGCTATGATATTTTTAATATCCAAAAAGAAACCAAATGATACAACAGCAGGTTGTACAGAGGAGTATGTATGTTCTTAAATAATAAACAAATAACATGCTAAAAACAATAGGAAAATAATGTCACAAAGCTGCAATTAAAAAAGCATTCAGGTTAAGATCTACTTGGTAAGAATAAAAAGAGACATGTTTTACAAAAATTTGCTATGCTTTTGAGCAAAATAATACTGGGTCCTTTTTCTATTTATTTTCTCTGGGTCTTCCTAGATAAAGAACACATGCAAAATTAATCACTGAATAGAAGCTTCTTTAAAAAAAAACAAACAAACAAACAAACAGAAAAACAAAACAAAACAAAAAAAAAAAAAACCTCAGGAAGTAGCAGTGGGCAGGTAAGTGGTACAGTATATATAGAGCACCAGAACTGGAGTCTGGAAGATCTGATTTCAAATATGACCTCAGACACTACCTGTGTGACCCTGGGCAAGTTACTTAACCCCTATTTGCCTCAGTTCCTCACTTGTAAAATGGGGACACACTGGAGAAGAAAACAGCAAACTCCTCTAGTACTTTGCCAAGAAAACAGATTTGGGCACAATTGAATGAAAACAGATTTGGGCACAATTAAATGAAAAATAACAAAGTAGTACACATTTTAAAAGATTTTCTAGTAGGTCAATGAGAAGACATGTTAATGTACAACACTTTGTTTTCATTTGCCAAAACATGTCTTTTCAATTCTCTTACTTTATGCACTAGACTTTATTAAATTACTATTACATTAGAGGGGAGGGAGGAAGAAGAGCAATTCCTCTCTCATTTAATTTTAACTACTGAATCTTTTTCTTTGATAAATACAAATAGAATCTTAAGAAAGTTGAAGTGTATAGGAAGTTAAAACTTTAAATCAATCTAAGACTCACTATACCATTAGGTGAAATAATTCACTTATAAAAAATCCTTACATATTCTGATCAAGAATTTTCAAAATTTATTATAATACATGTATTGTGATGGGTATTCCAATAGATTAATTACCAATATAAGTTAGTTCAGAGATATTCTGTACATGCATAAACTAAAAGATTTTCTAATGAAAATAAAGAATAAAAGGAATCTTTCATAGCATTCAAAGTTCTAGTCAATTTAAAACCAATAAAGCTATTCATTTAAAATATGGTTATATTTTGTTTTTGGAACCAAAAATCAAGCCCAGAAATATGGTCATCCAGAAAAATAAACCTTCTACACCTCCAAACTCCAAATCAAAGAACTGTTAACAAGACTGATCTTGAAGACTTTCAAATTCAAAGAGGTTAAATGTGCAAGAACAGAATGTTCCCTAAAACAATCAGAACTCAAACCTGATAGGGTTCCTTGGATTGCAACCAGAAGCAGGGTGCCAGTACAAAATGCACAATACAGATAATGTTCCATGTAGTCAAAGCCCTTAAGTAGAAAGGTTACTAAATTCTGTACCAGCTGAAGTTTATGGGTCATATTCAAGGGCAACCCAAAATTACACGCACTGCAGTAACTTAATCTAGAGAAGACAAAACAAAAAATGCATCACTTGGGATTTCTATATTATGATGAAGCAACGCTTTCCCTAAAGTCTTTCCAAGTATGTTTACCTGAAAAGGGGAGTTACATCCCAAGGCATCCACTGTGTGGCACAGTAGTTTTATCAAGCCATTCCTTGGGACTCCGTTTATTTCTTTTAAGATTATCACTTAATGGTGTATGACCATAAAACTCAGAAGACTATTTCATGTACCAATAATTATTAATTATGCAAAAGAGTTGTTTCATTCACATAAAGACTGGTTTGTAGCAAAGATTCTGGACAATAAATTCATTCTCTACATCAAAACACTATTTTAAGTGTTACATAAAAACTGCTCCACAAAACTCTTATTTCGGGGCTCACTTTGAGAAGTGTTGTGTGATTTGACCAGATGAGATTCTGGGCAGCCACTGTTGAGCCCCCTGGCTTTGAAAACCCAGATGTTGACGCTTCCCTCTCTGGTAACTGTGATTTGGTATTGAGGTAATGGTCGGGCAGTTTGGAAGCCTGTCTGCTTGATCTGTTTGTTTCTCTATCTTGTAAGTTCTGTCTGTATACTTTGAAGTTCAGGGTGCTGACCTTTTTCCCCTGAACTAGGTAAAAGGGATATGTTTGATTGATTAAAGTAAGCTTGTTAATAAAAAAATTTTTAAAAACACTTTTATTTCAGCAGAAATTAAAAAAAAAAATTCGCATAAATTAATAGGTGTAGGGTATACAAAATAACTGCTCTATACTTTCTGAAATATTTTTATATATTGTTATTGCATTTAATATAATACTGTATAGCACATAGAAGAGGTGGCACTGATGGTGAAATGCCTATTTATTGGCAGAGAAAGGACTTAAATCCAGGTCTCTTGACTTCAAGTCCTATTCTCTCCTCACTGGTACACAAGGCCTAGAAAAACGTTTATCAGGGATGTAGGCTGTTGAGTAGGGCTGACTCTTATAATACCGACCTAAGCTTTTCTACAACCCAGAGTAAAAACAGAAGGTCAAAGAGTACTTTTCAATAATTGCACTGATGTGTCTAGGCAAGATCCAGGGATGATTGATCGAGATGAGGACAAAGTGTGGTATAATCTGTTGTCGACAATTGCTGGCATGTAAGGATATTATATAAAATAAACTAATGTATAGCTCTGGAGCTAGACATTGATTTTGTAGCTGAATAGTTTCTTAAAGGATTATTGTTTCATAAAAATAAAATTAAGTCTGTGTTGCCTCCAAACTAAAAGGATTTGCCACTTGCAGAAAATTTGTTACTTTTGTATCAAGATGGCAACAATGATATGGACAAATAAAAAAAAAGTTAGTTTTATTTTACAGCCAATTTTTTTTAATGCACAAATTACAGCATTGAGAATCATTTATTATCTCCAACTAGACTGATACAAAATGCACCTGAAATTACCTTAGGCTAATAGACGCACTGAAGAGAGTTTGATACTGAAGTTATTTGTACAAAACTTTGATCTTTCAATTAATAGAAAAAAAACTTTCCAACATTTTTTGGTAAATGTGAAGGAAACCTTTCCTCCTTCAAAATCAAGAATTTAATAACCAAATGCAAAAGTTCTACGTGATGAAAATACCAAGTTGAGTCTGTGCTTTTCTAGCTTTTCCTATTCTACAGAAAACCACAGCAAAACCAGCTGGAAGGAAAGATAACCGATCATGGCATCAGGTGGAAACTTCAGTCAGGATTATACACATTATCTAATACTCTTTTCAATGGGCAGCACTATCACTCAAATGTTCTCCTAGAACCCCAAGTTTCAGGACAAATCTTCCCATGGCTCCGATGCTTCTGAGCTGCAACCCAAACTACCCAAAATCTTCAATATCATACACATGTATGCTTCCTGTTCCCACAGCCAGTCTTAGTCCAGGGCCTTAATCCCGAACTACCTTCAAAGACTGGCAAAAACTCTGGATCTTAATCTATTCTACAAACATCAGTAGGAATCTCTTATTGTTCTGAAGTTAGTTCTCTGACTCAGAATCCTACAAATGTCCTCCCTTTGAATAAAATATTAATTCCTGACTAAAGTTTTAAGATTATGAACAAACTGCAGTCACCACACCTTCATCAAATATTTAATGCTACTTTACTCTAAATGTCTTCAATATTTATTAAGTGCTTACTATGTACAAAGCACTTATCAAGCTTACTTTTCTCATTTGGCAATCCCCTTTGCCATCTCTGGTGCATTTACTATCCCCTCCCCCCTTTTTGGCCACAAAACTATTAAATTTGCCCGGAGCATTCGTGACTCATCCCTTCTTCAACCTCACACTTCTACCCTTTCTAAGCATTTAGCACTTTTGTGTACATGTTTATATATTTCTCTGTACAAATTAGTCAACCAACAAACTTCAGTCAACAGCACTTACAATATGCCAGGTACTGTGTGGAAGTGCTAGTGATGCAAAGAAAAGCAAAAAAGACTCCTTGCCCTCCTTCAAGGAGTTTTCAATCTATCTTTTAATTCTAAGGAGGAAGAAAGACAAAATATAAATAAACAGTTACTTGAAAGATAAATGCAGACTAGATGAAAGGTAGATGAAAGAAAAAAATCTGGAGAGTCGGGGCAGTTGAGAAAGGCCTCATGAAGAAGGTGAAATTTAAGCTGCTTCTTAAAAGGTAGGAGTATATATGTTTCTTTCACTTTCATTTATGTGCATATACTGGCATTACTCAGACAAAATTAAGATTATCCTACTAACATGACAAACAGGCTCTGTTCCTATTCATTTAACTGAGATTTCAAAGGTATCCACTATACTTGAAATAAGAAGAGGTATCAGTATCCCCACTTTGAAATAATTGAAACAACAAAGCCTCAATTAACTCTAGTAACTCAAATTGTCAAGTAATGAAATTTTTTTTCACCTCATTTTTAGGGGAAAGAACCAACTCACAAGAGAACAAGTGATCACATTTAGTCAAAATAAATGTTTCAGATACATTTTAGAATCAGTACCCATTCAAGCCAATCTCTTATAGTTAAGAAATACAGTAAATAATCGACAATTTTCAGAAGATGTTGGCAGAGTAAAATGTTTAATACTCCAAAATTCATCTTTAGGGAACACGTATCTAGAGTTGGAAAGATCTCAAGGGATATCTAGTTAAACCAAGTGAAAACTTAAAGATGAGAGAGGTGACAAGACCTGTCAAAGGATCACAAAGGCAGTAAATGTGGCAGAGGGCAAACAGAACAAGACTCTCCTGATTCCAATGTCAATACTCATTCTTACTCCACTGCATTGCCGAGGGAAGTGGTCTGGAACCAGGCTATCAGTCCTGACATCATGTGCAGTCAGACTGCTATGGCTTTTGAAATTTTGTGTCTTTTAATTCCTTACTTTCCTTTTATCATTAGCCTGCTGGTTGCCACCTCTTGTCACCTACATTATTTCCTATTTTAATAAGGCTGACAAGCACACCAACACATTTTAGAAAGGTTTTCAACCACAAGGGTTGAAACAATAACAAAGTTACCAGTTTACTGACCCCCCCCCCAAAAAAAAAAACAAGCACAATACTTGATACAAAAACACAGCCTGTGCCCTCTCAAAGCTGAAAAACATATGATAGTCTTTTGCCTTAAGACAGGAATCCAACTTAACTTTTGTTATGAAAATTAATTATCCATATTGTATAGTAATGGCTTTGTGTCTTTTCATTTTTCTATTTCCTTAATCAATACCAGAAGGCCAGGTGTCACTTTTCCCATTTATTGTACCTATCTTTAAATACCCTATTCCATTCTAGTTTGATGGGAATAATTTAAGAAGTCTTTTTAACATTAAAAATGTGCCAAGGATTGACAGATATATAGTGTTTAAAATACATAAAGCATTTTATATGCATTACCTCATTTAATCATTACAACTATTTGAAAATGAGGAAGTTGAGACTTTGTGAAGCTAAGTGACTTGCCCAGTAAACAAGAGACAAACTTAGCCACAGGCCTTGAGCCTTTAGCAACTTTCCATTCCACCACAACCACATATATCCAAGGGAACTCATAGATGACTTTTAGCTATAGTATAAATTAAGGTTAAAAAAAATTTTGGTGGGGGGGGGAGGAGGTTTGGTGGTAGGAGTAGGGGAAAATGTAGCATGTATTTTTTAAAAGGCTTAACTTAATGAGCAAAACCAGGAGAACACTGTACACTGTACAGCAACACTGTGTGATGACCAACTTTGCTAGACATAGCTCTTCTGAGTAAAGCAATGATCTAAGACAATTCCAAAAAACTCATGATGGAAAATGCTATCCACATCCAGAGAAAGAACTATGGACTCTGAATGCAGACTGAAGCATACCATTTTCTCTATTTTCTCTCTCTCTCTCTCTCTCTCTCTCTCTCTCTCTCTCTCTCTCTCTCTCTCTTTTTTGCGTTTTTGTTTTTTCTTTCTCATGGCTTTTTCCTTTTGCTCTGATTCTTCTTTCACAACATGACCAATGTGGAAGTATGTGTAATACACATATATAACCTAGATCAGACTGCATGCCATCTTGAGGAGGGGGAGAAATATAAAACTCAAAATCTTACAAAAGTGAATACTGAAAACTAAAATAAATATATATATTTTAAAAGGCTTAACTTAATTTCACTACTTCTTAGTGGATTAAAAAAATGCTAAAATGTTCTTTCTTTTCATTAAGGACAAAATGGAAAGTCTCCTTTATTTTTTTTCCTTCACTGCAAGCACCCCTGGAAAAAATAAACCCACTGTTTATTCACTTTTCTATTAAAACCATTTGATACTATAACCTCTTCTATATTTTAAACTCAGAAAATGCCAATATTTTTCTCTTATCCTTCTTGAATAAACAACCTTCAAAATGTGAAGCTTTGCACTGTGATTATATTCAGGTCACCCAGCCTTTCATCCATTACTTAAAAAGCTCTCCTAGTCATATCTGTCAAGAAAGAGGACTGGGCAAAACGGTGGTATTGCAAAACTATTAGGGAAAAAAATCCATTTTAGTTAAACTTCACATTCTATAACTGTTGCAGTTACTGTTTGTATTTTTACAATTCTCATTCACATGCATTACACAGAAGCATAGCATGAAGGTCAACAAGACCAGCTTTTGTTATCAAGCTTGTTGCCTAGGGAAAAATGAGGAGAAAGGAAAACAGCCGTGAAACCAAGATTTATTTGTTCATTAAAATGATCATTAAACTACTTTGAGAAATTAAAAAAACACGGAATTTTTTCAAGGTTACTTCTAAGGTAAGGAAGACACTCTGAAATGTACTACTTTAGATATGTTTACAGAAGTAAAAAGCAGACACAACTTCACGAGGACACATGGTGGACCAATTAAAAAACCTAGAGACTGAAAAGCAGGCCAGCAGGTGGACTGTACTACCTAGAGGCTAAGGATAGTTTATTTCACCTGTGTGAAGTACCTTGCAATACACATGTTCAGCTTTGAAGTCCTAGACACTTTCGTGGGCCTATCAAGCAAATTCACAATTTGAAAAAATAACAATCTGCAAATGAACTACATGAAACTTTCACTAGCTTAAAATAAGTATTTATATGTATACATACATTTGTGTATATCAACGTGGTTCAAGAATATTATATAAGCTTAGAGTCAAAACACAATGTATAAATTGTCTTTTAATAAAAAATGTAAAAATTAATTAAATTTAACTACTTTTCAGATGAATATTAAAGCATATATGTAAATTTTATTTCACAAAGATACAAAATTTTTAAAGAACAAATGCAATTTTTGGCAGTATATAAAAATATTCATAACTATCCTTAGACATTATGCACAAAGAAAACCAAATAACTATTAATGGCAACAGAAACTTCTTAAACAACAAAGGCCAATTTGTCTCAATATCCATGTCATACTGCCTTAATCATATTGCTTGTACCTTGAACCTTGAAACATCTGTTAATGCTCATTCTAAAAATGCTAGTTTCTATTCTTAACTGAGATAACCGCTATATGTACTATTCAGTGTCTAGAGAGTAGTCAAGGGTAAATAATTTCAAAGCTTAAATATACAATGATAGCAATGTTCATTCTAATACTCAGATATTATTTTAAAATTGTACTGAAGATGAATTTTATTATAGTTACAGTAAAGCTGAATGGACAGATTGAATATAACTCTTTTGCACAAATCTTTGATGTAATTGGTGCAATTTTAGAATTAGAAGTTTCTCTCCAACCCAGAAAATGTTTTCATATTACCAGACAAGGGCCATTATATTCACATTTATATTTAAAGTAAAAACAGGTTCTTTTAAGCCCAAGACCTCTGATACACTGAATTCAAAGTTTTAAATCTCTCCTGACAAATTTCAGAGATGATAAACAAATAAAGGGAGAAAGCTCTATCACTGTTTCTGAAACAGAATCCTTTATTACAAATTTTTCCAAAAAGAAAAGTCATTTAAAAGGCCAAAACACTTGCCTTATTTAAGTACCAAGAATCTGCCTAATAAGACAAAAATTCAAGATAAAACTAACAAACCTGGCAGCGCAGGGGAAAGTTCATTGTATCCTCCAAATGAAGCGTTCCGGACAAGCTTTCGGCCATCAATTCGCGGAGGAGATACAAGAGGCGAAACCCCAGCACAGGAAGAAAACCTACGTCGCTGTGGACTCTCCTCTTTCATGGCTTAGAGGCTCTCTTTAAGGTATATGCTCACACTGGAGGCTAGTTAGAGCAGCAGGGGAGCAACGGCAGCTTTTTCCTTTAGGTTCTAGTGTAGTACAGACAAAGGACAAATACACAACAGCAAAGGAGAAGGACCAGAAGACTGTCAAATCAGCAATAAACAGAGACGAGAATAGAGAGATGGATGGAAAAAGGCATTAAGCCGTGCTGCTGCTTTTGTTTTGTTTTGTTTTGTTTTCAAATTAATTGATAAACCGAAAGGCTTCTCCTTTCCATTTCACATCTGACCACACTTTAGATTGCTTGCTGCCTTAGAAACACAAAACAATAGCCATTACTTGGGGATTCAATTTCTCTTCTCATTTTAAGAATTGTAGGCTTACTCCAACAGCCATTGTTTTAAATCCCCTCCCCCCTTTTACCCACATCTCCCCATTCTTTCCCTATGAAGCTTTGCACACTTCAGAAACAACTATAAAAACAGAACATGGTTTGTATTTAACACATAATTTTAGAGGTATATCTAGTCCACCTTTTGTTTCAGCCATAATTAAAAATTAATAAGGAAAGCTATTCTCTCAAGTACCATGCTCCAAAGATATCATCAGAAAACGAAGTGAACATTTAGTTTCAGCTTTAACAGAGCTAAAAATGTGAGAATGACAACATTAATGTAAATCAATCAACTACAGGTTAAAATGATCTTGTAACAAGGCTGCACTCCTAAAGAAAGGCTCCCCAGAAACAAGCTATAATTCTTCCATATGTCAAAATATCTGCCATAAAATCAATTACCACATGCCTTTCATTTAAAACTCTCAATGGGTTTGCATTTTAAGTTACTTTCCTAAGAAAACTATATTATATTTTAAACTGGTTAATATGACATATTAAATCTACCAGTAAAGCAAACAGGTCAATTTATACTAGCAATCAAAGGCAAAACCATTGTGACAGCTTCCCAAATAACTTTAAATGTCAAAGAAATTTCACCTAACAGTATCCAAAATCTGATGATTCTACCTTAGCAAACATTAGCTTTAGACAAGTCTTGTGTATCTATTTACATTCTTCTGTTTAGTCTGATGACAAGTCCTCCTACCTGATAATTAGCACCCAGTGAGCTGGACAGCAGCAGATTCAGTTACCACTTGTCAAGAAAATCTTTCTATGTCCTCCCACAAGATGAAGTGTCCTCCCCTGCTGTGCATAAAATTTACAGCTACCTCCTTTTTCTTACAAGACAACAGAAGTCCATAAACCTTTTCAGTACTATGGCCCCCTTTGGCAGTTTGGTGAATTCTATGCACCCTTCTCAGGATAATGTTTTTAAATGTATAACATAAAATGCATTGGATTGCCAAAAAACAAACAAACAAACAAAAAACAATTATATTGAAATACAATTGTCAAAATGCTGAAAAAACAAGGTCACAGATCCCGTGTTAAGAACTGATAAAAGGGAACATCACTGACATATCCCAAAACATATTTTTTTTTCCTTCTGTAATCAAAGAAAAAAGTCATTATTCTGTGAAATGATGCTACACATTCAAGGGGGCAGAGAGCAGGAATTCACCGTCATTATAGTAGTCTGTTAACTTCTAACTTGAAAAAGGCAGAGAAGACACTGGGAAAAGGAAAGGTCTAAACAGCTTCTCTAGTTTCCATCTTGGCTGGATCATATCATAACTTGATCTCTGGCCCTGCATGATGAGAGCAGTCAAACAGTCTTCTAGCTAACATTATACAGCAGACAAGGATAATCCCTACTAAAAAACATTATCACAATGATAACATTATCACAATGGCTTAAAGAAATGTGAAAACACTGTAACTAACACAACTTCTTTCCAAACCACCTGTGAAACAGAATACTATCTGTCTCACCCTCCAAAAGTCTTAAAGCACTATATAAATGTAACTCCTTATGAATCTTATTACTAGCTGATATATTTTCCTATTCTCACTTTGCATTAAGTCTCATTCTTTCTAAACTGCACTCCCTCTTCCCAAGCTCCAGGATTATAAACCTAACCTCTCTAAAGTAAAAACTGATTTCTTCAAACGATCAACAACTCAGATATTTTCTACAGTACTATCTTGTGTACACCTGAATGGTAGTGGAAATATACGGGATTTCAAAGATTTTAAAAATGTTTATTTGGTTAAAAATAAATAGATAAATTAATTAATTCTAAATATTCACTTCAAGAATTCTCTTAGGAAAGACACTAGGAAGAATTTGGAACCCTCAGTTCTGGCTCTGGTCCTACTAATAATCTACCTTATCTGCCTTACTAAGTAATTGTGAAGATTAAAGGAGATAATGCTTGTAAGTTGAATCTGAAAAGGGTTATTAGCAAGGGTTAGCAAGTTTGCTACCATTAATGGTACATTTTCCCAAAGTTTTATGAAGTTTAATATTGTAAAGGCCACCGTAAGTTATCATGCTCAAGTCCTTTTAATGTCAATTTAAAAATAACAAAAGCAAAACATGGAAACTGCCCATACTTCCAGTTATGATGGCAATATTGAGATCACCTAGAGGGCCCCAAATCTTCCACAAACATTCCAATAAAGTTCTAAAAGTACACCAGCAGGTACAATGAAAAAACCAAAGAGAAATAACTATAAGCACCTGTATCCAGTCCAGAGGTGAGCAAAAAAGAATTCCAGAAGCCTGCAGATTCTCTGAGTGGCAATAAGTCAGATGAGACAGTCTCAGGCAATGCACTTAGGGCCACTGCAGAAGAAAAGCTTAATATATTATATTTTACATATATCTATGTATATATGTATGTATATGTATATATATGTATATGTATATATATGTGTGTGTGTGTGTGTGTGTATATATATATATATACATATATATATATATATATATATATAGTTCAAGCAAAATCCCAAACAGTTAGTGCAGAAACCATAGAAGACAGAGCGGGGGGCGGCTAGGTGGCGCAGTGAGTAGAGCGCTGGCCCTGGAGTCAGAAGGACCTGAGTTGGGATCTGGCCTCAGACACTTAACCCACACACAAACAAAAACCTAGCCGTGTGACCTTGGGCAAGTTACTTAACCCCAACTGCCCTCCAAAAAAAGCAAAAAACAAAAATAAAAATAAAAATAAAAATAAGACAGAGCCAGAGGACCATTTGTAGAACAAAGTGCCTGGGGTCACAGGGGAGGTCTATGACCAGCAGAATGAACAATATCTTGCTGGGACCTGCCTGGGGCCAGAGCAAGGCACAGAGCCAACACCCAAATGAGGACTGTGTGAGGAGACAGAGAAGGGGACACGGCCAAAACCTGATTCAAATCACAGAGAGTCTAAGAAAGAAGCTAGGAATATCCAATATTCCTACAGATGGTGGGTCATAGCTCTAGCCACCACACATCCACCAAGGCAGAGGCAGCAACATCCAGACTAGAGAAAGAAGATGACTAAGCAGACCTTCCCCTAAGCTATTCAAGAATGCAGGAGGGAAGGCAGTGCAACCTAAGCCAGAATCCCAAACCAGAACTTGAGGCTAGAGACATGAGTAAAGTGAAGAAAACACTGAACACAATAAAGAGACAGTGTGGATTGAAAAAAGCCTAAGAAGTAACCCAGAAAAAAGTAAATGCAACAACACAGAGTCACAGAGGAAAAATAAATGTCTTGGTTATAAGGACTACAAAACTATCTGAACAAAATGAAATAAGAGGAAAAACACAGGAAAGAGAATAAACTGACTAGAATACTGGGTAGAAAAGCTGAGATCAATGAGGGATACACTAAAAAAAAAAATAGAATGGAGGAATTATAAGTCAGTAACTCCACAAGACAGTGACTATTAAAATCAAGAGATCTGAAAAAAAAAAAAATTAGGTTAAGACGTAAGGTGTCTACTATCAAAACCAGAAGTCATGTGAGGTATAAAATGGATATTTCGATTATATTAAACTTAAAAGTTCTTATACAAATAAAACCAATGTAGCCAAGATTAGGAGGAAAATAGAAAATTGGGGGAAATTTTTCATAGATGTCTCTCAAATAAAGGGCAAATTTTCAAATATATAAAGAACTTTGTCAAATTTATAAGAATATGAGTCACTCCCAACCTGACAATAGTCAAAGGATATAAACAGGCAATTTTTAATGAAGAAATTAAAACCACATATAGCTATATAAAAAAATTTAATGTTTAATGAAGTCACATTTTAATTTTTTTCTACATCACAGCTGCTAGACGCCATATGGCATTTAATGTTTTTTACAAGACTAAACAATTAGTAAGCAAATACTCAAGTTTGTTTCTATATCACCCTGTCAAGTCATAACATCACATTTTCAGAGATATAGAGCTGGAAGGGCCTCGTACATGCCACACAATTCCACTCCCTCATTTAGCAGATGAGAAACCAGGTACCATTTAGGGAATTTCCTTAGGTCACATAGTGTCAGAGGTCAATATCTTACTTTTAGTATGAATACTATGAATGAAAACAATTGAAAAACTGGCCATTTCCATCCTTCCCAATCTAGTAAGTATTGTAAAAATCATTTTTTTTACAAATTACAATATGTAGCTAGGTGGCCCAATGGATAAAGCACTGGACTTGTAGTCAGGAAAACCCAAAACCAAATCCAGCTTCCCAAACTAACTAGACGAATGACAATGGACAAAGCACTTAACCTTACTCAGCCTGTTTCTTCATCTGTAAAACACGCATTATAGTAGTACATATCTCATAGGGTTGTTGTAAGGACCAAATTAGACAGTATCTGTAAAGTGCATTTCAGGCCTTTTCTCATTCCCCCTTAATTTTCAGTGCTGATTATCTTTAATTTGTCCTGTAAATTTAACTTTTTTACATATAGTTGTTTCCGTGTTATCCCCCCAATTAGATTGTTGGGGTCCTTAAGAGCAGGATCTGACTTTTGCCCTTTTTTTGTTTCTTTAGCATGGAGAACAGTACCTGACACACAGTAGATGCTTCAAGACAAATGTTTACTGACAGACACATCTTAAAGCATAACCTTAATGCTAGCTGTCATCATCACCACTCCCACCACCATCTTTTTGCCATTCTTAATTATGGATCATTTGCTAACCTCTGTTCCCCCATATCAGATACTGAGTGAGGTCCTGAAGACACAGAAACAAAAATCAAAGATTCCTTAACCTCAAGGATCTGACATTCTCAGTTCCTCTCCTATAATTCAGATCCTCATCAGTTGTCATCTGGACTATAAGAACAGCATCCTAATAGACCAGACTACCATACCACAGTCAGTCTAATCTTCCTGCATAGGTCTATAAAGCTCCAACAGACTTTGGGCAGAACCAGACAATTAGAAAAAGAGGTTCTCCGGGGAGAGGGGCTCTCCAGTGTGAGAAGTTGAGACTAGACCAGGGAGCCAAAACTTCTATGGCCAATGAGAGAAAGTCTGGAGAGTCAGGAGCGAAACTTGGAGTAGAATGAAGACTAACTGGGGAATAGAAGATGGGTGTCCTACTGATTCCAAGAGTCACAAAGAGAGGCAACTAAGGTAAACAGAGCCAAGGTGTAGTTTGCTTTGGCTTTGTTGGTTTTAAAAAAAGAAAACAAAGTGAGGGGAAAAGGCATAAATCAGTAAAGATAGGAGAGAAAGGGGGGAACTTACAATTTAATACAAGCAGGATAGATAAGAAAAATGGTTTATAAATATGGGAGAAGGGGTGGGGAAAACATGCATCTTACAAAAAATAGAAATGCAACAAATTTTTTTAAACCTCAAACTAACATACATTCAGAAAAATCAAACTGGAAATCAAAAACAATGAAAGCAAATGATATTCTCAGGTGCATGCATACACACATACACACATGCACATGCAAAACACACACATTGGTTTGATAAAATTAGGAGATAGTTTTTGAAAACTAATATTTTAGGTAATATATGTGTATGTATACATGTAAACATATACATATATATATATATATTTCAGATTACAAATAGAATATGTTCCTTCAGAACAGTAAATGTCTCAATTCTATTTTTGAATCCCAAGCCCCTAGCACAGTCCCTGGCAAATAATAAGTGCTTAATAAATATTTAATCTATCTGTATTACATAGGAATCACAACTCATACTTTTATGTAGCAACTTAGAGCTACAGAGTTAATAATAAAGTAATTACCATATTCTTTGATCTGATCCTCCTAACAACCTGTGGGCCCACTAACACAAGCACATTATATGATGTACACAAATAAGAGGAAAGTGCAGATTCTAGAGATACAATCTAGCAATGAAAAGGATCTTAAGATCATTTAAGTATTAAACCAAGGAAGAAAGTGAAAAATACAAAGATAACAAAATCAACCACAAAACTGATAATTAAGGATGTACAGAGCAACTACTATGAGCACAGCTTTAAAATAAATGCATCTTTTTTTTTTAAAAAAGCAATTGGGGTTAAGTAAACTTGCTCAAGGTTACATGGCCAGTTATTTCTGTGTGGGTGTTAACTATCTAAGGCCCTAACCGATCTGGGATCCTCCGAAATCTGGGGCTGGCGCTCTTACTCACAGCACTACCTAGACGCTCCAATAAATGCATCTTTATAAAATATTCTGCACATAAAAGGAGGTGGGAAGGATTTATGTTAAGCCAGCAACAAGCAAAACAAGCCTCCTTACCATGCACTCATTTTATAAAATAAGAAAACCATTCTCTATTTCTGGCAGTTCAGGCTAAGTAAATAAGTCTATTAATAACTTTTAAAAGAACATACAAATTAAGAAGACAATAACCTTTGCTCCAAAATAGAAATCCACACAAAAAGGTTCTTCATCCACTCCCAATCCTTCGAAAAAAGGAGAGGCATCAAAGTTGCTTAGGCTCAAGTATATTCAAGTCTCACTGATGGTAATATAGTAAGACAATTCTAAAACACAATCTTATTATTGTAAAGTTACTTGAACTCTGTAGGTTCAACATCATCAGCATTAAATGTTATCAACATAAATGCTTTTCATAGCACACAAAACAAATAAAAGCCAACAGTTTTTAAGCATATCAAAAATATTTTACTAAGTCATATTCAACAGGAAAAAAAAATCTCCTCCCAGTCTCTTCCTCCTCCTCTCCCCCTCACCTGACCCCCCCCCTCCCCGCCGTAACACACACACACACACCCCTCTCTACCCCACAGACACAATGTACCAGAAGTAGAGTACTCAACTGAAAATATAAGGGAAATTAACTACCATGTGGAATAACTTACATTTATAAAGCACTTTAAAGTTTGTGAAGCACTTTCAAGCATTATGACATTTAAACTTAAAAATCCAATGACTTCTTGACAGTTAAGTTTGTCAAAACCCAGTAAAAAAATTGCCCCCAAGAACAAAGTCAGATTGAACTAAATTCAATCTAAATATACCAAAAGAGAAATCTACTCAGAATTCTAGCTTGGGATACATGTCTCCCACTGCAGTACTAATTGGAGATAGAGTCCTCTTTCTCTACTACCTACCAAGTTATGGAAGAAGTTACATGCCCTCAATTCCAAGCCTCTAGTAGTAAATGCTTTGACTGGACTTATCTAGCAAGGGAGGAACACTGAAAGAGAGGACATATTAGCCATTTGGATACTTGAGACAAACAGACTAAAATGTCCTAGGAAAATAGGCAGAAATTATCCAAAAAATCAAAGTTCTAATTCACAATACAAAAGTCACACAAAAAACAATAAAGACAAATAAATAATGCTTTTATGAACTCATGCAGAGTTGAAATAGCAAAACTAAGAAACCAATACAAAGAGAATAACTACAACAGTGTAAACTGAAAAGAACAAAAAAAAAGAAAAGAAAACGAATGCTATTATAATCAAGCTTGATCCTTGAAAAGAAAATGAACCTTTTCCTCTTCACTATAAAGGGGAAAACTTCAAGTGTAGAATATTACATATAGTGTCGAATGTGACTTTTCTCTATTGCTTTATCTCTCCCTATTAAAATCTTTGTTATAAGAAATAGCTTTATGGGGGCATCTAGATGGCACAGTGAGTAGAGCACTGTCCTTGGAGTAAGGAGGACATGAGTTCAAATCTGGTCTCAGACACTTAACACTTACTAGCCATGGGCAAGTCACTTGTCCTGCCTTCCCCCCTCCAAAAAAAACAAACCAAAAAAAAAAAAAAGAAATAGTCTGATAAATAAGGAAGGAAGATGTCTAGAAGCACACAGGATCTGTTACAAAGCACCAATAAAAACATGATCATAAATCTAGAGTTAGAAAGGAAGAGACCTTCAAGGCCATCTAGTGCAACCCCCTCATTTAACAGAAAAAGCAACTGAGGCTCAGACATTAAAGGTGGGATTTAAACACTGGTCCTCAGACCCCAGAGCTAGGTACTTTAAAAAAAATTAAGTCAAATTTACTTGAGGAGGAGCCAAAATTAGTACTGTGCTCAATTTTTCAGTGCCCTGGACAGACCATTCCATTCTAATTATAGCCCTGGGGAAATGAGAATTTAGAGAGTGAGGACTAGAATTAGATACTTTGAGGAAAAAAGATAAACAAAAAAAAAAAAATAGGAGCTCTAAGGAAAGAACATCATAAGGATTTATAGGATACTGGGGGCCTCTTACTTTGTTATCATCAGCATACATACAGCTCCCTGGTTATCCCTGTTCTTTTCCTTACACACCTGAAATCACTTCCTCTTCACCTCCACATTGAAGAATCCTCAGCTCCCTTTAAAGAACAACTCCTCCTACAACTAGACCTTTCTTGACACCTTTCCCTTACCTGGAAATATGCATCTTCTTTTCTTCTTGAGCATTATTTTTATATTAATTTCCATGTACACAATTTGCATCCAGTACAGTACTCCAAGGTACCATACTACGTATGATTTTGTTGAGTTTATTATTTTTCTTAATTTTTATCAGGTAATTTTCTTTCACTGTTCAATATGTATTTTCAAAGTTAAGGAAAGGAATTAACAAGCAATTTAAAAAATTAAAATAATTGTGACTTTAAAAAAGTAATGTAAAAAATGTTAGTGTATTAAAAATTCAAACTTTAAAAAGAAACATATTTAAAAATATATTTTAACATATATTATGTGAAAGAAAGGAAACTTTAAAAATAAATGCCAAATTTCAGTTTAATGTACAAAAAACCCTGTTAAATCTCTCAAGGAATAAAATAACTTAATACTTATATGCCAGTAGTATAATTCACAACTCAACACAACAATTTTTTAAAATCCAGTCCAACTGACCTCATGTGTGTCTTACCTAGGACAGAAGAATTGCTTCGGTTCATGGAGAAAACTGATTTCTTATATTAGTTTTGTCTAATGTTGAAGCTAATGAATGTGTTCCGTGTTTTCCACCCTGTGTTTTAGAGGCAGTGTTTAACGTTGTCACTCTAGGGATTTGGCATAACACCTTCAGACTTGTAATGACATTCACCTTTAATTTTCCAATTATTTTATCTACTTTGCCTGTATACCCGAAACACAACTCTTTTTACAATTTCCTTTGCCAAGAGTATCAATGAATATAAGCAGATGGGGAAAGGGGGGGAGAGATGTAGACATAAAGAAAGGCACAATTACCTGATATAAGATATGATGATCATTATTATTCACAAAGGATAATGTATGAAACTACAGTATGGCTCTATCTTTAAAAGCAAGTGTAGAATCACATTACTGAGTTGTGATAAAAGGCTGAATAGAATATTTTGTGGTGTCTTACTACACACATACATACACACACACACACACACACACACACACACACACACACACCACCTATCAAGAAACAGTACTTAGAAAATGAGCTTACATCTTTACATGCACTACAATTTTCTACTATCAAAGAAAAAAAAAGGACAACAGAAGCTTTATCTGCAATATGTGATGGGGCTTTGATGATGATGACAAACATAATGTGTACTGAACACTATCGAAGAGGTGAGCTGTAATATAATCCACAGGTTCTTAACCATTTTTGTTAACAGATCCCTTTAGCAGCCTACTGAAACCTACGGAATCCTTCTCAGAAGAATGATTTCAAATGCATAAAATGCACTGGATAAAAAGGGAAACCAATATACTGAGATAAAGAAGTCGTTCCTTGGCTGCCCCACAATGTTCAAGGACCTTCTAAAATCTATCCACAGACCTCTTAACAACTGTAATTTAGCCTCTGTGTTCCTAGGTTTATTCCCTGATATTGTTTCTAGGGTGGATGGGGAAAAGAAGGCATTGTCTTCTCTCTGTGAAACATTCAAAATATACTACTCAAATGACTAAAAGAGAGAATAAATAACATCATAGTTAAGATACCAATAGTACAGCATTAAAACTGTTTAGATCTTAAACAATGAAAAATCGGAATCTATCCAGTAAAGGTAAAATCTGTATATGAATTTGAATTGTCATCCTACACCTTAATCTTTTTCACTGGTCTTCCAAAGAGAGACTATCACATTATATGTGAATTATATGATGGAAACTCCAAAAAATAAGAGTGGCAAAAGCAGATCACACCCTAAAGTGAAATTAAACAAGATTTTTAAGGATGAAGAACTATGTGAAATCAAAATCAAAATGTGTTTGGAAAGGTACCTGAGGATATAACACAGGAACAATGAAAATTCCCAGCTATTGACAAAACATAGGTATATTTTTTTTAAATAGCTGATATTATAATCCCTTCATGAAACATGATGATTCACTCATCTTCAGTCATCATTCAGGTAAGATATTTTTCAATTGGTCTCTCATTCAATTCATTTATTAAACTACCACTATGTGTAAGATACAGTTTTGAGCATTAAGACTAACAAAGATGAATCTGATTATGTTTGATTCAAAGGAGGTTAACATAGCTTACATTTACAAAAGACTTTAAGGCTTGCAAAATTCTTTTGATTTATTATCTAACTATTGCTATTATTATTCCCATGCAAACTGAGGCTCAGAGACATCAGGTAACTTTGCTCATGGTCAAACAGCTAGTGGGTAAGTCTGGGTTTGAACCTAGATCTTCTTGACTACAAAGAAAATACTATTCACTATGCCAAGCTAGTATAGGAAATAAAAGGGTTCCTCCAATTTGGTAAAGGAAATAAGACATACACAAATAACTGTATTCAGAAAGTAGGTAAGTTTAGTATACAGAAGTGGCAGAGGAGGCAAGGTGAATAATGCTCCTTAGCAAACACGGCCTGGGCTCATCTTATGTGTTCACATCTTACATATTCACATTTACCAGTTAGATAATAAACTTTACTGGAGGCCATTATTTATTATTTAGTTTTACTGGGTCATCCAGTTCCACTGCATCACAGATAAACTACCTTACTTAATATTTGAGGAGGACCGCAAAATAATCAGGGGTATCTATCCAACACAGCCATTCTCATCCACTAGTTGGAATCATGCATTCACAAGCATGTATCACATTCCCATCACCTTTAAGTCTGTTACCATCACATGTAAAATATTAATATCTACAACTTTGTTTATTGTGTGGAAAGGAAGGAATACTTCTGAGAATATACATCATCCACTGCTGACATTTACATTATCCTTTATAGCTTAAAAAGCAGTTTATATGATATATATTTTCTCATTTGCTCTGAAAAATAACCTTTTGAGACTGTTAGTGTATGTTTAATTGCATCCTTATAAGAAGTAGCCACACGTGCTGGATAGAGCACAAGAACTAGAATCAGTAAAACTGAGTGCATTCAAATCTGGCCTCAAATATGCACTAACTATGACTTTGAGTAAGTCACAAACTCTTGAGACTTAGTTTCTTCATACATAAAATGAGGATCATAATAGCACCTATTTCATAATACTATTGTATGGATCAAATAAAAGAGCGTACATAAAGTCATCCGCAAAATACAAGAACTATACAAATGTGAATTGTTACAACTGCTGTTGTTCTCCCAAATAACAAATAGGTAAGACTATTATGTGCAATTCCTATAACCTCTAAATCTGCTTTCTTTGTTAGGAAAAACACTGGATATGGAAAGGATATGAGTACAAATCCTGACCTGGCTCTCTACTACCCACATAGCCTTGTGTCTATCACTTCATTTCTTTGGCCCTCAGGCTCCTTGCCTATAAAACAAGGAGTTTTAACTAGATGAGATTTCAAGTTTCTTCTACCTCTAAATTCTACGAACCTACTAAGTCAAACAAATTATAATAACAAAATGGGAGTCATGTCACCTATAACTCTACATTTCTTTTTCAAAAATTACCAAAGAAGAAAATTAATTCTATTTGGCAATAATAATAAAAATGATAGCTGATATTTACAGCAATTTAAAGTGTGAAGCACCTTGAATGCATTAGTTCATTCAATCCTCAGAATAACTTTGAGAGGTAAATGCTATTATTAGCACCATTTTTAAGGCATGAAACTATGACTACAAGAGGATAAATGACTTGTTCATGATCACAAAGCCAAGTATTCCTTGCACCTCAAACCCAATACATTATTTACTATGCCCCACTCCCTATTACTATGTAAATATGAACAGATCTGTCTTTGAAAAAAGTCCAATCAGATTCCTATATGACAGCTAGAGACAGGTATTATCTATTTAAAATTAGTACTGAGGGGTGGCTAGGTGGCGCAGTGAGTAAGAGCGCCGGCCTCGGAGTTGGGATGACCTGAGATCAAATCTGGCCTCAGAAAATGAGCACCCACACATAAATAATGACTGGATGTGTAACCTTGAGCAAGTTACTTAACCCCAATTGCTTAAAAAAAAATAAATGAATGAATAAATAAAATTAGTGCTGAAAACAAACAAAAAGATATTTTTACGCTTTATAATATATATTTTGAAAACTCCATATTTAATGTTTATCTTTTTTCTGTGCTTTCTTAATAGTCAAAAGTATACAAAATATATCCATTAGATTTAAAAAATATCTTAGGTTTTTAGGAATTTAGTTTATAACTATAGAGATTTATTATAATTTGGTTTATGATTCTGAATAAAGTGTCCTAAGCTAAATAACAGAAAAATCCTAACTTTTCAAGTTTATAAAGTAGCATTCCATATACTAAAGATTTAAACCCAGGTTTTAAAGGAATCTACATTTAAACAATTAAGTATTACAGCACTCTAAACAATTAAAAATAAATCCCACCAGAAAACTAGATCCCAGTAACTTTGGCAGGTTTTAGAAGTGGTCTCATAACAAAAGAATTAATTGTGGGGATGGATAGGATTTAAACAAGCAGAAGCATAATCTGGGTTGAGATAACAGAATGACTAAAGGCAAAACACTGGAAATAAGTGAGGCTTGGAGAGCAATGATGAAACTAGCTAGGAGAGGACTGGGATTTAACAATGTTGTCAAGGGAGAGCCAATGGAAGATTCTGAGCAGCAAAGCAACAAAACAAAATTGGTCCCATTGGCCACGTGCTATTTAACATTTTTATGAGTAACTTTAATAAGGGTATTGATAGCATACTTATTAAATTAATAGATAACAGATTAAAAAAAACCCTTGAAGGGAGAGTTCATCTGTTGGATAACAGAAAGCATAAGATCTTGAAGGGCAAGAGTGTTAGCCATTTTAATAAGAAAAAAATGAATGTAGTTTTGTATAATGGGGGCAGAAGGGAACAAAAACCAACTTTACAAGTACAAAAAATATGAGCTATAGCTAGAGAATAATTAATCTAGGGGGAAAGTTATAGGTTAGTGAGTGGACTAAATGGTCAACAGTGTGATAGGGTAGCCACAAAAACTAATTAAATCTTAAATTTCATTTAAAGAATCATGATGTTCAGATAAGAGAGTTAAAAAACACTGTGTTCTGCCTGGTTAGACATTTGGAGTATCTCATTCAATTTTCTGTGTCGCAATTAAGAAAGCTAGGGAACATCCACAGGAGGGGGACCAGGACGGTGAAGAGCTTTGAGATCACAAAACATAAGTAACATTTAAATGAACTAGGAGTGTTTAGCTTGGAAACTAAGGAAAGATGTTCACGCAAAAGATGGATTGCTACTTGTCAGAGTTGATATAGAGAGAATTCACGTTTAGACATGCTTTAGACTAGACCAACACTTCTTAAATTGTGGGTCATGACCCCACATAGAATCACAACCCTCAGTTTAAGAAGAGCTGAAAGGGTTCTAAGTGGAAAAAGATTAAGAAGCTCTGGATTAGACAGTTTCAAAGGGGTCTTTTTACCTTCAAAATTCTGTGATACTTTTAAAAAATACAGCAACAGTGCTAAGAATCAGAGCAGAAAGGACTGAAGTCTAAGAGATAGGCTGACAATTCTAATATAAGCCTAAGACAGAGAGACTAGACAAGTCAATGAAATGATGGATGTAAGAGAATTTAAAATGGTAATAGAGACAAATCTTAATAATTGACTAAATTTAACAGATTAAAAAAAGGAAGAAGAAAAGATTATTGCAAGGTTTATAGCTTGGGTGATTAAGAAAATGGAGTTTCAATTGATAGAAATAAGGAATACTGGAAGACTAGGCTAGGGGCTTGGTAGAAGGATAGATAATGGGTTCAAATTCTGACCAAGCTGAGTTCAAGTTAAAATAAAGATTTTGGCAAATGGAAGGATCCTAAAGGCATCCAGTTTGTAAAGGAGAGATCAGGGCTAAAAATGTAGGTTTGAGACTTTTAACAGTGGATATCAGATAATATTAATTCATCAAGGGAAAGAATGGAGAAAGGAAAGGCAGAGAGCCAGTGATTAGACCTTTGAGAATATTCACAAGTAAGTAATGAGAAAAAGAAAGGCAGCGAGCAAATTATAGCACCATCTTTTCTAAGTGTGCCTATTCATACCTAAGGCTATCATTTTTTTCCCACATGACAGGTACAGAAAAGGAGAAGGAAATGGCAAACCACTGCAGTATCTTTGCTAAGAAAACCCCAAATGGGGTCATGGAGAGTCAGACACAACTGAAACAGCAAAAGTTGTAGAAAGCTTTCAGGAATGAAGATTATTTCTTATATCTGCTCCAACAAATATCTGAGGTTGAAATACCAATTTATTAAATTAACACATATACCTAATAACTTAACCCTATCAGTGGAGGACTAGTCCTAATTATAATTAAACACACTCCTCTATATAAAGAGAATAAGGTCTGAATCTAATACGTGAAAAATTTTGGTATCTAAACAAAAGAAGGTAATCCAATATTATTTACACTACTGACCATTTTCATATTTTAAAGAGTCAAACAGCTTTTAATAAAAGCACCAAAATTCAAACTATATACAAAGAAAAATCTAATAATTCAGAATGCAAAAGTATATCTTTTCTTTGGAGGGGGGGAGGCAAGGCAATTGCGGTTAAGTGACTTGCCCAAGGTCACACAACTAATTGTCAAGTGTCTGAGGCTGCATTTGAACTCAGGTCCTCCTGATTCCAGGGCCAGCATTCTATTCACTGCACCACCTAGCTACTCCGTCAAAAGTATATTTTAAAGTATACTTTGAGTTTTTTAAATTACAAAAAAAAAAAATTCTATTTAGTCCCAAGATGTTCACTAGTTATAGCCACAGTTACAGAATGATATTCCATCACCTCCTAGCCAACCCCAGTTTCTATAGCTAAAGCATATCACCATGTTAAGAGAACAGAAGCATCTCCTGAAAAAAGCATTCGTATTCCTAAAAAAAAAATAAAATGTACTTCTGGATCATTTTTATAGACCTACAAAAACTTGACATCAGCAGGTTTAATCAAAATGACCATAAAAACTAATGTTTAATAACTAATAAGAGGTATATTAAACTTTTAAAAATGTAAATTTTTAAAAAACCACTTAGGACATTTAAAATGATTCAATATACATAAGTTTCAAAAATATGTAACATCTAAAAACACTTTTTTTTTAAATACTGCAACTGAAAAATCCATATAGGCTGCAGTACAAGTTGTCCTGAGTAAAAACAACTATGAGAAAGGGGCCACTAGAGGATGCTCAAGTACTAGACATGCTGGACATTTTAACGAAATGAGAAATTTTTCTTGAAACGTCTTGTTAGTGGAATCATAAAAATAACATTAAGTAGACCATTATAGACAATAGTTCTCAAAAGTAATTTAAGAAAGTAAATCTAGAATATACTGTAGCAGTAATAATAATAAAACATTTATATATAGCACATACTATCTGCCAGGTATTATGCTAAGTGCTTTATAAATATCATCTCATTTGATCTCAGAACAACACTGGGAGGGAGATACTAAGTGAAGTAAACCTTCATAGGAAAGAGTGAGGTAAGATTTGAGGAACTGGTTGATAAAAAGGAGAGAAAAGACAAAGTAATTGTGGGAAACAAACTAATCCAGTTTGACTGGACTGGAGTATAGGTCAAGCTGAGTAGTGGGAAATTAGGCTGGAAGGGGGTCAAATGATCAAAGGGACTGAAATGCCAGAGGTAAAGTAGACTATTTCACCATGTAAATAATAAGGAATTACTCAATATTTTCTGACTAAGGTTGAGGGTCACAATCAGAACTAATTTTTTTATTATTATTGATGTATTTTTGACATCCTTTTCTTGGTTCCAAATGTTCTCCCTCCCAATCCCTCTACCACCCACTGAGAAAACAATATTTTATCAATGTACACATGGAATCATGCAAAACATATTTCCATGTTAGCCATATTTTAAAAAAAAAGTAAAATAAATTATAAGTAGAAACTTCAAATTTGTACTCAAAGTTCATCAGTTCTCTCTCTGGAGGTGGATAGCATTTTTTCTTCAAGAATGCTCTAAAACTATCTTGGGATCATTGTATTGATTATTGATAGAGCAGCCAAGTCTTTCACAGTTGATCATTTCAACACAGTGATCTTCCAGTTCTCACTTCACTTTGTATCAGTTCCTATAGACCTTGCCCTAAGTTACACCCCTCATCATTTCTTGTAGTGCAATAGTACTTTATATGTCACAACTTACTTAGCCATTCCCCAAGTAATAGTATCCCCTTGATTTCTAATTCTTTGCCACCACAAGAAGAGTTAAGATAAAATATTTTTGTAATGATAAGTCCTTTTTTTCCTTAATGTCTTTGGGATAAAAACCTTCTAGTGATATTGCTGGATTAAAAGGGTATGCACAATTTTATAGCCCTTTAGGCACAGTTCTAAATTGTTTTTCAGAATGGCTGGACCAGTTCACAACTCTACCAATAGCTCATTAGTGTACCTATCTCCCCTCATCCCCTTCCAGTATTGTCATTTCTATAATATGTGAGATGGTTATCTCAAAGTTGTTTTAATTTATATTTCTGTAATCAAAGGTGATTTAAAACATTTTTTCATAAGATGAAAGATAGCTTTGATTTCTTCTTCTGAAGTCTGCCTTCTCATATCCTTTGACCATTTGTCAACTGCTTTCCTGGTTTGCACTCTGGTTTTTACCTAGAAAGGGCTCCTGGTCCCCTGCAGCCACAAGCACTAGCATGCCTTTTGGCCCTGGAACTGTAACAAGGGGGTCCTGTTCCCCTGATGCTGGAAGCACAAGCATTCCTCTTAGCCCTGGAACTGTGACCAGAGCCCTTGCTCTCTTGTGGCCAACCACAAGTACTCCTCTCTGCCCTGGAACTGCAACCTAGAAGAGTATGGGCAACCAAGTTTGCCAATCAGTGTCAGATGTACCCAGTATAAGCAACAAGTCCCTTGTAATCTCTTTCTATCCAGTTGTACAACCCCCTTACCATCTCTGAGCTAAGAGCTCCCAAAGCTTCTGTTGATGCTGCACCATTGTGTGTACACTCCAAACAGGTCTCCACCTCAATGTCATAGACCTCTCCTTCAGATTTCCTAAGTGTTTTCCCCTGGAAAAAATGTCTTCTCCTGAGCTTTTGCTGGCTCTGACACTTCAAAATTTAATTTGAGGCATTATTATGAAGTTGTTTGGCAGGGAATATTAAAAGAGTTTAGTTGAGTTGCTACCTGTATTCCACCATCTTGGCCTCCAATCAGAACTACTCTACAAAGATGTGAGACTAGAAGCAAGGACTTAAATTATAAGACTGTGAATCTAGCAACACAAAGGGTGGATTCTCTAACAAGAATCCAACCTCTCTAAGTCAACCAATTAGTTTTGTAAAAAGGTAACAAAGTTAATGGGGCAGCTAGGTTGTGTAGTGGATAGAATGCTGAGCTTGGAATCAGGAAGATTCATCTTCCTGAGTTTAAATCTGACCTTAGACTTTTATTATGTGTGACCCTGGGCAAGTCACTTAACACTGTAAACCTTCATTTTACTCTTCTGTAAAATGAGCTGGAAAAGGAAATGGCTAACCACTCCAGTATCTTTGCCAAGAAAACCCCAAACGGGGACACAAAGAATTGAATACAACAGAAAACAGGAGGGTAATGCCTTGACTTTTAGGTAAATCTAACAGGTGGGGAGGAAAATGCTTTTGCTACTCCCCCTCCCATCAGATAAGTCTTTATAACCAAGATGAGCTTTCGGACAAATTAGACCTTTAATTGTATTTTCCTAAGAGACTAACCCTTATCTTTGTTGAATCAGTCAATAAACATTTGTTAAGTACCTACTAGGTGCCACATACAGCATTAAGGGCAGGGGATACAAAAGGAGGCAAAAGTCCCTGCCCATAAGGGCTCCCAATCTAATGAGAGAAACAACTTGCAAAATGATACATATGAAACAAGCTATCTACAGGATAAATAGTAATTATTAACAGAGGGAAGGCACTAGAAATAAGAGGGGTTGATAGATGTCTTGTAGAAGGTTGGATTTTAGTTAGAAATTAAGAGGCAAGGGAAGCCAAGAGTCAGAGTGGGGGAGGGAAAGCATTTCAGGCATGGGGGACAGACAGTAAGAGAAAATGTAAGGGGTTAAGAGAAAGAGCATCTTGTTCATAAAACAGTCAGAAGGTCTATGTGATTGGACTAAAGAATACAGGGCTGGAAGTTAAGTGTAAGATGACTAAAGTAATCTCTTGAATAAATTTCAGTAACAGGCCCTTATCACAAGAACTGGTTGGTTTGGATCGTCATATGGCACCTGGGTTTCACTGAGGGGGGGTCCATGTCCAAGATGAACTAGTTGGTTCAGACTTTTAAGAGTATGAATTCTTGTCAGAGTTACCTCTCCTTATACTGGTTTATGAAAGGAGACAATGAAAGAAATGATAACTTTTTCACCTTTTCCCTCCAGAAGGTCTTCCTTAATGGCAGAAAGATCAAAACAACAAAGTCCTCGTGACACTCTAACCATGACCACTCTCTCAGGGATGCCTAGAATGTCCCTTTATAGGATATGAACTCCTGTTACTAAAATATACTTAAAAGTGGGAATAATCCATCAAACAGTAGTATAAATATGTAAATATATTTCTTAAAACACCTTTAAAGAAGCACAAATGAAGACACTGCCAGGCATTAAAGACAAGAAACAAGATCAGAAACTATGAATCTGTATCTTAACATTTCCCCCCAAATATCCTCATGCCTTTTGGTGGCATATATGGATTTTTGTGTCCAGAATTATGATTTCATCTGTATGGGTATCTCTTGGTGAGAGAACTCACTCTACCACCACATAGCAGCAACCATTCTGTAACTTACAATCTTAGAAAGCTGAAGCACAGAAAAATTATGTGACCTCCCTAAGCCACACAGCCAGTATGTGTCAGTGGCTAAAATTAAAAGGAGGTCTTAATGTCTCCAAAGCTGAATTCACTACCAAATAATGCCTCTTTACAAAAAATTAACTTTTCAAATATCTATTCAATTATTCTTCTATAAGATCACACAATAACCATTACTTTGATGTAACAAAAGCTTTACATCTCTCTTGTCCATAAAATCAGCTTAAAAAATACTTCCAGCATAAAATTCTAAGCACGTGAAGAACTAATTTTTCATTTAAGTGAAGCAGAAAAAACAAGTGTCATTTTTAAAAAGAAAATAAATAAAAGTGAAGTGTGACTGTGAGAAAGAGATCATCAAAAGCTGACTGTGCAAAATGATTAGGGTTCAAAATTTACCTATTATTTAGATACACAGCAGATTTTAAGTATCAACTCTAGCTATTTAAAACTTTCAGGGGCAAGAGATCTGCTTCTCATCACAGTGGAAGAGGTCACCATATTAAACTGAATGTTTCTGAGCCAGAAGAGTGTACTCAGCCTTATAAAACTGACCAAACAGCACACAAGTTATTTATATCCAGGGAAGAAGAAGGAAGAAAGATAAAGCCTATAAGAAGATAAAATCCCAGAGTTCACTTACACTAAAAGTACTATTTCTGAAAGAGAAGTTAAGAAATTAAAAAGGTAAAGACATGTCCAAAATATAAAAACTGCACATTATTTTTCAATAGTCAGAACTTCTCACCCTGGCTGTGAGCACTTCCTGGACTCAGGGACGGCTGAAGCAAATCTTTGGTTGGAGTTAGGTAGGCTTCTTTTCCCTGTCGCTGATTCATCTTTGCTGAGGTCAGAAGGTGTGAATCATCACTGTTTGTTACCAAGGCTAAATAAAGGAAGAAAAGAAAATCAATACTAACCGGATAATTTAAAGTAGCATCTTAGTTACCAAGGTATATGGTCACTCCCATTTTCTGTTTACTCATTTTTAACTTTTCTTAAAGATTCACACTGCCATTTTTGGTTTAATACTCTAAAAGGTAAATGGAGTAGTTAAAAATTAACCTTTTATAACATTATGATTGATAAAATGAAGGGAGGTGTGCACAAACAATTGTTAATGAAATTGTCTAGCTATTTTAATTGCCAAAGGATATTCAAAAGCTCATCTTAACAGAACTGAGAATTGGCATTATTTGAATATGAATGAAAACTTTCAAAAGTATTTTTAAGTGATAAATATTTAACATTCCATAAGAAAAATCACATGACGGGTTGCTGGTAGACTACGGTTTGAAGAAATGAGGTTAATAAATATCAGATTTCTAAAATTATAAAATGGAGAAATGAATCAATGTTCATGCTTGACCATTATAAGAGTTCAGAGGCAGAAATCCTAGGACAATTTTATTTAGAGAGGTGCTAGTCCTCATTTAACTGAAAAATCCAGTCATGCAAACTATCCCATTCTCTAACCACACTAGGAGACTAAAGTGTTACTGAATATTTCTCCTTCTGATGACCCTGAAGTAAGAGTGCCAAATATAGTAGGAGTGGCCGTGCATAGGGGCCTTAGCTATTCAGAAGAGATCAAAAATCCAACTCTTATATTCCTTCCGCCTTACTCCTTGTAGAACCTGTCCAGTCATAAGGGAGAAAACAAAGAAGCACTAAGAAATGTTCTCTGAATATAAACCAGGTAATTATATAGTAAACATAATGATGTCAGACACTATGAATTTTATTATGTAATTTATTGCATTTTCAGTTTTGTCATTATGTCCACTTTGTACTTAAAGTGAAATCTAGTAAAGTATTAATAAATTATTAAACATTTAGTACTATGTGCCAGGCCCTGTGCTAAGTGCTGGGGATACAGAAAGGTAGAAAACAGTTCCTGCCCTCAAGGAGCTTATAATCTAATGCTAGAGCGGAAAAGGCAAATACCTACAACGCAAGCTATAGAAAGAATTAAATAGGAAATAATTAACAGAGGTAAGGTACTGTAATTAAAGGGGTTGAGGAGCGTCTCCAGTAGAAGGTGGAATTTTAGGTTGGGATTTAAGGAAGTGAGGGAGGTCAGCAGTAGGAGTGGAGGAGGGAGAGCATTACAGATCAGGTATGGGGGAACACCTAGAAAGAACTCCTAGAGCAGAGAGATAAAGTGCCTTGTTCATGGAACAGCCAGGGGACCAGCCTCACTGGATCAGAGTTTATCTCAGGGAGTAAGGTTGACTGGAAAGGTAGGAAGGGGCTGAGTCATAAAGGAATTTGAACACCGGAGGGTAACACGTTACACATTACACACGCGTAGACTGAAGTATGGCATTACGGTGCCCTCTACTGGTTTCCACTAAATATGAAAGTGAGCTTCATTTCCCTAATGTTCTTCACGCATCTAAATTTGAGAGTAGAAAACACACTGGCATATTTAACAGTAATGAAAGTTAGAATATACATACATCTCATACCATATTTTGAAACTAGAGCTAATTAGGAATGATGAAAGCTCACAGCAATGCATAAGTCCAAAATCCTGGTTTAGTATAGTATCTCTCCTTAATTTAAGTGGAGTTGAACAAAAAAAAAATTTTAAGTGCTTTTCACAGGCCACAGGTAATTCCTAAGGTAAGATAACTAAGCAATACTGACTACAAATATCTAGGAACTAGAACAAGGTTTCTTAACCGTTTTTGTGTCTTGGAGCCCTCAGGCAGCCTGGATGAAGTCTAAGGACCCCTTCTCAGAATAATGTTCTAAAATGCATAAAATACAAAAGATTGCAAAAGAAATTCATTATACTGAAATGCAACTATCAAAAAAAAGTTTTTTTAAGTTCACAGATCCCAGGTTAGGAATCAGTGATGGACAGAGTGGATCTAATCTTAAATATTCAAAAGTAGGGCCTTAAAATATTAAGATAAAGACTTTAAATAGAACATGGTATGTGTTGCTATACTTTTTCCATTAATAAAACATAATAAATACTATAAATTATCTCCCAATTATACTAGGTAGATGTGTGCTACAGTGTATAATGCACCTGACCTAGAGTCAGAAAGAGCTCAAAACTAACCTTAGACATTCACTAGCTATGTGACTCTGGGTGTCAACCTCAGTTGCCTTATCTGCAAAATGAGTATAAGAACAGCACCTCTTTCCCCAGGATTCTGTGAGGCTAAAATGAGATAATATCTTAAAGCAATTTACAAACCTGGAAGTATTACGCAGATTCTAGTAAGCTATAATTATTATTTTTATTCCTTGAAGGAGGGAATGGGCAGTACTCATCTTTACTTCAACCATGAGGCCTAGCACAATGCTTTGCATATAAGATAAAGAGAGTGACTAGACTTGTGACCTCACTGGTATGAGGAACTCCCAGAGGAGGTAACTCCCTTTATCAGTGCTGATCAGTATCTTCTCTGTGACTTGGACTCTTAAGAGAATTGTCTAGGGCAGGGTTGTCAAACAGAAACAGAGACCACTAAACCATAAGAATCCATAAGGATCCCTGTGGCCACATATTTACTTGAGACATTCACATATTAACCTTATCTATGTTCTATTGTATTTTAATTTATTTTGCTAAATATTTCCCAATTAAAGTGAGTCTGTCAGCTGGCTACATGTCTGGCACCTCTGGTAAAGTAAAGGGACTTGTCTAGGTTCACACAGTATGTATCAGAGTGGGACTTGAACTAGCTTTCAGTTCAGCTCTCTACTATGTAAATCAAACAACCTCTCTTTATGACTTATATAAATAGCATTTAATATTTATTGAATCTAACCTTTTCACTAAAATAAGTGATGTGATTCTTTTGGAAATGAATACATAATTTTCGAATTTCATCCCCACATTAGTAAGAAAAACCACAGAACTTTAGAGTTCAAAGGGACCTTGGAGATGTTTCACTCATTTTACAGATAAGGAAATGAAAAGCCAGAAAGTTTAATAAACAACTTGCCCAGGTCAAACAGCTAGTCATTTATAAACAACTTGCCCAGGTCAAACAGCTAGTAATTTATAAACAACTTGCCCAGGTCACACACGTAGTTATAGCAAACATGGAAATCAGAATTCTGTTCCTTCCAATATATCATACTGCTGGTTTTTGTTCCAAAAAAACTATTCATATATTTTAAAACCATATAAAAGTGAAAGCAAGTTTCTTCGATTACCAGAATTAATTTTTAACTCCCTATATGCACATAAAATTTCTCAGAACATCTTGATATGGAAACATTTCAGGTAGTAAAAAAAAGTTGAAATGTTTTACAGTTAATATTAAGTATCATTGTTGAGTTCACCCAAGTCATGGAAATGCAAAAATAATTTAAAATATCTTCCAGGGATTACAACAAATCTATATAGCAAAAAATTAAAGAAGTTCAGGTAGAATAACTAGGGAAAAACTATTGTTTCAAATAAAAAAGGGGAGGAAGTGGTTTCAGATTACAATTTTTTTCTGGTTACATTTCCCCAAACAGATCTATTTTTTAAATTTGATTTTTATTATTGAATTAAACTGTATTCTATCTGGATTTGAAATACAAGTTGTCTGTGGTTTTTTCAGGCATATCAAACAAATTAAAAGCAAAAAGGTGGCACAGTGTTTAAAGGTGCTAGGCCTAAAATGGCATAGAATTTCAGAGCTGGAAGGGACTATCTGAGACCCTTGATCCAATATTCTCTTCACAGTTATTAGAAAACTGAATATGAGAAATTAAGCAGCTGGTCTCAGGCAGGAAACAAAAGATGAGCCATGGAATTGACATCAGAACCAAGATCTCCTGACACTCTACACTGAGCTTTCTACTATGTCTTACTTTCTTCCTGCTGCTTGAGGAAAGAGATTGGAGGAAGGCAACGAGTATAATATTTTATAGTCAATTCAACATTTACATGAAAATATTTAGCTATGAATTCACCAAATTCTGACGACTCCTTCTAATGTTGGCAGCAGCACAGCTGAGTGGAAAAAGCAATGAATCTAAGAGTCCTCAGTCTTGATTTCTTTATCTGTTTAACAATTTACTATAAACCTCAAGTAATTTAATTTGGGCTTCAATTTCCTCACCCATCAAAATGTCAGAAATGGACTACAAATTCTCTTTTCTTTCTAATTCTAAACATCTATAATTTTATGCTTTATGGAATAGTACAATCCATAGTTTTGATTATACAATTGAAAAGAAACATTAATTTAAAAATATATATATTTAATATCTTTCCTTACAGTTAAGAGAAGTCCCATAGATGGAATTGTGGCAAGAGAACTCTGGCTCAGGCGTCTCTCTGCCGCTGTGATAAGAAGAGGGCACTGCCTCAGTCTCTATTTTGAGCTTCCAGACATTGTTCCTGGAAGCTCAAAGGTCATAACACATGCAGAATCAAGGCTGGGAAGGAAGCCACAGCTGCTGTTTTGATCAGCTGGCAGGTGTCCTTATCTCCCCCCTTCTGTTATGTGTTTCCAAACATGTGTGCTCTTATCTTCTCCTCCTGCCTTCTGTAAAATTCCATTTTTCTATGCTGATTATGTATTCACATTTTACATAAGAATGCTGAAGTAAATACTTTGGGCTCACTGACTTTTTTTTCTTTCACAGAGATAAGCCTGTGTTCTGAAAATAAATAAAATATGCAGATAACTATCTCTCCTTCGCTAGTACTACTGATGGATACTTGGATAATTTATAACAAAGAACCTCAAAATTAAAAGAGTAGGTTTTCACATTCATATTATGTATTTGATCTATTCTATATTGTACAAAGTATATCAATAACATTTTCTTAGTAATCAGTAATAGCAAATGGCAATTCATAGATGAAGTTTAGTAAAGGAATTCTACTTACCTTTCCAGAACTTCCCCAAGGCTGTCCTACCAGGAGAACTTCCTATAGGATCAGCTTTGGTCAAAATAGTTGATATATTCAGGAGAGGCCCTAATCTGCTAGTGATAGCCTACAAAGGATCAAATCAATCTAAAAATTACCAAGAGGTGCCTATTCCATACTGTCCTCACTACTGAACCTAAAAAGATACTGAATTAACTGCGAGTTAACTATAAAAATTATTCACTATTTTGTTGCCTTCAAATAAAGGTAAAATGAATTATTGCTGGAACACTAACAACTCTGACTTGACTACCACAAACAAATATTAAAATATTAGCTCCCAAATAGGCTATTAACATTTTGATCACTTACTTGATGGCCCATGGACATCTTTGGCATCACCAACATGCTTTTAATGTAGTGTAATTGAGCAGCAAACAAATACAGTCCACAGCAGGAAGAAGCAATACGAATGAATCAGGATAAAAGCATCAGTGAAAGAAAAGGAAAACAGAAATGGTTTTAGTTTCTTTTGCTAAGTAGAAAGCACATACACACCAATCCTAATAATTATAATGTTAAATATTAAGGAGATTTTATATATTTTAAAGATTTTTTTGTTGGACATTATCTCTTTCTCCCCCAAAACAACATGACTATTTCTGGCAGTATTCACTCATTCATTCATTCATTTATTTTAAAAAGAAATTCAATATGGGGATAGAGTGATTAAGGTGTTCCTCTTTAGTAAAACTGCTGAAAATCTCAAACTAATGTTAAGATACAGACCTTTAAAATTAAGTTATACTGTAACCCAAAATTCTTTTTTTTTTTTTAAAGCAATTGGGGTTAACTTGCTCAAGGTTACACGGCTAGTTATTTATTTATGTGTGGGTGATAATTTTCTGAGGCTGGAACTGATCCCGGGTCCTCCCAACTCCGGGGCCAGCGCTCTTACTCACTGTGTCACCTAGCTGCTCCTCAAAATTCTTGTAAATTTGTTTTTTAAAGCAAATCAGAACTGGCAAAATTTTAGTTAGAGTTAAAGAAACTGCCAATAGTTATTCATTCATACATTTGCATTCTTTAAAATGAATAAGTAATAATTCTCTGATAAATATCATCTTCTACACTTTCTTTAAGAAAATGACTGGTTTCATGTGACCAAAAAAATTCAACTTGAAAATATTACTATAGACAGAGCTTTGGGTAACAACTTTATTTGCAACATTTTACATTTTTCTGCAAAGACACAAAAGCCCCAGAAGGAAAACTTCTTACATGGCAACAAAAATGAATGCTATGGTTATAACAATAAAATTGTATAGGTCAGTTGACTTACACATTTTTAAAATTCCATTGTGTATAAAGCACTATATAAAGATGTAAATAGATCTTTGTATAGATTTAGATGGAATTACTGATCTTGAAGGGCATATTATTTAAAGGAGAGAAAACAAAAGCACCAGTAAAAGTGAACCCTAATATGAACACATTGTTCAGTTCAGGTGCTACCTTCTTCAAGATGCTTTTCCTGATTTGCCAAGGTAATAGTTCTCCTCTCCCCTCCCTGCTCCAACTCACCACTGTATTTTTTCTATATATACCCAGGACAGGATGTACAAAAAGCCTCAGTGGGATTTTAAGCTATTCCTTTCTAAATGTAATATAGCATCTTGCACACATGTACCCAGTGTAGTAATGACATAAATATTTCTGTCAACAAGAAATCTTGACACCATTTTACATCTGAAAAAACACTAGTTCTATCATTTCTAGTGAATCAAAGATGATATTCTCAATAAAAGATGATTTGTTAAAAATTTATGTGGCAAAATAAGTGGTACTTAATTCATAAAAAAGGTTTTTTTCACACTTAAATTTTCAAACTCATGAAAAGTGAGTAATTATGAAAATATTCTCAGAAAAACTTTTTGTCATAAGCTTATGATAGGCATCTGATTGCAAACTGTAGGAAAGTAGTTCTTATCTTAATGAGGCATTTTCACGAAAGCAAAGAATTAATCTTAAAGTTATTGAACTTGACCTTCTGCCAGAACAGATAAGCAACCAATTAAATAATAATGTTTTCTCTGTTCAGAGGTTCAACAGACTAGTTGATAAGATTACTGGAAGGTCAGGAAATAATATCAATACAAATGAAATCAAATACAAGACAGGATCTATGAATTTTTCCCCAGAGAAGTCAGTTTTTATATTGCATTAAACGTTTCATGAGAGTTTTTGGTAAAATTGTAATTAGCACTACAAAAGTGCTTAATTTTTTTTTATTTATGTCTAAATAGAAATATCAAAATCATTGTGATTTTGTCAAAGTGTAGGAAATAGTGTGATATAAGTATTGTTTGCTTTGTTTTGTCTATATTGGTTATACATGTCCACCTAGGTCTGTCTAACATGCAGTTTGCTGGGAAGGAAGAACAGATATCTAAAGTCTTCTCCCCCAACTCTCCTCCAAGGAAGACTTGGATTCTTGCCAGGAAAGAAAACAGGAGTTTGGGATCAGAGGTTAACCACTATACTCTCCTCAGAGAGAGGAGGTATAAGACTAGAATTTTATCTATCTGCTTCCTTACTGTTAGTCTAGGGGAAGTAATTTTTAGGTTCAAGTGAATTTAGGTTTAAACGTAAATTTTAGATTCAAGTTACACTCCTGACTGCTATTTCTTAACAGGGAAGGAAAAATCCAATCTATATATTCTAAGCTTCACTCTCTTCCCACCAAATGCCAGCTTCACAATGAACAGTCTAGCAAATATAAAATAGACTCATTTATAAAAACAGATAGCAAACGGAAATCAGACCAAGTATAAAGAGAATATATATCAGGCAACACATAAAGTAAATGAACTGCCCCATTGGGAGAGGGAATATAGGGGAGGGAGAAGCAAAAAAGAATGAGAGAGAGAGGGAGAAAGAGGGAGGGGGGGAGAGAGGGAGAGAGGGAGAGAGAGAGAGAGAGAGAGAGAGAGAGAGAGAGAGAGAGAGAGAGAGAGAGAGAGAGAGAATCTGCCTGTGTGAGTCCCAAAGGTAAATTCCTCTAAACCTCCAATGTAGCAAGCTGAAGACAAGAGATATGATAGATACTGCCAGCTCCTCTACTTATCAACTTCTTCCCATATTTCTCTCTTTAGGGACCTGCAGAGTTTGGAAAGGTTCGTTTTTCTCTCTCTTGTCGCCAGCTATCACCAACTGACTGCCCCTAAAATAGGTGCACTGAGTAATCAAAATCCAACAATGAAGAAAGAATCCCTCCCATGCACTTCAGTCCTTTTAGCCAAGGGTTACAAAAATAAAATACGCACTTCAAACTGTCACATTCAAACATGGCATTTTTTTTAATCAACTTACCCCTGAAGTACACTAACATTCAGCTACTACAATTCTATTTTCTTAATTTTCAATCAGTTGAGAATGTCCCGTTATTCTCAGGAAAATTTTGAAGGATCCAAAATAAGAACACAATGTTACCAATATATTCTAAACCAGTGGCAAGACAACAAACCAACTAAAAGTTACATGTGAACATGTAACTATACTTGTAAGAGAATATGGGGGATTATAAATTTTTATTACTTGAGGTAAGAGAAATGTAGGAAAAACAAGCTACTAACAGTATTCATGATTTGAATCTAAGTCTTAGAAAACAGAAGGGTTTTATGCATAAGAGTAAAGTGAGTCACTGATTACTGAGAGGGAAGTTCTGATTTGAACCAATGAAACTGGCTGGCAATGCTCAAAGAAACTAGAGAGAACTGAAGACACATCAAGGGTGGAAAAACCAGCTTTCTCAGAATTACATGAATAAATTGGCAATAGAAGAGACAGAAGAGAGAAAGACATCAGGTGCTAGTTCCTTCTTAGCAGCATTAACACTGAAGCTCATTGGATTTATTGTCACCTACAGCTTGAGAGAGATGAATGCTCTCAAAAGGGTATGTTGCTCTTTGCTGCTCGATAGTTAGAGAAGGAAAAGAAAAATGGGGAAAAGCAGGTTTTACAGCTGATCTGATGTTGGATCAAGCTGGCTGATGGAGGATGACTGGACAACAAAGAATGCTCATGATTTAGAAAGAACTGGCTGGGCTGGGCTGTTAGGACAACCAATAGAACCAGTTTTGCATTTTTTTTTTTGGCTGAATGGAACTGCTAGCTAATACAACAGCAGTTAACTGTGATGTCACAAAAATGTGGTCCATTATTGAATACAGCTAGTAAAGAAAAAAAAAGAAACAAAATCTTTTTTGTTTCCTAATACTTCCTTCATCAATGACGTCCTCAATTTGTGTATAGATGACTCAAAGACTGTATAGCTTAGACAGAAAACAGTCATCTAGGAGATGACCGTGAGTTGATTTAAATATGTTGAATTTGAAGGGTTGAAATCATATCTAACTGGAGCTGGTAAAACCAAGGTTAAACACACAGAAGTGTAATGGAAACCATAGCATTGAGATCACAATGAGCAAGAAGAAGAGGTGGAAAAAGGAAGGGAAGAAACATCCAAACATAGAAAGAAGGAGAAATTAAAGGAAGAAACCAAAAGGTAAGGGTAAAAGATATCAAGAAAAAGTTAGATCACAGAAGGCAAGAGAGGAAAGAATTTAAGAGGAAATTAAGGTTCAACGACATGAAAAGATAAAATACACAAAGGATAAAGACTGAATAAAAGCTACTGTATTTATATTTTATGCAATAAAATTACTGACATGAATTGTCAGTGTTTCTCCTTTAGAAATTTATTAGCAACTGAATGGCTTCATGTTTACAAAATATGAATAAAATTAAAAGAATATTGACCCTAACCATTAATTTTCACAAAACATCCTCCTTATGTAAGAAATAAAATGCAAAATTTGCAGTTGCCCATCATTAGCAATTATAATTTAAAAACCCTCAAAAAAGCAGATCTTCTAGCTATTTTTCTTCTTAAAACATTCTTCTTCTTAATTTTTGTTAAACTAATGTGATTTAAAAATGAAATTACCTATAGCTCAATATCAAAATAAACCCCAACCTATTTACAATAACTAAAGAGCCATTTGGACTCTTAAAACATTCAAGATGTGCATGTAGGTTTGCATATACTTTTTGTTGCTATGCAGAAATAATCTTAATCCATCTATAGGCTTTGATTATTTTCCCCTTAGCATCTAAATTCAATAAGCTCACTTGCTTAGAAGACTTAATTTATGTAGTAATTTAATTTTCCTAAAAGTAATAATAATTTTAAACATAAAATTAGAGACTAGTGTTATCTCTCAGTGTATCAGTTGGCAAAATAATTTATTTAAAGAAGGGAAAGAGCTCAAAGATGCACTGCAGGATACTAGATCTTTAAAAAAAAACAACACTGGGGCATCAGTATTTTAGTGGTCATGTGAAAAGTTTTAAAAGAACTTTAAAAGAACACAATGTTCAGAATCAAACAACTTGAATCCTCATCACAGCTCAGTCACTACTTTACCTAGGCAGTTACATAGTGAGAATACTAGATTTGAAATCACTAAGACCTGAGTTTGAATCCAGCCTCAGACACTAGCTGTCTAAACTTAGACATGTCACTTAACAACCCCTAGCCTCAGTTTCCTTCTCTATAAAATGAGGATACTAATAGCATCTACCTCAAAGAGTGGCTGTCACAATTAAATGAGATAATACATGGAAAGCACTTTTGCAAACCTTCAAGTGCTATATAAATGCTAGCTGTTACTGTTATCTTTATTATTTATTACCTATGTGTCATGGATAATCACTTAACCTCTGGGCTTCTCTTTCTCATCTGTAAGATGGAAGCCTGGACTAATTTTGTGTCAGCATAGGCCTGCCTGTTTCTGTACAGCATGAGAGCCCAGAATGGCTTTTACATTTAAAAAAAAAAGTCTTACTATTTTTAAAAACATAAAAACCATTCTTAGTTCAAAGGCCACACAAAAGCAGGCAGACCTCCAGCTATAGTTTGTCCATCTCTGAACCAGACGATTTCTAAAATCATTTCCAATTCTAAATTCTATGATTCTAAGATGATCTCAATGACCATCTCAGTCCTCATTCTTTTTACCTCTCTGTAATATTTCATTTTGTTGATTAGTCATTTCAGGGGTATCTAACTCTCTGTGACCTCAGTTGGGTTTTCTTGAAAAAGATACTGGAGTGGTTCACCATTTTCTTCTCCACCTCATTTTACAAATGGTGGTACAGTGAATAGAGCACCAGCCCTGGAGTCAGGACCTGAGTTCAAATCCGACCTCAGACACTTAACACGAAAACTAGCTGTGTGATCTTGGGCAAGTCATTTAATCCCAATTGCCCTCAAAAAAAAAAACCCTGAGGCAACCAGAGTTAAGTGACTTACCTAGGGTCACACTGCTAGTATCTGAGGCTACATTTGAACTCAGGAGTCTTCCTGACTTCAGGTCCAGAGTTCTATCCACTGCATCACCTAGCTGCCCTATCATTTCATACAGTTGAACAACTTCTGAAATTCTTTTATCAACTAACAAGCACATGTACATTGTGCTAGATGCTGAGCTTACAATATATCAGCAAGAATAAAAAATGTTCAAAATGAATAGACACAGGAAATATGTAAGATACAGTGTTTGGGGGATGGGGAGGTGGAGACAATAAGAACTGGGGGAATAAGGAAAGCCAGAGGCAAGGAAAGAGAACATTTTAGCTTCACCTATATGATAGTTAGGTGGCTCAGTGGATAGAGTGCTAAGCCTGGAGTCAGGAAGACCTGAGTTCAAATACAGCCTCAGTGTGATCCTGGGCAAGTGACTTAACTTCTGTTTGTTTTCACACACTGGAGAAGAAAATGGCAAACTATTCTAGTATCTTTGTCAAGAAAATCCCATGGACAGCACTGACATGCTATGGTCCATGGGGTCAGGAAGAGTTGGATGCAACTCAATGACTGAAAACAATGTGATCAAAGTTCTTAAAACAACAACAACAACAACATGTAAATATTTGTATATGCATAGATAAATACAAAACATACGGGATATGGGACTGGATATGTACTGGACCTGGGTAAAAGGAACTCTTGAGGAAGAACTTCCCTCTTCCAATGCAAGACAGTACTTTATCAGCAACTTATAATTAGAGAGCTGCCTAAAGCAGAGTTGTCACACTTAGAAAACTCCAATGGTGAGCCACATTAAAATGTAATTGGCAGGGGCGGCTAGGTGGCGCAGTGAGTAGAGTGTTGGCCCTGGAGTCAGAAGGACCTGAGGTCAGATCCGACCTCAGACATTTAACGCACACAAACAAAAACCTAGCCGTGTGACTTTGGGCAAGTTACTTAACCCCAATTGCCCTCCAAAAAGCAAAAAAAAAAAAAAAGTAACTGGCAAATGTTTAACAAAATAAATAAAAATCTAATATAAAATGTTGCTCTGTGGTGTGTGTGTGTGTGTGTGTGTGTGTGTGTGTGTGTGTGTGTGTGTGTGTGGTTTTCTAAGTCAATGCAAGGATGACCTACAAGGAAGGATTGACACCACTTGCCTACAGCACTGAGAAGTAACCTGACTAGAGTCACAAAGCCAGTATATAACAAAACTAGGACTTGAACTTAAAGATTTTATGCCTTGAAGACTGGCTCTCTATTCTCTACACTACATTCCATCTCATATAAAATGGATACAAAATAAATATAAAGTGATTTGAAGGAAAAGGCACTAGCAGCTGAGATCAAGAAAGACTTGGTGTGGTAAGTGGCACTTGAGCTGAGACCTAAAGGCACAGCTCCACTAAACTAGGCACAGTGGCTCAAGAGAAGTGAGGAAAGGGATAGACCAGCTAACATTTTCAAAGTTCTTAGGATCTACCCTTGATCTTAATCTGGAACGGGGTGTTGAGAAGCAAGGAAGAATATGTGGTGAGCACAGAGTGGTGACTAAATGTGTAAGCCAAGAGCAGATTTAGAGCTGGGAGGAACTTTATATTTTGCCCATGGGAAAAATGAGTTGGGACTTGTAAAGAGACTTGCCTAAGGTCATACAAATAATGAGTGGCAAAACTGGGATGTGAATATAGGTCTTCAGACTCCATATTCAGTCTTCTTTCTACTCAGCAAGGCACCTCTATCATCATAGAACACTGTGAGCTGAAAGACAAGACACTAAAGATACAGAACGACAAGATGTAGGTTCAAATCCTACCACTGAAGCCTATTATTAGCTCTGTGGCCCTCAGCACATCCCTTCACTTTTCTACACTTTCACCTCCTTATCTATAAAATTAGACTAAGAACTTCTGAAGCCCTTCCAGTTCTAGACTTGTCATCTTTTTTTTAAGCCCTCCTTGAGGACTCTAAGCACACAAATCAACCCCATACTGGGAAGTAGAGTGGTATGATCAGACCTGTGCTTTAGGAAAATCATTATGCTGTGGAGAACAGACTGGAGTAGGAAATAACTTAAGGCAGGAAGCCCAAATAGGGGTCACTGCAATAGACACTGCAGGAGAAAAGTGACGGGGGCCAGAACTGCCATGGTAGCCATATGACTAGAGAAAAGGTAATGGGTGTCATAGATGCTGTGGAAACAGAAAGGATAATATACAGTAAGAGACCACTTTTTATAAGGTGTAAAAGAATAATCAAGGATAAAAACAAGTCTGAAAACCTAGAAGGCTGGAAGAATGATAGTACCCTGTACATAAAGATGAGCTGTTTTGAACTGACTGAACTTCTGATGGCTTTGGAACATCCAGTTTTCATTCCAAGTTTCAACTTCAACAATTTAAGTTCAATTCAACTTCAGTTCCAAGTTGAATCAGTTTCAATTTGAACATTCAATTTCAAAAGGTAGCTGGTGTTCAGGGGAGAAATGAGAATAGTCTAGATGTAGATGTAGATCTACAAGTCATCAGAAAGGAGATGATACTTAAACCCATGGGGTCTGATAAGGTCACCAAGAGAGAGAAGAGAAGGCCCAGGAAAGAGCATTTTGTTATACCCACAGCTAGAGGGTATGGAGACTGAGAAGGAGTGGTCACACAGGAAAGAACAAAGTGTCAGGAAATGCAGAAAGCATAGAGTATATCCATGAAGAGAGGGTGGCTGAGAATGTTCACTGTCACAGAGAAGTCAAGAATTATAAGATTGAGAAAAGGTCATCAGACTGGGCAATTAAGAGATTACTTGGAGAAAGCAGCTTCCATTGCATTTTGAGCATGGAAACCAAAGAGCAAAATTCAGGAATGAAAAGAGAGCATGTGGAAAAGAGAATGAAAAGAGAGCATGTGGAAACAAGTGAGGACAGTTTTTTTCCCTCTGTTTCAACTGTGCCAAAACTGTTAGTGCCAAAAGCTAGACTAATAAACTGAATTCTGATGGACAATGGAAAAAAAAGAATTCCAGAGATTAAAGTCCTCTGTAAACATCCTGTGCCTACCTTAAAAAGTTCAAACACAGACTCTGTCTCTAAGTTCCCAAAGGACAGGGACTATTCCACTTTTCTCTTTGTACCCACAGAATCTAACACAATATCTGGAACACATTAGGTATTTCATAATTGATTAATTTTTTATATTGTATTTTTCCCCAATTACATGTTACAAAGAATTTTTAACAATTTTTTTCAAGTTTTGAGTTCCAAATTCTATCTGCCCTCCCCCCATCCTTGAGATGGTAAGCAATCTGATACATGGTATACATGTGTAATCATGTAAAACATTACCATATTCATTATTTGTGGAAGAAAACTTAAAACTAAAAATAAAGTAAAAAATAGTATGCTTCGGTTTTATTCAGATGCCAACAGTTCTTTCTCTGGATGTTGATAGCATTTTTTATCATGAGTCTTTTGGGATTGTCTTAGATCACTATTATTGCTGAGAAAAGCTAAGTCATTCACAGTTGTTCATTATATAATATTGCTGTTACTGTGTACAATGTTTTCCTGGTTCTGCTCATTTCACTCTGCATTAGTTCATGTAAGTCTTTCCAGGTTTTTAAGTTTTCTGAAATCACCCTGTTCACCATTTTTATGCACAATAATATTCTATTACAATCATATACCACAACTTGTTCAATCATTCCCCAATTGATGAACATCAATTTCCAACTGTTAGCTACCACAAAAAGAGCTGCTATAAATAATTTTGTACAAATAGGAGTTTTCTCTTTTTTAAAAACTCCTTGGGATATATACCTAGCAGTGATGTTGTTGGATCAAAAGTTATGTACAGTCTTATAGCCCTTTGGGCACAGTGCCTAGTTGCTCTCCAGAATGTTTGGATCAGTTCACAACTCCACTACTCATGCAAAGTGTCCCTCTTTTCCCACATTCCTTTCACCTTTTATCATTTTCCTTTTCTGTCATATTAACCAATCTGATACAAGTGAGGTAGTACCTCAGAGCTATTTTGATTTGCATTTTTCTAATCAATAGTGATTTAGGACATTTTATTAACTGATTTGTCTGAAAAGTGCCTATTTGTATGCTTTGACCATTTATCAATTGGGGAATGACTTGTAGTCTTATAAAATTTGATTCAATTCTCTATACACTTCAAAAAATGAGGCCTTTATCAGAGATAACTTTCCTTCTAATTTTGTTTATGCAAAAACTCTTTAATTATATATAATCAAAATTATCCATTTCACATTTCATAACATTCTCTGTATCTCATTTGGTCCTAAATTCTCCCCCTATTCATAGATCTGACAGTAAACTATCTATGCAATTACCCATTTCATACAAATTATCCATTTCACATTTCATAATGTTTTCTGTATCTTGTTTGGTGCTAAATATTCCTCCCCTATCCCTAGATCTGACAGGTAAACTATCCAAACTCTCTTAATTTACTTATAGTATCACCCTTTATATCTAAAGCATCTACCATTTTGACCTTATCTTGGTATACAGAGTGAAATGTTGATCTATACCTAGTTTCTGCCATTCTATTTCTCTGTTTCACAGCAATTTCTGTCAAATAATGAGTTTTTGTACCAAAAGCTTAGATCTTTGGGTTTATTAAACATTAAATTACTATAGTCATTTTTACAACGTATTGTGTACTTAATCTATTTCACCGATCTAGCACTCTGTTTCTTAGCTAGTAACAGATTGTTTTGATTACTACTTGATAGTAAAGTTTGAGATCAGGTACAGCTAGGCCACTTTCCTTCACATTTGTTTTCATGAAGTCCCTTGATATTCTTGACCTTTTGTTCTTTCAGATGAATTTTAGATGGCTTTTTTCCATTTTTTTGTGCTTTTTTTTATCAAGCTGTTGACTCACTTTTCATTATTTTCATTTATTTTCCCAATATTTCTCCTACTTCTCTTATTTGCTATTTAAAATCCTTTTTGAGCTCTACCAGTAGTTCTTTTGAGGCCTAAGACCAATTTGCATTTTTCTTTGAGGCTCCATACATAGCCATTTTGACACTGTTATCCCTCTTCTAAGTTGGTGACTTGATCCTCCCTGTCACCATAGTAGCTTTTTATAGTCAGGTTTGTTTTTTTGTTTTTGTTTTGGGTTTTTTGCTCATTTTTCTGTCTATTCTGCAACTTTTGACTTTATGTAAAAGTTGGGCTTTGCTCCTGGAGTAGAAAGGGAACTGTCTGTCCCAAGTTTCTTGGGACTTGGGGCCTTCCTTCTGGCTTATGCCACCCTGCTGCTAACTTGCACTGTAAGGGAAGGGAGGGCTGTGTAGGTTCCTACTGGCTTGCACTGGGGGGCAGAGCTTCACTGTTGACCTGTAGTGGCAGTGGGGCTTCTCTACTGCTCTGCACTCAGGCTCATGAACTATAACCCCTTAATTGCCAAAACAAGTGGAATTTTCTCAATGGTCATCTTTCTTGACTTTTCTGTAGTTTTCTACTCTATCAATCATCCTTTTCTCCTTTCTTTTTTCCTCTATGTCTTCTGAATACTCCTCTCACTCCCAGTCTACCTACCTAATCAGTCCTCTGCTGCCTGTCCTGGGCCTTATTCTCTTTTCACTATATAATATTATACTTCAAGATCTTATTAGCTCCCATGTATTCAATTATCATCTCAATTTGAATATATTTGTCTAGCCCTATCTCTCCTGATTTCCCGTTGCATTTCCAGCTGCCTGTTAGACACCTCAAACTTGAAGTCTTATAGACTATTTAAACTCAACATGTCCAAAACTGAGCTTATTATCCATCCACACCCCCCCAAACATTCTCCCTTCCTGTCAAGGATATCATCATCCTCCCAATCACCGTCAGGTTTGGAATCAAGGTGGTACCCTCAATTCCTCACTTTCTCTCTGATATTTCCCACATTCAATCAGTTGCCTTGTCCTGTCATTTCTACTTTCATATCACTTCTCATACACACAACCCCTTTTCTCCTCTGACACTGCCATTACCATGATATAGGTTCTTATCACCTCATGCCTGGACTACTGCAATAATCTGCTGGTCGGTCTCTTTCTCAAGTGTCCCCCATTCCAGTCCATTTTCTATTCAGCTGTCAAATTGCACTACCACCATCATTCAGGAACCTCCAGTGGTTCTGTATTACCTCTATAAAACCAAAAATCTCATTTGATTTTTAAAGTCCTTCATAACCTGGCCACTTCCTACACCTTTCCAGACCACAGCTACTGAAGAACCAGAAAGTTCTATCAAAGTTCCTGAAACTGTCAAATAGTTCAACATCAGAAAATGATATCATTTTATCTGTGAAAACCGCATTAAAGAAGAAGTATTAACATCTACTTTATTGCTGCACCCTAAAGACCATGGGATCTTTCCACTTGATTTGCAGCTAAAACTTTCTGTGGGTATTGTCATCCACTATTACAATATGAGTTCCTTGAGAGCGATTACTAATTTTTTTTTCATTTGTATCATCAATTCTTAGCACAGTACTATGATATAGCAAGCCCTTGATAAATGTTATTCATTCATTCACTAAGCATTTTACTTACTCATCCCCATGTTCTCTGTTATTCACTCACACTGGCCTTCCTCAAACAAGACACTCCATCTCTCGATTCTGAACATTTTCACTGGCTGTCTCCTCCTCCTCCCTTCCCCATTCCTGAAACTCTCATTTCCGCCTTCTGGCTTCCCTGGTTTCCTCCAAGTCTCAGATAAAGTCCCAAAACTTTCATGCAGTAAGAGACCTTTCCCAATCCTCCTTTCATGCTAGTGCCATCCCTCTGAAGTTACCTTCTATCTATCCTGTATACAACTTGTTTGTACAAAATTATTTATGTGCTGCCCCTACATTAGACTGTGAGGTCCTTAAGAATATGAACTGGTAGGGGCAGCTAGGTGGCGCAGTGAGTAGAGCGTCAGCCCTGGAGTCAGAAGGACCTTAGTTCGAATCCGACCTCAGACACTTAACGCATACACAAACAAAAACTTAGCTGTGTGACCTTGGGCAAGTTACTTAAGCCCAATTGCCCTCCAAAAAAAAAAAAAAAAAACAATATGAACTGGTTTTTGCCTTTCTTTGCATCCTGAGCAGTTACTCGAATATAGGAGTCTCTTAAAAAATGTTTGTTGACATGACTTCCTCAGCTCAAACTACCACTTTGTGGAATGCTCAGATCATGCTTTCTTCATTACTGGCTCTACTCCTCATCCTCCTAAATATTCTACCATTTCACCAGCAGCCTCCTCCCTAAAAGTACTAAGTTCCATTCTCCTGACTGTTAAGTCTCTGGTCTGGACCATCATTTCAGGCGACACCCAGGCCAGTCTCCCTTCACTCCTGGCTAGACTCCTCTCTCTCCCAATTTCTCAACCTTCTGGCCAGCAGCCTTACCCTCACCCAGGTGGCCTTTTCAATACCTATACTACCTGCCAGTTTTTATGTGTTATCTTCCCTTGTTAGCATGTAAGCTTCACGACTGCACAGTCTATCTTTTTGTTTGTCTGTGTATCTGTATCCTCAGAGCTTGGCACAGAGTTTGGAATATAATAAGTGTTTAACAGAAGCAATTAGGTAGCACAGTGGATATAGCACTGGGCCTGGAATAGGGAAGACCTGAATTGAAATTTAGCCTCGGACACTTTTTAGCTATGTCAGATAGGCAAGTCACTTAACTGGTTTACCTCAGTTTCCCAAAATGTAGAGGGGAATAATAATAGCATCTACCTTCCAGGGTTTTTATGAAGATCAAATGACATAATATTTGTAAAGCACTAAATATAGTCCCTAAAACATAGTAGGTACTTGATAAATGCCTATTTTCTCTCTCCATTAATGACTTTCTCTATGCCTATAAACATGCTTAAATCTGTAACCTTGAGAAATCGTTCATTTAACCTGTTAACTCATCAATGGTATCATATTAGTCTGCCTTTCACTATAAACCTTCAACAAATGAGTTTATACTTGATACCTCCCTCTTCTTTCTACTCATTCTCAAACTCCTGTAGTCTACATTTCCAATCTTTAAAAGATCTCTAATGAAACTTTTTTTTTTTTCAAAAACCATGTCCCAATCAAAGAGCCTCCAAATCACCAAAAAGACGGCCTTTTCTCATTCCTAAGCTATTATACCAGGGGTGGGGAACCTGTGGCCTTGAGGCCACATGTGGCCCTCTAGGTCCTCAAGAATGGCCCTTTGAATTCCAACTTCACAGCACAAATCCCCCTTAATAAAAGGATTTGTGTTGTAAAACTTAGACTCAGTCAAAAGGTCACACCCAAAGACCTAGAAGGCCACATATGGCCCCACTGTAGCTTCTCCACCCTGTTTATATCCTGCTTTTAACACCTGACACTATGGCCACTCCTTTCCTCAAATCTCTTCCCTTGGTGTCTTCAACAACTACACTGTCATAGAAACCTTCACCTTTCTCAGACCTTTCTATCTTTCCCTGTTTTTCTACCTGTCCCATAGATAAATATGGTGTCCACAACTAAAGAAAGATTCCCTGGTAAGATTATCTTTTTAAACTTTCAATTAACTTTATATACATGACTCCTATATCTATGCCTCTAGCTATGAACTCTATTCTAAACTTCATTCTTGAATCTCAAATGTCAGCTAATTCTCCACCAGTATGCTCCACAATCAATAAAAATTCAATGTGCTGAAAGCCAAACTCATTTTCTTTCCCCTCAAAATAACCTCCATTCAAATTCAACTTCAAGCTCTTAAATTCTATGAATAAGATGTAATGAAGCTTATCTTAAGAAAGGAATTTGATTGAGTCAATATCGGGCAGTTCCTAATCTATGTCTAAAATTGAAACCAAAATTTCCCTTTGAACCTGACCTTTCTGTGGATTTCCTTCGTTCCTTCTTTTTTTTTCTTTCCTTCCTTCCTTCCTTCCAATTTCTATTATTAGTACCACCACCATCCCTATCAGGATGCTGAAAATCACAGTAATCTTTGACTGCTTCTTCATCCTCTATGTCATATCAGCCACAAAATCCATTCTATTGTTCCTCTGCTTCTATTTCTTCCCTTTCTCAATGGTACTAAATTAATTCAGTCTCAGGATCACATATTATAGATTTAATGCTGGAAAAGTTCTTTGATTATCTAGTCTAAGCTCCTCTCCGTCCCATTTTATGGATAAGGAAAATGAGGTCCAGAAGTTAAGGGACTTATCCAAGGTCACACAAATAGGAACAGAGCTATGATTTGGATCTAAGTCCTCTAACTCATAATATTCTTTCCATTGCACGCTGCCCCTTTCTAATTGGTCTCCCTATACTCAGTCTCTCCCCACTCTAATCTAGCCTGCATATAGCTAGCACTAATTTTCCAAATTGTCACTCCATGTGATTCCCCTGCTCAAAATCCACCAATGGCACCCAACTACATATATGACAAAACTCAAGCATCAACACTACACTCAACAATATACTCTACTAATCAAGAGCCTCTACAATCTTACCTCAACTAGTCTATCTTGCCTTATCTCCCAATGTTCCCTCACATAAACTTCATTTTCTTGCAAAACTGTTTCAATTGTCATTATCCAAATGCATCTAGCATTTCCCCACTATCAAGCTTCTGCTGAGTCCTGGTCATCTGATATGGCCCCCTCACTGTGTTCAATGTGAGATCTTTTCTTTGTGTTTCACTGGAACAGCCACTGAAAACTTATTACCTCCATGCTACCACAGTAGAGACTGGTCCCTATACTTACACTTCTAATCCTAGTTAGCTGCCATATTTATGATAAGCTGAAGCTGCCTTTTGGAAGACAAGGCGTCCAAACTCCTAATTTTACAGATGAAGAAACTAAGAGATGGAGAAGTTAGGTGATTTGCACAAGGGCACATAGGTAAGCAACAGCAGGGCTACAATTCCATCTCAGGTTTTCCAATGCCAAATTCATTGTTCTTTCCACTGTGCTAAATTATCTATCTTTAGATTTATTCTTTGACCAGTAAGATGACATAACTGCCTCTCACTACTAGCTTTTCTCAAGACCATATATGGCCCTGTTTGCCACTTTCTTAATGCACTTTTCATATTATTTTCCATCAGTTACCTGTATATGTGTCTTATCCCCCATCTGATAATAAACCTGCAAAGATGATGACTATATTATATACAAACTTTGTATTTTTTCCATCCTCTGCTCCCAGTGCCTAGCATATAGTTCTTTACATATAAGTAATTTAATTAATGGCTGCCTAAATGAATCAATAGTAAATGTACCTTGACTTATTTTTCCTCAAGTGTTCTGATGCCTTTCTACTGATCAAACCAGTTCTCTCACTAGTGTCGTTATATACAGATTAATACACAAACATACTTGTGTGTATATGCATACACACACATACATATATAAATACAAGCACTCTACAAAGATAGTCTGGTTTTATTTTTAATAATGATCAATGACTTGCATGTAACAAGGCTCTCGGTTAAGGGTTGGATCTGCAGCCTATGATTATGATACAAAGATAAGAGAATTCATGATTTCATCCTCATTATCATCTGTTCTAACTATGTGAGCTAACCAGTCATGCAAAAATCTATCTACTAAAAAGATATCAAAAAGTTTTAGGCCTCAAATGAAACTGGCTGAGGATCATGTGATCAAGTCTCAGTATCTATGGAAGGTGAGAATTGAGAAACAGGTTACCCAAGACAGCTTAAGTCCCACATACATAAATATTTCAGTAAATGGAGGCCAATCTTATACATTGCGGTAAACAATTCTGTTTTACAGTCTGAAATAAGAGCTTATCTTATTTTGAATTTTATTTTGGTCTTCTCTTTACATGGACACATGAGACTGAATACTATCTAGCCCAACTCAAGACACTGCCTCTGCTTACTACCGTATCACTCATTAAGGATATCACCCTACACAAGATCAAACTACCACAGGCAACCTGCTAATATCATCTTAACTTTATTTTCCCCATCCGTATACTAAGTTAGAAAAACTAACTTCATGAATTAGCCACACAAGAAAACAGAATATAATATAAACTATTTCATTTGTTATATATTGTTCGAAGGCATATTATAAAATATATAATAAAAACTAAGTGTTAGATGAAGTTTTCTATAGAACATTAACTTTTACATTTCCTGAGATTTTAATTTGTAATTATTCCTTTTTCATTAATAAAGACCATCTTCCTAATGTATTCTAGTAAAACAGACTAGGTACAGTATGTGTAGAGGTTTGACACTGAGAACGGAAAGAAAATCAAGATGTCAAAGAGCTAGGTCATGCAAAAGCATCAATAGGAATAGCTATCACAAAGAAAGGAAACTGGCACTTGTTCTGCTCTTATTTTGAGGCAGCACAGAGGCACTATGGAGAGTGCTGGGCCTGGAAGCAGAAAGACCTGAGTTCAAACCTAACCTCAAATACTTCGTAGCTGTGTGATTCTGGGTATATCACATAACTTCTCCTTGTTTCAGTTTCCCCACTTGTAAAACGGAGATAATACCATCCACCTCACAGAGCTGTTGTAAGGATCAAATGAAACAGTATTTGTAAAGTGCTTAGCATACTGTCGACACAGAGTAGGAACTAAGTTTATACCCTTCTCTTCTGGTATGATAATCTAAAATCTCAAGTGCCCATAGGATGAATGGATGATTTGGGGTGGGGGGAATGATGTTTTATGTGGAAAGAATGCTTTATTGGGAGTTTTCAGACCTCTTCAATTTTCTAGCTGTCTGACCCCAGGGAAGTCAAAATCTGTTAGGTTTCAGTTTCCTCATATGTAAAATTAAATAGATAGGTTCTCTTTCATCACTAACATCTCATAATTCTAAATCTAATTTCAGCTTGCCAGAAGGGTTCATGCTAAAACAAGGTAATGGTTGGAGATAAAAAATAAAAATAAAGAGATTAAGTCTGATTATTTTTCCAGATCTTCAAAAGTGTTTCAATTTTGGTGGCCAATAAGGATCTACACCATCACCAATTAATAGAAAAGCAGTTCTGATATCAAAATTTTGCTCTGTTTGGATATTTGTTCAGATGCCTTTCTGTAAATAATTTTTGAGAATAAGAAGCAAATAATTCTTCAAAAAAGATACTTTGTACTATTAAAAGGGAGCACTAGGAAATTTTATATACTATAAAATGGAATTGTTATTAATGGCTTCAGGTATGAATAATTAATAAAATGCATCAGGTTAATCATTTATTTTAATATGAATCTTCATGAATATAAAACTATATGAGAAACCACTATAGGTGGTTTAAATATCTATATATGTAATATACATACCCAAAGATTAAATGTCATCTGCCTTTTTCTAGAAGTGTATAATGTATATAATGTGTATAATGTAGTTTCAAACCACTTTCTTTTCTTAGAATATTTACTATTACAGAGTTATGGGAAGATGCTATTCCATCACATTACTTTCTTTAAAATGCTCTCACATTTAGATATAATTAAACAAGTAAATGTGCTGAAAGTCAGTTGGAGAGGCTGGTCCCGAAACAATGAATATACCTCTCATTCTATTCTTAAGCAGCTTTCTTATGGTACTCATACATTTTACACAAAGGATTCTTCAAGAGAAGAAAAATGTAAATCCTTGATAATGGGATATTGACATTCTCATCCCTTCAAGTTTAACTCTCTACCCCTATCCTTATATGTGCTAGGAAATGCTTCCATACACCCTGAAAAATAATGAAAACTTCTCCCAAGAGCTGCAAAAACTTCAATTTAACTAATTTTCATGTTTTAAAAATCAAAGATTGCCGTCTAAAGATTTTCACCCTTGGCAAACAGTAAGTGGGAAGCTTCCTTCTAAAAAACCATGACACAAACAGAATTCAAATTGAAGAGCTTTTAGAGATATTATCCTTTGAAAATTATACTGGCCAGAAAAACGTATTCCATAAAAACTAGAATTATTTCTTTTTTAAGTTTAACGTGCTATTTATATGTTTAACAAGAATGAATAAAAGAATAAGAAGGGGGACGGCTAGGTGGCGCAGTTAGTAGAGCCTCGGCCCTGGAGTCAGAAGGACCTGAGTTCAGACACTTAACTCACACACAAAGAAAAACCTAGCCGTGTGACCTTGGGCAAGTTACTTAACTCAAATTGCCCTCCAAAAAGCAAAAGAAGAAGAAGAAGAAAGAAGGAAGAAAAGAAGGAAGAAGAAGGAAGAAGAAGGAAGAAGAAGGAAGAAGAAGGAAGAAGAAGGAAGAAGAAGGAAGAAGAAGGAAGAAGAAGGAAGAAGAAGGAAGAAGGAAGAAGAAGGAAGAAGAAGGAAGAAGGAAGAAGAAGAAGAAGAAGAAGAAGAAGAAGAAGAAGAAGAAGAAGAAGAAGAAGAAGAAGAAGAAGAAGAAGAAGAAGAAGAAGAAGAAGAAGAAGGTGGTAAGGGACTGGGGAGGGGATGTAGAGAAGTTTAACAGAGCAGGACATCTAAAGAGAAATACCAATTATTTCTTTGAAAAAATAACTATAACTATTTATCATGAACAAAGAAACAACTCCATGTGAAGTGTCTAGATTTAGGAACTATCTTGCTAGCATTAACATTAATATTCTCAAAAGGTTCAGCACACAGCTACATTACATCTGGTGAGACTGAAAATCTGCTTTTCAAAGACAGCTTAGAAGTTCATATGTTTTCCCTATAATAATTGTTTTAGATACTGGGAGTCTTTTTCTCTTTATAGATCTCCCCTTTCACTTTTACAGCTGAGTTATATACATTCTTCTGTCAAGCTCCCTAGAATATGAATACTTTAAAGCCAGGAAATAAAGAGATAAAAATAAAAAGGGACCATATCAGATTATCTGAACAAGTTTCTTAAATCAGAATTGGATTTTGAGAGATGAGATCCAAAAAGGAAAGTTTTCCATTTTAAGATATAGTGTTTGGGGCTGCTGTCAGAGCCTAAAATGTGTAAACTCCCACTACAACTAATTATTATTGTAGCCATAATAACAAGTTATTGGTACTCTCAATATCCTAAAATTATTCCATATTTATTTATCTGTGTTAATACTGTATCTTCTAGTAAAACGTAAGCTCCTTAAGAACAGAAAGCAATCCTTTTGTCGTTACACCCCCAGCATTAGTCACCTTGTTCTCAACATAGCATATCCCTACCACCTGAACAGCAATTTTTAAAAAGAAATTATAGGAGCAGAAAATGAAAAAATGGTTCACAATTATAGATAGAGGAGGTTCACTATAGAGGATCACAGATGACAAAACTGAAAATTTTCATTATATGAAACTGAAAAATTGCATCAAATAATGAAGTTAAAATTCTAAAGTAAACTTAAAAGGGAGGGAAAATTTTATACAACGTTTCTCTAGTAATGGTCTATTATTCAAGAATTCAGAGGCAGCATGGCATTGAAAGGGAAATAGGGTCAAAACCAAGAAGTACTAGGTTCAAATCTTGCCCTGACAATGTGTACCCCGCCCTGGCAAGTCACATAACCTATTAGTGCCCCATGAAGACTATAAATTGCAGAGAAAGTGCTAACCTGAATTGGTAAAGGAAGCTTCTTCACCTGGGAGTTTTACCAACCAATGAATTCCCAGGTCTGATCCTATGCCTCTCCAAGATATTCAAATATACGAAAGTCTAAGATTTTAGGGACATGCCCTGCCCTGCTTAAGGACTGCCATTACCTAATAGATAAATGCTCAAAGGATACAAATTGGCAGTTCTCAAAGGAAGAACTCCAAGCTATCAACTGACATCTGAAAAAAATGCTCCAAATATCAGAGAAATGCAAATTAAAGTAACTCTAAGGTTCTACCTCATATCCATCAGATTGGCAGTGATGACAAAAAGAAGAGAACAGTTGTTGGAGAAGCTATGGAAAGACAGACACACTAATAAACTACTGATGGAGTGGTAAATTTGGTCCAGAGAGTCTGCAAAGCAATTTGGAACTATGCTTTAAAAAAAAAAAAAAGATGATAAAATGTGCATAGCCTTAACCCAGCAAAAGAGGAAAAGGGCATAGGTGTAATAGTATTTATAGCAGCACTTTTTGTAGTGGCAAAGAACTAGAAACTAAGTGGGTAGCCAATCAATTAATTAGGGATTGGGCTGGACAAATCATGGTATACAGTTATATAAAGATATAATGAAAGATTACTATGTCATAAAAAACTATAAAATGAATGATTTCAGAGAAACCTAGAAAGCCTTGTATGAACTGATAAGAGTAACATTAAATATCCAAATAACTTTGTAAGACTTAAGAATTGTGATCTTGGGGCGGCTAGATGGCGCAGTGAGTAAAGCGCTGGCCCTGGAGTCAGAAGGACCTGAGGTCGGATCCAGCCTCAGACACTTAACACACACAAAACAAAAACTTAGCCGTGTTACCTTGGGCAAGTTACTTAACCCCAATTGCCCTCCAAAGAGCAAAAAAAAAAGAAGTGTAATCTATGCAATGACCAAAGACAACTCTAGAAGATACATAAAGAACGTTCCTCACCTCATGAGAGAGAAGTGATAAAGTCAACATGTAGAATGAAACATACATTTTTAGACATAGCCGATGTATGGATTTTTTTTTTGTTTCACTGGAGTTCCCTCACCTTCCTATTAGAGGAAGACTGAGAAAGAGGTAAAAACTAGTGATAGCTATTAGTGGTACCCCCCTAAAGCAGATAACTTATGCACTTTTAAAAGGCAAGAAGAGAAATGTAATAAATTCAGAAGGAAATATGTATAAGCAAGACAATTTTGAAAGTTACATGTAATCCTCTTTTTTCTATTCTACTTTGTACGGGGAAATGTTCTTTTGGGGGCATCTGTTAAGCTCACTTAATTTTTTTTAACAACGTAAAACAGAAATCTGTTAAAGTGAGCAATATATGAACATTTTATTTAGTTAATATGTAGAATGGCAGGTGTACACTATAATTATGCTCTACTTTTTTTTTTCTTGGAGAGGGGAAGACAAGGCAATTGGGGTTAAGTGACTTTTCCAAGGTCACACAGCTAGCAAATGTGTCAAGTGTGTGAGGCCGCATTTGAACTCAGGTCCTCCTGATTCCAGGGCCAGTGCTCTAATCACTGTGCCACGTAGCTGCCCCTATGCTCTACTTTTAAAAAGCACCTATATTTCTTTTTAAACTCAGAATATAGGACAAACAATATTATACAGTTTGTAGAAATAATTCTGTAACCTATATTCAGGAAATATTTGGTACCAGAGGAAATTTTCTTAATCTCTGAATTTTTTTTCCCATCAGAACCTATTTTACCAAAACAAGTAGCCATGCTCACTTCAATAAGCTCATTGTTTTCTCTACACTAAGAAGACAAACCACCAGATTTCTGAAACAAGGTATTTTATTTTTTTAATCACTCAACTCTTAAATTTCTGATTTATGACAGCTGTCAGTGATTTTTTGACACATTAGTCCTTCTAGTTGGGGACAGGCCACTATTTGGCAAATAGGACTGATAACAATTTTTCCAGAAGAAGCAGAAAAGATTCAGATTTTTTTTAAAAAGTAAACAGACCCCTCGCTGCTATGTGCAAACCTAGCCTAAGGCTATGAAATTTAAGAATTTAAATGGATTATTTTCTAATTTAAATGGATTGTTTTCTATGTTCACAGACAAAATATCAGGATGCAATCTGTATGTACTTAGGACATCAGTAGCATCTACTACTTTTTCATTCAGTTATGTTCAATAAATACTCCCTTTCTTTCTTGCTGTTCAGTCATTTCAGGTGTGTCTCACTTGTCATGACATCATCTGGGATTCTCCTGGCAAAGATACTGGAGGGGTCTGCATTTCCTTCTCCAGCTTATTTTACAAATGAGGAAAATGAGGCAAACAGAGTTAAGTGACTTGCCCAGGGTTACATTAAGTGTAAGTGTAAGTAAGTGTCAGGGGTCAAATTTGAACTCAGGTCTTCTGCCCCTCCCTGTCTCTCACTCATCTTCAATTCCTCTTTCTACTGGTACTTTCTCTTCCTACATATAAATATGCTTAGGTCTCTATCCTAAAAATATCTCCCCTTCAGTATGCCATTCCTCAACATATCGACAGAGCGGTGTGGTGTGTGTGTGCGCGCGTGCGCGTGTGTGTGTGTGTGTGTGTGTGTGTGTGTGTGTTTTTACAAAATCTTTTCTCCAATACTAAGCTTCTAAAAAATGGTCTACATTGGCTTCCTCTATGTCAAATGTCTTCTAATCTGGCTTTCATACCTATTGTTCTAATAAAACAACTCTTCCCAAGATAGCCAGCAGACTCCTATCAATCAAATGACCTTTTTCCAATTCTAATCTGCCCACCCATTTATGAATATCTGGAACAATTGCTTTTCTCCACTTTTTAAAAAATATTTTCTCTCCTAGATTTCTGTTCTCTTGGTTCTCCCATATGTTTGACTGCTCTCCTCCTCAGTCTCCTTCACTTATCAGTATTCTTCCTCCCACCTCCTTTATATCACCTCTATGTAGATGACTACCAAAATGAAATATTCAACCCTGATCTGTTCCCTGAGCTCCTGCACCTCATTCCCAACTCCCAAATTAGACATCTCCATCTGTTTTTATCAACAGCACCTTAAACTCAACATATCCAAAACAGAATCCATCCTCTTCCCCCTGAAACCCTCTCTTCCTCCCAATTTCTATTGAGGGCATCATTATCCTCTAAATGTCTGAATCATCTTTGATTTGTTGCCTTACCTCCTACACTGAGCCAGCTGCCAAATCCTATTGATTCTATCTTGGTATGCCTTCTCATTACCACACATACTACTACCACCCTAGTTCAAGTTTCTATGATCCATAAGCACTACTCTAGTAGTCTCTTAGTTGCCCTGGTTTCCACAGTCTCTCATCTCTATAATCCATATTTCATGCTTTTTCTGAACTAAACCTTCTTAATACCATATCACTGCTCTGTTCAAAAACCTTCAATGACTCCCTAAAGCCCAAGAGATGAAACATAAACTCTTGACCATGACATTTAAAGACTTGCTGCCCTATTCCACATGTGCTCTCTACGTTCACACGGTCATATCCCACCCAGCAGCTCTCTGATCTCATTTTGCCTTCATCACCTCCTAGGAATTTATATAAGACGTCCCCATGACTGGAATACAATCTCAGTTAGATCAAATTCCTTCCTTCCTTCAAGACCCACCTCACATGACACCTTAATGAAGCTTTCATTAATATAAAATTTAATATAATTTGGTATCTTTTTTTTTCTTTTTGGAGGACAATTGGGTTTAAGTAACTTGCCCAAGGTCACACGGCTAGGTTTTTTTGTTTGTGTGTTAAGTGTTTGAGGCGGGATCAGAACTCAGGTCCTTCTGACTCCAGGGCCAGCATTCTACTCACTGCGCCACCTAGCTGACCTGATTTGGTATCATTTTTGTAAAAAAAAAAATTGTCTGATTTTTTCCTTTTTACCTAGATATCACCTTCAACCTTGTATCATATGTATCTGTATTCAAATGTGTGACTGGAATATTAGATTACAGCTCCTTGAGAAGTTAGAGAGTGTCAGAGTAGAAAAAAAATACTGGAACAAAGAACTTATTTCCGCTGCCAACTGACTTTAGGACCTTGGGGAAATCACTTAATTAATAAATCTTATAACATCATATGTCTACTATTTATGCTTCTTTAATAAATTTTAATTTACAATCAATAACTATTCAAAAACTCTAAAGAAACCTGGAATTGTCACATACAAACCACAATGGTTAAGCAGGATGTCCAAGAGAATTATCTTTAACTTTCCCATGAGGACACTCTTCATAACTGAAGTTAAAATGGCTAATTTAGGCAACTCAGACTTTGATAAATACTATTTCACTTAGGACATTTAAATAATGTGCTCAGGATATACAGCAAATGAGGAACAGAAGACAAAGATCAGTTCAAACAAAACAGGTTTTACTTAGCTCTTATTAGGAAATTAAGGAACCAGAGGACAGAAGCACTATGGACAACATCTGAATGAAGATCAACAGAGAATAAAACAAATGCAATTTTGCCATCAGAGTATTATAGCCCACTTGGACAGAAACACTAAATAAATGAGGATTGTAGAAAAGAGATTACACGGGGGGCGGCTAGGTGGTGCAGTGAGTAGAGCGCTGGCCCTGGAGTCAGAAGGACCTGAGTTCGGTTCCAGCCTCAGACACAACGCACACACAAACAAAAACCTAGCCATGTGACCTTGGGCAAGTTACTTAACCCCAATTGGCCTCCAAAAAGCAAAAAAAAAAAAAAAAAAGAAAGAAAGAAAGAAAAGAGATTACAAGTTAAACAAAGAAACATGATGTAATAGTGATGGTTAGTGAACTTCAAAATAACCCAACATCTGCTAGAGCTTTTAATTTGCCAAGAGAATAACTGCTAATAACTTTGTGGATTGCCTTAATAATAATAATAGTAACTTCATCTTTCAAGAGGTAGATACTTTTACAGACTATCATCAACAAAGGATTTTGCTTGGGTGAAAAAGAAAGAAACCATGAGAAAGTAACTTTTCTTTTCTAGAATTTGTTACAGAGAAAAAAAGGAAACTTGGGCTGAGTCTAATACATACCCTAGATTTTGGGGAAGCAAGCTTCCAAATCAAAATTCTAAAGGGCTGTTATCCCAGGAAGTATAGGAAACTTTTAAGAAAAAAATTCTGAAGACATAAAGAGAAACAATTCCAATGATAATGAAAAATGGCCGCAGAGCCAAGATGGCGGAGTAGAAACAGCACTTCCACAGTACTCCAGCCCACACCACTTCAAAATCATGTAAAAGGGGACTTTGAACAACCTCTGGAGCTCCAGAACCCACAGAACGACACAGAGAAGCTAACCTCCCACTTAGGACAGCCCAACTGCCTGGCAGGGAGTGGCCAGTGCAACACAGCGAAGTGCTCTGGGAGCTGAGCCCAGGACCAAGTGAGGAGGAGGTTTTAGCCCTAGGGGAGCCCAACCAGCAGCTGGCTGGAGGGACCCCAGAACACCAGCAGCTGTGGCATTTCCAGAATTATCAACACATAGATGCCTAGGACAAAGTGAGAGGTCAGTGCCCTATGGACTTTGGGACCAGTATTTTGGAGCGTGTCAGCTTCTTCCCCTGGGAGCAAAAAGCCTGCTAAGCAGCCTCGGCACAGATGCCATTTTGCAGCTTTAGCTCCTGGCCTGCAGATGGCAGGGGGATCCAGCGATCAGTCTGAGGGGTAATCGCTCTTGCTTTACCCTTCTTGGATCTGGATTGCGGTCTGGGGTGGAGGTCTTGGGGTGTGTGACCAGCTTGCCAGAGTGTATGGGGACTTCAGGGAGGGCACCCAACTAATACTGCAGCAGCTGAGAAAACTCCGTTTTGGACGGAAGTTCCCCTGCCTGGTGGCAGAGTCCTACTGTGGCAACAAGCCCAAAAGTCAAGTAATTAAGTGGCAACATGCCTAGGCAAAGGAAACAAAATAAACAGAAAAATGCAACATTAGACTCCTATTTTGGAGGCAAAGAGGATAGAAGCATGGAACAAGAGGAGGACTGGGAGGTCAGAACTCCTGCACCAAAAGCCCCAAATGAAAATATGAGTGGGTTACAGGCCATAGAGGACCTTAAAAAGGATTTTAAAAACCAAATAAGAGAAGTGGAGGAAAAATTGGAAAGAGAAATGAGAAGGATGCAGGAAAAGTAAGAAATGAGAGTCAACAGCCTGACTGAGGAAAATAACAACTTAAAAAATAGACTAACTCAAATGGCAAAGGAGACTCAAAAGGGCAATGAGGAGAAGAATGCCTTAAAAAGCCAAATTTGCCAGATGGAAAAAGAATCTCAAAAGCTCACTGAGGAGATTCACTCCTTCAGAGTTAGACTGGAGCAAATGAAAGCTAGTGATTTTATGAGAAATCAAGATGCTGTTAAACAGATCCAAACAAATGAAAGAATAGAAGGCAATGTAAAATATCTCATGGGAAAAACCACTGACCTGGAAAATAGATTCAGAAGAGATAATCTAAAAATTATTGGACTACCTGAAAACCATGATCAAAGAAAGAACCTAGAAATCATCCTTCAAGAAATTCTCAAGGAAAATTGCCCTGATGTTTTAGACCGAGAGGGCGAAATAGAAGTTGAAAGAATCCAGAGATCACCTCCTGAAAAAGATCCCAAAAAGAAAACTCCTAGGAATGTTATAGCCAGGTTCCAGAATTCCCAGATCAGGGAGAAAATACTACAAGCAGCCAGGAAGAAACAATTTCAATATTGTAGAAACACAATCAGAATAGCACAGGACCTGGCAGCTTCTACACTGAGGGACTGAAGGGCATGGAATATGATATTCCAGAGGTCAAAAGAGCTGGGATTAAAACCAAGAAATCATATACCCAGCAAAACTGAGTATCTTGTTTCAGGGGAGAATATGGTCATTCAGTGTAATAGAGGACTTTCAGGCATTCTTGAGGAAAAAACCAGAGTTGAATAGAAAATTTGACATTCAGACACAAGAAGCAAGAGATGCTTGAAAAGGTAAACAGGAAAAAGAAATCAAAAGGAACTTATTAAAGTTGAACTATTCCTACATGGAAAAACAATAACTGTAACTGATGAAACCTGTTTCAGTATGAAAATAGTTGAATAAGAGCATATGGGCATATGAATACATATGTGAATGTGTGTATATATGTTTACAGTTATATATAGATAGAGGGCACAGGTCAAATTTGGTGGGAAGGGAGGATACTTAAGGGATGAAGTTAAAAGGTGAGAGAAGAATGTGGCAAGAGGAGATAGGGAGAGACAGGGTGGGGGTAAACTATCTCATGTACAAGAGGCAAGGGGAAGTGGTTGCAGGGGAAAGGAAGAACATGAAGGCAAAAAGGCAAAACCATATTCTCATTGAATTTGGCTCAGGGAGAGAATGACATACATACTAAATGGGATATCTCACCCTGCAGGAGAGTAGAGGGGAGGGGGATGAGAAGGGGGATGATGGAGTGGAGGGCATGCTGGGGGGGAGGGGAGGTTAGAGGCACCCATTTTTGAAGAGGGACAGGATCAAAGTAGAGAATGGACCAGGTGGGAGGTGGGATGGGTGGGAGGGAAATATAGACAGTCTTTTACAATATATCTACTATGGTAATGTTTTGCATAGCTAGACATGTACAACATATACTGAATTGCTTATCTTCCCAGAGGGAGTGGGTGACAAGGGACGAAGGGAACGCACCTAGAATTCGAAGTTTTAAAATTCAATCTTTCAAATATACATATAAATACTATTATTAATACTATTTTGCATGTAATTGGGAGATAAGATGTGCAGGCAGGGGGGCACAGAGAGTCACTTTGCCCTAATGGAAAAGTCGAAGGGAATATGGGAGAAGATATGGGAGAGAGCAGCTTGGATGAAGGGGTATCCTGTAAGACTGCTATTCTGGGGTGGTGGGTAGGGGAAAAATGGGGGGAAAATTGTAACTCAAAATCTGGCAGAAATGAATGATGTAAACCAGAAGTTAATAAAGCATTTAGTTAAAAAAAAAAAAAAAAAGGGAAGAAGAAGGAAGAAGAAGAAGAAATGAGAGGTTTCCAGGGAGATGGATAAGAATGCATAGAAAACTCACCAACTAACTTAAAATTTTAAAAGATATTCAGAGAAGAACTAATGACAGATAAGAGGAAAAGATGAGTATAAAAGTATGGTACAATTAATTAATTAATAAGAATTGATTACATACCTACTCTATGCCAGGCATTGTGCTGGACAATGGTGAGAGACAAAAGTGGAACAACCCCTGTCTTCAAGGAATTTACTTTCCATTCAGGAAAACAAACATGTAGATAAATGAGTACACACAAAATAAACAGAAGGTGAATTTTTGCAGTGGAGAGCACCAACGGATTGGGAAATCAGGAAAAGCTTTACTTAGAAGGTGTCCCTTGAAAAGAAAGTCTATAAAAACAATATTATGAGTGTTATAGTCAGAATAAGTTGAGGTTTATGAGGAGACTGAGGATAACAAAGTTATTAAAGCTGTCCTGTGGGCATATAAGAAGCTAAAAGTATAAATAACCTCATTATTTGAAATGGATGGAATGATAAATGACAAGAGGAAACAGAGCTGCTCAGTTCTTTTTTTTGCTTGTGTTTTCTCTGCCACGGGGAATGACTTTTGAAAAAGAAAGAACAAAATAAAATGGCAGAAGTAGTTGATATCAATCCAAGGCAAGTAAAGAATAAGGAAGCTCCAGTTTGTCCTTCATGAATTCAAGTCACCTGGAACTACAAACTCAAGTTCTGAAAGAAAAGACAGATTGTTGACCCACCGTCTCCACGATGCCTATTTAAAAGATCATGGCAAGAGATGAGGGACAACAGGGCTTGCCAAAAGCAAACTGTCCAATTTTTTTTTTTAAAGAAGTAATTAAAATTTAATTATAGGTCAGAAGGAGGCGGCTAGGTGGCACAGTGAGTAGAGCGTCAGTCCTGGAGTCAGAAGGACCTGAGTTTGGGTCTGGCCTCAGACACTTAATGCACACACACACACACACCAAAAAAAAAAAAAAAACCTAGCCATGTGGCCTTGGGCAAGTTACTTAACCCCAATTGCCCGCCCCCCCCCCAAAAAAAATTATAGGTCAGAATGAATTATTTAAAAGGTAGTTAGTAAATAGAAAATGAAGTGGTAACTACAGTGAATGGCTTCATCTGGGATGCCACGAGAGACTAATGTTTTTTGATAGGCCTACTGAACTAGAAGATCTGGAAAATGTCATAAATATAACTCACTGGATTTTACCAAAGCATTTGATAAAGTACTGTACTATCAACATCAGGATCCTAGACCTGTCTTACTCTTGATGTGCTTATGGAGAGTATGACATTACTTCAAAGGTCTTGTTCTGCTTAGTCCTGCAGAATTAGAAAAACAAATATGTTGCAGAAACATAGATTTCTGGCTTAAAACCAAAGGGAAAACTTACTAATAATTAAAGCTATCAAAAAATCAAATGTGATGCACTAAAAGTGTTTTAAGTATAAGTTGTAGATTATCCCTTTTTACAGACACTATAGACAAGATTCTTGATGACCTCAGATTCTTCTAACTTAATTCTGTTTTTCCCATTATAAAATATAATAATATAACATTATATTTAAAACACTCACCAAATTTCGTTCAAGATCCCCGCCTTCTGCCAAAACTGCTTCCATGTTGTATGAGGATGTGCTATACTTCTATTTCAGTTAATACTTGGTCATTATGCACATCTGAGAATCCTGGAGGAGTTAAAAAAAAAAAAAGATTCATCAGTAGTAGTAAGAAATGAAACTAAGGGTGGCTAGGTGGCGCAGTGAGTAGCGTGCCAGCCCTGGAGTCAGAAGGACTTGAGTTCAGATCCGGCCTCAGACACTTAACATACACAAACAAAAACCTAGCCGTGTGACCTTGGGCAAGTTACTTAACCCCAATTGCCTCCCAGAAAGCAAAAAAAAAAAAAAAGAAACGAAACTAAATGGAATATCATGATGCTACTGGAACATCATTAAGAGTCTGAACAAAAGTTTGCAAATCAGCTAGTTATTAAATGTAAGAAGTGCAAGATATTGAATTAGAAACTAAGTAGATAACCAAAAAAGTATGAGACACAATCCATGCCTTGAAGGAGCTGATAATGTAGCTCTAAAGCTAAAAAAAAAAAAAAAAGACAAAATATTATGTAAGTAATAAATAGTATGTAGATTTTTAAATTGCTGTAGTATGGAGAAAACAATTCTATTTGGAGTGTTTCAGAGGGTTTCTTGATTACCCTTTTGCTGGGTGCAACCCTGAGGAAGATTTATAGGAAGTTATAGACAAGTCACAGATAAAGTATAGATTATACCCTTGGAGGAAAACTATCACTGATCCATTTAAGTTTAAGAGCCATAAGACTGAAAGAAACTTGACAAATATCTACATTTTACAGCAGATTATTCCACATATACAATACTTTTTGTTTTCATTCTCACTGCCACTGCCATGTTGAGAGCCATAAGGCCAGAACAAAAATGATTTTAAAAAAATGATGAAATGACAGTTCCCAATTAGTGTGAATAAAGTATCTCATGAAGTGGGCGCATTATTCAAATTCAAGCTATTCAAATTTATAGCTAAATTGTAAAATATGATAAATGGTTCTAGTCCAAAGGAAAAATGCAATGAAAATTTTTAAAATAAGTTTCTTACTGTTCATGAATGTAATATAATAGCAAAGGATAAGAAAAGTATTTCTGAGTCAAGCTTATTGCAAAGTAATAGAGAAGGTATAGAAAGGAAAATTTTTAAATTCCTGAATATCATATCTAAATACAATCCTACACTGACAATATAATAAAAAAAAAAGCATTTAAAACATTTTAGCAGCATAGTCTTCTCTTACTATAAGTCTTCTTACATATCCTGGTAAGTATAAAAGCTTCATCCATATTTTTGTAAATTTGCATGCTCACATTCTATGCAATGAAAGAAATATTGCTGGAAGACCCAGGGCATTAACTACCATAAGGAATGCTTTAAATAAGATACGGTGGTCCTTGCAATACTTTTCAACAGTTGGGCTAAAATACTTGAAAACCAGTCTTTGAAAATAGTTTTAGTTGCCCATGCTCTCTCTGACCACCAAAGAACTGGAAAGTGCTTGGAAGTTATAGTTTCTCAGAGTGTTAAGTCCAATGAGTATTGATTTTAATTTAAAATCCTCTTCTACATTGCTGTTGCTGCTGTTCAGTCGTGTCTGACTCTTCGTAACCCTGTGGATCATATTGCACTAATCCCATCCACAAGGTTTTCTGGCAAAGATGCTGGAGTGATTTGCTATTTCCTGCTCCAGTGGATTAAGACAAACAAAATTTAAGTGACTTGTCTAGGGTCACACAGCTAGTAATTGTCTGAGGCCAAATTTGAACTCAGGTCTCTTCCTGACTCCAGGCCCAACACTATATTCACTGAGCCACCTACCTGCCTCTTCTGTATTACCTTTCAATAAAAGTGTTAGGTGATCTTTAGACACTTTAAATTTGAGTTGAGGTTTTTCCTTTCTTAGATATATAAGTTTTAGAAGGCATCATTGTCCAAAATAAGTCTATTTAATCCATATTAAATATTCATTGATTAGTATATCTACCTTTTTATTTCCTGGAAAACCTGAAGATATTTAGCTGCCACCTCCTCATCCACACTGGTCATCTTTCCCATAATTTTAACATTATGCAATTCAAATCCATTTTGAAAGCAATTAAACCAATCAACATTTGTAGTACAAGCTTTTTCACTATTCATTTCATTGCCATTTTCTTTTATCACTTTAAATAAACTTGAAGCTTTTGTCTGAACGGCCACTGTACTTTAAAAGACATTCAGTTTCTATCATTGTAACACTTCTGATCTTTGTAGTTGTTTGAAAACCATGCCCCAGTTACTGGGACTAGATGTAAAGAATTGGGAAACCAGTGAAAAGCATGTTGACTATTGAGACAATTCCTCTGGCACACCTTAGCTGAGAATGATCTGACCAATAATCTGATATGCATTTAGAAATGATGTTCTAGTATGTACAGATTAGGATTTTTTTCCCCCATGTTTGCTTTGAATCCTTAATTGAGGGAGCCAGCTGGTAGGGTCTAAGTGACAGAAGAGGGAAGGTGCTATAAAGGGGACACAGAGGGGATAATACATCTATACAATATATGGGCTGACTAGATCAGTACAGTTATCTCTTCCACATCATGGGGGTTTGGGGCAAGCTGCCCCGTGATCTAGAAAATCCATGTAAAGTTTTTTGACCCTCCATACCAGAGAAAAAGTCTGAATTTTTTGTTTATCTTTTTTTTTCTTTTTTTTTTGGAGGGCAATTGGGGTTAAGTAACTTGCCCAAGGTCACACGGCTAGGTTTTTGTTTGTGTGTGCGTTAAGTGTCTGAGGCCGGATCCGAACTCAGGTCCTTCTGACTCCAGGGCCGACGCTCTACTCACTGCCCCACCTAACCGCCCCTTTTCTTTATCTTTTATGGGGTATTTACAGTACCTTATTATGAAATTTGGGTTGATATTATACAATGCTATACATTTATTGCATACATTTCTGAGTTTCTAAACTTTTTCTGTCATCTGCTGGCCTTTGCTTATCATCTGTGGTTTCCACAAAACTCCAGAAAAATTCTCATTTAATTTCTTACGCTGATACACAATACATCAATATCTCAATGGGGAAAGTCACAATGAGGAAGGGATAACTGTAGTGTCAAACACAAACAGAAAGAGCTAGCTACTGCTGCATATCACCTTAAATGCAAATTAATATTATGTTGTATTTTCATTTTTTAAACATTTCCCAGTTAAAATTTTAGTATCTTCATTGATATTTTGTTTCTTACATTGTTATAGTTATCCCAAGTACCCTTCTACCTTCCCTTACCAGAGAGCCATCCCATATGACAAATAGTATTAGTAAGAAAAAAACATTAGCATAATTGATTGACATATAGCAAAGTCCAAATCACACGCAATGTATGACACCTATATCCCTCTTACCCCACCACAGGTAAGCTCTGTCTTCCCATATCTCTTCATTCCAGTCCTATATAATTTCATTACATTTATTTTAATTTTTTTGATGTGTAGTTCTATTCACTTACATTGTTATAGGTACTATATATATATATATAGTTTTCTTGGCTTTGCTTACTTCACTCTGCATCAGTTTATGTGGTTCTCTGTATTCATCACGTATCATTTCTTACAGCAAAATTAATATTCCATAATTTGCTTGCTGACTTCATCCTGCTCTCTGATCACTCTTTTTTTCAAATCTATTTATTAATTTACAACATCAATTTAGACACTTGGTATTGCTCTTCTATTTAACCATATTTTGCATCTGTACAGCTTGTTTTCCCAATTAAACTCAATTTTTAAATGGTAGAGAACAGATCTTAAATTTTATTTCTATCTTCCTCCATACCTAGCAGTGATTCACATTCATTAGGTGCTCAATATGTGAATAGGATAACTATGTCATTAAGAGTAAATATATTTCAATTTTTCTCATGTACATAGATGACTAAAGTAAAGATTTTTATATGTCCATCTTTCCAGAATCATTAAGGAATGATAAGTGATTTTTCAAACAGTCCAAGAACTTTAGTTACAAACTTTTTAAAATAAGATCAGAATTTTGATAGAAATCTTTCTAGAATACATTATTTCCCTGTATTATTAAGCAAATTATGCTGAACAAAATTTAATCTTTTCTTGATAGTGCTAATAATAATATAGTAGCAAACACTTTGAGTCATGAGATCTGGGCTTGAACCATGGCTCCAATGACTTAAGATATGTGACCATAACACAAAACATTTCTGATCTTCAGAACCAAAATCTAACTCCAGATTCTACAATCTCACTACCTGTGACATAATTCAATCCTTCAAAGTCTCAATTTGCTCATATGTGAAATCAAATTACCAGTATATAAAAGGAAAATTCACTCCCCAAAAAAATTCTTAGAAATTCGTGTGCCCAACTATATGCAAAGAAAACTGATTCTATCAAACATTCAAAGAATAATTCATTCTCATGTTACATAAACTGCTCACAAAAATATGAAATGAGGGGATGCTATCAAATTTTTCTGACACAAATAGGGTCTTGATACCTAAAAAGACGGACAATACAGAGAGAGGGCTATCAAACACTATCTCTAGTGTAGTTAACAACCATAATTTACTATATGCCAGTCACTACTCTAAGTAACGGGGATCCAAAGAAAGACAAACACAGTCAAGCAGTCTATCAAGGAGTTCACTCTATACAGGAAGAAGAGAAGGTGGTTCAGAACAAAAGCCTGTGGGACACCTACACTTAAAGGATGAGCATCCAGCAAAGGAGACTTCAAAGGAGCAGTCTGACTGATAGAAAGAGAATCAGGAGAAAGTGGTTCTCCCAAAGCCCAGAAAAAAAAAAGAGTATCAAAAAAATAAAATAAAATAAAATAAAAAGAAAGGAGTATTAAGATGGGAATTAAAAGTGTCAAAGACTGCTGAGAGATTAAGAATGAGAAATGAGATCGTCACTGAATTTGGCAATTAAGAAACCACTGACATCACACCTATCGATTGCCTAACATGACAAAACAGGAAAATGATAAATGCTGGAGAAGATGTGAGAAAACTGGAACACTAATGCAATGTTGGTGGAGTGATGAACTTATCCAACCACTCTTGAGGGTAATTTGGAACTATACCCAAAGGGCTATAAAAATGTACCTATCCTTTGACCCAGCAATACCACTTTTCTAGGGCTATATGCCAAAGAGATCATACAAATGGGAAAAGAATCTACATATACAAAAATATTTATAGCAGCTCTTTTTGTGGTGGCAAAGAATTGGAAATTGAGGGGATGCTCATCAATTGGGGAATGGCTGAACAAATTGTGGTATATGAATGTAATGGAATACTACTGTGCTATAAGGAATGATGAGCAGGTGGACTTCAGAAAAGTCTGGAAAGACTTACATGAACTGATTCTGAGTGAAGTGAGCAGAACCAAGAGAACATTGTATACAGCCACACTATGAGATGGATGACTTTGATAGACTTAGCTCTTTTCAGCAAGGCAAGGATCTAAGACAACTCCAAAAGATTCACGATGGAAAATTCCATCCATATCCAGAAAAAGAAACTGATGAAGTCCAAATGTAGATTGATTAAATTTGCCCTCCTTTGCTTTTGTTGTTTTGTTTTGTTTCTTCTTTCTTGCGGTGCCTCCCATTCATTCTAATTCTTCTTTACAACATGACTAATGGGAAACTATGCTTAGTAAGAATGTATATGTAAAGCCTAAATCAGATAGTAAGTTGTCTTAGGGAGGTGGGAGAGGAGGGAAGAGGAGAAATGTTGAAAACTAAAAATTAATAAAAATATATTTTAAAAATCATTGATAATTTTGGAGAGAGTAGTTTCAGTGGAATAATGAGATCAGAAGCTGAACTGTAAAGGGTTAATACAGAAGTGCTATACAGGAAAAATTATAGGTAATCTCAGAAGGAACTGAAAGGAACTTCAAAAGGTTTCTTGATAGGGGTGAGATTTTAGGAGAAACTTGAAAGAAGCCAGAAAAAGGCAGGAAGGGAGACAAGGAAAAGAAGCATTATTGGCACTAGGGAGACCAATGAAAAAATATGGTGTCAGAAGACATAAGCGTTTATGCAAAAATCTCAAATAAAATGTTAGCAAAGAGGTACAGCAACATATCAAAAATAATATATACTATGACCAAGATGGATTTATACCAAGAATGCAGGGTTAGTTCAACATTAGGAAAACTATAAAAATAACAGACTATATTAACAAGAATAAAAACAAAAAGCATATGATTATAATGGTAGATGCAAAAAGGCTTCTGACAAAATATACCTATTTATGTTAAAAACAAACAAACAAACAAACACTGAGACAGTTAGGGGGTGCAGTGAATAGAGCAACAGCCCTGGAGTCAGGAGGACCTGAGTTCCAATCTAACCTCTGACACTTGATACTCACTAGCTGTGTGACCTTTGGCAAGTCACTTAATCACAACTGCCTTGCTTTCCATTCTCCAAAACAAGGACAAAAAAATTATAAAGTAGGAATAAACTGATCTTTTCTTAAAATGGTAAGTATCATCTATCAAAAAGCAAAAATGATAATTATATGCATTGAGCATAAACTGGAAGCATTTGCAGCAGTATCATAGGCAAAGCAAGGGTGTCCATTATCACCATTATCATTTGATATAGTCCCAGACAAAATGGCTAAAGCAATAAGGTAAAAGAAAAAAATTGGGAGAATCAGCATAAGCAAAGAGAAAACAGAACTACTACTTTTTGCAGAAAAAGTAGATGGTTTACTTAGAGAATCCTAGAGTCACATAAAATTAAGTGAAATCATGTTAAGTTCAGCAAGGTTGCAGGATGTAAAATCAATTGTCATGCAGTGGTTTCTCAGTCATATCTCACTCTTTCTGACCCTGTTTAGGGTTTTCTTGGTATAAAGATGCTAGAATAGCTTGACATTTCCTTCTCTAGCTTATTTTGCAGATGAGAAAACTGAGGCAAACATGGTTAAGTGATTTGACCAGGGTAATACAGGTAGTGTCTGAGGCCAGATTTGAACTCAGGAAGAGGACTGGCACTTTATTCACTTAATGTAAGATAAATCCACATAAATCAGAACATTTCTATATATCACCAATGCAGGAGAGGACAAAAAGAGAAATTCCATTTAAAATCATTGCCAAAAAAAGACGATGATATTGTCCAATTACTTTGCTTATTAAGTGTCATAGCAATCAAACTATCAGAAGATTACTTTATAAAGGGGGAGGAGAAAGAGAAAGGGGAAAAAAAGGAAAAGAGGAAGGAAAGGGAGAGCAAAAAGAATTACAGACAAGCAGAACAGCTTTGAAAGTTAGTATACACTTAAAAACAAAAGCAAGCCCTACATGATAGAGAAAGTTTCTTGAACCTCTCCCACTACATAAGTCTATGGAAATAATCACTTTGATGTTTTTTTAAAGTTAAGAATTTTAAAAATACAAGAAAAATAAAATAAAATGAAGGTGTGTTAGACCAGATGACATCTAAGGCATCTTCCAACTTAATTTAAATTTAAACCTTTAAAGTATAAACCTTTGGTCAATGGGACTAAAGATTTAAAGGAAATTTAAATTTATATTGAAACAATAATGAATAATCTGGTATTTTTTGTGGAAGGGATAACATAATAGGAAATCACATGAGTGGCAAGGGGAAAGGAACTACAGAAACTACAGAAGGAAGCCAGAGTTGCACTCACCTAATCCAGATGTGAGCAGAGAACAGACAGGAAGTTCTTCAATCTCTAACAAGCATAAAAGACTATGAAAGAAGAATTGAACACTATCTTAATCATATTAAAGATTTAAATTGATGAGATTAATAAATAAAAAATCATTTATTATGTTCTAAGCACTCTGCTAATCACTGGGTACACAAATAGACAATATAAAGAGATTTTCAAGGAACTCAAACTCTAAAAGTCTACATATATAAGTGAATTCAGCTGCAAGGAGGATATAAAAGTCCAAAAATCCTAAGCAAACAGTGGCTAAACAAATTGTGGGACACAAAAATAATGGAATATCAATTCACCGTAAAAATGAGAAATATGAAGAATTTGGAAAAACATAGGAAGCTATGTATGAAATGACACAGAATAAAGTAAGGAACAGCAGGAAAACCATAAACAAGTAAATAAAAAGAACACTAAAATGAAGTTAAACATTAAATAACACAAGAGGAGATAAGGAAATATTTATCTCTCCAGTAAAACTGGGAATGCAAGAGACTTGTATTCAGAATGTTGCATATGTTGTCAGACACAGTGGCTACATTCATTAGTTTTGCTTAATTGTTTTTCTTTGTTACAAGAGAAGATGATTCAGTAGATCAGAAAGGAATAAGGAAATATTCAGAAATACCTGTGATGTAAAAACAAAAAGCATGGACAAATTAAAAAAAAAAACCAAAACTGAAACTAGGCAAAAAGAATAAAAATGAAGGATTCAGACTAAAAAATATCTTAAAGTTTCTTTCAGATCAAAATCATATTATCCCCTTCTCTGGTAATGTGCCTTCCCCAGAAAACTCCCTTAGCTCTAAACACTACTCGCCCCTGCCCCCAAGAGTATCTTTATCATACTTCTTCACAATTCTATTCCTACAGGCTCATCATTCTAGATTCCATTTTTCCCATTCAAAATCTGCCTATCTACTCAGTTCTCAATTATTAATATAAACATAGCCACAAGAAAGCCTTTTTATATTTCAATCATTCCTTCACCAGGCACACAGGAGGTTCTAAAGCTTTTGGAAAAGAGAATTTTGTTAAAAGTGCTTAGACACACACACACACACACACACAATATGTGTACATGTGTATATATAGACACATATGTACATATCTGAACAAAAGTTATTGGGTTTGGTGCTATAAACTTTTAAACAATTATACTCAAAAGAAAATTAATCAGAATGCTTACTTCAAAACTCTAAAACTTAAGCTGCATGAGGTATTTCCCCACCATTCCTTCACAGCAAGCATCTGGGTATCCCAATATTAATAATAACAGGAGGGGCAGCCAGGTGGCGCAGTGAGTAAGAGCACCGGCCCTGGTGTCAGGATGACCCAGGATTAGTCCCAGCCTCAGAAAATGAGCACCCACACATAAATAATGACTGGCTGTGTAACCTAGAGCAAGTTACCTAACCCCAATTGCTTTTAAAAATTTTTTTTAAATAATAATAATTTTAAAAAATAATAATAATAACAGTATCTCTGAAACTGGCAATTACCAAAAATTAAATTTTCCAAATGTTAATAAATCTCAGGCATCACTGTCAAGTCAATTACAGAACAAGAATACAAAGACTACTTGGTGCACATAAAGCTGTAATACCCATGAGCACATTTATATGATCAAACACCTCTATGACACAATTCCACATTCAGATAGGGTAAAAAAGTTCACTGCAATTTGCCAACACAGAATAACAAGAGCACATTTAGTTCAGATGGGTAGTAAGTAGAGTACCAGACCCAGAGATGAGGTCCTGTCCCAGTGCTTACTAGGGCAATCGTGGACAAGTAACAAAATGTCAGCCTCAGTTTCTTCATCTACAAATTGAGAATACTAACAGCATCTACCTGACATGGTTGTTAGCAAATGGTTTAAAAACAAGACTTTTCAAACCTCAAAACACAAAATTAAACATTAGACTATTAGCATTATCTAGTTTTCTTAATGCTTTAAGCATGCTGTTTAAAATGTAGCTGCTACTTCTCATAGCTAGAAGAACTTGTTTTTAACTTTCCATATAAATGTGTTCTCTATTATAATGTTCTTCAAAAAGGAAGAAAGCAAATTTTGCTCCAGGGTCTTTATAATAGTAAGTTCATTTGCTGCTCTTTACTAGCATCAGTAAACCAGCTGACCTTCTAAATTAATTTCAAAGCAAGACACAAAACATCTCCCTGTGACAATATCAAACCAACAAGTATTTACTAGGTAATTTATTAAGAACCTACTATATACACTACAGCTAAGCATTAATCATTTTTGAACTGGAAAACTTTCTGAAACCAATGTTCAGCCTTAAGGTAATTATAAAAACTCTTAAACATACAATCATGGGAGGGCATTTTTTAATGCCCTTAGGTAATAAGAAAGCCATCAATATAGGCCACTAGGAAGCACCTTGAAGGAACATGCAGATTAAAAGCCTGTTGCTCTTTCCATCAAGTCCCAGGGATAACTTTTGTCCCCCCCTCCAAAAAATAAAAAATTACTAAAGAATAAAGTACTTGAGGGGTGGCTAGGTGGCGCAGTGAGTAGAGCATTGGCCCTGGAGTCAGAAGGACCTGAGTTCAGATCCAGCCTCAGACATTTAACGCACACACAAACAAAAAAACCTAGCTGTGTGACCCTGGGCAAGTTACTTAACCACAATTGCCCTCTAAAAAAAAAAAAAAAGAATAAAGTACTTGAGAATGTACCTTCTAAGACATACATACATATAAACAATATATACAACTACAAAAACAGTTGGTAAAAATAAACAGCTATCAACAATCGGAACAAGGGAAGGTCAAATCAACATAATAAAAAAATGACAGCATTACCTAAGTTAATTTATTTATTTAGTGTCATAACAATCAAACTGCCAAAGAATCACTTTCTAAGGCTAGATAAAATAATAATGTAATTTTTCTGGAGGAACAAAAGATAAAGAATCTAAGGTCAGAGAAAGGGGACTTTGTAGTACCAGATTTCAAACTATACTACAAAATAGCAATTATCAAAATTATTTGGTATTGGCTAAGTAAAAGAGAGGTCAATTAGTGTAACAGATCAAGTATATGACATACAGAAGCAAAAAAACTCAGTACTTTAATGTTCAATCATTACTTTTATGTAGTATTTAAGGTTTGCAACATCAATTAATTTGATCCTCACAAAACTCCATAAAGTAGAGTTTTATCCCCATTTTCACAGGTAAAGAAACTGAAATACAGTTAAGTGACTTGCCCAAGATCATATTGATAAGACTCTGAAACAGAATTTTAACTTGGGTCTTCCTGACTCTCTCCCCCAGCCAATGTGTCACCTAGCTGCCCCAAATCAACCCAAAGACCTCACCTCTTGCAGGAAAGACCCACTATTCAACAAAACAGGCTGAGAAAATAGAGAAGTCTGCCAGAAATTAAATATAGAATAATATTTCAAATCTCACACAAAGAAAAGTTCCAAACTTATACATGACTTAAAAATAAATGATTACATCATAAACAAATTAGAAGATCAAAGAAAGAAATTACTTTTCAGAAATTACTTATTCATAAGGAAAGAATTTCTTACCAAACAAGAGACAGAGTGGATCACATAAGATAAAATGAATGATTTTAATTTTAGAAAACTGAAATCTTTATATAATCAATGCAGATAAAATTAGAAGGGAAACAGTGAACTGGGAAAAGATCTTTGTAGCAAGTATCTGTGATAAAGGCCCTATTTCCCGGAGTTCCCAGATCAAGAAAATATTACAAGCAGCCAAAAAGAAACAATTCAAATATTGTGGAAACACAATCAGGATAACACAAAATCTAGCCAGCTTCTACATTAAGGGATGGAAGGGCTTGGGATATGAAATTCTGGAGGTCAAAGAAGCTGGGATTAAAACCAAGAATCACCTACCCAGCAAAACTGAGTATCATGTTTCAGGGGAAAACATGGTCATTCAATGAAACAGAGGATTTTTTTTTTTTTTTGCTTTTTGGAGGGCAATTGGGGTTAAGTAACTTGCCCAAGGTCACACAGCTAGGTTTTTGTTTGTGTGCGTTGTGTCTGAGGCCAGATCCGAACTCAGGTCCTTCTGACTCCAGGGCCAGCACTCTACTCACTGCACCACCTAGGCACCCCAACTTTCAAGCATTCTTGATGGAAAAAAAAAAACAAAACAGTTGAATAGAATATTTGACATTCAAATACAAGAATCAAGAGAAGCATGAGAAGGTAGACAGGGAAAAGAAATTATAAGGAACTTATCAAAGCTGAACTATTTACATGCCTACATGGAAAAACAGTAATTGTAACTTATGAAATTTTTCTCAGTATGAGGATAGTTGAAGGGAATATAAATGCATATATGTGAATACATACATATATATGTCTATATAAGAAAATATGTGTGCATATGAATACATATGTGAGTGCGTGTATTTATGTGTACAGGTATATATAGACAAAAAGCACAGGATCAATTGAATAGGTAGGGATGATATTTAAAAGGTGAAATTTAGGGGGGCAGCTAGGTGGTGCAGTGAGTAGAGCACCGGCCCTGGAGTCAGAAGGACCTGAGTTCAGATCCAGCCTCAGACACTTAACCCACACAAACAAAACCTAGCCGTGTGACCTTGGGCAAGTTACTTAACCCCAACGGCCCTAAAAGGGGCGGCTAGGTGGCGCAGTGAGTAAGAGCACCGGCCTCGGAGTTGGGATGACCCAAGATTGAATCCGGCCTCAGAAAATGAGCACCCACACATAAATAATGACTAGCCGTGTAACCTTGAGCAAGTTACTTAACCCCAATTGCTTTAAAAAAAAAAAAAAGGTGAAATTTAGAGGTGAGAGAAGAATATAATGAGAGAAGATAGGGAGAGACAGAATGGGTTAAATTATCTCATAAAAGAGGCAAGGGAAAACTGTTACAATGGAGGGGAAGAACAAAGAAGGGAGGAAGACAAGGGGGAATGGGTCAACCTTACTCTCACTGAAGTTGGCATAGGGAGGGAATGACATATACACTAAATTGGGTATCTTGCCTACAGGAGAGTAGGGGGGTAGGGGATGAGAGGGAGGATAATGGAGGGGGAGGGCAGGTTGGGGGGTGAGGGAAGTTAGAAGCACACACTTTTGAAAAGGGACAAGGTCAAAGTAGAGAATAGAGCAAGTGGGGGGCGGGATAGGATGGAGGAAAATATAGTCAGTCTTTCACAATATATCCACTATGGAAATGTTTTGCATAGCTACACATATACAACCTATATTGAATTGCTTATTTTCCCAGGAAGGTGACGAGGGAGGAAGGGAAAGAATCTGGAACTCAAAGTTTTAAAATCAAATGTTTAAAAATATTATTATTATTATTATTATTTTACATGCAACCGGGAAATAAGATATACAGGCACTGGGGTATGGAGATCCATCCTGCCCTACTGGAAAGTTGGAGGGGGAATGGGGGAAGATGTAGGGAAGACCAGATTGGGGGAGGGGATATACAGTGGGATCATTGTTTTGGGGTGGTGGGTAGGGGAAAGATGGGGAGAAAATTTGTAACTCAAAATCTTGTGGAAATGAATGTTGTAAACTAAAAATAAACATAAAATTTAATTTAAAAAATACACAAAATAAACTTTCCTTTTGACAAATAAAAAAAAAGATAAAGGCCCTATTTCTAAGCCAAATAGCAAACTGATTTAAATTTATAAGAAATAAGAGGCATTCCTCAACTGATAAACAGTCATAAGATATGAAAAAAGCAGTTCTCAAAGGAAAACATTTACGCTATCAATAGATATATGAAAAAATGCTCCAAATCACAATTAACTACAGAAATACAAATGAAAGCAAATGTGAGGTTTCTCCTCATACCCACCAGATTGGCCGAGATGAGAAAAAAGGAAAATGACAATTGTTGGATGGTCTGTAGGATAACAGGTATATTAACAGATTGTGGTAGAGCCATGAATTGAACAAAGCCACTCTGGAAAGCAATTTTGAACTATGTTCCAAAAGCCACTAAACTACACATACCCTTTAACCCAGTAATACTTCCACTAGGCCAATACTCCAAAGAAATCATTAAAAAAGTAAAAAAGATACACATATATGTAAATTGTGACAGATCTTTTTGTAGTGGTGAAAAACTGAAAACTAAGGAGGTATCCATAAAATAAGAAATGATTTAACAATATGATATATGAATGAAATGGCATATTCTTATACTATAAAGAAATGGTCAAGCGAACAGTTTCAGAGAAATACGGGAAGATTTTCTGACATAGGATGATGTGAAACAAACTAGGAGAAATTTATGCAACAATAGCAAGAGTGTAAAGACAAACAACTTGGAAAGACTTGAGAATTTTAATCAAAGCAATGATCAAACTAGATTCTAGAAGAACAATGATGAAACATCACTCATCTTCTGAGAGACAGGTGATGAACTCAAGATGAGTACAGTATGAAATGTACCTTTCTTGGATATAGCCAGTGTAGTTTGTTTTGACTACGAATATTTGTTTCAATGAGAATAAGCTAAGGGGGAAAGAGAAAAATAAAATAAAAATAAAAATTACATTTAAAATCATATAAAATTTCCTTTTTTACAAACTTTCTGTACATCAGAGATAAAATCATAAAATCATATAAAATTTCCTTTTTTACAAACTTTCTGTACTTCAGAGATAAAATCATAGAATGTACCTGTGCAAAGGATGTTAAAGATGATCTAATACAAGCAAAACCACTCATTTTGTAGATGAGAAAACTAAGGTGCAGAGAGACAAAGTAACTTGCCCTACATTATAGAGAGAGCTAGTGGCCAAGCCATTTCTTAAGCCAACAGCTGATTCTTAGTTCATTCCTTTGACTACTGTACTTGTTTATTAGCTCCTTGAAAATACAGACCATCATAAATATATGTTAGAGTCTTCAGCATCAAACACAGTGCCTTGTTTCAAGTAGGCACTAATGAAACCTACGCTGGGAAATGAAGATTTAAATCACATTTGCTTTCTTCAAAATAAAAAAAAACCTCAATTCTTTTTGAAGTTATTTATTTCGACATATCACTACTATAGAAACTTTTCATTAACATAACAGTTGTTCAATCTAAAACACTTAAGCTAAATGTTCAGTAGCATTAATTATGAATAAATTATCCCATATTCTTATGTTACCAATAAATATCTGAAACAATATCTCTGATACCTTTCTGGGACTATAATCTATGAATTAAGGAGTTATAGTAGTAAAAAATAAAACAATTCCTGAAATTCACTGGAAAAGCTATCAATGTACTCTAAACACAAAGTCCTAAAAAAATACATTGCCCAGTACTTACCATACTGAAAGTTCATAATTGTTAGTTTCTTACATGAAACCAGATAGTGATTTTGTTCATGACAGGAGATCTAAAAAATCTAGAACTACTATGTCAATCTGCAGTATTTGCACAAAAAGTTAATGATAAACTTAGCTTAGCATTTCCCTAGAAAATAAGTATAATTATTTTCTATGATTCTAAAGCTCAAGGAGAAAAAAGGAATATATTATTATAAAAAATAATTCTGGAAGTCAATAGTACTTGAAAATTGAACACTTACAAAAAATTTTGAGCATAAGCTTCTTTTTTGACTAGAAACATTTTAAGATTTTAAAGATAAAAGCAGAGGGCTTCTGGTTCATGTGATCAACAAACTGGAAGACTGGATATTTTCTCTGTTCTCCATGACCCTCAAATCTCTCCAAAACAGAAATTACCTACTGTATAGGCCAAAGATAGAACAACTTTAGATGTCTCCACGGCATAGAACACCTATAAGCAAAAAGGTTTAAAAAACAAAAAAAACATGAATTGATTTTTACCCCAAGCAAAACTTGAAAGGGAAAGGAATTGCACATAGGAGGGAGAAATCAGGGATGAGGAGAGGAGAGCCAGTGATGATAGGGGCACTCTTAAGATTAAGCTAAAGTAACTGAAGACATATAGTAAGTACTATGTTAATAGTAGAAGAGGAAAAAAAAAACCACAACTTGAAAAAAATCAGTATTAGAGACAAATGGAGGAAAATTAAAAAAAAAAAAACCTCTAATAACTTTAAACTTGAAAGGATCCAGGGGTGGGGAATCTGCAGCCTAAAGGTCACATGTAGACTTCTAGGTTCTTAGGTGCAGTCTTTTGATTGAGTCCCAGTTTTACAGAACAAATTCTTTTACTAAGGGGATTTATTCTGTGAAGTTTGGATTCAGTCAAAGGCTAAACTTGAGGATGTAGAAGGTTATATGTAGCCTCGATGCCACAGGTTCCCCTGGTAAACAATTCAATAAAAAGAAAAAAAAAGAAAAAAGAAAAACATATTGAATAAGAAAACAAAATCTGTTGCTTACAAGAAACACATTTTTTAAAACAAAGACAAATACAAAATAAAACTGAGAAGATGGTGGAAATTTAACATGCATCAAGTGAATTCAAAAAAAGAGGAGTTGCAATCATGCTATCCTGACAGAGCAAAAACAAATATTCAAAAAATAAAAAAGGATAAGCAAGGAAATTATATTATGCTTAGAGAAACCATGGACAATAAACAAATATCAGTAATAAATTTAAACACTCCATATGCCTTAACATCCAAATTCATAAAACAAACACTGATACAAAGACAATAATATAAATGACAGAAGACTTCAATTATCCCTTGGAAGTTTTAGATTTAAGTCTAACAGATAAATAAAAGAGAAAATACAGAACAGAACAAAATGCTGGAGAAATTAGAGTTAAAACACTTATTGGAGTCTTCTAAATAATACTGCAAAAGAATATATGTATTTCTCAGCACCAATACCACATGCTTTTACAAAAAAACTTTTACAAAAATTGACCATTAGGGCACAGACACTGCCCTCACAAAAATAAGTAAAAATAGTAAATACACTCTTTACTTAATGTAAAATATATGTGTGTATACATATATATGTATACTTTATGTGTGTGTGTGTGTGTGTGTGTGTGTGTGTGTGATTGGTTCAGGGACTACAAAAGACAGCTCTAAAAGGAGACTTAATAAAATTTTAAATAATGAGTGGGTCAAAAAATAAACTGTGGCAACAATAAACAATTGTGTGATATAAAAATGGTAATAGTGAAACAACATAAAATTTCTGGAATGCAGCTAAAGAAATCTTCATAGGAAAAAGCACATCCCTATAAGCATAAGAGAACAATAACAAAATAGAAGAGAATACTGAAATGAACAATCATTTTAAAAATTAGAAAAATCAAGTAAACCTTAAAATAAGCACAAAAGATTTGATATTAAAAATTAGAGGGGAGATAGATCAATTAGAAATTTAAAAACACAGAAATGATAAATAAAACTAAAAGCTGGTTCTCTGAAAAGACTAACAACCAATTTTTGCTGATCTTATTAAAAAGTAGGCAGAAAAACACATTAATAATATAGCAAACTAGGTGGTGCAGTGAGTAGAGCGCCATCTGTCCTCAGACACTTAACACACACAAAGAAAAACCTAGCCGTGTGACCTTGGGCAAGTTACTTAACCCCAACTGCCCTCCAAAAAACAAACAAACAAACAAACAAAAAAAAAAGCCTGGCGTTTTGGGGCAGCTAGGTGGCGCATTGAGTAAGAGCGACGGCCTCTGAGTTGGGATGACCGGGGATCAAATCCGGCCTCAGAAAATGAGCACCCACACACAAATAATGACTAGCCACGTAACCCTCGAGCAAGTTACTTAACCCCAATTGCTTTTTAAAAATAATAATAATAATAAAAAATAATATAGCAAACAAGCAATGGGAAATCACAACAAAATCAGAAGAAATAAAGAGAACAATCAGAACAATTATTGGTTAGTAAAGCTGAGAACACAAAAGAAATAGAGTACCTTCAAAAATAAAAAATACCTAAACTATCAGAAAACCAGATAGAAATCTTAAATAACTCAGTCTCAGAAAAAGAAATAGATCTAACTATAAAATAGTTGCAGTTCCAACTACAAAGAGATCTAACTATAAAAAGAGAGAAAGAAAAGGGAGGGAGGGAGGGAGGGAGGAAGGAAGGAAGGAAGGAAGGAAGGAAGGAAGGAAGCAAGGAAGGAAGGAAAGAAAAAGAAAGAAAGGAGGAAAGGAAGACAAAAACCAACCTCCTGGTCCCGAAGGATTCACAGGAGAATCCTATCAAACCTTTAAGTAACAATTAGTACCCATACTTTGCCAATTATATAATCAGAAAAATGACAAAGCATTTTACCAGGATCCTTTTATGAGACAAATCTAGTACTAATTTCTAAACCAGTTAAAGATAAAAAAGAGAAAGAAAATAATAAGACAATATCATTAATAATGACACTGATAAGAGCTAATGTTTATATTAGCACTGTTCTAGGCACTGTATTAAGTACTTTTCAAATATTACCTCATTTGATCCTCTTAACAACTCTAGGACATCAATTATTATCCTCATTTTGTAGTTGAGGAAACCGAGGTAAAGAGAGGCTAAGTGACTTTTCCTGGGTCACAAAGTTAATAAGTACCTAAGGGCCAAATTTGAACTCATGTCTTCTGGATTCCAGGCCCAGCAAGCTATCCACTGTTGACTTATCTGCCCCAATGAATATAGACTCATGAACTTTCAACAAAATCCCAGTAAACAGGTTACAATAATTCACCCAAGAAATTATTGCTTATGACCAAGTGGGATTTATATCAGGAATACAAGGATACTTGAACTTAGGAAAACTATCAACATCATTAATCACACTAAAAACCAAAACATCTAAAAACCACATGAATATCTCAGTGGATATAGAAAAGGCCTCTAACAAAGTATAGTACTCTTTTATGCTAAAAACCTCACAAAATATAGGCATAAGAGACCTTTTTTAAAAATTATAAAAAGCATCTATCTAAAAGTATCATCTGCAATGAAGACACACTTGAACCTCTTCCAATACATATCAGAATGAAGTAAGAATGCCTACTTTGTGCACTATTATTTGATAGAGTTCTGGAAATGCTAGAAATACCAATACAAGAAAGAAATTAGAAGTATAAAGATAGGTAAAGAGGAAATAAAACTATCCCCATTTGCTAATGATATGATGGTGTACTTGAGAAAATTTTAAAGAATCAGCAAAGATAACTTACACAATTAACTGATTCAATAAAGTTACAGGCTGAAAAATAAACCCTGAAAAACAACAGCCATTCTATATAATAATAATAATACAACCCAAGAGGCAAAAATAGAAAAAGAAATTCCATTTCAAATAACTACAAAATGCAAAAAGGTAGAGAAAGGGATAGTCACCTCAACCTTGGCTATAGTGAGAATAGTAGACCCTAACGGCCACTGATAAAAACTTTAGAACAAGAATTCTTAAAACTTTTTGGGCCACCAATCCTTTGGCAGTCTGGTCACCATTGTGGATCCTTTTGTTTCCCCAGATGTTTTTAAAATGCACAACTTAAGGAAATGCCAAATTTCAGTTAGAGCTTAGTAAAAATAAAGATTTAATATCTTCCCATCTAGATTGATGATCCCCATGAAATCTATCTATGGGTCTGTGGGGGGTCTCTATAGACCCCACGTTAAAAACCTGTTATTGAAATGTTAGAAGTCATCTATTCCCAAACCTTTCTGAGGTCCTGAAAGGTTACATGACTTGCATAATGTCACACGGGTAGTGAGAGACAAGCAGGATTCAAACCTAGGTGGTGTTCCAACTACAAACCTTTCCCCTCCATTGAGAGAGGAGATCTGAGAATAATTGTGACATAAAAAACACAAGATATCAATAAAACTGTACAAATGAAATCAAAACAACTACTGATGCCCATTTTTAAGGAGGTAGGGAGCAGAGCCTTTAAACTATTTTAACAACGATCACATCATTAACCCAAGGTGGGGTTAAAAAAAAAAAAGCTCATTTTAATTATTCCTTGAGAGGCCTATTAGTCATAAGCTGTTACTAATTGCACAAAAAAAAAAAAAAACCCTCACGTGTGGTCAGTCATTAGTCCTTTAGAGGGTGAAAATGTATGCAGTTTGCCCTTTAGTTTCTGGCTATGGTTATTTAGGTGTAACTCAGCTGAGTGTCACATGGCAGACAGTTACCCATTTCCCTTCTACCAAAAGTCATGTTGTGTTATTTATCAGTAACTATTCTCACTTCTCATTCTATTGGTATATTTTAGAATCTGAATTAAATGGGCATCTAAAAGTTTCAGTTTTAACGGGGCGGCTAGGTGGCGCAGTGAGTAGAGCGCCGGCCCTGGAGTCAGAAGGACCTGAGTTTGGATCCAGCCTCAGACACTTAACCCACACAAACAAAAACCTAGCCATGTGACCTTGGGCAAGTTACTTAACCCCAATTGCCCTAAAAGGGGCAGCTAGGTGGTGCAGTGAGTAAGAGTGCCGGCCTTGGAGTTGGGATGACCCGAGATCAAATCCGGCCTCAGAAAATGAGCACCCACACATAAATAATGACTAGCCGTGTAACCTTGAGCAAGTTACTTAACCCCAATTGCTTAAAAAAAAAAGTTTCAGTTTTAGGGGCATCAAGGTGACTCAGTGGATAGAGCACCAGTCCTGAACTCAGGAGGGCCTGAGTTCAAATCCTGTCTCACTTGACACTTACTAACTATATAACTGTCACTTAACCCCAGTTACCTTGCCAAAAAAAGTTTCAGGTTTGTTTCATTGTTGTTAAAAAAAAAATGTTGACTATTGCATGTATCAGTGATTTGGAAAGCTTATCAATTGTTAGCAAATGATCCCAGAAGAGCAACCATCTGTGCATTTAAAAACCGTTAATACCTTTAAAGTATGGAGCAATGGCACTAGCAGCTGGGAGGAAATCAAGAAATAACTTTTGTGGCAGGTGGTGCTTGAGCTAAACTCTGAAGGCAATTATGGATTTTGAGAAGCAGAAGGAAATACATTCCAGCACAAAGAAACAATATAAGATGACAAGTAAAGTGGGAAGGGGAATCAGAGGCCATCTAGTCCAACTCTCTCACATTTTACATGTGGCTAAGTGAGGCCCAAGGAACTTAACTGCCCACAACCACACAAACAGTAAGTTCTAAGGTAGAATTTAAACCCAGATCATCTTCACTCTAGTCCACGGTCCTTTCGCTGTACTATGTTTCCTCCTGTATGGAACTCCATTCTCCTGACTGGGCCTTTGCACTGGCTGTCCCCCATGTCTGCAATACTCTCCTTCTCACCACCACTTCCTAACTTCCTGAGAGATTCATGTCAAATCTCAACATCGACAGAACTTTCCTGATTGCTGTTCCCTCCATCTCCCCAAAGGGGCTTCCCATTGTCCTTAGTCATCTCCTAGGGGACAAAAAACAAATTCTGCCTTTCTTTCATATCTTTGAATTTAACACAATGCCTGGCACATAGAAAGTGCTTAATAAAAGCCAGTTAACTGATTGATTGACTGAAGCCAACCCCAGATGAAAGGCTTTAAAGAAATTTATATTTCTCTTTGCTTCAGCATGCTTCAATAATGCTTCAGCAACCTTTATCATCATTTATGCAATATTTTTAATATATTTACTTACTCTTTGTCAAGTTGGTAGGCAAAATATTATGGCAACCATAGTAAAAAAAGAGTATCATTGACCTTTGCATACTGGTCTGTCCTTAAAACTAGTATGGCTTGGGGTGGCTAGGTGGCACAGTGAGTAAAAGCGCCGGCCCCGGAGTCTGGATGACCCCGGGATTGGTCCTGGACTCAGAAAATGAGCACTCATACATAAATAATGACTGGCCATTTAACCTTGAGCAAGTTACTTAACCCCAATTGCTTTATTAAAAAAAAAACAACCTAGTATGGCTTGCTTGCTTTTAAAAGTACCTGATAAATTAGCCTGACCATTTAATCATCCCTTGATAACTTAACAATTAAATAAACATTTATTATGTGCATATGTATGGGTCAGAAGACCACTCACCCAAAATAACTCAGAGACTTCTCAAAGTAGAAGCAAAAACTTTATTATTCCTATCTTTCTCGAGAAAGGGCGTCCCCAAATCCAACAAGAAAGTCAGAAGGGAGGAGAACCCTACAGAGGGCAAAAGCAAGATTTATAAAGCCCTAACATGGGAATTCCACACCTTCTCCACTGTCCCACTTTACCACTGGTTGGTAAGGCAAGCTCACAGTCTTCTTATTAATGCCAACCAATTGGCTCAAAGCCCTTTCCATTCATTAACCTAATTATTACTAATGAGGCTCTAATTTTGTTAGATAACATACATAATACATGAAGTCCACTACGGAAGCGCAGTAACAACCTCAGAATACTGAACCCCCTGCGGTACAACCTAGATGTGTCCTTATCTGGGCTTGAGTATCCCAAGGCTGCTGTCTGCTTTCTGATTGGTCAAATCCACCTGCTGCTGCCAGCTCTTTTTATTCTACATTATTTCATTTTTAGTATTATCTAGGAGTTCTCTAGGAACTGGGAACTCTAACTTCTTCCCAAGGCTACTGTCTGATACTTTTTATCCCAGTCTTGTTTCAGCAATTCTTGCAGTTCTATAGAAACTTAACCCTTTGCTACCTCTCACACTACTATTCCTTTCCCCAAACTAAAAACACCTCTAATTTGGTCTCAATAGTTAATCCAATCAATTGTATTAATATTCAATAGCTCTTACATTACCTTGAAATACACGACTTGTGTATATGGGGAAACAATACTGAACTTAGTTACAAAATATAAGGAAGTAATAAGAATGTATATAGGATGTTCAGAATGGGGAAACTTCATTTCAAGTTATCCCTCACACATATTATGTGAAAACCTCTCTGCTAGATACTAAAAAAGAAAAAAAGTTCATAGAAGACATGGTCCTCACCCTTATGTTATCTATTAAGGGAGATATCTCACACAAACAGTAACACATGTATTTAACGAAGATACAAACTGAGTGCTTATAAAAGGTTTAATGTGGGAAAGATCATTCCTTAATGGGGGTAGGAGATGGGGTTAGGGATCAAAATAAGCTTCACAAAAAAGACGTTCGCATTTTACATTTAACTTAACAGAGATGGCACATAGAAGAGGCAACAAATTGTAGGATAGATACATGGAACAGCTATAACAAGGAAGGAGTACAAAACACTAAGTTAATAGGGTGCTAGAAGCTTGTAGAGGACCTTACAAACAATTCTAGGGAGTTTAAACTTTCCATAGTAGCAGCTACAGGATTTTGAACAGAAGTGTGACCCAACTAAATCAAGGAATAAGGGAGACTAGTCTAACATAGGTGTAAAAATTAAATTGGAGGGGAAAAAGTCATGAAGTAGAAAGAGCTGTTAGGAGGTTATTCCAGTAATACAAATAGAAAGCAATGAAGACCTGAATGAGGAGAAAAGAAAAAGAAAGAGATGTGAGATATACACAAAGTACAGGATCAACAGGACTTCGTAACCTATGAGCTAGGAAGAAAAAAGAAAGAGTCAATGACAGCACTAAGGTTTTAGATGTACACCACAGTATTATTTTACAGTCTATAGTAATTAGATTTTTCTACAAATCTAACAGTGACAGAGTAAAGGGAATTGTGCTTAAGCTTTATGAAATATGAAGTATTTAGGTTATGCAAGATTTCCTGATGAGTTATTAAACAGACTGAATGAATTATCAGAAGTTGCAAAATCTCTCATTTTTAATTCCAAAATCTTTTTTAAAAAGTAGGACAAAGCCTCATTTGTGAAAGCTTTTAGCAGTCCTTACTAGGAGCAAGACAAGTAAGAATTTCTGGGTCGCTTCCAACAAAGAATTCAGCCACCTTGGAACACATGCCTGAATATGGCATACTAAGCCTAACATACTGATTACTAGACTGGCTTTATCTTGACAGATATTCTCTAAATACATCATCAACATTACTACCTCACAAAGAGCAAAAGCAAAAGTAAGTAAACTTAGTTTTTAAAAAAGTTAATTTTATTTTAAACTCCCCTAATCTGCTTTTTAAAAAAAGCCATCACCATGTACACAAAAGAGGATAAACTCACGCTAAAGTACCAGGACAGCTAGATAGCACTACAACAACTTAGTAAACTCTATGCAAGGGTACTCCAAGAGTTTAGCTATAAAAAGCAGAAGAAATAGAGGACTATAATTGGAGAGATATGAACTAAACAGTAAAACAGATAGATTCAAAACTTGTTGGATAATGAAACTCAAAGAATAGTTATTAATGTTTCTGTGTCAAAGTGACAGGAAATCTTCAGTGGAAAAATCCCAAGGATCTGTGCTTGGCCTTGTGCTGTTTGACATGTTATCAGATTACTTGGATAAGTCACATGTGATATGCTCATCAAATCTGCAGATGACAAAAACTAGGAAGGAACTGTAAGACAGCCAGTTTCCAACAGAATCTGGATAGGCTTGAGCATAATATAGTAAATAAAGTTTAATACGGATAAGTATAAAGTCTTGTACTGGTGACAAAAAAAATCAACTTCACAAGTATAAGACAGGGAAGCATGATTAGAGATAATGGGTCTGAAGATCTGGACTACAAATTCAGTGAGTCGTTAGTCTGATATAGAAGCCAAAAAAGCTAATGCAATCTTGGGCTGCGTTAAGAGGGCACAACAGGGGTGGCTAGGTGGCACAGTGAATAGAGCACCAGCCCCGGAGTCAGGAGGACCTGAGTTCAAATCTGACCTCAGACACTTAACACAAAAACTAGCCATGTGACCTTGGGCAAGTCACTTAACCCCAATTGCCCTCCAAAAAGCAACCAAAAAAAAAAAAAAGGGCACAACATCTAGGAAAAGGTAAGTGATTGTCCAACTCTGCCCTCAGAGATGTCACCTGAAATATTAGGTTCAGTTATGTGAATCACTGTCTTAAAAGACTTGGACAAGCTAGAGAGTATAAAGGAGGGCAATTAGGTGATGATGGGCCTTGAGACTGTGTCATCTGATGATCAGCTGAAGGAACTTACTAAATTTAGCCTGGAGAAAACATGATTCAAGGGGCGAAAGTGGGCTGTGCAATCATTCAAAGGGCTGTTATAAGAAGAATTAGGTTTGTTCTCTTTGGTCTTGGCCTTCGGCCCTCGTTTTTTCCACTGAGGCTTATGTGCTAGGCTAAAGGTTAAAACTGAGTCACCATCATGCCCCTCATGCTAAGAGACCCGTGCTAGCTCCCCTGGGATCTCTTTCTGCCTGGGTGCTTCTTGCTCTGGTGCTCTGGAATGCTCCTGGTCCACGGCAAACTTTTGTGCTGGGATAAAGGTTAGAAATGAGTTCACCATTCAGCTTCCTTTCTCAAAGCCACACAGCTAAGTTTTTAGAATTTTTTTTGTGCTCAGCTAGGGCCCAGTGCTCATCCATGGCAGCAGCTCTCCACTCTGGATCCACAACCCAGAACTAAGTAATGGGAGACAAAGCTGCCAGATGGCACCCATTCCTACTTCCAGTGCTAATTCGGGGATCCCTTGGGATTTCTTTCTGTTCTGGTGCTCCATCTCTATCCTTGCCTGAAGAACTGCTGACACACTGTGCTCCTAGCAAGTGCCCACCTCAGTGTACACAGAATTCTCTATCTTCCTAAATTGCCCTGGGCTGGAAAAATGAATCAAAGTCACTTTTTTCTTAGCTTTCCCCAAAAGAATTCATTCTGACTCCTTGTTAGGTTGTTGTGGAGGTATGTTGAGAGAGCCAGGCAAAAATGCTGATTTTATGCAATTTTGATTCTGCCAAACTTCCTTTACTTTAAGCAAAAATTCTAGTAGTTCTGTCAACTATGTCCAAGCACTTAAAATATATATATAGCAGGGAGAATGAGAATCAAATGCCATATGCTCACACTGATCTTCTCCAGCTATGCAAACTTCTTTAAAAAAAAAAAACAAAAGAACATGGTTTCAAATGGCCCGACATACATCAAAAACTTTAAGCTTTCAAAAGTATAAACAAGCAAAGAAAACTGATTTCTAAATCTCTGGACTGTTATCTCAATGACCTCCTCATTGGAGCACCTACTGTATTGTTCTATCAGGGCACTAAGTTAGGAGTTACAAAGCTATCATTGAAACAGCCTAAATATTAGAAAAACATTTTCTTCATCAATTTTGCCTATGGTTAATAAATAGATGAATGAATTAATAGATTAAATAAATAAAAGGAGGAAGAACAGTCAAGGAAAAAACTATTGCAAAGCAGTCAGAAAGAAACAATTCAAATATTGTGTAGTCAAAGTCAGGATAACACAATATTTAGCAGCTTCTACATTAAAGAATCAGAGAACCTGGAATGTGATATTCTGGAAGGCAAAGGAGATAGGATCACAAAACCAAGAATCACCTACCCAGCAAAGCTGGGCATAATTCTTCCAGGAGGAATATGGAGATTTAATGAAAGTGAGGAATTTCAATCATTCCTGATAAAAAGGCAAGAACTGGGTAGAAAATCTGATTTTCAAATACAAGACTCAAGAAAAACATAAGGTAAACATAAAAGAGAAATCAAAAGGGGTTCAATAAAGTTAAACTGTTTATATTACTTCATGGGAAGATGATACTTATAACGATTGCAAACTATCGTTATTAGGGTAGTCAAGAGGAACATACATAGACAGGACACATATGTGAGATGGGATGATATCTAAAAAAATTATATTAACGGGTAATAAAGAGAGATGCACCGGGAGAAGGGGAAAGGGAGCTGTTGAAAGGAGTGAATTATCTCACACTCAGGTGGGTACAGAAATCTATCTTACCCTACAGGAAAGTAGGAGGGGAAAGAGATTTTTTAAAAAGTGGGAGGATGGGACCCTGAGAGAAGAAAAGGCAGATTGGAGGAGGTAGTAGTCAGAAGCACTGAGGTGGGAGAGGGTAAAAGTAGAGTCAATTCTCTAAATATTTGAGAAATGAAGTCTTTAATAGAGAGAAACTTGCTGTAAAAGTTTTTTCACAGTTATGATTGATTACTCCATTCCATTTCTCCCCTGTTTACCCTTCCTCTTAAGACATACATAAATTTAGGGGCGACTAGGTGGTGCAGTGAACAGAGCACAAGCCCTGGAGTCAGGAGGAGCTGAGTTCAAATCCAGCCTCAGACACTTAACATAAAAACTAGTCTGTGACCTTGGGCAAGTCACTTATCCCCAATTGCACTCCAAAAAGCAAAAAAAATAAAATAAAATAAAAAACAAAAAAAGACATACATAATTAGAGGTGAAGTTCAAATGGTCACCAAAAACCTGGCTACCAAATGCAGACTGCTTTATGACTGGGTACATACTTCATTGATTCTTATAACCTTATCTTTTTCCAACTGTATATTTACACTAATGGCTTGGAGAAAGAGAATTATGCAAGCACATAGGCTATAACCTTCCCTAAAGCAATCTTCATTTGGACTATGAGATATTTACTAAGGAATGAGACTCACCCAATGTTTCACTGCAATCAATGGCAAAGTTGATTGCAGTCTAGTTCACCTAAAACTTCTTCCTCTATTTCATCTCACTCTTAAACTGCATCTATTATATTATGCCATTCCTCAGTAGTTCCTCAATACTCAGAACAAAAATGACTATCAGGTATCCTGTTTTCTATGGACAATAAAAAGGAAAGTGACTTGGGAAGGGAAGGGACTGTGCAAGAGGAGAAAGACAAATAAAGAGAAGATAGACAAGTAATTGGAAAACTATATTGTTTCCTTTCTATTTTCGGATCTGGAATTCAAGTGCCTTTAGGTCTAAAGTTTCTCCACAAGCCTGAAGACACATAAATCCAAGTAATTAGATAGTAAAATATAAAAAAGTGCTAAACAATGACAGATACACGAATGATAACTACCAGTCATTCATTCAACAAATACTTATTAAACACCTAGGTACAATGTGATGCAAAGAAAAAAAAAATGGTTCCTGCCCTCAAGGAGATCATATGGGCAAAAACACATACACAGAAAACCAAATGCAAATTAGACAACAAAAATAATTTTAGGGGAGGGGGCCCTTAGCAAGTGGAAGACCAGAATAGGCTTCCTATGGAAGTTCACACCTCAGTTTGAAGATTCACTAGAAAACTAAAGGGAAATGAGGGATTCCACAGGTGAAAGTGAGAAGAGTACATTCCCAGCCCTGGGAATATTTGGAGAAGAGGCCAAGAGCTGGAGGGCAGAAGGGCACATCTGGGTAACCACAAGAGCCTGTTTAACTGAGATATGCAAAGGTATAAAATGGAGTAATGTGAAATGAAACCTGGGAAAGGAGGCAGTAGCCAGACTGTAAAGGTTTTCTGTACACAACAAAAGAAGGTTCAATTTTATCCTGGAGCCAAAAGGGAGCTACCAGTGCTTATGAGCAGAGAAGAAGCTCAGTCAAACCTCAGCTTTGGGAATACAGTTTAGGAGAAAGGTGTACTGGAGAATAGAACTTGAGTGAGAGGCCAATTAGGAAGTAGTGGCAATAACTGTCCAGGTAAGAGAGATAAGGGAGGGGAACAGTGCAACATGGTAGAGATAAGGGTTCAAGATATTTTATGGACGTAGAATTAACAACATTTGGCAATTGATGAATATAAGGGGAGAGGAAAGTGAGATTCAGGGATGATTCTCACACTGCAAATGTGAGAGACCAAAGGGATGGTGACACCCTTAACAGAAATTAAGAAGAGGGGAAGGTTTGAATGGAAAGATAACGAGTTCTGTTTTTAACATATTGAATTTGGGATGCCTGTGGAACATCCAGTTGGAGACATACAACAAGCAGCTGGTGATTAGTACTAAAATGAGGCATATAATTCTAAATATATAACAAGAGTACAAAATATTTATTTGCCAAGGACAAAGAACGAAAATCTCAAATCTTTTAGTGTACTTGTAGTTGGCCTGACAATTACTGAGCCCATTCTGCTTAAAGAAAGTCTCGGTCATGGCAACAGTTTCCGTTTCAAAACAGAAAGAAAATAAAGTAATGGGGGCAGAAGAGAATTATGCAAAGAAACACTTTTTTCTTGCTTTTTTAAAAAATCATGTTAAAAAATGAATAAGTATGGTAAGTTCTGACAATGTATACTAAATATATAAATGGGTCACATGATTCTTTCAGAAAAGACTTTCTAAAAAGCAGTGAATTTCTGAGATATGTTGATGAAGGAGAAAAGGAATGAGGAGAGAATGACAACATGCAAAAGCACAGAGGCAAGAAAGCAACAAACCCCAAGTTGGATAGCAAAATTAGCTTTCCTGTGATGGAGTCCATGTGGAATTGAGGTTAGTTCCTCTGGTATAAATACTGTATTCATTTGCATTTTTTGCTTCAAATTGAAATAAGAACTTTTTCTACTTAATGCTAAGAGATGCAAAGATGAGCTTATTCTTTTTTTAGTAAAAAAAAAAATTATGTTCCTTCTCTATGGGGAAAAAAAAGGACAACAATTTTTTTTTTTTTAAAGAAAACTTGAATATTTCCTACCATCCACTTTGGTCTCTTAGATGTGAGCCATGGGTCTTTTAATCCAGCAATAACTGCAAAAAGCTGAGCAACTTGCTAAACAACAACTGTCACTGTTTTGTTGAAATCATAAAAGCATTTACATTTCTTAAAATATAATTGTTGCTTTGGTAAACAAAATATATATATTACATAATATGTGTCATATACTATATTGTACATTGTGTATATAAATAGAAAAATCTCCTCAAATGCTATCAGATTCAATTCATGCTGCAGTTAAATATGAGACTAAAAGTTAAGACTTCACAAATCGCTAAGTGTTCAAGAGAGAGAAACTGTGTTAAACCAATCAGAAGCTGTAAAATGTTAAAAGTGTGTAAGGTAACTAGAAATTAAGCTGACAGTATCCAGACAGAGAAAGACAAAAAAAAAAAACCCAAAGTATTCTTTAAAGGGCAATGACATTGATCTTGAATCACCAAGTATCATTCCTCACAATTTCTTGCCCATTATAGCCAATATTGTTGCCATAACCTGTCAATTTCACCTCATTTCTCAAATACACCCCCTTCTCTCCTCCAACACTGCAACCACTCTAGTGCAGGCTCTCCTCACCTCACACCTTGACAATGACAACAGCCTGCTTTTTTTTTTTTTTTTTGCAAGGGGGGGAAGGGTCCTGCTTGTTTCAAGTCTCTTCCCACTCTGATCTACCTTCCATTCAGCCATCAAAGTGATTTTCCTAAAGTGCAGGTTCCATTATGTCCATCATCACCACTCCCATCCCCCAATAAACTCCAGTGGCTTCCTATGCCTCCAGGATCAAATACAAAATGCTTACTCTGGCATTTGAAGCCCTTCACACCCTAGCCCCCTCCTAACTTTCCATAGTCTTCTTACACCTTACTCCCCTACACATTCTCTTTGATTCAGTGACACTGGTTTCTTGGACATTCCAAAAACAAGATACTCCATATCTCAGCTCTTCGGCTGTCCTCCATACCTTGAATGCTCTCCCTCCTCCATTCCAACCACTGACCTCCCTGGCTTCCCTTTAGTCCCAACTAAAACGTCACCCTCTACAGGAAGGCTTTCCCAAATGCTCTTAGTTCCAGTACCCTCCCTCTGTTAATTATCTTCTATTAATTCTGCATATAGCTTTGTTTTGTCTATATTTGTTTGCACATTGTTCCCTACCTCCCATTAGACATCGTTTAGCACTGTGCCTGGCACATAGAAGGCTCTTAATAAATATCTATTAATAGATTGTCTTCAGAAACACCAAAGCTCCAATTAACTTAAGTCTCACTACTAAGTATGTCATTTGCTGACATTTAGCCAACAAATTGAACCATTTTAAATAAAGCTATCAACAAAGTATCTTATTTATCCTATTTAGTGCAACACCCAAGTTAAGAGTTTTTAGCAATGAATATAGTATAAGCAATCAAAATTATTATTTTACTTGATCTTACTTTTAAACACCTTAAATACAAGCAAACATTTATTTACTAAGTACCTATAATGTGCCACGGAGATTCAAAACAGAATAAGATAGCCTCTCTCTTTCCTCAAGGAGTATGACTACAAAGCTGAGATAATAAATGTCTCATCTACTAAATGGTAATATATGTACACTGTGATACATATTAAACAGTAAATTCTAAACATTACTAAGAAATTTGAGGTAGGAAAGATCACTTCCAAATGAAACACTGCTTAAAAGATTTCTTCAAGAATGTAGCACCTGAATTGAGCCCAGAGGGCTTTCAAAATGCAAAGAAGGAGGAGGGTTTAAAAGCAGTAACAGGGTAAGGAAATTTAAGGTGGGGTTAATTATGCATTGTTTTTTCTTTAAATGAAAATTATGAGATTAATAAAATTCCTGGATTTTCAAGTATAAGCATGTATTAGTTTCATGACAGGTACAGACATAATGGATAGCATTAATTGTGACACTAGTATTTGGGAAGGATGATGAAAAATGTCCTAGTTTCAGAAAAGGAAGATCACTGCTCTAGAGCTGGAAGGGACTTCAAGGCCATCTTCTCCAATCACTTTATAGATGAGAAAATTGAAGGTCAGAGAAGTTAAGGGACTTGCCTAAAGACACATGGATAGTACTACTAATAATAGCTAACATTTATATGGCATTCACAGTTATGTTGAACCAAAAATCCAACCACAGTCTTTTGCTTCTTGTTTTACCCTCCAGAACCGGTGAAAATAAGATCAATCCTTTTTTCTATATTACAGCCCTGAAATTCCTTGAAGACTATAATCACGTACAAAATACTAGTGTGTGGCTATCATCTCCCTTGCTCTAGACACAATACTTCCATTAATGCAAATTAATTAATGTTAAAGACAACATTCCAGATTAGGAAACCAGGGTGTGAGTTAAGGTCATATAATTCCAGGGCATTTTCTTCAAGTCTAACTGGGCAACCATAGATCCTTTTCTATGGGACCTATAGGTCCTAAGCAACCATAGATAGCTCCTAAATTCAAATTACAAATAAGAAAGAGTTCAGAAAACACTAATGCTGCATCCCTTAGGAGCCTGGATAGTTACTGCTACTTCTCTCTCTCTCTCTCTCTCTCTCTCTCTCTCTCTCTCTCTCTCTCTCTCTCTCTTTTAGGGCAATTAGGATTAAGTAACTTGCCCAAGGTCACACGGCTAGGTTTTTCTTTGTGTGTGGGTTAAGTGTCTGAAGCGGGATCCCAACTCAGGTCCTTCTGACTCCAGGGCCAGCGCTCTACTCACTGCGCCACCTAGCTGCCCTTACAGCTACTTCTCAATAGGAGAAATGACAGCAAGGACCAACTTACAGCTAAGAAGAATCCCAAATATGGTACCAAGAGAGCCACTCTTTTTGTGTAATGCCTCCCAACCTATCTGGGCCATTGTGGCTGGAAAAAGGATGTAGGGTGAATGCTCCTCTTGAGCACTGGGCTGACTTCCCATTCATCTCAGAAAGAATTGAAAAAACTGAAATAACTAGTGTGGGCCTTAGGTATTTGGGGAATGGAGCTCCAAAGACTTTGGGTAAGGTAAGCTAGGGCAGGCTGGAGATTGCAAGGGAAGTAGGGTCTGAAGGACTAAAGGAGGCTGAGGCTAGATCAGTGGAGAAGAAGGAAAAAGAGAACAGAACTGCTCTGAGAAAACATTATCTTGGATGAGTTGAGGGAATCCCCAGAGTTCTATGGTATATATAACATAATGGATTATTATTGTGCCATAAAAATGACAAAACTGGGAAGATTGGAAAGACCTCTATGATCTAATGCAAAATAAAATAAGTAGAGCTAAGAGAAAAATTTACATGACAACATTACAGAAGAAAATAACTTTGAAAGACTGTAGAACTCTAATACAATCATAAACCTCAGGCCCAGAGAAATGACAATAAATCACTCCACCCACCTCCTGTCAGAGAGATGATGGGACTTAAAATCCAGAATGAGACAAGCCTTTTTAGGTGCCATCACTGTGGGAATTTGTTTTGTTGGACTACACATATTTATTGTCAGTTTTGTCTTTTGCAGCTTAAAAAACAAACCACTGGGGGAGGGAAGTAGCAGTGGGAGAGACAAAAATGTTGCTAAAAACAAGTATTTTTAAAAAGTAAAGAGGCAAATTTGAGAGATATTTTGGAAATACAATCAAGAAGATCCAGTTACTAACTGAAACTGAGAGGCTAAGAGAAAAGGATCAAATCTGATTCATATTTCAAGCCTAATGATTGAGGAAATAGGGAAAATAGGAAGGAAGAACATATTTAAAGAAGATGGGTTCAATTTTAGACATTTTCAGTTTAAGGTATCTTTAAGACCTAGTTGGAAGTGTGGGACTAAAATTCAAGACACAGGTGGCTTAAAATACCGGTTTGGGGGTTATCTGCATAAAAGTGATTATCGAAAGCCATCAAAGTGGAAAAGGTGGCCAAGGAAGAGAGCAGAGTGAGAGAAAGTATGCAAGAGAGGAAACAAAATCATTAAATTATAAAGGAACAATCAGAGCAGAAGAAAAACCCAGAGAGTATGGAATCAGAAATAAAGAAAGAGCATATAAAGAAAGGTATGGCTATCAAATGCAGAGGACAGAAGAGTGAGAACTTTAAAAAAAAAAGTCATTAGATTTAGCCATTCTGAGGTGATTAGTTACTCTGAAGAGAGCTGCTAGTTGGTGCAGTGGATAGAGTGCTGAGCTTGAAATCCTGAAGGCTCATCTTTCTCAGTTCAAATCCAGCCTCAGACATTTACTAGCTGTGTGACCCCTGGCAAGTCATTTTAACCCTGTTTGCCTCAGTTCCCTCATATGTAAAATATCTTTGCCAAAAAACAAAACCAAAATGGAGTCATCACAAAGAGTAAGACACAACTGAACACCCAAACAACAACAACAAATCAAAGGCTAGAGGCAGATTTCAAGACACTGAGGAGCAGAATGAAGCACGGACAATCAGCGGTAATAATCTTTTTACAACTCTTAACAATGGAAGAGGAAATTGTCTTAATCAGCATAGCAGCAACTTTTGTTAGTTGTTGTTACCTTGGGAAGACTGTTACAAAAGTTGTCATTATAGTGCCAGGCCACTGTAACACCAATAACAGCAGCACACCTGAAGACTGCTGCTGTGAATAATTTTAAGAGTCTAATCCCATAGTATAATGAACTCTCTATTCAGAACTAAACATTGTTCAATAAAGTACATTCATAGCAACATCCCTAAGCAAAACATATCATTATACATACATATATATACACACACATATGTATATGTGTGTATATATAAACACTCAGTATGTGATATGGCACACAGCATATATCACTGCATTGAGTAGCATCCCCAAAATACTTATTTACACAATCAGGAGGTCCCCAGGGCCTTCCCTAGCAAAACACATCTTTAAAGGGTGACAGAAAATACTACACCATCCACCCCTAGGTCACTGTAAGAACAATCTCCTTAATCAATACCAAAGTCCAAGTAAAGTTGTCTTTCATCTCTTTCCTCTTAACTCAAAGTTGACTTCCAAGTCTCACGGCTCTTCCTCTGTGGGCTGACTGCCCCTGACTCTTGCCTGGGATTCACACATAGGCAGCTCTCTGCTCCTGCTCCATGAACCAGCTCACCAGGACTGCTCCACTCCAAGCTCTCCCTGCTCTTACCCTATAGCATGCAGGCTCCAGGGGCTACTGCCTGCAGCTTCTGCCTCTGGGAAAATAAAACTTAACAGGGCAACAACAACATTAATACATGCCCACTAGCATCTCAATTCACCTTCAAAGTCCAGAGACTCTGAATTAACAACTCAGTTCACTTTAACAGCTCTTAAAAGGGGCTTAAGCTAAAGCTCTTTTCCATTGGCAAGTGTCTGACCCAGGCTCTATTCCATTTCAAAGTTCAGGGACTCCTTCAGCAAGTCTCTGCCATCAGGTCTCCTCTCAGCTCTCAAAGGTTTCTTCTCAGGTCTTAGGGATCTCCTCTCTCTGCCCACTCAAGTTGCTTCTCTCTCTGAGCACTGTAATACTCTCAACACTGGCTCCCTTAATGCCTGTTTTCTCAACACTGGCTATCTTTATATACCGTTTTACTCAACATCTGATTGCTTAGAGCCCACTTGCACATGTCTGATTGGCTCAGTGCAGAGGCATGGAAGACTGAGGCTGGGAAACTGAATAATACACACAGAAAAACCGAAAAAAATCCCACTTTGCTTGTCATTACAGCCACTTCAAGGATTTCCAATGTAAGACCACCAAAAATGCTAAAACTGTCACTGGTCTCCATGTTCTCTGAATCATCACTGAGCCAACTACTACTGATTTGCTTATGGCTTTGACCAAAAAAGATTGGTTAAGAGAAATGTACTGATCTTTGATCCTCAAGGTGGCAATTTCAATGTCTCCATTCTTACCATTTAAGAGGGCATCTTTCAAGAAAAGTCCATAGCTGGTATCTACATCCAGAGAAAGATTTATGGAGTCTGAATGCAGATTGAAGCAAACTATTTGCTCTCTCTCTTTTTTGCTTTGTTCTTCCTTTCTCACTGTTCATTCCATTGGTTATAATCTTTCTCTACAATTTAACTAATGTTTAATGTGAAGGTATTTGCAGAACTTGTATCAGATTGCATGCTGCTATGGGGGAGTGAGGGGGGAGTGGGAGAAAGAGAGAGAGGGGGAGAAAATATGGAACTCAAAAGCTTGTGGAGGGGCGGCTAGGTGGCTCAGTGAGTAGAGCCCTGGAGTCAGAAGGACCTGAGTTCAGAGTTCAGATCCGGCCTCAGACACTTAACGCACACACAAAAACAATAAAACCTAGCCATGTGACCTTGGGCAAGTTACTTAACCCCAACTGCCCTCCAAAAAAAGAAAAAAAAAAGCTTGTGGAACTGAATGTTGTAAATTAAAAGTAAATAAATAAATTAATTTAATTTTAAAAAAAGAAAAAGTTCATAGCTGGGAACACCCACTTGGGTGGAGAGAGCTTCAACAGACACATGATCAACCATTTCATTGCTAAGTACAAATGAAAGCACAAGAAGAACATTAGTAAGGACAACAGGGCAGCTGCCCAACTGCACACTGCTTGCAATCTTGAAGCTTCTTTTCCAGTACCCAGACCAGTACAGAGATTGACTCCCTCTATGCAGGTACTGACTTCTACATCTTTATCACTCATGCCCATTTTTAAAAGCTGAGTAATGACCTCTTCTGTGGAACAGACCCTCACGGAAAAGGCCCTAAGATATTTATGACATCATCTTAGTGGATGGTTCCATTTATATTTCCAAGATTCAGAAACTTCTGCAAGATTTCTTCAGTAGCAGGGAGCTCAACAAGGGTTATCAATCCTGATGAGACTGTAACTTACAATGCAGTAGTCCAACCTGCCATCATGTCTAGAGATAAATATGAGAATGTACAGAACTTGGCTGTTTATAATATTGAAATTGCTGAAGGAGTTAAGACAATTCTGACCACATGATCACATCTTCCCTACTAAGCAGACATAGACCTTTACCACATACTTTACCTAATTTCTCAACACTGGCTATCTTTATATAATAAAAAAAAAAAAAAAAGCACTTTACGACCTACCACCTAAGCATACCAGTCTGGTATGTTTATTCAGGTTTACAAAAAAATCAACCTTGGCAAGTGTGAGCTCAAAGGAATATCCCTGCCCCAGTGGGTATTCCTAAGATTGAAGTAACATTTGACAGTAATGCAAATGACATCCTCAATGTATCTGTTGTGGAAAAGAGCACAGGTAAGGAGAATAAGATCACCATCACCAATGACAAATCACCTGAGCAAAGAAGACACTGAGTGTCTGGTCCAGGAAGCTGAGAAATACAAAACAGAAGATGAGAAACAAAGAGAAGATATCTTCCAAGAACTCACTTGAATCTTATGCTTTCAACATGAAGGCTACAATAAGAATGAGAAACTCCAAGGCATACTTGGTGATGAAGACAATACAGAAGATCCTTGACAACTGTAAAGAAATAACCAACTGGCTAAATAACAACCAGATGGTTGAGAAGGAAGAATATGAGCATCAAGCAGAAAGAACTAGAGGTCTACAATCTTGACATTCCTGAGCAGTATCAAAAAGCCAGGAGTATGCCAGAAAGTGGAACTTCTTCAGGACCCACCACTGAAAAGGGCAACTAAACACAGCAGGAGAAAAAGTATTCCACAAAGCTTTACATAAATTAAAGAACTTTAAATTTGTAGCTAAATTTAAATCAGTTTAAAAGTAACTTTAAAGCTACTATATAAATGAGTATTCTGAATACTTGAATGTGGGCAAAAAAAGGAAAGAAGTGAACAGCAATGCACTTTATGACAACTGTAAATAAATGGAAATGCAATTCTTGACATGGAGAATAAAATCCATTTAAAATTGGCAACATTAAATACACACACACACACACATACACACACACACACACACACACACACACATATATATATATATATATATATATATATACATATACATATTTAAGGACAGAGAAGACCTATTTTGGTATTTTGTAGGCAGAAGGGAAGGCACCAGTAAGCAAAAAAAAAAGATTTAAGGAAGAATGTCAATCCTTCAATCAGTGGGAAATGTGATTGAGGTAAAAAATGATGTACACAACAGCAAAGTTAGAGAACCAACTCAACCTCTGAATCGAAAGAAAAAATACATTATAACAGAAAAGATTAGGTGAAGACACTAAAAGAAACTTCCATCTAAAAAATGGTTAACATTTTTCCACTACCTTATTTCTAAGCCTTTTCATGTAATGAAGATAACCCTCAGTTTTGTAAGATGCTAGAAAACTACAAGCTCTCAAACATCTTATTAAACTAGTAAAGTGTCTATCGTGAATGCAGCACTTCCTGTTAACAAAGAACCAATGTAGCTAGGCACAGACTGTTCTTAATCAGGATTACACCCCCCCCTGGTAAATTCTGAGCCCACAGCAACTCATAAAGACTATACATTATTATGAAAAGGTGCTTTAAACTCTATTTCTGTATTAATGTAGGGAATAAGGCAGATATCTACACCAATGATATCACAGATCTTTTGAAATCCTGAGATGTGGCTAATATTTAAGAAAAATGTGTTGGAGCTCAAAATTTTAAAGATTCAGCTCTTCAGAAAACTACCGTCTACACCACAAGTATCAAAGTCATGCCCCAGGCTGCATGCTGCCTGCAAAACTCCTAAGTAGACTGAACCAGATTAAAAAGTAACTCAGAAATGTTTAATAAAATAAACAAAAATGTAATAATGTTAATTTGTAGTTTTTAAGTCAACATGCAGTTAGCAGGGATGTGTTTCAATTTGAGTTTGAGAGTTTTAGCATATAGTTTAATTGGTTACACAAGTAACCAAATTTAAATTTAGCAAAAAAAAAAGCAAGAATTTTTTAAATCTATAAATTCTGTAAAATTTCCACTTATCTGTAAGTTCAATGACATATGATTAAAATGCTACCTTATTTCTTTGGCCTTCTTATATCCCACAAAAAAAATTTTTTTAAGTCAGACTGTAAAAATTAACTTAGAATTGTTTCATAATGAGAAGACTAAAAAATATTCTTCAGAGAAAACTATATCTTCTTAGTTTCATTCCATATCAATAAAAACCAGTATATTTTTACTAGGTTTGCCAGGGATGGAGAATCCATCACCTCAAGGCCACATGTGGCCTTATAGGTCCTTGAGTGTGGACTTTTCACTGAGTCCAAGTTTTACAGAACAAATCCTTTTATTGCAGGGATTTGTTCTGTGAGGTTTGGATTTAGTCAAAGGGTCACACCTGAGGACCTAGAGGGCCACATATGGCCTCAAGGTCACAGGTCCCTCACCCCTGGTTTTAATATTTCTATGGGCAAATGCAAGGTCCTTAAACAAGGATACCACAGAAAGGGTCTACAATCACAAAATGTTTGAAACCCATCGTCTAGATCTTACAGGAACTGTATAACTAATAGAAAAGTTTTACTTGTGTTATTTTTAATTTAACATCAGCCCAAGGTAACAAGAGGCAATATTCTTTAGGAATTGATCCACTTGACTATTCACCTCACTAGCGGTTAGCTATTTGCAAATGTTAAGTACAGGAGATTTAACAATTTAAATATGAAAATAGCAGTTCTAGAAAATATTTGACAGTGCTTGCTCTCTAGATCAAGTAAGTTGCACAAACCACTTAGTAAAGGGTGACTAGAGTTCCTCCAACATTATCAACTGACATTTAAAAGCTTCGTGCTTTGATAACTGTCCCAGTAATAACCTTCATTTATATAACATTTGCATTTTACAAGACACCTTACTCACAACCATTCTGTGATATTGGAAAGCATGAAGGAGTATTAATTAGTTCCCTTTTAACAGATGAGGGTCAAAGAAGATAAAGACTTGCCCCCAGTCACAGAGTAATAAGCTGGGAACTGACTCAGGTCTTCAGATTTAAGTCTAGAGTTGTTCTTAATACAGAATGTTAGCTCCCTATATAAACTTTTTTTAGAGTTCTAAAAATACTTGACAGCAAAGCAGAGTGGATATGGCATTCAAGTCCTGCCTTGACATCAAAACATACTAACAGTGTGACTAGGGACAAATGAGCCATTTAATCTCTTAGTGGAATGGCATCAAATTGAAGATGTGGTCCACTAATCCGTGGATTCTAACGATCCCTGTGGCCACATGTTGACTTACTTTTAAAATGTAATATAATATGTTTTGTTGTGTTTTTACTTACATGGTTAAATATTTTCAAGTTACATCCTAGTCTGGTTTGCTCTATTTGACACCTCCATCTTAATGTACCAGGCAACTTTATAAGAAGAGAAACAAAAGGAATTATGTGCCAGATAGAGTAATTATAGCTGAATCCACAAGATAAAAGGCTTCAACAAGGTAAAAACCTCATGACTGAAGAACTTTAATACCTAGACCTCCCACTCCACACCCCAAGTTAAAGATGAGATGCTGGCCTATGTTGGTGTAAGGAGTTTCCATACTATTTAAGTACTGACAAAGTTTTCAATTCAGGAGAGACCAAGGACTTCAGATCAAAGTATAGTTATAACATTATTTTGTAATATATAGCCTAAAAAGGAAAAAGGATGGAGGATATACCTCCACAAATGATAGGATACTATAAGCTCTCACTTCCAAGAGAGCTCCAGCCTCCTCCCACATCCAGCAATTGACTGTTCAATCAACCTAAGTCTCTGCCACAACTGACTTGAGTGGCCAGAATTGGCCCCAGTTGGAGGCCGTGATCTTTCCCTTAGGTTTAGGAAAATGCTACATAGCTTCTATTCTTTCACAGTGAACTGTTCCATTCCCTCTGTTCTTGAGTCCTGTGGCCCAGCACTATCAGTTCAGAGCCCATTTTACCTACTACAAGCAGTTCAAAGCTTTTCAGTACTAGTACTTCCAGGATAGAGGCCCAAGTAGGCTTTTTTTTTTCCTGAAGGGGAACCAAGCTGGTTGTCCAAGTTTAAGGAAACTCCTTGACGCTGGAAAGAAGGAGAGAATCTACAGTGTAGAGATGGGCTTAAAGCCCATTAAAGCACAGCCTCAATCCAGTAGCATGTAAAGGGAAGAAGGAGTGCTAAGTGAGCTCTGGGGCAGTGAGTTATCAGTTCTTGGGTTAAAGTTGGTTTTTTAACCTTGTTTAGAATTCTAGGCATCCTACCAGTGCTTCTTAAACTGTGGGTTATAACCCCATATAGGTCCCACAGTTTAAGAAGCACCGAAGGGGTCATGAGTGGGAAAAGTTTAAGAAGCTAGACTAGTAAGCATGGAAGCAACTTAGGGTTGCTTTACCTTTGCCGTATAATTTCTGTATATAATTTCCATTTTGAAAAGTGTTGGGGGTCATGGGGAATCAGAGAAAATGTCAAGTCTGCCATTTTGGTGTTCACAGTATTTTTAAAAAATAAATAAAACAGAGACTGTCATATGTGAATGAAATTAAAACAAAGCCTCCATGATGTGATCACGTAACTGGCAAGACGTCAGATGTCAGGGCTCTTCTTTTCCCAAACCTTTCAAATACTCAAAGAAGTCTAATTTACTCAATTCAGGAGTTCCTACCCACAAAGTAGATCATAATCCATGGCCTATACAGTCTATGCATTCCCTATCTGCCCAGAAGTTCTCCACTGTGCTGAAGACCTCTCTCATTTTCTCCCAGCACTTAAAGAGTACCAGCTATCAGCTGTCATCTTTTATTCTTGCCATATGAGCAGAATATCTTCTCTTCCTATCACATGATTCCTTGATTCCATTTTTCACTCCTTTTCTTTCTCAGAATTCCTCAATGACTAGATGTTTCAGCTTAGTCATACCAACCACTCACCTCTCCATTACCCTATGCATGAACCTTAAATCACAACAACCAAAAAAAGCAAATCATGGGCTGGGTTCTCCTGGCATGCTACACAGTGACTGAGTTTGAAATGGTCTTTAATCATAGCAACAAGATGGGTACCCCACTGCCGTCTCTAATATGGCAACTCTACCAGCTGGATTCCCATGCCTCTATCTACCAAAACTGGCCTTGTACCAAAGCCAACAGCCCAAAGAAGATGGCTGAAATTGTGTTCATCTACTGATAATGAAAATTTATCTAATATTCAAAAAACTATGAATTCCAATAAACTGTTTGCAAAAAGAGGCAAAGAAAGGATCCTACCAAACTCTTCCTATGGGATAAATTTGGTCTTGATAACCAAAGCTAGGGAGACACAAAACAGAGAAAGAAAACAATATACATCTCTATTGAGTGTTATCTAATACAACATTTGAGTTATTGAGTTAACTGAGTTAATACAATTGAGTTGTATCTAATACAACATCTCTAATGAGTATTAACCAAAAATATTGAATAAAATGTTATCCAAGAGGCCACAGAAACAAATTATACACTATAATCAGGTTGGTTTTATGCCAGGAAGGCAGAATTGGTTTAATATTAGGAAAACTACAAGCATAAAATTATACTGATACCAAAAATAACAATTACATATATCAATATTATCAGAAAAGGATTTTGACAAAATACAACACCCCTGTATGTTAAAAAAAAAAAAAAACATCATTCCTTAACATAGTAAATAGCATCTATCTAAAAGCAAGAGTTAATATTATTTGTATTGGAAAAATACCGGAGGTCTTTACCATAAGATCAGAGGTAAAGCAAGCAATGTACACTGTCTTTACTATAATTTGATATTCTACTAGAAATGTCAATAACAGCAAAGGAAATAAAAAAGAAACTTTAAGACTAAGTATAGTAAATGAGGAAACAAAATGATCACTTTTCACAGAAATGACTTGCCTAGTGAGCTCTAACTAAAAAATTGATATATTTTCAGTAAAGTATTAAACTTAAAATAAACCTACATTTATAAATCATCACCCTTTAACAAAACCTAGAAGGAAGAGAGAGGAAAAAATAAAAGAAAATCCATTCAAAATAATTCTAGGATGTATAAAATATCTGGAAATCCATCTACCAAGAAATTATAATGCATACAAATACAAAGCACTCATCACAAAAATAAAAACAGACTTAAATAATTGGCAAAATATTAATTGTTCAAGACTTGGCTTGTCAATAAGATAAAAATGACACTATATAAATTAATTTACAGATTCGATGCCATAATCAATTCACAAAAGGTTACTTTGTAAAACTAGAAGGGAAAAAATCATGTGAACAAAAAAGGTCAAGAATTTCTAGGGAAATAATGAAAAAAAAAGGAGCAAAAGGGTCTCTGATTTCAAATTGTACTCCAAAATAACAACCATCAAGATTATTTATAACTGATTAAAAAATAAAAAAGCTGGTCAGCAGAACACATTAGGTACTCAAGATCCAGTAGCAATCGAATATAGTCAATATAATGCTCAACAGACCGATGCAACCTAAATTTCTGGTATAAGCTTTCGTCTTATGACAATTCAATAAAAGTGGCAGAATAAACAAGAAAATAAAACCCAACAATATGTTGCATTATAAGAAATACGTTTTTAGAAGTAAAGAAGCCTACAGAATAAAAATAAAAGAATGGAAAACATTTAATATGTTATCAGGGAATTTTTAAAAAGCAACAGGAGATGAGATCACTCTATTAGACAAAGCAAAATGGGAAATGCACAATATAAAGAAAGATACAGGGAAATTTGCATTATGCTTAAAGGAACCATGAAAAAAACTTACCATTGACACTAAACATACATATAATAAGTGGTTAACGGAACTCCAAGAAGACAATGACAATATGATGACTATATATTTTATGTCCATTGATAGGGACTAGGCAAAATTAAAAATAAGTGAAGCAAAAAGGGAAAAAAACTATAGAAACTTCTGTAGAATAGTTGAAAAACTTATGGCATATCCTAGACTGTAACATTAAATAATATACATATTTCTCAGTATTATATGCTAACCTAACAGAAACAGACAATATGCCAAGACACAGAAAAATTATAGATACAAAAAATGAGAAATACTAAACACAACATTAAAGACCATAACATAATAAAATACTACTTAACAGAGAGAAAACAAGCAGTTGATACAAACCTAAGTGGAGACTTAATAATAACATCCTGGATAAGAAGTTGGATCAAATCTCAAAGCAAATAAGCAATAACTATGTGGAAAAGTATAATGATAAACATACCGGAATTTCTGGGTTGTATTTAAAGCAGTCTTCAGAGGAAAAATTCTCTCTCTGAAAATATACATTAACAAACAGAAAAAGAGATTAACAAGCCACAAAAATCAAACAACAAATGTAAGATTTACAAAAAATGAAAATCTTGAAAATTAGAGTAGAAATTGATAAGCATTTACATAACCTGATCAAAAAAGTAAGATATACTGCCACGTTTAAAAATTAGCAAGATAAAAAATACCACGACAGGAAAAATCAAAAGAATTATCAGACCTACTATATACAATTTGTAAAAACTATGAATTTTAAAAGAAATATTACATATAAAAACATTAAAAAAAAAAACAAATTAAGTAATCCAATCTCAGAAAAGAACTTGAACAAGCCATAAAGGACCTACTCAAGAGTAAAACTCGGGTCCTGAAAGATCAAAGAAAAATCTATCCACTATGTAAAGACAAACTCATATGTAGGTTATATAAATTACTCTCAAAAATTAAAAAAGAAAACCTTCCAAATTCCTTTTATAAAACAAATATAGGGGCAGCTAAATGGAACAGTGAATAGAGCACCAGCCCTGGAATCAGGAGGACCTGAGTTCAAATCCGGCCTCAGACACTTGACACACTTACTAGCTGTGCGACTTTGGGCAAGACACTTAACCCCAATTGCCCTCCAAAAAGGGAGGGGGGGAATATATATAGTCCCAATAATTAAGCCAAAATGAACAATAAATCAACATCACTAATGGCTACTAGTACAAAAATCTGAATTAAATTCTAGCAATGTATACCCCCCCCCCAAAATACTCATTATAATAAATCTGGACTTATATAAGAGATGCAAAGATATGTAGGAATAAAGCAAGGCTATCCTACTTCCCCACTGTTATTTAACATAGTTCTAAAAAAAACTAACAATATCAATAAGATTTAAAAAAAAAAAGGCAAAAACATCAGTAAGAGAAGATAAAACTATCTGCTGATGGCATGATGGCTTACTTAGAAAATTCAAGAAAATAAACAAAGAAATGAAATAATAGCTTCAGTAAAGTAACAAAAAAAATGAACCCACAAAGATCAGTAGCAGTTCTGTACAGCAATATTAAATCCAGAAAGAAATAACACAGGGAAATCCAATTCAAAATAACTATAAAATGAACAAAATATTTAGGACTCAATCTATAATGGTAAACTTGAGGCTTAGATACAATTACAAAACAATTTGAGGAAATAAAGAATGATTTGAATTATGGAAAGAACAGTCACTGCCCTTGCTTGTGCCTCAACAACATAATAAAAATGATACTATTTAAATTTAGTTAGATTTAATGCTATGCCATCAAACTATCAAGGGCCATGGAACTTACTCATAAGGCTAGATAAAATAAGACAAGTGGCTCAAAAATCAAATAAAATAAACATCAAAATTTAATACTAAAAGAGAAGTCAAAAGAAGAGCAAACTAATATACTTGTTAAGCTGTAAATTGGTTCAATCATTCTAAAATTTGGAATTCGGAATTATACAGAAAAATTGAATAAAATGTCCACATCATTTGACTGAGAGCAGCCACAGCTAGAGGTATATCCCAAGGACATCAGACACAAAAAGAAGGTTCCCATAAACACCAAAATATTCAAAGCAGCATTTTCTTGTGGTAGTAAAGAACTAGAAATAAAGCAGAAGTTTATTAACTGGAGAACAGCTAAAAAAAGTTCTGCTACATGAATGTAATGGGAAAATTACCATGTTATATAAGAAATGATGACTATGAAAAAAAATCAAAATAACATAGAAAACTTTTATGAACTAATGCTGGGTGAAATAAGCCCAGAAAAATAATGACAACAATGTAAATGTCAAAAACAACAACAACAAAACTGAATACTATATAATTACAATGATCAAGAAACTTGCCCTGGAGAAGAGCTGGAAAAAATGCAGCTCCCCCCTTTTCTTGCAAAGGTGTGAGACTGCATATGGAATATTTCATACACTGTCAGACTTGTTTATGTGTTGGTTGGTTCTAATGAACTGTTCTTTTTTTACTTCTTTTAAAAAATTCTTTGTTATAAGGGCTAGTTTGCTGGGTAGTTGAGGGAATATTATTTGGAAATGAAAACAACATAAAAAATTTTTCTATAAAAACTTTAAAATTTTAGAAGGAAACCAGAAGATTCAATGATGCTGTGTAGTAATAGTTTCAAAATTTATTATCTTGCAAAAAGAGATCTGCAGCTAAATTAGATAACTAATTCTTGACCATCCAAGATAGTCCTCAATTAAAAAAAAAAAAAAAAAACCTAGTACATATTAAAATTTCTCTCTTGCAGTACTTTGGGCAGAAATATAACTAGTCACGACTTGATTATAATTCTTCCTGACTTGAATACTTTTAATACTTCCCTAAGGTTTTTCTTCTATGGATATATCTTATTTCAAGAAAATTCTTTATTGAAAAATCCAAAATACAAGTTACTAGTATCAAAAATAAAAAGGGTGAATTCACCATCAACGAAGATGAAATTAAACCAATTAACAGGAGTTACTTTGTCCAAGTATATGCCAATAAAACTGCCAATTTGTGGGAAATGGATGAATAGTTACAAAAATATGCATTGCCCATATTAACAAAAGTGGATTAGAATACTTAAATAAACTTATGTTAGGGGGGAAAATATTGAACAAATCATAAGTGAGCTAGCTCCCTAAGGAAAAATTCCTAGGTGCAGATGGATTTACAAGTAAATTCTACCAAACATTTAAAGAACAATTAAGTCCAAACTCTTTCAAAAAGTAGGCAAAGAAGGAATCCTACCAAATTCCTCCTATGACAAAAATGTAGCTTTGATACCTAAACAATGGAAAGCAAAGAGGAAAAAGAAATCTACAGGCCTATTTCCCTAATAAATATTGATGCAAAATTTTTCAGTAAAATACTAGCAAGGAGACTACAGCAACATATCACAAAGATCACATGCTATGAGTAGGTAAGATTTATACCAGAAATGAAGGGTGGCTGGTTCAATATTAGGAAGACTATAAACATAATTTACCATATCAATAACAAAAACAACAAAAATCAGATGATTATCCTAATAGATGCAGAAAATACTTTAACAAAATTTTACCCATTCTTATTAAAAATATTAGAATGTATAGCAATAAATGGAGCTTATCTTAAAATAAGTAGTATCGATCTAAAACCAAGAACTAGCATTACCTATAATGGAGATAAACTTAAAAGCCTTCCCAATAAGATCAGTGAAGTAATGGTGTACATTATCACAAATATTATTTGATACTATACTAGAAATGCTAGCTAGAGCAAAAATATGAGAAAAAGAAATTGAAGGAATAAGAATAGACAACAAGGAAACAAGATCATCATTCTTTGAGGGTGATACTTAGAGAGCCCTAGAGAATCAAGTAGTTAAAACAATTAACTTTATTAAAGTTGCAGGATATAAAATAAACCCACATAAATCATTACTATTTCTAGATTCCATTATCCCAGACAGTAAATTGTTGAACTTTGAATTGAATCAGTTTGTAGCTGTAAAATAAATACTTTTCCTTACAAAGACTGGGAATATAAAATTTCACCCAGAATGAAATGAATAATTTTGAAATTATTCTTCAGAGATTGCCAACAAAACACAACAGAGAGAAAAAAATAGAAATTCCATTGAAAATAAGTACATACGGTATAAAATTCTTGGGAATCTAACTACCAAGACACACCTAAGAACTACATGAACAAAATTACAAAACGCTTTTCAGACAGATCTAAACAACTGTATAAATACTAACTACTCATGTGTAGGCCTAGCCAATATAATAAAATGACAATTCTGTTTATTTTGTTTCCTTTGCCTAGGCATGTTGCCACTTAATTACTTGACTTTTCCCACAGTAATTAAGTGGTAACATGCCTAGGCAAAGGAAACAAAATAAACAGAAATATTCAACATTACACTCCTATTCTGGGGGCAAAGAGGATTGAAGCATGGAACAGGAGGAGGACTGGGAGGTCAGAACTCCTACACCAAAAGACCCAAATGAAAATACGAGCGGGTTAAAGGCCATAGAGGACCTTAAGAAGGATTTTAAAAACCAAATAAGAGAAGTGGAGGAAAAATTGGGAAGAGAAATGAGAAGGATGAAGGAAAAGTATGAAATGAGAGTCAACAGCCTGACTGAGGAAAATAACAACTTAAAAAACAGACTAACTCAAATGGCAAAGGAGACTCAAAAGGGCAATGAGGAGAAGAATGCCTTAAAAAGCCAAATTTGCCAGATGGAAAAAGAATCTCAAAAGCTCACTGAGATTCATTCCTTCAGAGTTAGACTGGAGCAAATGGAAGCTAGTGACTTTATGAGAAATCAAGATGCTGTTAAACAGATCCAAGCAATTGAAAGAATAGAAGGCAATGTGAAATATCTCATGGGAAAAACCACTGACCTGGAAAACAGATCCAGGAGAGATCATTTAAAAATTATTAGACTGGGGCGGCTAGGTGGCGCAGTGAGTAGAGCGCCGGCCCTGGAGTCAGAAGGACCTGAGTTCAGATCCGACCTCAGACACTTAACGCACAAACAAAAACCTAGCCATGTGACCTTGGGCAAGTTACTTAACCCCAATTGCCCTCCAAAAAGCAAAAAAAAAAAAAAAATTTATTAGACTACCTGAAAGCCATGATCAAAAAAAAAAAAACCTAGAAATCATCCTTCAAGAAATTCTCAAGGAAAACTGCCCTGATGTTTTAGACCCCGAGGGCGAAATAGAAGTTGAAAGAATCCAGAGATCACCTCCTGAAAAAGATCCCAAAAAGAAAACTCCTAGGAATATTATAGCCAGGTTCCAGAATTCCCAGATCAAGGAGAAAATACTACAAGCAGCCAGGAAGAAACAATTTCAATATTGTGGAAACACAATCAGAATAGCACAGGACCTGGCAGCTTCTACACTGAGGGGTCAAAGGGCATGGAATATGATATTCCACAGATCAAAGGAACTGGGATTAAAACCAAGAATCACCTACCCAGAAAAACTGAGTATCATGTTTTAGGGGAAAATATGGTCATTCAGTGGAACAGAGGACTTTCAAGCATTCTTGAAGAAAAATCCCAGAGTTGAATAGAAAATCTGACATTCAGACACAAGAAGCAAGAGATGCTTGAAAAGTTAAACAGGGAAAAGAAATCAAAAGGAACTTATTAAAGTTGAACTATTCCTACATGGAAAAACAATAACTGTAACTGATGAAACCTTTCTCAGTATGAAAATAGTTGAAGAAGGGCATATGGGCATATGAATACATGTGTGAATGCATATATATATATGTGTGTTTACAGGTATACATGGATAGAGGGCACAGGTCGAATTTGGGGGGAAGGGATGATACTTAAGGGGTGAAATTAAGAGGTGAGAGAGGAATGTGGCAAGAGGAGATGGGGAGAGATGGGGTGGGGGGTAAACTATCTCATGTACAAGAGGCAAGGGGAAGTGGTTACAGGGGAGGGGAAGAACAGGAGGGCACAAAGGAAAAACCATATTCTCATTGAATTTGGCTCAGGGAGAGAATGACATACATACTAAATGGGATATCTCACCCTGCAGGAGAGCGGGGGGGGGCGGGGGGATGAGAGGGGGATGATGGAGGGGAGGGCATGCTGGGGGGAAGGGAGGTTGGAGGCACCCATTTTTGAAGAGGGACAGGATCAAAGTAGGGAATGGACCAGGTGGGAGGTGGGATGGGTGGGAGGGAAATATAGACAGTCTTTTACAATATATCTACTATGGTAATGTTTTGCATAGCTAGACATGTACAACATATACTGAATTGCTTATCTTCCCAGCGGGAGGTGGGTGACAAGGGACGAAGGGAATGCACCTAGAATTCGAAGTTTTAAAATTCAATCTTTCAAATATATATATAAATACTATTATTAATACTATTTTGCATGTAATTGGGAGATAAGATGTGCAGGCATGGGGGCACAGGGAGTCACTTTGCCCTAATGGAAAAGTCGAAGGGAATATGGGAGAAGATATGGGAGAGAGCAGCTTGGATGAGGGGATATCCTGTGAGACTGCTATTCTGGGGTGGGGGAAAAAATTGTAACTCAAAATCTGGTGGAAATGAATGATGTAAACCAGAAGTTAATAAAGCATTTGGAAAAAAATAATTAAAAAATGACAATTCAATCTAAATTAATTTACAAATGCAATGCCATACCAATCAAACTACCAAAGAAATGTTACAAAACTAGAAAAAAATAATAAAATTTATCTAGAAGAACAAAAGGTCAAGAATATCAATAAAGTTAATTTAAAAAAATATGAAAGCAGCCTAGCAGTACCAAGTTTCAAACTACATTATGAAGTGGTAATAATCAAAACAATCTAATATTTACTAAGAAACAGAATGGTGGATCAGTGGGATAGATTAAATACACAATGTATAGATATAAATGACAATAGTAATCTCATGTCAAAACCTCAAATTCAAGCTTTGGTGGGACAAGAACTTACTATTTAATAGAAACTGTTAGGAAAACTGAAAAGCAAGCTGCAGAAACTAGGCATACACCAACATCTCACACTATATACAAAGATGAGGTCAAAATAGGTACATGATTTAGACATAAAGGATAATCACAAACACATAGGGAAGCATGGAAAAAAATTTACCTGTCAGATCTATAGGTAAGGTTAGAGTTTATGACCAATAAGAGATAGAGAAGATTACAAGAAGCAAAATGGATAAATTTGATTACATGAAATTAAAAAGGTTTTAGCAAACGAAACCAATGTAGTCAAAATTAAGAAGCAAGAAAGCAAAAGAGGAGAATTACAGCAAGTTTCTCTTATAAAGACCTCATTTTTCAAATACATAAGGAATCAAGTTATATTTATAAAACTAAGAGCTATTCTCCAACTGATAAGTGATCAAAGGATATGAATAAGAAGTTTTCAGAAGAGGAAATCAAAGCTATCTATAAGTCATATGAAAAATACTCTCAGTCACTAATCATTATAAAACAACTCTGTGGGCCACCTCCTCACACCTATCACATTGGCTAACATGACATAAAAGGAAAATGACCCAAGCTGAAGGGGATGTAGAAAATATGTACTCAGGGCGGCTAGGTGGCGCAGTGAGCAGTGAGTAAGAGCGCCGGCCTCGGAGTTGGGATGACCCAAGATCGAAACCGGCCTCAGAAAATGAGCACCCACACATAAATAATGACTAGCCGTGTAACCTTGAACAAGTTACTTAACCCCAATTGCTTTAAAAAAAGAAAGAAAGAAAGAAAGAAAGAAAATATGTACTCGTGTGCTATTAGGGCAGCTAGGTGGCAAAATAGAGAGGGCGAGGCCTGAAGTCAGGAAAACAACTTCAAAACTAGTCGCAGATACTCACTAGTTGTGTGACCCAGGGCAAGTCATTTAACCCTGTTTGGCTCAATTTCCTCATCTGCAAAATGAACTGGAGAAGGAAACAGCAAACCACTTCAGTATCTTTACCAAAAAAACCCCAAATGGGGTCACAAAGAGTTACAAGGAGCTGAAAACAAATGAATAGCAACAAATACACTGCTGGTGGAGTTGTGAACTGGTCTAACCATTCTGGAAAACAATTTGGAACTTTGCCCAAAGACCTATAAAACAGCATACCCTTTGACCCAGCAATATAACTACTAGGTCATTATCCCAAAGTAAGCAAAGAAAAAGGGAAAGGACTCATATGTATAAAAATATTTATAGCATCTCTTTTTGTAGTGCCAAAGAATTGGGAATTGAGGGGATGACCATTAACTGGAGAATGGTTGAACAAGCTGTGGTAATATGATTATAATGGAATCCTATTACACTATAAGAAATGACAAGCAGAATAGTTTAAGAAAAACGTAGGAAGATTTATAGGAACTGATACAAAATGAAATTAGCAGAACCAGGAGAACACTGCACATGGTAATAGCAATATTGTAAAAATGATCAATAGTGAAAAACTTAGTTACTCTGATCAATACAATGATGTATAACAATTCCAACAGAGTCATGATGAAAAAGTCTGTGAACTGATGAACTATGTAGGAATGCAAACAGACATTTTTTCACTTTATTTTTCTTGGTATTTTTCCCCATATGGCTAATATGGAAACATTTTGTATGATTTCACATGTATATAGGTATATATTGCTTGCCTTCTCAATGGATGTGGGAGGAGCTAAAGAGAGAATCTGGAATTCGTAATAAAAAATGAATGTTAAAAATAATTGTTTAATTAACTTTTAAAACTGAGCTTGAAGGTAGCAGGATTTGTTTACCCATGGGTGTACTTTAAAGTTCCTTTACATGATGAACCCCTGATGTTACTAAATTTTGTTTATGAATGAACTACTTGGCAAAGGAAAGAATAAAGGTAAATTGTCAATGCCAATAGTGATGAACAAAAAAAATAAGATAAAAAAATACAAAACAGATCCATGAGGTAATAATTATTTACATTACAAAAATGTAAAGAAAGATTCAGAGAAGGCTACTAGGTTGTATGGTGCCTTTAAAATGACACAATCTAAAAAAATCCTGCCCTTTTCAGGAATATGTCTATTGCATAAATATAATTCATCTCCTATTTTTCAACATTCTACTTCTTTTTTGGTCTTGATTCATTTCTAAGTTATCTGACAGGTAGTAGAACCAAGAGCCCGATCAGAACCAAAAGGATCTGGCTACTACTTATTTCAAATTCCTACATGCTCTGATTTCACATGGCCCAGTGATTTCTTTTTTTACTCCACTAAGAGAACTATGGAAGGAAAAGGAACAAGTATTTATAAAGCATCCACTATGTGCCATACACAGTGCTAAGCTTAGCAAATATCTCATTTGATCTAAGGTAGGTGCTCTTATTATCCCTGTTTACAGTTAGGAAACCAAAGCAGGCAAAGGTTAAGTGACTTGCCCAGAGTCACACAGCTTAGATAGTGTCTAAAGTTAGCTTTGAACTCAGATCTTCCTGACTCTAAGCCAAGTGTCGTATTCCAAGGGGAACAGAACCAGTAGGACACTGTACACAATTCCTGACCCACCTAACTGCCACCTAAAGAACTACTGAAGATAGAGTGTGAAAATAAAAGATAATGGACCTTGATTTTAAAACTTGGCCTCTACCACATTTTCCTTTCTTTTGTGTACTACTTGTAAAAGGTGGAAGAAAAAACGGTTTTATAAGTCAGCAGATATTTTTATTAAAAAAATTAAACTCCTTTCTACCTCCTGGCTTCCCTGATTTCCTTCAAGTTCTGACTCGAATCACATCTTTTTTTTTCTTTTTCTTTTGCTTTTTGGAGGGCAGTTGGGGTTAAGTAACTTGCCCAAGGTCACACGGCTAGGTTTTTTTTGTTTGTGTGGGTTAAGTGTCTGAGGCCGGATTGGAACTCAGGTCCTTCTGACTCCAGGGCTCAAATCACATCTTCTACAGGAAGTGTTTCCTATTTCTTTCTTTCCTTTAATTATTTCCAATTTATCATGCATATATCTTGTTTGTACAGTTATTTGCATGTTACAAACAAGACATACAAAGGATAAATTGGAAATGATCAACAGAGAGAAAGAACTAGAAGTTATTTGCATGTTGGGGCAACAAGGTAGCGCAGGGGGATAGAGCATAGGGCCTGGAATCAGGAAGATTCATCTTCCTGAGTTCAAACCTAGCCTCAGACACAAGATGTATGACCCTGGGCAAGTCACTTAACCCTGTTTGCCTCAGTTTCCTCATCTGTAAAATTAGTTAGAGAGCAGGAAATTATAAACTACTACAAGCCAAGAAAACCCCAAATGGGGTCACGAAAAGTCACACACAACTGAAAATGACTGAAAACCAATTTGCATGTTGTCTCCTCATTAGACTGTGAGCTTCTTGAGGCCAGGACTATTTTTTCCCCTTTCTTTGTATCCTCATCACTTAGCACAGCACCTAGCACATTAAGTAGGTATGTAATAAATGTTGACTGCTTGAGTGATTAGATAACCTTTTCCAGTATCTTTGAGCTTCAGGAATTTGGCAAATGGGGAACATTTTATAGTCTTTATTTGGCCAAAATGCTTACTGACTAGGTAGTTTGGTATACTTTATATTGCTACTCTTGTCTAAGTAACTAGTGTTGGTTTTGGGTTTATTTTTTTGCCTAAACTCTTGGTTTCTAACTTTTTTTTTCCAATATATTTCCTTTACAATGAATTTTCTACAGAAGCAATGTTCTTAAGAACACCTCATTCTCCAACCCAAAAACTGTCAGTGGTTCCATGTTGTCTTAGGTGCACTTTGTATGCCTCTTCTATGAATCACACAGTAGCTTGTATTAAAATTTTCTACAAGTTTGAAAAAAAAATTAAACTCTTGTTGGTAGAGTTGTGATCTTATCCAACCATTCTGGAGAGCAATTTACTTTTGTTGTTGTTGTTGTTGGGAGGGCAATTGGGGTTAAGTGACTTGCCCAAGGTCACACGGCTAGTTTTTGTGTTACGTGTCCAAGGCCAGATTTGAACTCAAGTCCTCCTGACTCCAGGGCCGGTGGTCTATTCATTGCACCACCTAGCCCCCCTCTGGAGAGAGGAATTTGGAACTTTGCCCAAAGGACTATAAAAAGGTGCACACCCTTTGACCCAGCATACCACTTCTAGGGCTGTATCCCAAAGAGATAATACAAATGGGGAAAGGACCCGTATGTACAAAAATATTTATAGCAGCTCTTTTTGTGGTGGCTAAGAACTGGAAATTGAGGGGATGCCCATCAACTGTTCGGGAATGGCTAAACAAGCTGTATAATGGAATACTACTGTGCTATAAGAAATGAGTGGCAGACAGACTTCGTAATAACGTGGAGAATCTTCTATAAACTGATGCTGAGTAAGGGGAGCAGAGCCAATAGAACACTGTACACAATTACAGATACATTTTATCTGTGATGACTAACTTTGATAGACTGGGCTCTTCTCAGCAATACAAGGTTATAAGACAACTCCAAAGGACTCACAAAGGGCTGTACACATCCAAAGAATTAGAGTCTGAATGCAGACTGAAGCAAACTACTTGATCTCTCTTTTTTCACTTTGTTTTGCTTTGTTTTTCCTTCCTCGTTCATTCCACTAGTTACAATTCTTCTTTACAACCTGACTAGTGTTTAATGTGAAGGTATCTGTGGAACTTATATCGGATTGCAATGCCCCATGGGGGAATGAGGAAGGGGGGGAGGGGGGCGAGGAAAAAATTTAGAACTCAAAATGATGCAGAACTGAATGTTGTAAGCCAAAAGTAAATAAATTTTTTTTAAAAAATTAAACTCAAAATATTTAACAAATATGTACCATAAGAGTAATCTGTGAGTTATTAAAGGAAAGGCAAAGTTTAAATGGTTAGTGCCTGTCCTCACAGAGCTTTTAGTTTAATAAGAAAAAGCAATGCATACATGGATAACTACAACAAAAATGCATCCAAGTAGTACACAAAACTAAATGTTATATGAGGTCTGAGAGGTGATGGCATTCACAGCTGGCATTTGACCTGTCCTATCAGAAGGAATTAAATAGCCAAAGGTGGGGAAATGAACTTAGTACACAATGGAAAACCACTAAAGATTTTGGAGCAGAAAATCCTGTCCAGATCTATGCTTAAGGAAAATCAGTCTGACAATAAAATAAAGGATATATTTATTAGAAGGCATAGGGTGGAGGCAGCAAGATCTGTTAGAAAACCAATCAAGAACATTTATTAAGCACTATCTGTGCCAAACACAATGCTCAGAAAAAAGACAAAAATGAAACCACCTCCACCCTTAACAAGTTTACATTCTCTCAGTAGAGATCACATATACTTAAATAAGCAGGTACTAAATACATACAAAATAAATACAAGGTAAACTTACTTTTGGAAGGGAGAAGGCAGAAAGGCACTAGCAATTAGGAGTAAATATAAGGAAAAGTTTCATATAGAAGACATCCCTTGGGTAAAATGTTTAAGGAAATTAGGGATTCTAAATAGCAGAAGGAGGAGAAAAAGGCATTTCAGGATTGAGGGGAAGCCTGACACAAAGGTACAGTAATGGGAAATGAGTGTCATTTGTGAGAAACAGCTAGAAGGCTAGTTTGGCTTCATCACATAATCAGGGAAAGGGAGTGATATACATTAAGATTTGGATAGATAGGTTTAAGTCAGGTTATAAAGAACTTTCAAAGCTAAATAAAGGATTTGCAGAGCTTACAGAGTAGGAGAACAACAGGGACAGACCTGTGCTTTAGGAATATCACTTTGGCAACAATGTGGAGAATAGACTGGAGTAAGCAAAGGCTTAAGGCAAGGAGACCAATTAGCAGGCCACTGCAGTAGTTCAAGGGAGAAGTGAAATAGCTGCAACAGTACCAAGTAGGTAGTAATGTCAGGTGATAGCAGTCGGAATCAAAAGGAAGAGAAAGATGCAAGAGACCAAAGAAGGGTAGCTAGGCCCAAGTAACACTGACTTTGAGAAAGAAAAGAGGATGAATAGCCAAAAATAATCCCATGATTTCAAATATGGAAAACTGAATAAATGGCTGAATAGACAAAAGAAATAGTAAAATCAGCTTAAAGAGCAGGTTTAGGCAAGAATATACATGTATGAATACAAAAATTTGCATATTGATATATACATATATGCACATATATGTGTAAATAAATATTTCTTATAAATTATTTTGTTAAATATGTGCCTTGTGTTCTTACATATTAAAAAAAAGACTTCAAATAGTCATTCAATCTATAGAATTCATGACCTTTAAGGGGCGGCTAGGTGGCGCAGTGAATAGAGCGCCGGCCCTGGAATCAGAAGGACCTGAGTTCGAAGCCGGCCTCCGACACTGAATCCGCACAAACAAAAACCTAGCCGTGTAACCTTGGGCAAGTTACTTAACCCCAATTGCCCTAAAGGGGCGGCTAGGTGGCGCAGTGAGTAAGAGCACCGGCCTCGGAGTTTGGATGACCTGAGATCAGATCCGGCCTCCGAAAATGAGCACCCACGCATAAATCAAATGACTAGCCGTGTAACCTTGAGCAAGTTACTTAACCCCAATTGCTTTAAAAAAAAAAAAAAAAAAAAAAAAGAATTCATGACCTTTAAAACAGCTGAACTTCTCAACTTTTGCAACCACACTTCCAATCCTAAGGTTAAGGACTCAATCCCATCTGTTAGAAATCCAAATAAAGTAAGAAATATGATGAAGCAGGTTGATGAAGCATTCAAAAAAAATAATGTAAATTTAGGAAACACTCATGCTATTGTCCATTACAAGGAAGACAATTATTCCTCCACACTTTGCCCTAATTAAAACAAATCTAGATAACACATATATTATCAAATTCTAGGTATATTTTAGGAACACTAATGATAAGATGAATTAGAGGATCATAGATATAGAGCTTGAACTGAATTGGAGGCTATCTAGTGCAACTCTGTCATTTCAAAGATGAGGAAACTAAGACCCAGAGAGTTAAGCTAACTTGCCAAGAGTCACACAGTCAGTAAGCATCTGGTCTGAGGGAAGGATTTAAATTCAGGTCTTCCTGACTCCAGATCCAGTACTATTCACTATGCTCTCTAGTGTTTAGATACCAGAAGACAACAAGGAAAATGAGTTTGGACTATGAGTGGTGAAGGAAAAGGGGATGTTTAGGCTGGGAAAGAGAAGACATAAATAATGGAAAAGAACGTTCAAACTTGTTCTGTGAGGTCCTGGGAGCAGGGTCAGGACTAGTGGTATAAGAGAAAGAGTAAATTTCCTAAGAATTAAAGCTACTCTGATATAGACCAGATTTCCCAGTTACTAGAGAACTTCAAAGACTAAATAATTCTCCTTTGAAGGATACTGTAGGGGAGCATAACTGGTACAGAATAGTGCTTAGAGAATACAGCATACCCTCTAAGGTCTCTCCTAATATCAAAGCTCCATAATGCTTCGGTAAAAGCTTGTATTTGTATAATGTTTTACAGTTTCCAAAATGCTTTCATATTCACTATCAATCTGGACTATACCTGAGAATTTCAAAATGCTTGAGGGACATTATTAACTCAATTTTAAGGTGTCTCTATAGTATATGAAGCTGTAAATGGAGAGAACAAAGCACAAAACATACAGGCTCACACCAAGAAATTGATTCATGTGTTTAAAAACATATGAAGACCTTGTAACAATTTTTTGTAGCTTTTATACTGAAAAAAAGAGGCATAAACATTTAGAGCCAGAGTTTTTAAATAAAGAATGATGCAGAAATATGCTGTACTGCTCAAATTCTCAATTTCTAAAAATGGTACTAAGTCCTAAAATGAAACACAGCAGATAGTTTACAATCACTTTCACCTGCTCTGAGATGCCACAGCAAGACCTAAAAATCAAACACTCTACACCTCAAAGATCCAAGAAGGCCTTGCCTAAGGAATGCTCCTATTGTAAAAAGGAGGACAGGCAGTGGGACTTAATATTTCTCATCATCTGTGTGTGCAGAAATATGCAAATCTGAAATGAAGGATAGGAGACTGCCATTTGTTGTGGTCTAGTTGTTTTAGTCATGTCACTCTGTGACCCCATTTGGGGTTTTCTTGGCAAAGATACTGGGGCAGTTTGCTATTTCCTTCTCCAGCTCATTATACAGATGAGGAAACTGAGGCAAACATGGTCAAGTGATTTGCACTGGGTCACACAGCTATTAAATGTCTGAGGGTAGATTTGAATTCAGGAAGATAAGTATTCCTGACTTCAGGCCCGGCACTCCATCCACTGTGCCACCCAACATCAAGTGAACATCTTTCCTATCTGAAACAGACAAAGGAGGGTCAGTCACACACAAAGACAGAAAGACAGACAGACACACACACATACATACACATACATACACACACACACACACACACACACACACACACACACATCTTGAAGTAAAAATACATCAAACTTGGGGCAGCTAGGTGGTGCAGTGAATAGAGCACCAGCCCTGGAGTCAGGAGGACCTGAGTTCAAATATGACCTCAGACACCTAACACAAAACTAGCTGTATGACCTTGGGCAAGTCACGTAACCCCAACTGCCCTATCTTCTCCCCCCAAAAAAAACAAAAATGAATGAATGAATGAATAAGTTCTTCAAAAAAATACATCAAACTCAACAGGAACAAAAGGTAGAAAGGGTGGAAGGTAAAGAAGGAAGATAATATCAGGAAAAGAAAAATCAGAAGCAAAACAAATTTCTCGATCCTAAAGAAGAGGTTTAAAAGGAAAAAAATTAGAATCTGAGGGGATATATGAATGGAATGGAATATTAATGAGCCGCTTTAAGAAATGATGAGACTATTTCAGAGAATCCTGGGGAGTGACAAACAGCAAAGTGAGGAGATCTAGAACAACATATACAAGGATAACAATAATGTAAAGAAAAACACAATTTCGTATGACTTAAGAATGACCAACCATGTCTCTAGCAGACTTATGATGAAGCTTGTTACCTAGCTCCTAACAGAAGTAGTAGACTCAAAGTACAGAAGGATATATGTTTGGACAGGGTCACTTCATGGCCTTATGATGTTTGAATATGATTATTACAAGAGTTTTTCTCTCTCTCTCTGTCCCCCTCTCATCCCACCCCCATGTTTTTAACACTAGAAGGATGAGGATGTGCACTGACTCACAAATTTTATTTTGAAATAAAGTTTTCCATTTACTATCTCTATTTTCTTTGTCATATGGATTAAAAAAATGTACTGCATCAAGTGACACAGCTTGGTATTCAGGTCCTTCTGGTGTTAATGGGTATGAGGAAAAGCAGTAAGGCATAAGGGAGAGGCATGGCAGTAGTGATGCCAAAAAAATGGTCAAATGAAACTTTTTTTAAATGCACAAAAGAAAATAGAAGGAAACTCAAAAGAAAGCACAGACAAGCAAGACAATTCTCAAAGTAACATGTGGAATTTATTATATGCATTTTTTTAAAAGCAAGGTAGATGAAAGAATATCATATACATTCTCTTTTTGTGTTCTACTACATATACAAAAATGCTTGATTTTTTATATTTAAGTTTAGAATTTTACATTTTAAAATAAAAAAAAAAACAGAAAATAAATTTAAAAAAAAAAAACCTTTAAAGTTTCATTTGGCTCCTAAATCCAAAGAAAGTTTGCAAAGTTCTGGTGTAACTTTTTTTAAAATCATAAACCTGCACTATAAGGACCTCAGAAATCACTTCCATGGAACCATCAGAAGCAGAAGATGGTGTCCAAAAAGGTATGTTTATTCATCTTCCAGATGCACATTCTTCCTCCATAAATGAAACAGACAAGTAAGAACCTGGTGGTAAGCAGAATGCTAGAGAGGGGATGAGGGGAGATGTTCCTGCTCTAAAACCAAAGATACAGAAGAGGTCCTATGGTTGGAAGGCAGTGATATGACAGAGTAAGAGAAGGACAAAAATTCAGGATGCAGACAGTAAGGAGCAACAGACCCCTTTCCATCTGGGAGCTGCAACTGGCTGAGCCCAAAATATTGCACCCAGGCCTCCTGGCAGACAGGCCCAGGACTCTTGGCATTAATATCCTCAGTAAGTCTCTGTGAAATTCCTTCTGCTCCTCATACATACATACTGGAAGTGAGATGATGTTGGCTGCATCCAACAGATTTAATTATTCTGATTACTGTCTAGTGGAAAACTAACATCAGAATCAAGGTCACATCAGAAAAAATGTTTGAGGGCTAAGGCTCTCCATCTATGTCAATCTTAAGTATTAGAGTGAACCAAAGTAAAGTTTCCCTTCAGAACAAATTTCCAGGAATAAAAAGTGACTATTTTTTAAGACTTTTAAAAGGCTCTGGTCTAACAAGATTAAGTTTAAGTATACTAGATCTTAGTATTCATAGGTCATAGTATTTTCATTTAGGAGAAAGACAAAGCACAGAAGGAAGAGAGAAATAAAAGGTCCCACTACAGAACAAAAGCAACACACAATGACAGCTAAACTACTTTGGCTCATCATACCCTAGCTAGGAGAGCTGATGAAGCTGCATCCTGCATTGTGGCAAAGAAACACAGGTGCAGCATGAGGCATACGGCTTTAGAGACTGTATGTTAAGCATACACAAAACAAATTATTTCTTACTAGAGATGTTGGGGAGGGGGGAAGGGAAAAAGGCAAGGAGCCACTGGGATGTAAATAATGTTAAAAAAAATTCAAAAAGACTTTAAAAAAATAAAACTAGTGTGATTTCATCAAGAACAGATAATACTAGAAAAGCCTCATTTCTTTTTGAACAGAATTTTTTTAATAGTAGAGCAACAGAATATTGTATAGTTTACCTAGATTTTGACAAAGCATCTAACAATCTCTAATGCTATCTTGCATAAAGAACATGGAGAGATAATAATGACAACAGCTAGCATCCAGATAGCACACAGTATGCACTTAATACTTATGACCATCTAATGAAGCACTCTAAGGTTTATAAAGCCCTTTAGATATGTCATATCATTTGAGTCTCACAATAACCCTGTGAGGTAGGTGCTATTATTCCCATATTACAGAAGAAGGAACTAAGGCTGAAAGATATTAAATTAGTTACCCAGTATCACACAGCCTGTTAAATATCTGACTCCAAGTCCAGCCTTCTGTCCTCTCCACCACTCTCCAGTCCAGGTTTATTTCATATTACTTCCCTGTCCCTTCTCATCTTAACTCTATGTTCCAGCCAAATTGGCCAATTTTCTACTTCCCAAAAAGACGCTGTATTCTTTAGTCATATGTAGTACATGGTCCCAGCCATGCCTTTGCTCTGTTTCCCATGACTGCAATGACAATCTTCACAGGTTGAGTTCCTATATCCATCCCTACAACACCTCTTCCAGGACATCTCCCCTGATCCTCCCATATGACTCTCCTCCCTCCTGTTAGAAGATCTTTGATGCCAGAATCCCATCCCACTTCACACAGCACTTTATTTTGTAACTCTCAAATACACAGATCATGTAATGCTATGTATCTCTATCTGTGTGATGTGGGAGAAACAGATCTGCAGTGAGAGCGCCTGGGTGTCATGCCAGCTCTACCACTGACAAGCTCTGTGACCTTTGGCAAGGAACTAAACCTCTCTGGATGGAAGGAGTGGACCAGATGATCCCAGAGGTCCTTTCCAGCTCAAAAATGCATGATACTAATACCGTGAGTTGTACTAGAGCTGGTCCATTATTAAATATTCAATTTTACACGTTGGAAGTTAGCAAACGCTACTAATCAGGGCTTTATCGATTGGGTTTTTTGCTTGTTAGGTCTTAGGAAAGTGATGGAGAAAATGTTAACTATGCAAATTAAACTTACAAATATGTCATGAGTACATTTTCCTATCTGGAAAGTCAGTTGTTAAAGTCACTTGCCAGCACACCCAGTGCCTTTCCTTCATTGTCAAGGGGGAGGGAGAACCATAAACTCTTATCTATAAACTTATCTCCCTACTGGCCTGTAAAGCTCTTTTAGGGCAGGAATCTATACTATCTACCTACACCTCCAATCATCTAACACAGTGCTCTGAATAGAGCAGGTATTTTACAAATATTTGCAGATTCTAACTACCACTAAAAGTCTGGGAGATCCAAGACAAGTCATTTCCTCTATCCTGGCTTCCAGTTACTCATCCATAAAATGAAGGCTTTAAATATGGTTGCTATAAAATACATTAAGCTAAAATAATTGAAGAGACAACGGGCCATGTTTATGGAAAAGGGAAAAAATCTTTAAGAAAAATAAAAAACAATATTGGAAAAAATAGAGGAAAACATACGCCTCTCATAACTTTATGTAGACAAATTAAACAATCCAGTAAAACAAAAAAGAATACCACACCAGACAATAAAACAAAGCCCCACAATCAAGTCACCTGCAAAAGATATATTAAAAAAAAAAAGAGGGAAGAGAAGGAATAAGCACTTATATAGCACCTACTATATGTCAGGCATTGGGTTAAGTGCTTTTAACAAATATTTCATTTGTTCCTCAAAACAATCCGGCGAATAGTAGATGGAATTATTATCCCCATTTTACAGTTAAAGAAACTGGGGCAGAGGTTAAATGACTAGCCCAGAGTCACCCAGCTATTAAGTGTGTGAAGCTGGATTTAAACTCAGGTCTTTTTGACTCCAAGCCCAGCACTCTATCCATTTCACCAACATCTGCCTCCACAAAAACGGGGAGGCTTGAAAAAACTTACCATGCATCAGATGAATCTAAAAAATGAGGAGTTATAATCACACTGAAGCAAACCCCAAACAAACATTCACAACATAAAGAGACAAACAAGAAACATAAATTATGCTTAAAGGAATTATGAATAACAAACTAATATCAATAGTAAACTTAGAGGCTTCAAGTGCTTTAGGTCAAAATTCATAAATGAAAAATAAACTGAACTACAAAAAGACTTAGCCAGTAAAACAAGAGTAGCAGGAGATTTCGGTGTCCCTCCCTCACTTTGGGACAAATCTATCACAAAAAGAAGTAAAAGACAAAACAGAGAATTGAACAAATTGTTGGAGAAACTAGAGCTAAAGATTTATAGCACTGGAATGTATGGCATTTATGTTGGAATTGCTAAAGAATACATGTTCTTTCTCAACATCACCTGGAACTTTTACAAATATGGCATTTTTTGATTAGGGCACACACAGACTGTAAACAAATGTAAAAAGGCAGAAAAAGTAAATACATCCATTACAACCCATAACACAATAATGGTGAATAAATCTGATCCCAGGTCTAGCCCCTTCTGCCACATCACACAGATAGAGATACACAGCATTACATGATCGGTGAATTGTATAAATAACAATGAAATAACATACCAAAATTTCTGGGAGGCAGTTAAAGCAGTCCTCAGAGGCAAAATCATATCCCTATAAATATACATTAACAAAACAGAAAAAAGAGATCAATAAAATGAAGGGAAATGATCCTGGGCAATAGCTAAATAAATTGTGGTATATAAAAGAAATATATTATTGTACAATAGTGGAAGATAAATGTGAAAAAAAATCTGAAAATAATGGAAAGATTTGCATAGTGACTATAATAAAGACCAGACAAAAATGATAAGAGTAGTAATACCAGATAGCATTCATATAGCACTTTAAAGTCTACAAAGTGCTTTCCTATATTTTTTTCATTTGATACCTCACAACAACTCTCTTGAGGTAGGTGCTATTATCATTCCCATTTTGCAGATGGGAAAACTGAGGCTAAGAGAAATTAAATTAATTTACCAGAGTGATACAGCTAGTAAGTTATATAAGACAGGATCTGAAATAAGGTCCTCCGACTTCAAGACTAGCCCTTCAAATCAAATATAATGGTCAATATTATATCTACATGGCTGATGGAAAAAATTCCTTTCTATTAAGATACAGGAAATAAGAAAATGCAGAGTCACATATCAGTCCCAAATGACATAAGTGAATTTGCTTAACTGGTTTCTGGAGAGAAGGTCCCATGGGGGAGGGGGAATACTGAGGTGTGACTGAGATGTCCAAAAATCTATCAATAAAAAATTTAATAAAAATTACTGCATTCTAGTTCTTAGTGAGCTACTATCATCAACAAAAACATAATAATAGCTGACACATGTAGCACTTTAAGTTTTATATTTAATTATCTCATTTGATCCTCATAACAACTGTTGAGGAAGGTGCTTCAGGTGTTATCATAATCCCTTTTTTTTTTTTTACAGATGAAGAGAGAAACTTCAGAAAGGTAAAGTGACTTACTGGACCATGGTAATGCAGTTAGTAAATCTTGGAGACAGAATTTAAACCCAGGTCTTCCTGGCTTCATCTCCAACGGCACTTTCTATTCTAACAAACTACAGAATCATAAAGTAGTAAATACTTATACATGTAATTTTGCTAAATTGGCTTAAATAACTGATGACCTAATATCTTTTTTTTTTTTTTTTGGTGAGTCAATCAGTGTTAAGTGACTCGCCCAGGTTGACATAGCTAGTGTCAGGTGTCTGAAGTGAAGATAACTAGCTACCAGGACAGTTTGACTGGAACACAGAGAATTAAGGAGAATAATATGAAATCAGTTTGGAAAGGTGGTTAGGAACCAGATTATTGAGGGGTACTAGATTAATGATTTTGCACTCTATCCCACAAGCAATAAGAGGTCACTGATGCTTCTGGAACAGGTGAGTAATATGGAAAGATCAGTGTTTGAGGAATATCAGTGGGGCAGCTGTATGAAAAGACTGGCAAGAGGAAAGAGAAGCAAACAGCCAAATGAGCAGGCTTTTGCAATAGTCCTTTACTGGACTATTTCCTATTTAGTGTAGACAAATAACATGGGCTTGAACTTGGATAGAAGCTTCTAAGCACAAGAGACATAGGGAAGATAAAATCAACAAGTCTTGACAATTAATTGTAAGTGAGAATTGAAGGGAAGGGATGATTCAAGAATGACTCCATGGTTTTTAACCTGATGAGTAGAAAGAATGATTTCAACAAAAATAAGGAAGTGAAGATATAGGATGGGCTCCGTGGGGAGGGAAGGGGAAGCAGAGAATATTGACTTCCCCTTTGGACCTACTAAGTTAGAAGTGTTTAGCAAGCAGATGGTAATTAGGACTGTTGTTTAGGTGACAGATTAAGGCCAGATTTATAGAATACAAAGTTGCATAGAGAATATATTTAAAGCCATGGTAGCTAATGAGATCACAAAAAGAGTGTGTAGAGAAATAAGATTCAAGACAGTCAGGGTTCAAGATGTAGGAAGGAGGAGGATAATCTAGCCAAGATGACCAAAAAGAACAGGTAAGAAGGGTAGGAGGTCCAAGTATAAAGTCTCAGAAATTAAGATAAAAGATTATTCACAGTGTCAAAAGATGCATAGATGTCAAGCAGAAAGAAGAAATATTTCCATTCTCCACTAAAGAAAACCATTATATAGGGGAAAATATAATAGTGTTGGGGGTTTAAAGAAACAAAAAAATGCTACATTAACAGGTCATGTCTAATGTTAATTAAATAAGTATTTAACCATCTGAGGGCACATCACTTTAGAGAAAACTGACTGTGAAATTTGTACTCAACAATCTTGATAACTGAATTTCTTCAAGGCCCAAAAGGTAGGACTTCCTTTTCTTCTGTACCTTCCCACAGAGGCTAAGCATGCAGCAGATGCTCAATAATGAGGTGCTGACTATTTGATCTAGGAACATTTGTAAATTGCAGGTTGTTTTCTAAATAGAGGAATTTTAAAGTAATGTTATAATTTACTTGGCCTAAACTGCTTTTTAACAGACTTGTATGTTCTTAATGAAAATTTCACTGCAGAGAAGATATCTAATTTATGTCAGGAAAAAAATGGACACTATTTTCTCCTCAGCATGATTAAGTTTAAGATAAGCCCAATAACAAGTACTTCAAGTCTAACTAGCATTTCATTCTGTTTAAAAGGTTGGTACTGCTCCTAAAAAAAGAACTCTTTTAAAAGATTATTGAGAAAGAAAACAGGGAATTCAGAAGACCTAGGGTATAACTTCTGATCCTACTATTTACTACCTTTGGGATGTTGGGCAATTCACCCAACTGCTACAGATCTTAGTTTTTCTCTTTTGTAAAATGAGGTTTGGACCAAACACTCTCTTAAAACACCTTCCAGCACTAAGTCTTGTGAGAACTTATTGCAAGTCTGGGAAGGAAGACAATCTAGAATTCAATAAAAATTTGAAGTTTAAAGGTCTGTGTCTCTGCAAATAGTCCTCTCAGCCTGGCACATTAATTCCACCTTTCCTCCCACTCGTTCTCCCCAAAAAAGGTGGTGCAGGGATCCTGCCACTAGTCCAACTTACATGGCCCTGGGGCAAGTCACTTTTAACCTTTCTGAACATCAACTTCTTTATCTGTATAAAGAAGTAGGGTTGGATTAGAAGGCCTCTAAGGGCCCTTCCAGCTCTAGATCTAGGTTCCTTAGTATTCTGACCTCTTTGAGCCTCAGTTTCCCCATCTGTAGAGTGAGAGGGGTGGCCTTAGATGGCTTCTAAAAGGCCCTTCCAGCTCTAGATTTGTGATTCCCCAGGATCGTGTGACCTCTCTGAGGCTCAGCTTCCTCATCTGTAAGGTGAGAGGGGTGGCCTTAGATGGCCTCTTAAGGTTCTAGATCTAAGATCCCTAGTATTCTGACCTCTCCGAGCCTCAGTTTCCCCATCTGTAAGGTGAGAGGGCTGGACTGCATAGCTTCTAAGGTCCCTTCCAGGTTCAATTAACCGAGGTTCTGGGGTAGACTGAGATGACACGATCCGATTCACGTTTAGAAAGGCACATCTCACTCCAAATCAACGTCAGGGGCGATTGTAGGGAATGGGAAAAATTTAAAAAAAAAAAACAAACCACAAAAATTGTCCCCTGCCAATGCTAGGGCTTCCTCCGAGGGTCTGGAGGGAGGAAATGGGTTGGGGGTTCGCAGCGGAATACAACGAACCCATAGAATGTCCTCCCTTCCCCCACGCAGAGAGCTGCCTGCCTGGTCTTCCGCCCTCGGGAAAGTGTACCCCAACCCAAGTGAGGGGCGCCCCTCCCCTCCTGCGCGGTCCCCCGGCGGGGCTGGGTTCGCACCGTTTGCGCCTTCAGGACAGCGGGAGCCCGGCCAAAGCTCAGGGGATGACAGCACGCGTGCGGGGGGCGGGGGCCGGGAGGGAGGCAGAGCCCCCCGGCTCCAGCTTTCTCCCTCTCCCTCTCCTCCTCAGACTTCCACGCCCGGGGTGTTCACTCGCCCTTGTCCGCCCAGACCCTCGACCCCCTCTTGGCACTCACCAGCGCGGTGCTCCCGGGGAGGCTTCGGGGGCCGGGGGCGCCCAACTTCCCTTCGCCGCCTGGGACCGAGGCAGGGGCTCAGGGAGCCAGCCCGCGGAGGGGCGCGGCCCCGAGAAGCAGGAGGAGGCGGCGGCGCCTTGGGCCGCTCCGCGCCCGGCTTGGGCTCGCTCCCTCCGGCTATCGCTCGCTCCCTCGCTCTCTCCCTCCCAGGTGCCCGAAGCGCCAGATGCCGAGGCTGCCTCCGCCGCTACTGCCGCGGCGGCTGCCAGCAACTCCCGGCCAGGACGGCGTCGCGGGATAATGCTGTCATCCGCCGCGCCGCCTCCCCTCCAGACCCCAGCAGCCACGGTCCGGCGCCGCTTCACTTCTAGCGCGCCGCCACCGCCCCCTTGCTGTCACTCGCTCTCTTGGCTCCGCCCTCTTCCCGTCACGTGACGGCTCGCGTAGGCAGCCGCCGGGGCCACCTCCCACCGCGGGGGTGGAGCCAGGCGCCCGCTCGCGCCCGCGGGAGCAACAGCAGCCAACGCCCCCTTCCCGTCCTCCCCCGCCCGCCCTCTTGGGCAAAGCCAGATTGGAAAGTTCAGTAACACCTCTACGTCCTGTTACACACACATTCCCCTGCTCCAGTGTGGCCTTTGCCTTGGCCTTCGGGACCACGCCTCTCCCATACCAAAAAAAAAAAACCGGCATGGATTAGGCGCCTGCTGTGTATGTGACTAAAACCGCATTGTATTGAACCTTGGTGTCAGGAAGCAATCACCTACTGTGTTCTAGGCACCAGAAAATACAAAAACGCTACTTTATCCCTCCCCAAACCTCTATTTTTCGCCATTATCAAGCGGCCCCCTCCTCTGAGTCCCCCAGACTTGAAACTTCATTAATGTCATCCTTGACTCCCCCTGTCTCCCACTGCCCTTGTCCTAGTGGATGCCCAAGCTCGCCCACTGAACCTCTGCAAGGTGTCTCAGCTTTGCCACCTTTCTCTCCTCTGACACTGCCACCAGCTCGGTCCAGCCCTTTACCCATCAACTCACAACTGGACCATGGCAGTAGCTGCTCAAGTCTCTCCCCGCTCAGTCACTAAAGCCATTGTCCTCAAGCTTAGGTCTGACCATGTCCCCCACAGGTCCAATAAACTTCGGGGACTCCCTTTGTAACTCTGCCCCACCACACTCCTGATGGCTTTCAAGTCCCAGTTCAAAATTCTACCTTCTGCAAGAAGACTTCTGATCCCCCTTATGTTTATGCCTGAGATTATCTTCAGTTTAGGTTGTATATATCTTGTTTGTACCTAGTTGCTTGCTTGATGTCTCCGCACCCCCCCCCCACATGGGGCTGTGAGATTCTGGAAAGCATGGGTTTATTTTTTGGTTTGGGGGTTTGTTTGGTTTTTTTGCCTCGTTTATGTACAAAGTACTTAGCACAATGTCTGGTATACAGTAGGTGTTTAATAAATGCTTCTCTTGCCCCCCCCGAAGCAGAGCAGTCGGGGTTAAGTGAATTGACCAAGGTCACACGGCTAGTAAGTGTTAAGTTTATGAGGCCGGATTTGAGCTCAGGTCCTCCTGACTCCAGGACCACCTAACTGCCCATAAATGCTTCTTGACAAAGTGAACAATCGCTACCCTCAAGATGCTTAAATTCCATAGGCAAGATCTGGGTTCATGCGTTTAGAGCCAGAAGGGACTTTAGAATCTAGTCTAACTTGAAGGAACCTCAGAGATCAGCTACTTACTGTAAAGCCCCATCCCTGCACTTTTTAATATATCTAGAATAGGATGGAACCTCAGCAATCTTCTGAGCTCACCCCTTCATTTGGTTGATCATAGACTGATAGCTGGAAGAGACCTTATCTAAGCCAACGCCTTCATTTTACTGATGAGGAAACTGAAACCCAGAAAGCCCTTGCCAAACACTATGTGGGTAGTAAGTAGCAAGAATGAAATTCAGATCCCCACCCTCTCCCTCCAGATGGGTGGCTCTTCCCACAGTACCACACAAACCTCCCTTGAGAAAACCCAGTGCTTCACAGGTTCAAATCCCACTTCTGACAATATACCGTCCCTGTATCTAGAATGCTCTCCCTCCTTATCTCTCCACTTCCCTGCCTTCTTTCAAGTCACAGCTAAAATTTCACCTTCCACAGAGTCTTGCCTTTCCTCTCTTTATTATTTCCTACTTATTCTGTATACATTACCTTCATATTGTCTTTCTTATTAGACTGTGAACTCCTTGAAGGCAGAAACTGTGTTTTACCTGTCTTTCTATCCCTATGTGCTTAGCACAGTACCTGGCACATAGTAGGAACTTAACAAATGTTTGTTGACTAACTGACATAAACTCCTGAGCAAGTCTTCTCTCAGTGTTCCCAAGTTCCTAAGACTGTAAAATGTATATTTGTTTCTCCCTCATCCTTGGGTAGGAGTTTTCAATCAATCAACCAATCAATATTTTTTTAACTAGCCATGTGACCTTGAACAAGTCACTTAACTCCAATTGCCCTGCCTTCCCCCTCCAAAAAAAAAAAAAAAGGCAAGGAAAAAAAATGTTAACCAAATATTTTTCAAAGACCTATTATGGTGATTGGCACTGTACCAGGCTCTGGAGATATGAAGACATAGGCGAAACAGTTCCTGCCCTCACATTGGGACTACCCTACACCAAAGGAACCACAAGTTAGAAAGAAAGAAAAAAATTCTAGGTACAGGGTTACGCACTGATCAAAGATCAAAGACAAAGATCACTGATCAAAGTTGTTTTTGATTTGGGGCTTTGCCCTGAGAACCTGATTGGAAGATAGGGATAGGGGAATGAGAGAGGTGATTAATTACATTCCAGCTTCCTCCAGCACCCCTCATCTAAACTAACCCCTTCATGTCATTTTTCCCATGTAAAAAGTAGAAGAAAAAATGGTTATGGGACATATAATCGACAGACATTTGATATCTACTTATCTCTATTTCTAGTTACATATTAATTATAAAAACCCAGTTTGCCATTCTCTGCCTTTGAGGGCTATTTTTTGCTCAGAGAGAGGGTGGCTTTTCACTCATGCTGAGTGATGAAAATAGCCTAACCAACTTATTTTTGTTCCCAGTCAGGTTTGAGATGCCATGTGCCAATTCATTCAATTTAACAGCTTGGTTATTTTGATGACAGTTTATGCAGATTCACAAGAACGTGGCTATTCATGCAGTTTTTAATAAAGTCTTTTCTTGATTTTGCCAAGTCCTTATACAACCAGACCTTGCTTGTTTTCACTTCCAAGTAAGGGCAGTTCTATTAAGCTCAGCTAATTCAGTTACAATATATACAGCAGAAATAGGTTAAAACTAAAATATGACTGACATATTGTCATTTTAATCAGTCAAATTAATTCACATTTTAATTTATGGTTCTGAAGTTAGGAAAAGTCAAAAGTTGTTATGGGCTTCTTTGTTCCCAAGCTGAGGTAGGAATTGACAGGCACCAAAATCATTCCCATAGGCTGAGAAACTCTGACCTAGAAGATTCTTTACAGAAGGAGGTGTAGTTTGCAGTTTCCCTTCCTCACCCAATCTAGCCAGAAACTTCACTTGCTAAATGTTGCTGATCAAGATCTAAAGCTAAGAACCCTTGCTTAATGGAAAAAATAGATTGAGAGATTACTACAAATGGGTTGTTCAGTAATTCAATTCAACTGGACTTTTTTTTAAAGCTGAATTGTTTACAATGTAAAGAAGTGAAGAAGTGGAGCAAGAATTGATTAAGTACCTTCTGTATGCCAGGCACTGTACTAAGCATTTTACAAATATTATTTCATTCTATCCTCACCATGTGAGGTAGATGTCATTATTATCCCTATTTTGCAATTTTGAGACAGGCAGAGGTTAAATGACTGGCCCAGGATTATACACCTAGTATAGTAGACCTGCACAGCTTGGCAGCAGGTATGGGGCCAAAATTAAAATAGGCTGAACTTCTTCAGGCTGTAAATAAGTTTTTAGTAGCTCACTTTCCAAGTAAAGATATAATTAGTGATTAAACTATTTTACAAATAAGCCATACTTTAGAAGGGGGTGGAGAAATTTCAATGAATTGTACTTATTGTACAATTGTACTTATTACTGAAGATTTTTTATTATGAAATCACATTCACATTTTAAAAATTATTTTGCTAAGCCATAAAATTTTAATACATTTTTTAGGTTTTCTTACTGTTTACATTTAGTTAATGGGATGTATTACACTTCTCCTCAGCATTCTGTTTACTGTACTCCAGAATCATGTTTGAAATCAATGCTTTCAAAATATCTTCCAAGTGTTCATTGGTTAGAGTTGATCCTTGCTCGTTTTTATTCAAGTTCATAATGAAGAAGGTTTGTTCACATTTATACATACTGGAGAATATGCTGAAAACCTATAAAGTGCTATCTCGAAGATTTTTTTTTTTTTTTGCTTTTTTGGAGGGCAATTGGGGGTAAGTGACTTGCCCAAAGTCACACGGCTAGTGAGTGTGTCAAGTGTCTGCGGTGGGGCTACGTCACCTACCCTCCCCCTCACATAGAAATCTTACACGTTGGCTTCTTTGTGTTTATTTTGATAAACTGATTAGCACTGAAATTCAATAACCTCTAGCTTGCAAATGCGTGGGGAGTTCCTGTGGATCCACAGAAAAAGTATCTTTAATTAACTTGAATTTAATGTTACCTTCTTTGGATAGTGTCAGTCTTCTGTCAAACTCCTGGATCAAAAGTTCACTGACGTTTGAATATTCTTCTCCTAACTCAGCATGCTTACACAATGGAATGTTTCATGCACGTAGTAAAGTGGTACATTTCTCCTTTTGACAGTTGGCTTTTGAATATCCTGTTTCATTCTGAAAGCCTTTATTGCTTTTATCACCCATTTTACAAATTCACCCCTCAAAAAATTTAATGTTAGAACCAAAAATTCTCAACAGATCACAGATGAAGAAACACCGACCTGACTCTCTGACCTTGGACAGAGCTCCAGAATCTCATGTAACTTGGAGGGCGGCCACACGAGAGAGGTGGAGAAGCCCTCGAGTTGTTGCCACTCATCACACAGCAGGCATCAGCTGCATTGGCGCATGACTGCATTCACTTTGTCCCTGTTTAACACCAGAAATGACTGAAAACACGGCAAAAAAAATATGACGGTCACGCCTTTCAGACTAGAGATAGACTGAGGATGGTTGGTTGCCAAGGGTCATGTGACAAATAGGAGAGAGGATGCCACCTGGTAAGCCACCCATCCAGTTACACAACAAGCACAAGAGTGACTCTCGAAAGGTAGGTTAAGCGGGCATGGACAAAGCACTAATTACATCTTTACTTTCTTTTACATCTTCTTTTTTCTCAGGCCCCCCTAAATCCTTTAGCAGTAAAGTATCTGAAGGTGTATTTGAACTTGGGTCATCTTGACTCTAGGCTCAACTCTTTATCCCCTGTACCACCTAGCTGCTTCAAAACTGCGAAGATCGTTGCAGAACATATTGGTGAAGTTAAAATTTTGTAGGAATATATGATGTATAATAAGTGCTATCAAGGGAACAACATTCCCACAGGTTCTGGCTAGAGTAAATCCATCCCTGTAGCAAGGCAGGAGCCAGTCCCCTTCTGGTGACATATTTCTCTTATTTTTTTCTGGTGAACCTTGTGTATTTGCTTAAAACTGAAGGACTTGTGTGTTTTGCAATGATGAAATAATTCCTTTTATGGTCCATTGGTCCAGTAATAGCTTCTTAATCAAGAAAATTGGTCACTGAGCTACAAAATATAATTTAACCAATCAGGAGACTCCAAAAGGAGCGACTTGGCCCTCTGGCTCTTTTTCTTCCTTTGTGTCTGTGGGAAGGATTTGACATGTAGCTCTCTCTCCCTGGATATTCCTTGGAGGTGAGAGAGGGAAAGAAGGAACCAGAGTTAGGAGGAGGAAGAAGAGCACCCCTTCCCCCATTCTAGAAGAAATGATGAATTCACACATGGTAGTCGGCACTTGTGCAGCTTATGTACACTTGAGACTGGATGTCATGGTTCTGACTTTATCTCCTGCCTGGTGTCTCTTTCTTGAAGATAAAACAGCAGCATTGAAATGAATCTTTACAGCCTTGGAGGCAACATTATGAATTTGAGAGATAAGGAACTACTAGGTTCCTGAGTTGGTACTGGCTGCTCAAAAGAAGACCCATCCTACATCCATTACATAACTTCTTGGTGAAGTAGGTAGCCACCAATGAGAGGGATGAGTCCAAGCCTAGGCCTTGCCAGAAGACATGGGCCTTGAGGGAGAGAATGAAGCTGAGGTGAAGCTGACAATTCAGCAGTCCTGCAAAATTCCTCATGTTCAGATTTTCTGCTGGAAGATCACATCTTTTAAAACCAGCATTCTCCAGCTGGTAATATATAGCTCTGAATTGTGTCATGGAAATACAAAAGAATCAGAATTATGGGTGACCCAAAGGGCAATGGATATAAACAAGCCATAAGATATTGGTAATGACTTGTGAGAGAAAAATGCTATAAAATGCATCAAGAATACATCTGACCAGAAAGGATGGTAAGCTGGTCCTGTAGTAAAGTGATGGATAACACATTAGACAGCTTGTGCATTTCTGTAGTACTAGGAAATATTCAAAGAACCAGAGGTCAATGGAGAATCAGATGAACCCTCCAAGGAAAACTTATTGAAATATATGAACAAAATTACATAGGGATAAGAAGATGTTGAATTTTGTATCTATGAGTTCATAGATCCTTTAAAATATCAAACTCTGCTATTTCAAATTTAATGTACTCTATTATCATTCCAAGTGTTTTTGCCATAATGACGTACTTTAATTTTCCAACAGTAGGAGATTTATTAATAGTTAGAACAATCACTTAGCATGCATTAAGGAGCTCATGATTTATTGTTACAAAACCGAATTAAATACTGTTTTTCACAAGACTGTGAAGCACTAATTATTCCCATCATAGAAGTCTAAAAATGAGAGTTCAAAATAAATCATGTATTCATAGGTTAAGGATAATTAAGTCTTGTAGAATTCTGCCCACTGCTTCCCACTCACCTTGCCTCTACAAAAGTAGGTACTAGCTATGATTTTAAGGGCTAGAGATTTTGCTATCAGAATATGAGGCTTAACTCTTCATCATTATCTCACAGGTCACATCTTAAAATCAAAGATATGTGTATATATATATATATATACATATATATGTGTGTGTGTTGTGTGTGTATATATATGTTTGTATATACATGTTTCTGCATATATACACACATGAATATGCATATATATGTAGGGAGAAGGAGGGAAGGAAGGAGGGAAAGAAATAAGCATTTATAGAGTGTGTACTGTGTTAAGCACTGTGCTGAGTGCTTTACAAATATCTCATCTAATAGATATTACACATGTATACATATATCTATATATCTGTATATATGTATGTATATATCTGTATATATGTAGCTGATTTTATATATGTACATATATTTTTATCTGATGGTTATGGTTATTAATACTACAGAGAGGGACAGCAAAAGGAGATGATCCTGTGATTTCATTGTAATATAAAGAACTCTCAAGATAAGGAAACTCCCCGTACTAATGCAGGGCCACACTTCTCAAGCAACTTAAAAGTCTTAGTGACTACTCATCCTGGGACACTATTTCAGGAGGCCCCAACCAGGCTTCACTGCACTCACTAATGTCTGTCCATCCTCTAACCAACAGCCCTGCAGCCAGGATCAGAGCCAATGTCCTGAATATTTTAACCCTTTCAGCTCTGGTATTTCTGTCCTAGGTCAACTGTCCTGATTGGTGCTTACTTTCCCTGGCTCATTATTTCAGTTAGATTTCGGTCATATTTTACCTCACTCCCTACTCTGCGGACATCTCAGAATCCCTGTGATATTCCTAGCTAAAACTCAACCTCTACATCAAACCCCCTAACCTCCACACCACCTACCCCCAGGCACCCATACACTAGTTGACTAGTGATCAAGTGCTTTGTTCTGGAGAGGAGTATATCAGCCCCACATAGGGCCCCATTCGCAATCCTGTAACTTTCTGGATCAAACAAGCTCCTCCCTGGCAACTACTCTCCCTTCCTGATTCCACTATAAATTCCTCAAGGGCAGAGACTTTCTTTGCTTTTGTATTTCAATCTCCAGCAATTAACACAGTGCTCTGCATATTAAAAGCCCTTAGTAAATGCTTTCTATTGTTGGACGCACAGAAACTTGACTTAGCATAGTGACCATTTTTGTTCTCTTTTAGAGCAAAACAAGCATTTAATCCTTAGAGGGTTGCCTAAAGCACTAAGAGGTTAAATGGTTTCCCCAGTCAGGTAGATAGTACATATCAGTTGTTCAGTTGAGACTAATTTGGCTCTGGCAAAGATACTAGAGTGGTTTCCCACTTTCTTCTCCAGTGCATTTTATAGATGAGGAAACTGAGGCAAACAGAGTCAAGTGACATGCCATGCAGCTAATAAGTATCTGAGGCCAGATTTGAACTCAGGAAAATGAGTCTTCCTTACCCACTGTACCACCCAGGTACTCTATGTACATATTAGAATGGTCTTTCTGGCTCTAAGGTGAGCACTATACCCAGCATACTATGCTGCCTCTTGTTCAGTACATGTATACAGAGTATGAAATGTGTTTTGATTTCAAAAAGTGCCTACAATGAACAAAGATGAAAAACAGTCTCTACCCTCAAGGAGCTCACATTCAGTATAAGTAAATACTATATAATTTGAGGAGAGAGAGCCCTAGTAGCTAAGGGAATTGACCAATATAAATGTCTTTCTCTACAAGTTCCTCATTAAAAGGGCAAAAAGATGTAGGTTAGTAGCTTGAGGGAATGGCAGGATCAAGTGAAGGTCTTAAAAGACCTCTTCTTAAAAGGAGAGGAATGCTAAATGTTTTTTGGCTGTAGACCAGAAAAGAAAGAGAAACAGAGGATGAGAGTGAAAAATTGATAGACGAGCCATACTTCCAGGGGAGACAAGATAAGATGGGATCGAGGACAAGAGTATATACATTACAAACATGGCAAGTTGAAAAATTAGAGATGGAAGCCATTAGATTATTTTCAAACTCAAGGCTGAGTCAAAATGCAGAGAGTTATTCTTGTGTTTAACAAAGATTTACTTTCCCTTCATCCCTGGAATATTTTGCCCCCTTATCTCCAGAAGTCTTCCTCCTGTTCTGAAATTCCCAGAGACAAATCCTTATCTACTTCCCTTCAAGTCCTAAAACACCCCAAACTGACCTGTCTATTTGGCAGGTAGGTACTATAGTTGATAGAATGCTGCACCCTGAGTCAGAAAGACCTGAATTCAATTCTAAGCTAAGACTAGCTATGTAACTTTGGACAAGATAACTTCTATCTACCTTAATTTCCTTAACAGTAAAATGGGGATAACTGTAGCACCTACCTCCCAGGGTTGTTGTGAAGGTAAAGTGCGTAACACATAAGCTATTAAAGCTTTGAAATATACTAATACACTTTGGGACATACTGTATTTGTAAAGCATGTTGCAAACTGTAAAGTTCTATATAAATACTATTTTATTATTGTTATTACTATTACTTTCTGTTACATATGCATTCTATTTTGTACATGTATTAATCCAGTAGAAGCAGTTAGATGACTCAGTGGACAGAGCTCAGGACCTGGAATCAGGAAGGATCTAAGTTCAAATCTGGTCTGAGACACCTACTAGCTGTGTGACCTTGGGCAAATCACTTAACCTGTTTCCCTTAATCCACTGGAGAAGGAAATGGTAAAGTACTTCAGTATCTTTGCCAAGAAAATCCAGTATGAACAGGATGACAGTATGAACTGAACAACAACATTAATCCACTTAACCTATTTATATTTCCTCCAACTTGTCTTTTCACAAAATTTGCAAGTACCTTGAGATATCACATTGCACCAAAGTCATACAAATTTCAAAGGACCTAGGACAGAGGACCAATAGGAACTTCAGGGCTAATTAACATAACAAAATCAGACCAATCCTAACCTCTTTTTATTTCTGAAAGTACAATAATTTTTTTTCATTCTGCTGCATTTTGAAAATATCTCTTCCCATGGTACCTTGAATACAAGCAGCTTATAAAAATCTTCAAAAAGTGTTGCTTATTTCTTTCTCACCTGAAGGACTGAACTCATGAAGAAGCCATGTTGCCAACTTACCTGCTTGCTTTTACTCAATGATCAAAATAGTCTTTTCCTCTTGATCATTACCATTTGCTGCTGTTGCTGTTGTTGAAATCAGAGCCTGCCCAGAGTCAAAGGCAAATGCCTCTTTGCCTCCATCAATTAACTGTGAAAAACTTGCCATAAAATAGTCTACTGTAAGCATATCCAATCAAGCATTCTTCATAGATTCAAATTTATAAATCAGACTTTGCAAATACAGACTTCTATAGAAATGCTAAACAAGCAATTGTGCTGAGCTCTTTAACATTCATTTGATTTAGTTACAACTGAAGTTGGACAAATTCCAAAGGCACAATCGGCCAATTCATAAAAAATAGAACTGTGTAAATCAAAAGTTTAGTTAGGCTTGGCCCTAAATAACAAGATCTGTTGTATAAAGAATACAAATGATTCCTTAATTATTAATTTCTTTCATGCTAAACCAAAGACCTTTAGAAGATGTGGAGCTGTGTTCATAGTGTGCACTGAGATGCCCATTAAGTTGAAGAGTAACCACCCAGAAACTGTTTATGGTATCAGTACTTCCAGATAAAAGCACAACTATGAAAATTAATTAAATGAAAATGCATGTGGAGCAAAATAAGGAGCAGTCCAAAGACCTAGATTGGAACCCCTGTTCTGACCTGTGTGTCTGTGAGCAAGTTACTACCTTTCTGACTCTCAATTTCTTTATCTTCAGAAAGGGAATAAAAATATTCATGTTACCTGCCTCAGAGGATTGTGTTAGGACAGTGCTATAAAGAACTATATAAATGTAAAATTTGTCATTTAATAAATATGTAACCAATATGTAAATGAAATAAATTTCTAAATAATTTAAAGCAGTATTAGTTAAATTAACATTTTATATGGAAGAAGCATGGCATAGGGGACAGAAAACCAGATTTGGAGTTAGGAAGTTCTGGGTAGACGTCCTACTTCTGACACATACTGACTGAATGACCCTGAACAAGTCTCCAAACCTCTCCGTTTCCTAGAAAATCCTATAAGTTTTCTAAAGAGAAGGTGCCAGTCTTGTTTAGGATGTTTTCTTATCAAGAGTTTCCTATACCAATGAAATCCCATATCTGGTCCCATATCATCAAATTTTCTACACAAAATTGCTGATTCAGTGATCTCGATATACTAACTACCACAATACACATATACACACACAAATATTACACATACATATATATACATGATATATGTTGCATATGTATGTATATGCCTATATGTAGGTGTTTATATATATACATATAGGTATGTTATATCTATGTGGGCATACAAATGTGTATATATACCACGCGTGCATATATATGTATATATATACACACACACATTGTATACATAGATAATATATATTTGTGTGTCTATATGTATATGTGTGTTGTGCATAGGTACTTCTAGCCTATCTAAACACATACTGTGCATATACATGCACATGTACATTATACATGTTTGTTTACATGTGCACTGTTACATTGTTTGTGTGCATATATGTATAGTGTGTATAACTAAATATGATACACAAGTGTTTTTCCAGCAATGCTGTTAGACAACAAATCAGGGAACACCAAAATTTCAATGAAAATTACAGGTGATCCAAATAGCAATGGAAAAGCATGGTGTGTAAGAAGGGTGCAGCATATTATGAACAATGGATTGCAGATGAAAAGGCACCATCAAGGACATATAGGAAACAAGATGGGCCAGTCATGAATCAATAAGCAGTGGACAGCACAAGTGCTTCAGTGTATTTCCCTATTTCATCTTCCGCAACTCTTGTACTTGCCTTCCCATAAATCTTCCACAAAGGATGGATCTAACATGGTGGTGGTTGGGGGGCAGGGAGGGTGTCTTCCTCTAGTTTTCTTGACAATGCATGAATACCAGTGGAGCACATTGGTTATCCATCCGTGATCCCTCACTCTCTCCATATGACCATCCCACTTCTTTTCTCATACACCTCTTCCACAACGTCCTTTACTCCAATTTTTCTGTTACATAACTCTTGGTTGGTAATGCACTGCAGGCTACTTTATGCCTATCAGGCTTCCATTTTATTAGGGATAATATCAGTTTGTTTTTTTTAAGGGATGCTGATATTCCATGACTTGCAACCAAGTTTGTTGCTGTATAAACATACTAATCATACTGTTATCCACAATATATTAAGAGAACTTGAGGAGGACTGTCAGGAAGTTGGGTAGGAGATCTTTAAATCAACAAACCTTTATTAAGCACCTTCTACCTGCTAGACACTGTGCTAAGGGCTAGAGATACCAATACAAAGAAAGAAACAAATGAGCTTACTTTCTAATAGTAAAGGGGAGGGGTGGGATTTAGAGAGAACTTGTATATTGTAAAGATTGGCCTGTTGCCAGGCCCTCACTGAGAAGAGGCGCTAGATGGCACCATAGTACACAAGCACTGGACCTGGACTCAGGAAATCTCATCTTCCTGAGTTCAAATCTGGCCTTGGACACTTACTGGTTGTGTGACTGGTCAATATCTCAGTTTACCTCAGTTTCCTCATCTGTAAAATGAGCTGGAGCAGGAAATGGCAGACCACTCCAGTATCTTTACCAAGAAAACTGCAAATGGGATCACCAAGAGTCAGATACAACTAAAACAACAAAATAACACAAAGCTGAGAGAAATGACTATGTTTTATTACTGATTGACCCAGGTGCCAGGTACTGAAAAATCGTCTTGATCAGTTACATTTAGGGACAGGAAAGCAAAATTAGCAAACTATGAGCCTGGTTGTTCACTTCTTTCTCACCTGAAGCATCAAGCTCATGGAAAAGCCAAGTTACTATTTACCTGTTTGTTTTACTCAAAGATTTTACTCAACTTCATCTAATCCAAGTGTGTAAGATTAACAAACATTGCTAATCACAGTGTCCTTGTGGTTAATAAGTGGAGTTTCAGTCCAAACCACTTGATGATGGGCCTTTGAAAGAAATGACTATTAAAGAATAAATTATTGGGGAGATCTCTGACCTTGCCCAAAAATCTACCCCACCTAGACCATCTTATCTAGGTGGAGTTGCTAGAAAAACCTTACAAAGAGATTCTAGTTTGTGTTTTAGTTATCGAGTTTGGAGTAGAGGTGGACCCCCTTTTGTCTAAATTGCCATGGGCAGGGGGGCTTCATAGTATGGTTAAAAGGTAAGTCTCCTTGTCCAAGGCTGAGAGATCAGAGTCTTGGTCCCTCAGCTCCTCATTAGAATAAGCCCACCTCTCATATAATATTCATTCTTCTCATTAACTGTCAACCAATCAGAGTTGATTGCCACCGTCAGGAACACCCATTCTTCTAAGGACATACAAGCATTGAGTGTATTACATAAGGGGACTTTGTCATTCAAGAGTACCACTGACCCCTTTTATTAATTATCCACTAGCATATTTAATAAAATGACTAATTTTCCAGAAACTATGTCTCCCAAACTTTTTATTTGTCACACTCTAGAGTCCCTCTCCCAATCAGTCCCTATAAATCTGTGCAATAACAACAATTAGACATAAGGGCAGAGACTCAGGAAATCAAGGCACACAGACAGGCCACTTAGCCACCATGGTCTTTGTGTGCCCACAGGTCTGCAGATGGGGAAAGACACACACACTTTTATATGCCTCTGAGTACTAAACTACCTGACTCATAATACTTTCAGCATTTATAGAGCCTCTTGTATCTCCTCATCCACAACTAATTCATATACATATATTAGAATAACTTGAGGCTATACTTGAGGAAAACCTCCCCAGGCTTGGAAAGAAACAGGGTTATATAAATAAATGCAGAATAAATACAAATTAACCCGAGGTGGTTAGAGAGGGAGGGCACTAACATTTAAGGGGATCAGAAGAGACTTCTGGTAGAAGGTGGTTCTTGACTTACATCTTGGAGGAGAATACTAAGGAGTCACAATAAAGACAAAGAGATGGGGGATAGAGTGTCATGTGTGAGGAGCAGAGAAAAAGGACAGTTTGCTTGGATTGCTGAATGTGGGAGGGTAAGTAATATGGAATGAGGTTGGGTAAATTAAAAATAAAATACATTTTTAAAAATATATAGTGAGGTTGTAGTCAGTTTGTGAAGAGTTTTAAAAGCTAAATAGGAGAGTTTATATTTTATCCTAGAGGCATTTACTGAGTTTATTGAGTAGGGGAATAATATGGTCAGATCAATGCTTAAGGAAAATCACTTTGGCAGCTGTGTGGAGAATGGACAAGAATGGTGAGAGATTTTCAGCAGGGAGATCCAGTCAGGAAGAAGAACTTGAACCAGGGAAACTAATCTTCTCTATTTTGGAAGATTTATGGAAAGACAGATAAGAATGGCACTAGATAAAATGGCTTGAACAGTTAGTAATCTGAACTGCTAAAGGAAGTATCCTCAGTGCTGAAATCACAGAATCATTGCAATTTCAGAATTGCCAATGACTTCACTATATGACTGTGGGAAATAATATATGAGATATTTTCTTTATTCATAGACCTTAAGTGACTATCTAATTCAACTAATGACCTTTAGAAATGAAGATGGAGGGATAAAATGGTTCAATAATTTTCCTGAGATTAAGCAGTTAGTGGCAGTACCAGGGCTAGGAGTAATGTCTCAACATCTAGATTAGGGGAAGGGAACCTGTGACCCTCTAGGTCCTCAAGTTTGCCTCTTTGACTGAATCCAAACTTCACAGAACAAACTGAAGCTTGGATTCAGTCAAAGGGCTGCACTTGAGCACCTAGAGGGCCACATGTGACTTTGAGACTACAGATTTCTCACCCCTGAATTCTAGTCCAATGGTTTGTCTATTCTTTCCTTGCTTTACATGACACCAAGAAAACTGCAAATGGGACCACCAAGAGTCAGATACAACTAAAACAACAAAATAACACAAAGCCGAGAGAAATGACTCTATGTTTTATTACTGATTGACCCAGGTGCCAGGTACTGAAAAATTGTCTTGATCAGTTACATTTAGGGACAGGAAAGCAGATAGGTTCATCTAATTTCCCTAACTCAATTTTAAACTACTTGAAAGCAAGGACTAATTTATCTTGATGTGGGGAGGAGAGGACAGAGAACAGTAAGGAGTTAGTCTCCTGGAATATGCCAAGAAAGCCAGACATGCCTTTAAGTCAAAGCCAAGTCTTTCTCCCACACATTCCACCCAAAGTAAATTCATGAGGTTATTAACAGGAGGATTAAATCTCTTAATCTTTCTGACATTAGCTGAGGTACTGTAGTCAAATCAATGCCCTGCAGGTATATACTCTGTGAGTAGGAGTTTTGATTAGACTCAAGGAGGAAAAGAAACAGACAAGTACCAAGTACTTCAGACAGTTCCTCTCATGTAACTTTGCTCTCCAGAGCAACATGAAGTGCTTCCCTCTGAGTAACCAATAAGCACTTTTCAGTTTTGAAAATGCTTTCTTCCTTGTGGATGCTTATTAGTTTCCCTTATTATGCAAGGACCTTTAAAACCTATCCTTGGAAAATGTAAAGGGCCTCCTCTTACAAAAAAAGACTTTGAATAAGTTAAATGTTAGGATATACTTAACACCAGAAAGTATCAACTCTTGATTTTTTCTTGGCATTTTTAAGTTTTAGAAAGTTAAAAATATTTTCCAACTTTATTTTAAAATCAGCATAAAGATCTTGTTCTTCTATAACAGGAAACTTCAGTGTAGAGGGGTATTTGAGAACAACATAATATTGTCATAACCTGCTAATAATTTCTTTATATTTGCAAATTTATGGGTGATAGCCACTTCTTGGTGCAATGAGAGAGCTGGTTCCCTTCAACCCAAGTCAATTTGATGTGATCAATTGATCACAATCAATAGGAAGTAAGATGTAGATAACAATACTGTAATGTGTAAAAGAATTTCTGGTCTGTAAAACAGGTCTATGTCCTGTTATTCCTTTATGAAGTATGAAGGGGTTCTCCAAGACAACAAGAAAACAGTAGCTGATCATTGACTGGCCAAAGATTGACAATGTATCTTATGGCCTCTAAAAGGATGAGTTTGCCAACCTGAGAGATATGCAAGGAAGGGAGTATCTTCAAGGAGCATGGTCTTTGAAGAAGCGGGCCCACCATGGATTCAAGGGAACATTAGTGCTTGTGGTTGGAAGATGAGCTGAAGAAAAGAGCAATCCCAGGGAGATCTGATTAATGATTTTCCTGGTAGGATGATATGCCCACAGAAGAGTGTTAGGATACCACAAGACGAGAAAGGATATTGAGGCTCTGTAGTACAGGAGATAGAAATTACCTTGGACACATATGTTTCTTATGTGTGTGCCCTGCTACCAGAGTTTGATTGCCCTGTCAATGGCAGTAGGTTTGCATTCAGTGGACATGGTAGTATGGCTGATGGGTTCCTTCTCCACAGGGTTTGCTCCCTAAGATGATGTCTACAGGAGCCAGGTTGGACATAGGACTGGTGATCCGGAAATGATACTGTTCTTAGGACTCTTAAGCTTACCAGCCTGTAGGTAGCAGGTAGTTGCCAGCTGGGGTAGTCGTAGTGGGAATGGTGGGCTCCTTCTCCAAAAGGGTTGCTCCTTGCTTTGATAACTGTGGGGGATGGTTGGAAAGCGGGAGGAGTTTTCTGGAGAACATATAAAAGGAACACATGGCCAAGGTATATAAATGAAGAGGCATGCAACTAGGAACCATATATGACCAGGACATACAATCAATCAATCAACAAACATTTATTAAGCAGGGACTATACTAGGTATCGTACTGAGCACTGGGGATACAAAGATAAAAATGAAACAGGATCTCATGGACTCATAGATTTAGAGTTGGAAGAGACCTCAAATATAACCCCTTCCTTTTACAAATAAGGAAACTGAGGCACCAAGAATTTAAGTGATTTGTTGAAAGTCACTCAGGCAGTAAATTGTAGAATTAAGATTATGATCCAGGACCTCTGATTCCATATTTCACACCCTTTCTACCATGTTGCCTCCCCTTCTTTCAAGGACCTTACATTCTGGGGCAGCTAGGTGGCACAGTGAACAGAGCATTAGCCCAAGAGTCAGGAGGACCTGAGTTCAAATCCAGCCTCAGATTTAACTTAACACTAGCCATGTGACCTTGGTGTAGCGGCAACAAGCACCCCAATATCCCCAGGGTGACTGCCAACACAGGTTCTTAGATCTGCTTTTCAAAAGGAAAGCAACTCAAAATGGGTTAACAAGCTTACTTTAATCAAACAAACATACATTACCTAGTTCAGGGGGAAAAAGGTCAGCACCCCGAACTTCAGAGTTACAGAACTTACAGATCAAACAGACAGGCTTCCAAACTGTCCAACCATTATATCAATACCAAATCACAGTTACCAGAGAGGGAAGCATCAACATCTGGGTTTTCAAAGCCGGGGGGCTCTCAACAACGGCTTCCCAGAGTCTCATCTGGTCAAATCACACAACACTTCTCAAAGTGAGCCCCAAAGCAAAGCCTCTCCTCAGGGCTTATATAGCCTTCTCTTGGCTCAGAGAATGTAACAACCTCCTTGACCCACTGCCCAATCACAAAGTATCAAGGTGTGGGCTTTCCTGAAAAACAAGCCTCCCACCACAGGCTCCAGGTGCACTTAAGCTAGGGGCAGGGAAGATCTTTAAATTTGCATTTCCATTACACTTGGGCAAGTCACTTAAACCTTAAATTACCCTGACCCTACCCCCCACAAAAAGCAAAAAAATTTTAAAAGGACCTTACATTCTTTTTTTTTTTTTGCTTTTTGGAGGGCAATTGGGGTTACGACTTGCCCAAGGTCACACAGCTAGGCTTTTTTTGTGTGTGTGTTAAATGTCTGAGGCCTGATCCGAACCCAGGTCCTCCTGACTCCAGGGCCGGTGCTCTATTCACTGTGCCACCTAGCCGCCCCAAGGAACTTACATTCTAATAAGAGAGAGAACTTGTATGTATGTAAGTATAGAATACTTACAAAGATTCAACGGAGGGGACTAGTAGCCTGGAGATCAGAAAAGGCTTCATGTGAAAGGTGGCATTTGAACTGAGAAACAATGGGAAACAAGAAAAACAATGGTTTCCAAGTGGCAAAGAGGAGAGAGAGCATTTGAAGTTTTAAGGATAGCTATTGTAAAGATATAGAAATGCAAGATGAAAGTGTCCTACTCACAGACTCACAAATAGGGCAGCACAGCTGCACCATAGAATACTAGAAGGGAAGTAATGTATAAAAAGACTTGTAAGGTAAAAAAAGGGCTCAGGTCAGGTCATTAAATGCCAAATAGAAGAGTTGGTATTGATTCTAGAGACTATAAAGTTTGTTGCCTGGGCAGAGTGACATGATCAGACCTGTGCTTTAGGAAAACAAAATGGTGGCTTTGTGGAGGATGGAGCTGAGTGTAGAGAGAGGCTTGAGGCAGGGAGGCTAAATTGCTATCACAATAGTTCTGGTCAGAGGGTATGAGGCTTGGACAAGGGTGGTGGCTACAGAAGTAGCAAAGATAAGGATGAATTCAAGAGATGTTGTGGAACCTGAAGTGATAGGATTAGGCAAGAGATTAGGTGTGTTAGTGAGAGTGAGGAGTTGAGGGATGATCCTGAGGTTGTAAATCTGGGTGACTGACAGAATAGTGGTGCTAATGAGAGAACCAATTCATTAATAAATCCATAAACATTTATTAAGCTCCTATGATATGCCAGGCACTATGCTAAGGTGGGGAAGGGAGTAATACATACAAATTAAAACAAAGACAGTCAAGGAGGTTACAATTTCATGGGGGAAGATGACACACAAAAGGAAGCTGAAAGGGCTTGGTGGAGAGGGGAGGCAGTAAAAGGATTTCCCACTGCAGTGAGGTTCTAGTTGAGATTACACAACATAAATTTGGAGGAGATCCAGTCAGTACAATTAGGTTAGTTCCTTCAGCATAATTCAGTAGGACATAAGGAGGTATATGATAAAAATAATCCAAGGTTGGGGTTTGGCAAGACTGGAGCTTCAGTGGGATGACAGAACAAGGAAATCAAGAATAGAAGGTAGCATGGGGTTGAATTGGCTCACAAAAGGTTCAAAATTAGGATGGCAAGAGAATATAATTCGAGAAGGGATGATTGCCTGTGAACAAAGAGGTGGTGAAGTGATGGGAGGCAAGATTGTAGGTCATGGTGAGGATGAAGAATAGATTTGAGAAAAGAAACACAGAAGGAAAGATGGAATGATAGGAAATTGTAATTGTATAAAAGAATTTTGGAGATGTTGATTATGGTAGTAGAACAAGGTCAAGGGTATGACCATTCTTATGTGTAAATTAGGTGAAATGAAGGAATAGAACATAGAAATTGAAGATATTGAGATACTGGTAGCTTTAGTTGTTGTACCCCATAAAGCAAGACAGAAGATCCTCGAGATTAAATTTAAAAACTGGATTTTATTACCATGGGACTGTCAGGGTACATGCCCAAATCAGACAGTGCTTTGGCACAGACATTTTGCAGGTTTTATAGAGGTTACATAGCCAGATTACATAAACTGAAATTACAGTGATGTAAGCTGAAACTACAGTGATTGGTCAGTGTACATTTGAATTTCCCACCCTAGGGAAACCCTAGGCTGGGACTCCTGCCCACAGATCAATCAGGGGAAAGCAAGAGGTGGGGGTTCTGCCTGTTTACAGATCAATTAAGGGAGAGGAAGGTGGAGTTCTCTGCTTTACAAATCAATGAAGGAAAGGGAAGGTTGAGTTGTCTGCTTTACAAATCAATGAAGGGAAGGGCAAAGTGGAGTAGTGTCTAACATAGTTATTTGAGGGAACAACAATATTATTTTTTTTATTATTTTTTTATTATTATGTTGAATTCATCTAGAAAGAGAGGAGGCACTGGGGTAGAGAAGAAACTGGGAGCCAAACACTGAACTCACAGACAAAAGACAGAATATTTACTAGGGGCTGGTAGATAATGATCCTAAGGATTTGAATTGCATGATCATTTTGGTGAATCTCCAAGGCTGATGAATGAATGTAGTGGGAGACTCTGGTCATGACAATGGGGAATCCAGTGGAGGGAAGGAGCATTCAAACTCTACCTTTGGGACCAGTGACTCAGCAGTTTGAGAGGATGTAAACAGATCTAGAATGGAAGGTCTAGAGGACCTCCTCTAAGAAGCCAAGTCTCAATGACACCCAGAAGATGGAAGGATTGTATAAGGAAGGGGATAAAATGAAAGGAAGTTTGTTAATTAAACAGTATATGGTCCAGAGGGCACAGGGGAATTAGTGGGCAAATAAGGAATAGGACATTGTGGGGGTAGTGCCAAAGTTGATGGGGATGAGAGAGTGGGAAGCAGAAGTTTGTTCTTCAGTATCTTGTGATTCAGTATCACAAGGAAGGGGAGGTAGGGAAGGGAGTAAGCATTTATATGGCACTTACTATGTGTCAGGCACTGTGTGCTAAGAACTTCACAAATATGACCCATTTGATCCTCACAAAAACCCTTTGAAGTGGGCACTGTTATACTGTCCCCATTTTATAATTGAGGAAACTGAGGCAAAGAGAGGTCAAGTGATTTTGCCAGAGTTGCACAACTAGTCTGAGGGTGGATTCGAACTCAGGTCTTCCTGACTCCAGGCCCAATGCACTAACAGTTGTTAATGCTCTAACAACTCACCTAACTGCTAACGGGAACAAAAAGGAGGAATGAGAGATTTGTAACTATTACAACATGAGTCCAAGCAGAAGACTCACCATTGGAAGGGAACAAGTCTGCTCAGAAAGAATGTGAGTAGCATGTGCTCCCTTTGTCCTCATATTGCATTTTTCAGCTTCCATGCCTTTGGTGGCAACAGACTGGCTAATGGGGCTTGCCTCCTCCCTGTAAGGAGCAGCAACAGCACTTCTAGGCCTGGCAGTTGATGGTGCGGACCTCCCATCCCTCCACACAGCACACACACACACACACACACACACACACACACACACACACACACACAGAAATATATGCACATGGAACGGTGGTGCAGGCAAATGTGCAGAGTGGTAACTCATACTTTTGACTTTGCATAGCCCAGCATGTCTTCCATTTGTCAGTCACTCAGTCACGCTGCTCCCTCCAGGCCATCAGGGCCTCCTCTCACTGCACAGCCAGGCACGTTATCTCAGGTGGACACTGTCAGGAATAAGGGCCTTTCATTGCCTCTGTTGGATGCTACTCTGACACTCTTGACTCAGTTGAAATTCTTGGCTATTGGTCTTCAGAGGAAAGACTGGAGCTGTGGTGATCTTATATCTTTAAGCCCAGAGGCTTTTTTCCTACTACTGTTTCTTTTTTTAGAAAACCTGTGAGTACCAAAACCCCCTGCTCAGGTTTTCCTGTTTTATTCACTCAGCATTTAAACCAGAAAGTCTCACTTTCTCAGCAGAGTCTCTGGCCAAGGAGCCAAGCTCTTTAGACTACATATCAGTGTCCTTCTGGCTCTCTGGTGCATTTAGACTTTATCTCTTCTTTATTTTAAACTTTGTGGTCCCTGAGCTTGGGGTCTCCACTGTAGCTCCCAATAAGAATTCCATTTATCTCACAATCTTTGATCTCTAAAAGTTAGATTATAAAACAAGTAATGGTTATTTGTATAATAGCTACCAAAAAGATCTGGGGTTTCCAGTTTCCCAATTCTTGAACATGTAGATAATTGAATAAAGACTGTATAAGTCCAAGAGATAAAATCATTTTTTCTTCTCCCTGTGAAGCCCCATTCTTGACCCTTTCATGATGTAGCCAGCCCAAAGCTTTAGAGAGCTTCAGTATCTATCCATAAAAAAGTCAATTTTAAAAATTCCTTCTATGAAATTGTAAGAGAAGTAAAGGGGAGAAAAATCAGCCTGAATAAGAGTATATATTGACAAAGAGAGAGGAAACTTGGTTTAGCTAAAGGGTTGGCCTTGAAAGTAAAGAAGACTTCAAATTAGCTGTATGACCATAGGGTGGATAGAATGCCAACCTTGAAGTCAGGAAGACCTGAGTTCAAATGTAGCTTCAGACACTTACTATCTGTATGACACTGGGCAAGTCACTTGACCCTGTTTTCGTAACGACAAACCACTCTTGTATCTCTGCCAGAAAAACCGAACACCCACACAGGGCCACAACGAGTCAAACACAATTGAACAACAACAATGGACAAATCATTTAACTTCTCAGTGTCACAGGCACTGAGGACTCTGAGTTTGTAGCCAACTTGGCAATATGCATCAGCTGAATGGAGTTTCCACACTGGGAGTCCCCTTAAACCGACAAAATCACAAATCTGCTCCCTTCCCCAATTTCTTTCTTTTCTTTTCTTCTTTAATACAAAGAACTTGCAGACTGAAAAGAAACCCAAACATTTCCCTACATTTTACAAGCCTCTGGGTGTGTTTTAGAAACTGCCAGTTTAGAGGAGTGTTGCAATTATCTTCACAAATTCATGTTGTGAGAGTATGTGGTTAGGTGTTAATTATCATTTAAAATGGAATTCCCTTTTCCAACGTGATTGAGCACTAGACCAAGTGTTGTTTTAACTTGCTCTCCTTTACCAAATTGTTGCTTTTTGAGTTATTTAGTTGCCCCCTACTGGCCACACTCCATCTCACCAGCTGCAAAATTCTTGGAAAACAATTACTCCACGGTCTGGGTTGTGATCACTTCCAGCTCCCTGAAGAACTTCATTCAAAATTCACATCAATACAAATATATCTCAGAAGCTAGATTAGGGACATGGGTCAACTCTAAGAGCATTTACTTCATACACAATAGTTTATGAGAATAAAATCAGATAAAGTACACACAAGCATTTTATAAATGGCAAAGCACTATACCTATAAGATAGTATAATTATTTTCATCTTCTTATTGCTTTCATTTTTGTGGTGTTACTTGGTATTTTCTATGACCTGCATCTGTTTTCTTTCCCCAAAGAAAGTGTTTAAAACACAGTTATTTGCATGTCTTTCTCTCTTGAGATTGTAAACTCTTTGAGGGCAGGGAATGTCTTTTGCCTTTCTTTGTATCGACAGAACCTTAGCATGCAGTGTTTGGCAAGTAGCAGGTGTTTAATAAGTATTTATTGACTTACTGATAAAGCTATGAGTCTACCTGTATATTCTCTAAGTTTTTGACCTATGTTATTCCTTTTCCCTCAACCACGCTCTCCTGATATATTTTTCCATACTCTCACCTTTCTCTCCTACCTCTGGTCCTTTCTTTGTAGTCATTGAGTATTAGAGTGTATGTTGATTTAATTTGGAGGGTCTTAGCAAGTTCTTCATATTAATTCTCTACCTCTTCATCCCCAGCAACTGATTTTTGGTTTAAAAACTGCTAATTATTTTCCTAGTGGTCTTTTATAAATACTTATCATAAGTATCACAACATGGGATGACCAAATATCTCATGAAATGATGTTTCTTCTTGCCTTTGGATGTGTGATAGAACCAATTTCACCAAGTCCTTTCTTTCACTCCCCAGGGAGGACTCATGACCTGTCCTTTCGTCTATCTGTGATTTCCTTCTTCTGATTTTGTTTATAGCAAGAGTGTCAAGATCTGTAAGATTCAGTTTCTGACACTTCGACCACTCATTCATCTTTAGAAAAGTATCTCACACTTGGAGTTTCTTTTCCCTCTTTAATATTAAATTTTCAGGTGTTCTCAGTTACCTAAGATAACAAGTCTGGGTAGGTCATGGAGCATAGAAAAGGGGATGATGTCCAATAAGGTTCTTGCTTTCTCTCTCCCATGAATACACTCTGAATCAATGGTAAGAGTAGGTACAAACCTAAAATACAAGTAATACAAGTAACAAAGTAGACGCATAGGGAACAGGTATCCAAGGCAACTCACACCTCTAGTAGTACAGGGCTTCAGTGTCTTTTCCCTTCTTGTGGAATCCTCATTTATACTCACTAGATAGAGTGTTTCTGCTGGGTCATTTTACTGATTTCCCTGGGTCTACTCTACCCCTGAGGTGTGATGGGAATAGAATTTGAAGATCTTCCCTGCCCCTTAATAGATCTAGGGGGGAGTTTGAAGAACTCACCAGCTGGGATGATAAACCCTGCCCCCTGATAGGCTGAATGTGGTCACATGGAGCCTGTGGTGGGAGGAATTTGCTGAAGGTAAGCAGAGCCCGCAGGAAGCTGGTCAGAGGTAGCAAGATGGTGGGGGAGAGAGAGGACCTCAGGCAAGGAGATAGAGAGGTTTGTGAGTCAATATTGATCTTGTATTGGTTTGTGGGAAGGCTGAAGCATGCTGTGGCTCTCAGTGTTATCATGGCTTCTAATGGGTTTACTGGTTTTGGGATTCAGTTTTCTGGTGTCTAAACAAATGTTTCAGTTCTGTCCTCTACCTGGAGAATCTGGTATATTTTATGATTGAATTTCATGAGATATTTATAGTCACCATCCTTATTGTGATCATAGGCGCTGTAAATATTGCATTGGCACTACATGAGTACTTCTACTTCTACACTGGCACTACATGAGTACTTTTTTTTTTGTCTTTTTGGAGGAAGGGAGGCAGGGCAGTCAGGGTTAAGTGACTTACCCAAGGTCACACAGCTAGTAACTGTTAAGTGTCTGAGGCTGGATTTGAACTCAGGTCCTCCTGACTCCAGTGCTCTATTCACTGCACCACCTAGCTATCCCCTCTGAGGTACTTCTTGACCCAACTATCTGTCTTTCTCTGAAGCCATCTCTGTTCTTTTTTTGGATATGGTGTCTCCAACTGGGTGGCTCAACTGCAAAATGTCATAGCTGATGAGAAGGGTTGGGGATGGGCAGAAGAGAGAAATCCATTCCTTGTTTCTGTTGCTCTCTGGTAATGGTAATTGTATCCAGGATATATCTGGGTGTCTTACACATTGGTGGGGGTCCTTTAAGAGGAATTTTCTATATAAGAATCTTCTTGAATGCCCTACAGTTGTAGGGATCCACTGAAGAAAAATTACCATTTTTATTTTCTTTTAGATTGTTTTCTGGCGTGTTTCCTTTACGATTCAGGTGAGTTTTTTTGATATAACTTTTGCATTTACATTTAAGTGATGTTGCTGATGTTAGATACTGCTCATATCAATTTCCACATTCATAATCAGTTCAGTCATATAGCAGATAACATCAGTCAACAATCATTTTTTAAAAAACTCATTATGCACCAGGTGCTGTGCTAAGTGTTGCAGATACAAGAAAAAGCAAAAGATCGCTCCTGCTCTCAATGAACTTACCATAATTTAATGAGAATTCCATGGTAGCTCATCTATGTTAATCAAAAAAAAATTTTTTTTAGCAGATCTAGACTGTTTGCTTCATTGTGACATAAGTACAGAGAAGTTCCCTGAAATCCTTATGGATGTTGTAGGATGAAATTTGCCTGATGGCCTTGAAATACTAAGTAATTTACCCAAAGTGCTTAATCCCTTTTCGGGAGCTCATTTTCCATTACCTCTTTGGGGCATTCCTGAATTTGATTTGGTTTAAGCTAGCCTGCTAGTCAAACATCCATTTGGAATTTTCCATGGGTTGGAATTTCCCATACATTGGGGAAATTTGGGGTGCCCTCCATGTTGAAGGAGCACATTTTTCATCCAGATCTCCAGTTAAAATGTTCTATATCTTGCAATCATTCCTGGAAAAATTTCAGATGATGAATGAATTGCAGGGACCCAGAGAATTTTCCACCTAGACAGTTCGGTTTCTCATCTCAAGTTTGGGTGGGGTGAGTAACTTTCAGTCAACCCCAGCATTATTGTCCCTATTGGGAACCCTAATGGGATAAGACTTTCTCTCTAAAAGGGGAAGCTTGATTTTCCTTTTCCCTTTTTCTTTCCATCATCTTTGGATTGAGTCAGACTTTTGTAAGCACCAAGTAGTAACCTATGAGAATTTCATAAGATCATGTATCTGTTAAATTGTATAACCATGTATTTGAAAGTAAAGCAACCCCAAGGTCCATCAGTGATAGTAGGACTGAATTCTCATAGACAAATATTAATTTCTGGATTATTTAAACCTGTGTCACATGGATTTTGCTTTATTTCTTTAGGTCAATGCATTTAGGAAGGCAATCTAATTGTCCTTTAACATGGGAGTTTCCTATATCAGTAAAATCCCAGATCTTAGTCTTCCTCCTTTTCACTAAGTTAATGAGGATGAGGATTGAAAAGACCCTTAGATTTAGCAATTAAGAGATTACTGACAACTTTGGAGAGAGCAGCTTCACCTAAGTGGTGAGGTCAAAGGTCAGATTGTAAGAGAATGATCAACAAACATGTCCTGTTCAGCATATGTAAGTAAAATTATGTTTCCTCAAGAAACTGTCTCTGCTAAGATGTTATGTCACGTGCATTATTTAGCAATAGGTTTCTTATACATTAATTTTACCTCTTCACTGTGATGGGATTTTCAAGGTAAAATCCACTACACACTGTACAAAAATATATGACCTGGGCAGGGCAGAATGACATTTCTGCTGGCACTGACATCACCAAGTCCATATCAATGCAATGCCCTAGATAAGAAAGGCCTTTCTGACCTTCCTAGCTTCTAAACAGGGTCTTCATTAAAAGGCTGGGGTGGTGGTGGTGGAATCAGTAGTTAGATACTAATGATTCCTGTAGTCCTGGTGCAGGTCTGCCCTGAGCTGTTGTAGATCAGAGCAATTGTTAAAAAAAAAAGTTTCTCTGATGCTTCCTGTCTTTGTTTGACAGTCATTTTTCAAATACCCAACACGGAGACCTTGTCTGACAATGTAGACAATATTATGTTCTAAGAACTTCTCACCTCTCTGCCACAAGGGCACATCATTCGTTATTCCAAGAGACAGTTCACTTCAGAATTCTGGTTTTGATGGCTTAATGATCTGGAGACAGAATTCATGAAGTTACATTGGTGGCTCCATCATAAACAATTTAAGAAGATACGTTTGTCTTGCTGAATCAGCTGACTTTCCATCATGTGCTTTCTGGAAAGGCTATTGAAAGCTTATATTTAATCCCCAATTTTGATATAAAGCTCATTTGTGTAGAAGTCAGGAGACCTGGCTTCTGATTTCCAACTTCGTCACCGCTAATTAGGGAATCTCGGGACAAGTTAATTTTTACCTCCACGTGCCTATTTATTTCTCTATTCTAAAATGAAGATAACAACCCCTAGCAAGTGTTAGTTAAGAGGACAACATGAGGTAATATGAAAAATTTGAGATGCTTTAGAAATGTAAGAATGAAAAAAAGTGGAGCTTGAAGAATGAACTTTTATATCTCAGGAACTGTGGTTCTTAAAAGCTTCTCTATGGATCTCTGAGCACAGGCACAAGAATGCTGCGGAAAAAGTAAGAGAATGCTGACTAAATCAGGATTTAACCTTCTTGCACTATCCACATAGCAACAGTTACCATGTATGATAATAGTCACAATGCAAATACCCATGAAGCTCCCAAAGAAGCCTTGAATTTTCCCCAGCTAAATATATTTCTGTATAAAATGTTTGTCTCTGAAACATCAGTGGGTTTAGAGCCAACTTCATTAAACCAATTAACTTAATTTTAATTAAACTAATCAATTTTCCTTCACATCAAAACACAGAAAGAATAGATGTAGAACACTTCAGTTTTTGTTGTCTTCAGAATTTTTCCCTCTTTGAGTTTTATTTACTTGATTTGCTAGTCATTTTGCTAATGAAGAAAATGCTTTTTTCCCTTCTATATCCTCATTTTTCTTTATGAAATTATATTCTGTTAAATCTAGTAAACCTTTAGAAATTGGATAAAAGAGAGACTAAATTTTCAAGCTTCTGGAAAGCTTGAAAGAAAATTGCCAAAGTACCAATGAATATCATCTTGTTTGTGGATTTTCATGCAGTATAACTAATTTTTCATGATAGGGTAACATTTAGATCACTGAATCAATGAGATCTGGTCTAGGGAGTTACCTACCCACTCAAATCTTCCTCTCTACCCCCTCCCCCTCTCGGTCTCTCTTTCTCTCTCTGCTTCTTGTTTAATTCAACCCCCCCACCACACACACACACACAGAGACACATTTTTCTCTCCCTTTCCCTTTCTCTGTGTCTGTCTCTCTTTCCTTCTCTCTCCTCCTCTCTCTATTTCTGTCTCTTTCCATCTCTCTCCCTCTCTATGTCTCTCTCCTTCTCCCTCTCCTACTCTTTCTTTCTCTTTCTATGTGTTATCTCTTCCATAAAAGGAATATATTGCTAATTATGAGGAGCAGTTTCAGAGAAAGAAGACTCAAGCTGGGCAGTGGTGGTGGGAAATTGTACAGATTTGGTGACAAGGAAGACTTGGTCTTGAAAACCAGTTCAAACCCTTACAAGCTCTGTGACCCTAGGAAACCTGAGTGCTTCCTTGTCTTTATGTACGTTCTGCCTTTCAGGGATCTTTTGAGGAAATAATTTTGTAAAACCTTGAAATCCCTCTATCAATACAGGTACTAAAGGTCAAGATGCAGTTATAATTTTTGAAGTTTAGCCATGCTAAAGCTGTTCACAGGCATCCAAGTCCATTTTCATTTTTTTTTTTTTGAATGAGGGAAGGAAAAAGGAAGGGAATAAGCATTTATATAGTATTTACTACAAACACTCTGTTAAGTGCTTGGCAAATATTATCTCATTTGATCCTCACAACAATCTTAGGGGGAAGGTTGCTCCTATTTTGCAGTTGAGGAAACTGAGGCAGACCCTAGGTTAAGTGACTTGTCCAGAGCCATACAGCTAGGAAGTGTCTGAGGCCAAATTTTAACTCAGATCTTCTTGACTCAAGTTTTAGAACTCTGCTCACTGAGCCACCTTGTTACAGAGATTTCTTTTGGTTATTTGTTAAAATCAGTTTCAGAGAGTCACTATCAAATTTTTATAGTTTACTTCATACCAGATGGTCAATCTTTCTGAGGGTAGCACTTTCTTGACTCCCAACCAGTTGGGTCATGCTCAGCTGATATTCCAGGTGAATAAAAGTTTTGGGTGAGCTTGCTTTCCAGGCAATTTGTGATGACATATACGTAGAATTTAAATATAAAATATATTGAAAGTAATTTTCAAGGGAAAGGCACAAGTCCCCAGTATTATTACTCATAGTATCCTTATGTAGGGGGTGGAGAACCTGCAGCCCCAGGGCCACATGTGGCCTTCTGGGTCCTTGGGAGTGGCTTTTTGACTGAGTACAAGTTGTACTCAGTCAAATCCTTTTATTAAGGGGATTTGTTCTATGAAGTTTGGATTCAGCCAAAGCATCACACTTGAGGACCTAGAGGGCCACATGTGGCCTCGAGGCTATAGGTTCCCCACCCTTGACCATGTTTTAAACTTAGGAGGATACATGTATCTATTAAGTTCCCAATTATGTTAAGTATATTCTTGTCATGGATTAAATCAAACTTCCTCTTACAGCAGTGGGAGGGTGAGAGGGTAATCAGGATTGTACAACCATTCCTCTCTGACCATCTTTCAACTATTGACTAGTTGTCTAAATGAGATTCCTGATACAAATACTTCCTTTCCAATCTAGAAAATAGTATACAAAAAATCTATAGCTTTTTTCTTACTTTTTCCTTCCTTTATTCCTTCCTTCCTTCTTTCTTTCCTTCCTTTCTCTCTGTCTCTGTCTCTGTCTGTCTCTCTATCTCTCCCTCTCGATCTCTCTGTCTCTGTCTCTCCCTCTCTTTTGGCTGCTAGATGACATAGGGGATAGACCACTGAGCCTAGAGTCAGGAAGACCTGAGTTCAAATTTAGCTTCAGACACTTCCTAGCTGTATGACCCTGAGCAATCAGGGTCATAATCTTAATCTCTGTTTGGTTCAGTTTTTTTCATATACAAAATGGGGATAATAACAGTACTTACTCCCCAGCTTGTTATGCATACCAAATGAGATAGTATTTCTAAAACACTTAGCATAATGCCTGGCTCATAGTTGGTACTATATACATGCTTATTCCCTTCTCTTCCCCTCCCATGTTTTTTCTACATTCCTAGCTAGAGAAAACCCTTGTGGCAAAAACCCTCAGTGTTAGATCTTTTTCTTTTCCCTCAGGATATTAACCCCCTAGATTCCCTTCTTCCAACTTCATTTCCAGTAAGTAGACCCAAGCCAGCAAAGATTTGTGGTTGAAGGTATTTATAAAGACCAAGACATTTTAACTATTATAAATACTCAAATTAATTACAAAGCTGCTATCTGTATCCAGAGAAAAAACTGATCAATAGAAGTCTGTTTAGGATAATTTTACATGTATATATATATACATATATATACATACATACACACATACATACATATATATGTATGTCTGTATATGTGTCTAATGGTAACCATTTCTAGAGTGGGGGAAGAAGAGAAGAAAAAAGTGAAGAAAAAAAAGAAATTTACACGATAATTTTATTGTATAAATTATATAAAAGGAATAGTAAGTTGTACATAATAGATTTGCATACTTGTACATAGTTGCATAGTTGTACATAATAGATTTGTTCAATCACCTTTTTAAAAAATTATACAATACTATGGAAATGATTGTTTTATTCCATAATTTTTTTTAAAAGACCAAGTAAATAAATGCATCTTCCCCAAACCCCATGGGAAAAGTTCCAGACTTCCATAAAAGAGACCAAAGGAAGAAAGTAGATACAGAATTACCACTTTGGGGTCTTTAGTACCAGGAAGTTTCAGTGACACAACATCTGTCCTGACACTTTCTGCCTGATTGGTCCAAGTAGCATCACTACCAGAGCCTGGCCCCTTTCTGTCTCTGCCTGTGTTTGCACCCTCCCAACTCCATATGGCTTCTTACAAGTTCTTCTTTTTTTAACCAGCTCCAGGAGTCTTCTATTCATTTTAACGAGAGCTGGTTCTTCCTTTGAGTCTGTCTTCTAGACTCACTGGGTTGTTTTAATTGTTACCCAAAAGCATGGACTATCCTTTTCCATCCTATAGCATTGCTTCCTTTCTGATTCACTCAAGGGACTCTTTCACACTTCAGAAATGGATAATCTGTTGGCCACATTTTTATAGTTCTGTCATATTATCTGCCTCCTTTTCTGGTTGCTACATTTTTGTAGTTCAGTACCACACTATCTTATCCCTTTTCTCCAATTAAGGCTGTGAAGGATTATCTCCCTGTCCTCTTTTAATACTTGTTTCAAAGATCAATAAGTAGCACTTTTGATAAATTGATCAATAAAATAAGTATATTACTCTAGTTCCTTCAAAAGACCTAATTTGATTGTATAAAAATGTTCTTAAAGTATTAAGGGAGGTAACTATATATTTATCAATATGAAAGGTATTTGCACATAGGTAGTTTTATAGTGACCCATGACTATGGTGGTTTATCATAGATTTAGAACTGGAAGGGACATTAGAGGTGATTGAGTACAAACTTCTCATTTTATAAATAAAGAAAATGAGACCAAAAGAGGTTAAATGACTTGCCCAAGGACACATAGCAAGTAAGCACTGGAAGCAGAATTTGAACTCAGATCTTTCTGATTCCAAGGCTATCACTGCTCCACCAGCTGATTTTCATACCACAGGATCATGGAATCTTGGGATTTTAAGGACCTAAAGTTCATCCAACTCCTAAGTGAACAATAATCTCCCTTTAATCATAGTTAACAAAGGGTCTTCTGATCTCTGCTTGAAGACCTTCACTGAAGGGATGGTCTTTTTGCCTTCAGAGGAATTCCCTCCATTTTGGGATGGATCTAATTGTTTCAAACATTTTTTTTGGCTCCAGCCTAATCTGCCTCTGTGTAATTTCTACCTGTTACAATTAGTTCTGTCTTCTGTGCCAATCAGAGTAAGTATTATCTCATCTTCCACAAGACTGTCCTTTATGTATTTGGAGATATCTATAACGTTCCTCTTAGGTCTTTTCTTCTCTAAGCTTAATATCACCAATTCCTTACACTGATTCCTATGTAGCATACACCATTCTGGCTGCCCTCCCCTGGACATTCTCCAGTTTATCAATATCCTTCCTATTTGGAACTTTGGAATCAATTGCGTGGCATAGGAAACACTGGCAAAGGACTATCCAGCATGGCATGTGGCATGAACGAAGGCACTGTATTCGGTGAACAAAGCAGTGACTCAAAAGAAACATGAGATGTACAAATTTAGACATCCCCACTCCAAATGTTTATATAGACATTTGTGCCTGACCTGTGGTAGAGCCCTCCGAACTTGTATTGATCTGAGTGGCCACTGTCACAAACACTGTACCTTGACTCCAACACAACGATATAATTTTTGCCTTCTTTGAGAACAAAGAACAACAAACAAATACCCTATCTTTCCCAAAATAGGATACTCAGAACTAAAACAAAAACAATACCGTATTTCAGATGTGGTCCAAAGCATGGCAGTATCACCTCACTAGACAAGGACGCTCTGTTGCCTTAATGCAGCCTAATATGTTACCTTTCCTAGCCACCATTTTATGCTTATTACTTATACTGAACTTGCAATCCGCTATACCTTCTAGCTCATTTTTAGAGGAACTACTGTCTAGACATAGCATGGCTATCCTATTCTTGTGAAGCTGACTTTTTGAATCCAAGTATAAGACTTGGACTCATTTGTCCCTATTTAATGTCATCTATTAGATCCAGTCCAACATTCCAGGCTGTCAAGAAATTTTTGGATCCTGAGTATGGTTACCCCCTCTATGAAGTCTTTTTCAATGCTAGAGAATTATGTAAATTTCATAAACAGACCATCTGTTCTACTCTAGTTTTTCTAAGTGAAAGCTAATTAAGTTACTGTTGAGTAAAATACTGTTAATTGAAAAAGTGTATTGTAGTATAAGAGAGCCTTAAACTGGAAGAATGGTCAATATCCTTGGGAAATAGTTTTAGTTTTTGTTTAAATAATTGGGTGACCCTTGGAAAAGTCTTGTCAACACTTTGAGCTTCATTTTCTTCATCTACAAATGTTCTAGGAATCACATACTCTTGGAGCTGTAGTTAGTGCAACCCGAGACAAGAATGGGAAATCCTTCTTCAACATTCCTGACTAGATATTAAAAAAGCTCGCTTCTGTCCCTAATAGTTATAGCATTCAATGAATTCCACTGTTTCATAATTAATGTCATTCAAGTTCAGTTGGGTTAGAGTTTATTTTGTGATATTTATAAGAGATAAGACTAGAAAGGCATGTCTAACCTACGTCAGATAACAAGTTTTTATTTTTGTTTTTTTTAAAGAATTTCAGTATATTACCTACATGGTCATTGATGCCAATCATTACAAATGAGCCACTCATTAGAAGACTTCTCAAAAACTGAATTTTATTCAACATAATTCCAGAATACATACTCTTCACCAGTTAGTTGCACTTTTGCCTCCAGTTAGTCACAATTATATTACAAATGAGAGACAGCGTGACAGAGTGGTTAGAAAGCTGGCCTCAGAACCCAGACAACATGGGCCTTAGTCCTGCTGCTGTCACATACTGGTTATGAGACTATGCATTAATTACCTTACCTCTTGGTACTTTATGCAACCCCCTAAGATGATCAAGACAGAGAAAGTGTCAACCAACACTGGTAAAAATGTCCTCATATGAAAGTTCTTAACACTAGCAAAATAGGTCTAGTTCCTATCTTTATATTGCAAAGACCTCCAAAAACCTTGTGATTTCATCTCCACTACTGCCTATATAAACCACAACCATCTTTTAGTAGAAACCTCTTGGCACATCCTTCAAGGAACCAAGGTCATTTTCACGCCATGACGAGTATGACTTTATCAGAGCCTGAACTAGTGAGTTTTAGGGATATTGGGTCTCAATAATACAGTTAAATACAAAGATAAGAGTTCTTCATATTTGTTTAAATGGCTCTTTGATCTCAACAGGGCAGACATTCCGGTGCAGGCAGAAATTGCAATCCATACATGACTTCCCATACAATGAAATTCTTAACACTGCTTTTCCATTGTCATCTGTGGAGAATTCATCCAATGTACTGAATGCTTTCCTCTAGTTATTTTAGAGTCTCAGGCTCTGTGACTCACTCACATTAAGAGCTTGATTCCAAAGACTGTGTTTTATTGTCTCAAGCATAAAGAAAAAAGTAAGGTAGGCAATCAGCAGCTTCACAAGCAAAATAAAATATATGCCATTATTTTATCTGCAAAAAAAAGAGTCTACAGGTGTGCATTCAGTTGATGTTTCTGGTTCTGGGGTAACATTAAGAACTAAGTGCACTTACCATGTACTTTTCCTTTGACCTGCAGTTAATTTATAATTTCAGTTCTTCTAAGATCATTGTGTTACATGATCCACAACCACATCCTATTCCTGGGGACTATTTGTGTTAAAGAGGTGGGCTTTTGTGACAGTTTATCGTTTGGGGTCATTCACAAGTCCTAGGTCATTTCCTAAATGTAATCCAACCAGATCTCTTCCTACTTCTTAATTTTGGACCTAAATCATTGTCCATCTGTATTACTTATTAAAAATATATATTATGTGTGTGTATACACATATATAACAAATATTATATACACATATAATATCTGTAAATATATCTATAGATAGATATACACATGCATACACATGCATATATACATACACATTCATGGTAGTGTGCATAATGGATAGAATTGGCCTGAGGATTGTAGCGGCAAGCACCCCAATATCCCTAGGGTGACTGCCAACACAGGTTCTTAGATCTGCTTTTCAAAAGGAAAGCAACTCAAAATGGGTTAACAAGCTTACTTTAATCAAACAAACATACATTACCTAGTTCAGGGGAAAAAGGTCAGCACCCCAAACTTCAGAGTTACAGAACTTACAGATCAAACAGACAGGCTTCCAAACTGTCCAACCATTATATCAATACCAAATCACAGTTACCAGAGAGGGAAGCATCAACATCTGGGTTTTCAAAGCCGGGGGGCTCTCAACAACAGCTTCCCAGAGTCTCATCTGGTCAAATCACACAACACTTCTCAAAGTGAGCCCCAAAGCAAAGCCTCTCATCAGAGTTTATATAGCCTTCTCCTAGCTCAAAGATTGTAACAACCTCCTTGACCCACTGCCCAATCACAAAAGTATCAAGGTTGGGCTTCCCTGAAAAACAAGCCTCCCACCACAGGCTCCAGGTGCACTTAAGCTAGGGGCAGGGAAGATCTTTAAATTTGCATTTCCATTACAGGATCAGGAAGACCTGCATTCAAGTCCTGCTTCTGATCAGTATTGGCTGTGTGACCTCAAGCAAGGCACCTAACTTCTCCATGTCCCAGGTAATTTTCTGAGACCATGATTTTTAGATCAGATGCCAATCTGCTTTAATAGATACAGTTCTTCATCAAGACTTTCTTTTTTTTTGAGGGGCAATTGGGGTTAAGTGACTTGCCCAAGGTCACATGGCTAGTAAGTATTAAGTGTCTGGGGCTGGATTTGAACTCAGGTCTTCCTGACTCCAGGGCCGGTGCTCTATTTATTGATGTAATCATAGATCTGATCCAAATACACACAACATATAAATGTACTAATACCTTACTAAACATAGTAATATTATCTTATATATAATATACAGTATAAATATATATTATATATACATATATGTGCACAGATGCTATATATATATATATATATATATATATAGGTGTTACAGCATATATAATTTGTGTGTGTTTCTTCTATGTTATAATGCCTTTCAGTTGTAACATAATCCTGATTAATTTTGGGCAAGATTAGAATAATTGGTGAATTTGTATTATGGAACGTACAGACACACACACACTTTCCACACTTCTCAAGGGGATGTCTTCCAACTGCATGTCAATCCAAGCAACATGTGTATTTTTTTATCTACTTTGTTTTTTCATAGTAGATAGTTAAAGGATTCTCTTTTTAGTTACAATAGATTTCACTGGGATTTGACACAGTTAGCACAAGGTTATCTTGGAATAGGAACAGTTGAAGAATTGGTAAAGAAGCCCTTTTTTTGTATTCTGTGCAGGACATCTTCCATAAAACTGATGAATACCTTAGGTGAACATATGTCTCCCTGTTTCATGCCTGGCTTGATGTCAATATTCATCTGGTTGTTGAAGAAAATTATCTCTGCAGTTGCATCTGTCATAGAATCTTATGTAATTTTAACATATGCATAGGAGACAACTTTATCTGAAGAAGGCCTTTAAGGCCACATTTTGTTCTATTGAGTCAAATACCTTTAAAAAAATCAATAAACAATAGGCTCAGCAGCATCTTTTGTTCTCTCAGTAATATGACTATAATAATACTTTTGTCTTTTGAAATCTTAAACTGCCATCATAAAATGCTAATCATCCTGTTCGCACTAGAAGTGGGATTATAAGCAGTAAAAAAAAAATAAAATCAGGATCCTCTCCGCTATTTATCTGTTCTAATTATTACTTTTGCTAGGAAAGTGGATAAACCATCGTACCTTCACAGTGTTTGTATGAATTTGATCTTAATCAGACATTAAAAGATGTGCAAACACAGCTAGATAGTAAATCAATATTAAGTCTTTGGAATATATGTTTTGCTAAGTTATATTTATAGACTATCTTTATTCAGTGAGAGAAGATGATCAGCAGAATCAATGGTTTAAAATTCTGAAGAGCTTCTCTCTAGGTGTATAGGATCATAGCTGGAAGAAACTCAAAAGGAATCTTGGAAATAAACGAGTATGGTCACCATAAATCAGGGTGGGGTGCCTGACTGAAGGAATCCGGATCTGAAACAGGAGGAATCATTGAATAAAAAGAAGCTACCCCAATCCCACAACACAGTGTCTGGCACAAAGTCAGCACTGTATAAATGCTTACTCCCTTCCTTTCCCCTTTCCCACTTCCTGCCAGAGAGGGGACAAATGTCATAACAGAGATCCTTAGCCTAGGAATGGCAGAAGCTTCTGTAGTTCTGTGCTCTCAGGGTTTCAACCACCTCCTAGGCAGGAAGGAGAAAAACTACAGTCCTTTCTGTTCAACATTTCCTCCTGGCTCAGAGCTGGTTCCCTCAGGGAGGGCCCCTGCTCTAAATTATGGTGGCCATCCAGTTACATTTCCAAGATTCCAATTGCATCTTATGTAAAATGAGTAGCTAAGGACCAAGGTCATGGAGCAGTCTGTGTGGTGGGGGGCAAGTTCATTGTCTTTGCTGGTCTCTTCATTTACAATTTGAGTTACTTAAAGTCTTGGAATCCCTTCAAAATTACGGAAATCTTCATCTACACCTAAAAGGGATTCACCCTTATATTTCTTTGCCTCTATCATTTTATCCTTACAATCTTCCCCTTTCTTCTCTTAGTCTGTCTTTGTACCTTATGACCTTTAACTCTCATAAAGTCTATCTGGAGAATGTCTTTATCCTTTATCCCTATCAGTATCTTCACCAAAAAGATTGAATAAAAAGTTATAAAGAACAATCATGGCTCTAAAGTAGAAATATGAGAGGATGCCCAACCCAACCCTTTGTAGAGGGGGAAGGTCCTGCATACGCTTTTAGACTTTTTTTTTATCCTTAAAAGAAATGCTTTTTGTTATATGGGATGGCTCTCTGGGAGGTCAAGGGATAGTAGGGGAAACTTTTTGCTGTTCACTTGTTTCAGTCATGTCCAACTATTTTTGTTTGGTTTTGGGGGGCAAAACTATATTGATTTGCCATTTCCTTCTTCACTTTATTTTACAGATGAGGAAACTGAGGTAAACACAGTACTTTTACTTGCTCAGGGTCACATAGCTAGTAAATGCCTGAGGCCAGATTTGAACTCAGAAAGATGAATATTCCTGACCCCAGGCCCAGCACTCTATCCACTGTGCCACATTTGCCCATTGTTATTACTATTACTATTATTTTATTATTAATCTCTCTTTCCCTACAGGACAACTTGCACAATACATATACCCAGTGATCACTGCAATGTTGTTTGAACTTAGGTGATGTGTTTTTAAAAAGTATAGAACTCACTTAAAATTGTGCTCACCCTTCAAATATACCCCTGCAGAGGAATTAAGAACAATAAAAACCAGTGTTTAAACTAATTAAGCAAGGAGATTGCTTTCAAAATGCCAGCAGCAATATATAGTTAAGTTCTTAGAGAAAATAATTTCTAATAGCTAAAGAATGATGCTTTTATGTCCTTCTCTGCCAGTGATGCTCTATGACCTTGACCAGTTTCTCTTATCTCTCTGTACTTTAGCTTCTTCATCTGTAAAAACAGTGATAAGAACTGTCTATCTTCACAAAGTTTGTTATTGGAAAAAGTACCTGTCCTTCCTCCAAGGAGGATGGTTGAGGTTACTTGATTTGATATTATCACAATGGCCATTTGTTGAAAAAACTCAATAAAATTCGTTTTTAAAATCTGACTTTTTTTTTCAATCGCTATATCATTTTTGAATATATAGATGATGATAATTGTTATAAATGATGCAGGACATTAGCTGGCATGTATGAAGAAAAATGTCTCTTCTCTTAAGCTGAACATTACAAATAGATTTAGAACATATGGAAATCATAAGTACTAGGTATATTCCTATAGACATTTAGTGATGTAGTCAGATGTCAGTACGAATTATTGCCTGACTATACCTTTCATTTGTCATTGTCAGTTTTCCAAGGGAGATATACAAACTATACTAATGACAGCCCTAAGTTATATAATAAGTCCTTACAAAGGCGTAAAGAAACTTATGATGGTGCCTCTCCAAGTACCATTATTAAGTTAGAGTCTAGCTAGTTCAATAGACCAAGAACCAGAGGTTGTAAGTTTGAAAATTAGACTTTCATAGTGATTTACCAGAGGATTAATGTGGAGACCTCTGGACAAAAGCGGTACCTTCTTAAAAAAAAAAAAGAAAGAAAGAAATAGCAAATTAAAATGTAAGAAACAAGTATAAAGCTGTTCATTTGTGTTCTGAGGAAATTAATAGTATGGATAGCAAAATATTGTTATTGTTGAGTCATTTCAGTCCTGTCTGACTCTTTGTGACCCCATTTGGGGTTTTCTTGGCAGAGATACTGCAGTGGTTTGCCATTTCCTTCTGCAGCTCATTTTACACATCAGGAAACTGAGGCAAACAGGATTGAGTGACTTACTCAGGGTCGCACAACGGGAGTGGTGTGCCATTCCCTTCTCCAGCTCAGAATAGCAAAGTAAAGAAGCTTAAATTATAAATTATATGCATTGTTAATCAATGTAAGGATCTGTAATTTCATGGTTATAGGTACATTCTCCCTCCACTAATACAGATCAAAAACTCTGCCGCTCAGTAGATGATGGCTCCTTCCTTTTCTAGGACCAAATAGAAAATCCTCTATTTAGCATTCACAGCACTTCACAACCTGACTGCACTATCTTTGCAGTCTTCTTATACCTTTCTTCCCTTCATGTACCCTGAGATCCAGTGATAGTGGCCTCCTTGCTGTTACTCCAATAAGAAACTCTATCTCCCAACTCTGGGCATTTTTTTGACTATCCTCCATCTCTGGAATTCTCTCCTCCTTTTCTCTACCTCCTGGCTTCCTTCAAACCCCAGCTAAAATCCCAATTGCTATAAGAAGCTCTTCTTGATCCCCCTTAAAGCTGATACCTTCCCTCTGTTGATTATCTAAACTATATATATATTATATATGTATGTGTATAATATGCATAATAATATACATACTATAGTATAAAGTACATAATGTGTATACTATAACAATAATATATGTATATATAATACATACATGCACGCATTATGAAATCTTATTTAACATACTAGTTTGTATGTTATTTTTTATGTTTTCATTATTATATATACATATATACAATATATACATAACTACATATATAGTTACTGTATGTTATTCAGTTATTGTATGTTATTCAGTAGTTGTACATAGTAGTTTGTATGTTTGTATATTGTCTCCCCCATCAGACAGTGGGAGCAGAGATTATCTTTTACCTTTCTTTGTAACCTCAGATTTTAACACAGTGTCCAGTATAAAGTATTTCTTAACTGACTGATTGACTTGGAGATTTGTTGTTGACAAGTTTGCCTCATTCTGAGGCCAACCCAGAGGCCTTTCTGAATCTAACTAGGTTAATTCTCACTTAAACAACAAACACATAGCCCATCACTGGATCCATGCTTCAAGCTCCCATTTGGTAGAACTTCCCAAAGCTTATGGTTTATAGGTATATTTCTTAAGAATCTAAGTTTACTTTCAAATGAAAGAGTGATTACCTGCAGATAATGGGAAATTGTACAGTACTCTCAATAATCTCAGAATATTCCTTGCTACTAAACCTTAATCTCTCCAAGATCAGTACTCCTTTATCAATGCTATATGGCTATGAGTCATGGGAATAATCATTACAGGGGGATACAGTTTGCAAATTACTCAAAGAGCACCCATGGTGACATAATTAAGTATAGAACAGATATGAATCCCATGACTTACATGTAAGAAGTAGCACTGAAGAAATCCTCAAGGACATGTATTACTTATAAAGAAGGTCTGGTTCTATAGAGAGGGAAGTTATATCAGAGATGTAACCTTTCTTGCACAAGAGAAGAAAGTTAGAAAGCTACCTTTAGGGAAATGCTCCCCTTCGCATATTCTTGGAGATTTACAGCACATCTTGTCTTTAGTTTTCCTGTCGTTTCCATTGGCTATATTGAGCACCCTTTGATAAATATATAGAATATAGAATGCCCTTCCTAGCTGCAGTTGACTATATAGAATACCCTTCAATAAATATTATTTGAACACAGAAGTTTTGTGTGGTTTTTTCCTTTTCCTTTCCTAATGAGAATTTACTACACAATTATTCATTTAGAGAAGCATTTGCCACCAAATGTGAGAATTAAAAATGGGTGGGAGAATGACTAAACAAGCTGTGGTATATGCATTTAATGAAATATTATTGTGCAATAAAAAATGATGAACAGACAGATTTCAGAAAAACCTAGAAAGACTTATACAAACTCATGTAAAATGAAATAAGCAGAACCAGGAAAATATTGTACATAGTATCAGGAACATTGTATGATGGTTAACTATGAATGGCTCAGATTTTCTCATCAACACAATGATCTAAGTAAGACAAGTACAAAGGACTCAGGAAGGAAGATACTATCCATATTCAGATAAAGAAATGCTGGACTCAGAATGCAGATTGAAGCATTTTTTTCACTTACCTTATTCTTTCTAATGGTTTTATTTCCTTTTGATCTGTTTCTTCTTCCATAACTGTGATGAGTGTGGAAATATGTTTTACATGATAGCACATGTATAAACTGCATCCAAATGCCTACCATTTTCAGAAGAGGTGCGGGGAGGGAGGGAGAGAGGGAGGAAAATTTGGAACTTAAAAGCTTGTAAAAGTGAATGCTAAAAATTTTCTTAATACGTAATTGGGGGAAAAATAAAATACTATTAAAAAACAAAAAAATGGGTGGGAGAATTTGATGTGTCATAGATCAGACCAGTTTATAGAGAGCACATGGTGATGGTGCATACCAGGAGTCTAGAGGGAAAGGTTACTGGGAGGAGCAGTACTGCAATATCTATATTATAGAGTGGCTCTCTTTCCTGTTGTGTCTTGAGCGGAAGATGTTCAAGGATATCTGTGTTGTTGAGGTGCTAGGACCATGCTGCTCTAGAGCCAAGGTATTGTCTGCACCACAATTCAAAATTATATGATGATGAAACTATGTTCAATTCTAACATAAAGTTTTTTTTATTTGAATTCTATCTACTGAATTATTCCATAGGGAAAGGATGCCCCACAGTGGACAACAAAGAGTCTCAGAATCAAGACTCATCAAGTTCAGCCTTAACCTCAGTATCATCATATATAATATTCCCTACAACTTGTCATCTAGCTTCTCCCTGAAAATCTCCAGTGGTGGGAGGTTCACTACCTTCCAGAGTAGCCCATCCCACTTTTGTAAAATTCCAATGATCAAGAAATGTTTCTTTAAGTCAAAAGAAAAAGAACTAGTGGCTCTCTGACTTTTACCCATTGCTCCTATTTCTAACTTGGCCACATTGAGCGATTTATCATAATCTTTCTTCTGCTGCTTGAAAGCTCTTTAAATATACAAGACAATTATCATATTCCCTCAGATGTGTGATACACTATAACTCTGATTTCATTTCCTTTTATCATCTTATTTGCTATTTTTCTCCAAATAAAGATTAAATCTAGACAGTGGTTTCCTGGGAACCTGCTCATTAATGAAAAGCATTAAGGCTAACTTTCAGCTGTGCCTTAGCATACATGCCAAGTTATAGATATTAAAATCAACTCGATTCCTGTTATGACTCAACGAGGTTAAAACACTGAATTAAAAAGTTTTAAATTTTAATCAGCTGCATAATATCTAAACAGTGCCCCAAATCTATAATCTTAATGTTGGGTTTTGTTTTGGTTTAGCACTGACATGCCTGAATTGATCATTTGTTTTGTTCTCACTTTATACAACTTAACATACAGCTCTGCCTTTTAGGACTATAGATCTAGAGCTGGGAAGAGAGCTGAGAGACTGGATCTATACCTTTCATTATACAGATGAGGAAACTGAGGCCCAGGAAACTGAGTGACTTTTTCTAAGCCATTGGATAGCAAAGATCAGAGGCAGGATGTGAACTCAAGCCCTCTGACTCCAAAGTCTTATTTCCCCTTCATTTTTTTTTTCAAGTTTATTTAAAAAGCATAGAAACCCTGACAAGAGCACTCATGCTATAAGGCAAAAGAGACCATCTTTCCCCCCATCCAGGGGACAGGCTGCATGGTCACCAGTCCATTCATAGCAGTCTCCACTTCATAACCAACAAAACCACTCGGCCCCTTATCCCAAAGGCTTTGCCATCTTCCTGTCAGAGATATGGAGTCATGGGGCTTATTGCAGTTCTCTCTGGGGGGGGACATGGGAGAAAAGCTTATATGATCACACACACACACACACACACACACACACACACACACACACACACACAGATTTTCCTGTTATTTAACTGTTGACACAGGGACAGATACTTCCTTTGTAAAAAGACACTGCGTGCTTCATCTCACCACAGCAGTTTGAGAGGTTTGTGGCCTCCAATGCTTCTGGGCAGCCATTGACCATTTGAGGCAGAAAATGAGCAAAGTCAAAAGTCCTAGTGAATAGCAATGCTCAGACTCCAACTACTTACTCAAACACTTTCTACTGTATCTCCTTAAAAACAGAGACAGGACTGTGTGCAGGATCTAGTTGTCTTTCTACTATGTCACATGGCCTCATTGTGGTTTTCTCCTGTATGCCTATTGTTATTCAGCTCTTTCAGTCATAGCTAATTCTTCATGACCCCCATTTGTCATTTTCTTGCCCAAGATATTGGAGTAGTTTGCGATTTCCTTCTCTAGCTCATTTTAGCAGATGAGGAAACCGAGGCAAATGGGGTAAAGTAACTTGTTTAGGGTCACACAACTGGTAAGTGTCTGAGTCTTGATTTGAATTCAGTAAGATGAATCCACCTAGCACTCTATTCATTGAGACATCTAGCTTCCCTATCCTGCATAATTATATGCATTCAAATACAGGAAAGAGGTTAAATGATCACACACAATTCTAGGTCCTTTTGTTTCATGAGATCACAATTATATATTTTATGAAAAAAGAATTAAATATATTACATAGTCATAATTTGTGATTGGGGGCAATACAATTATTATTCATGGTTTCAAACTTCATTCCCAAATGTCTAATTTCAGATGGATTGAATAAAAATTCTGATATATTTGATTTTTTGGGTCAAAAAAAGAATGGTTTAAGTGTTTCCCTCTGCCTAGACAGTGAGGTTAATCAGTCAATTCTATAACAACAGTTATCCAACAGTTAAGATAAATTCAAGTAGTTATTAGGCACCATAGAGGCAAAGCAAACAGAAGATTAAATGTTTCACTTTCCTCCTGGTAGTTGTGATGCTCTAGAAGTCAGCAAACTAGGGGCAGCTTGGTGGCACAGTGAATAGAGCACCGGCCCTGGAGTCAGGAGGAGCTGAGTTCAAATCCAATATCAGACATTTGACACTTACTAGCTGTGTGACCTTGGGCAAGTCACTTAACTCCAATTGCCTTGCCCCCCCCCCCCAAAAGTAATAAAATAAAATAAAAAACAGAAGTCAGAACATTCTAGCCAGATCAGTGGTTTTCACAAGACCCAGGAACTAAGAATAGTTTTTATATTTTAAAATAAAGTTTTATTGTAATTAAGAATGCAGAAATCATGTTTAGCTGGTTGGGACCATAAAAAAAACAGGCGATGGATTTGGCCCTCAGATATGGGTTTGCCTACCTTTCCAATAACTTTTGATTCATTGATGATTTTTGTTTTTTATATCACTTCCCAATACTTCAAGACCTACTCCTTAGATTATAAGTTCCTTGAGGGTTGGGAGTGTCTTTCCCATCTTTTGTATCCCCAGTGCTTAGCACAATACCTGGAATATGGTAGAGAGTTAATAAGTATTATGGGCAGCTGGTGGTGCAGTGGATAGAACACTGAGCTTGGAGTCAGGAAAACTCATCTTTGTGAGTTCAAATCTGACCTCAGACACTTAGTAGCTGTGTAACCATGGGCACCACATTTACCTCAGTTCCTTATCTGTAAAATGAGCTGGGGAAGGAAAAGGCTAACCACTCTAGTATCTTTGCCAAGAAAAGTCAGTCACAACCAAAACAAGAAATAAGGCAACTTTGTAAAACTTAAAAAATCAAAATATTAATTCATACACTGTGACTTCAAATTGTCCTTACCAACATATTATTCTTGTAGTCATTCCCATGAGGTGGATCTGCATTTTAATCATGATTTTAGACGCAAAGGAAAAAACCATAAAGTCAAGAAAATAACATAATTTGACTAATTCCATATTACATTCTTGTATCTTGAATGAGTAAGTAGCAGTGACTTTAACAGAGCCATGTGGTTGAATTTAATTATAATTTGTGGTTTCTCTAAAGAGTTATATACTTTCAGTGGACCTTAACAAATTGCCTTTATATTTTAAAGGCAAATTTAAAGTGTTTGAATTATGGAATAATAGGAACTTAAAATTGGAAGGGACTTTAGCAATTGCCCAATCCTACCTCTTAATATGTTGTTGAGTTGTTTCAGTCATGTCAGACTCTTTGTGACCCCATCTGTAGTTTTCTTGGTAAAGATGCTGAAGTGGTTTGCCATTTCCTTCTTCAGCTCATTTTATAGATGAGGAAACTGAGGCAAACAGGATTAAGTGACTTGTCCATGTTCTATTTACTGTACCACAAAACTGTCCCTTAATATGTGTATGACAGGACAAAATTGTCCTGGGACTGAATTGGCACTGGTTTTTGTTACCTGACTTCTGGTTCATTCAGCTATGTGTAGTCTGGACCTCTCAGACTTGGTGGGTACTCAAGATCATGCCAAATGCCATGCTTGATGACTCACCAATAAGACATGTTTCCAGATGGAGGCAGGGAAGGAGAATCTTAGCCAGACAAGCTAAGTAATCCTATATCCCTTTTGTACATCCTTGCTGAGTTAAGGCAGAGTAAATTGCTGTTAAATGTTCAATGATTTGTGAGTGCCTCATTGAACCTGAACTAAGAAGGTGTTGTTAGAGTTATACCTACAACAATATTTTTATATACATATTCATACACATACACACAATGCTTACACAGACACACACACACATATATATACATACACATAAATAATATATATACATATATATAGCATATATTATATATTTTGTTTGGTTCAGAGCTATTTAATTTTAGTGGTATGAGAAACTTCTTTTGCCTAATGCAGGTTAATATCTTCTCTGCAACTTCAACTGCAATCTTATAAAGTTATTTGGGGGCAGTGAAAATTTACAACTTACCCAATGTTGCACAGTAATTTCCCTCCTGGGTGCCTTAATATTAGGTGATCTCGGCATGTATAATGCCCTATTACATGAATATTGTTCTCTTGGTCCCTATTTTGATTTGTATTAGTTTATACATATATTTCCATGTTTCCCTGAATTCCTTCATATATGTCATTTCTTATTGTACAACAATATTCCATTGCATTTATATATCATGTTTTTCTTAACCATTCCTCAATTAATGAGCTCCCATAAAGTGTTGCTATAAATATTTTAGTACTTATACAATCTTTATTTCTGTGTGGACTTTCCAGGTGTATTTTAGTGGGATTGTTGGGTCAAATGGGTATATGTGGCCAATTTTAGTTCCTTTACCTATATAATTCCACTTCAAAAGCTAGAGTGGTTGGACCATTTTATAGCTCCACCAATAGTGCCCTAGTGAGTCTATCTTCCCACACTCCCCCAAGTATTGATTGTTCCCATCTTTTGTAATATATTTGCCAATTTTCATGGTGTGTGATGAAAGCATAGAATTGTTTTAATTTGCTTTCCTCTTACTATTAATGATTTGGGACACATTTTTCATGTGGTCATTTATAGTCTGTAAATCTTTTTTTGTTTGTTTATATATATATATGTATATATATATATATATACACACACACACACACACACACATATATATGTATGTATATGTATCCCATATATACTAAAATATTTATAGCAATTCTTTTTTGGTAAAAGTTAAAAAAATGTGGAAAAAAGTAGATGTTTATTCCTTAGGGGAATGCCTAAATAAATGATGGTATAGGAATGGAATGGAATGTTAGTATGCTGTTAAAAAAATGTGAATATGATGAATGTATAGTAGCATGAGAAGACATATGAATGATGCAAAGTGAAGTAAGCAGAAGCAGGAAAACAATATATAGTTAAATTTCAAGCATATAAATGGAAAGAACAAGAAAATAATTGAACTTAATTTTGTGAAATTACAGTGTCTAACTTTATCTCCAATGACATAAATAGACATTTTCCCCTGCTTCTTTGAAGATGTGAGAATGATAAGTGTGGCATATTACAGATAATGTTAAACTTTAACAATTATTGAGGGGTTTTGCTGAACTGTTTCCCCCCTTTTTTATTCAAAGTTGGAAATACATGTGATGTAAAAACAAAATGTATCAATAAAAATTGATTTTAAAAAATTCCCCCTAGTCACATTTTGTCAAAGGCGATCTTTTTTTTTGAAAAAAATTAATACCTCTTCTCATTATTTTCTTTGAGGTTCTAGACCTTTTGTTCTTCCAAATTACTTTGTTATCATTTGACCTAGTTCTAAAAATATGCCTTTAGTAATTTGATTAGTATATAGTACTAAATCAATACATTAATTTAAGAAGTATTACAATTTTTGTTATTTTCATATAGTTCAATCTTGAACAATGAATATCTCTCCAATTATTTGTCTTTCTTTATGTGTAACTTAGTCTCCAGTTAAGCCTGGGGTAGTTTTGCTTGTGGTTCCACATGCAGAAGAAACGGTAACTACAAACTGGACAAGTAGATGATGAAGATGCTGCAGTGTATTTGCCATAAAAGACTTATGTGAATTGGTTCCCATCACTTTTAGGGAGAGCTCCAGGGAGGTGGTGAAAAGAGAGACTTTGAATGGTGGACTGCATCCCTCTGAGCTTCCCTATACATGTTCCTTGACATCTGGAGAATACAATTTTAGAGATTATGGAGAGAAGGCCACCCTTGGATGTGATCATTCATTCTTTCTCTATCTGAGTTAAGATTTTATCTCATTCCCAGATGAAGAGTTTTTACTCATGTGAATTTCCTAATCAATATATCCTCCATGTTTTGTTTGCTGTTTTGCTTGGATAAATTTATGATGGTCTTTTATGTAGAGTTTTGTGGGGAGGGGCTAAGCCTTTTCTTCTGAACCTGAACTCATACCCAAGAGCAGAGATATTAGAGTGAGGGAGATATAATTCTAGTTTGAGATCTGTCTTTGAGACCAGAGGCTAAATTACTTGCCTCTGCCCCCAACAGGCTTACAGACTATTCATTTACAGACTTCCTCCAACATAGGACTACACATATATGCATATATGTATGCATGGGGAAGCTAGGTTGCACCGTGGACAGAGCACTATGTTTGGAATAAGGAAAGTTCATCTTCCTGAATTCAAATATGGCCTCAGACTCTTACTAGCTATGTGACCCTGGGCAAGTCACTTAACCCTTTTTGCCTCAGTTTTCTCATCTGTAAAATGAGCTGGAGAAGGAAATGGCAAACCATTTCAAGATCTTTGCTAAGAAATCCCCAAATGGGGGCACAAAGAGAAGTACACAACAGAACGAGGACAATGCATATAAAGATATATATTTTGTTGTTGTTCAGTCGTTTTTCAGCAGCTACATATCTACATACATATATGCATATTGTTTAAGGTATACAAACAAACATATACATACATGTATGTGGATACATATGTACATATAACACCATTTACATGTAGGCTCATAATCTAACATCTGTAATTGCTATTTTGTAGATATACTTCAATAAATGCTATGTGGGTCTTGACAGATTAAGTACTAGATAGTTTGTACATTTTGGAAGTGTTTGGAACTCAATTAATTTCTTCCTGTCTTTTGTTAGAAATAGAAGTAGTTGATGATTTTTGTGGATTTATTTTGAACTCTACAACCTTGCTGTATCTATCAATCATCTCAATTAGTTCCTTTACTGATTCTCTGACATTTTCTAAATATAACATCATGGGGGCAGCTAGGTGGCATAGTGAATAGAGAACTGGTCCTGGAGTCAGGACGACCTGAGTTCAAGGACAGCCTCAGACACTCTGTGTAACCTTGGGTGAGTCACTTAACCCCAGTTGCCTTGAAAAAAAAAACAACAAAACCCCAAATAAATATAATATCATATTATTTTCGAATAGGGGTAACTTTGTTTCCTCTTTTCACCTTTGATTTTGTTTTCTTGTTTTGTTTCTAAGGCCAGCAAAGTCAAACACTGAGTGGAGAGGGACCACCCCCTTCCCTTTTCCCTCTTTATACTGCAAACAGTGATAACCCTTGGTTTTAAAATGCATACATAATTGATCATATTAAAGATCTGTCTGGAAAATTTTCTCAATGGAGAAGAATGAGACCTTTTGGGAGAGGCATAACTATCATCAGGGATCCAGTTCAATCAGATAGGAGGCTGAACTGAAAACAAAGAGATTTACACTATGGAAGACTGATATCTGGATGATAGCATTTCAGCTTCTTAGCATCCAGATTGGGTTTCATGTTTGCTTAAAGTATTCTGCCAACCAATGGTATTCTAGAGCACTATAGTAAAGCATTTCACAGGATAGAGAGATGTAGAGAAAGAGGAGAATTAGCCAAGGGAGAAAAGGGATTTGGAATGCAACTGGCAGGATTTATCAGAATAAGGAAACATTCTCTTTTCAAGGGCAGTAGACAAGAGGAGGAGATAAATATGTTTCTAAATGTGAAAGAAGTCCTTTTAGACAAAACTGCAGGGGCTCTTATCCAAGGACCTCAAGTAATTGTTAAAACAGTGAATGACAGATAATCCATTTACTGTATCCTTGCATAGAGACTGGGGACTTTCTCATGTTAGGCCATCATGTGGTTGGAAGATTACTCCATCAAGCTCTTGCAACATAATTGTGATTTCTATTTTACTCCCAGAGGTCTATCCATCAAGATATAAATAGGAACTATAGGAATACAAAACACTCTCTACAGAAATAAAGATGGACCTAAATAATTGAAGAAATATTAATTTCTTAATTAGGTAGGCTGTGCCAGTACTTATTAAGTGCCATACCAACCAAAATATCAAAGGATTACTTTATAGAGCTAGGAAAATAAATAATAAAATTCATCCAGAAGAACAAAAGGTCAAGAATTTTTAGAGAAATTAAAAAATAGAACTTAAGATGGCAGAGTAAGACTAGATATCAAACTATACTACAAAGTAGTAATCTTCAAAATGGGTTGGGGCTAGTTAAAAAATAGAAAGGTTGATAAATGAAACAGATTAGATACACAACATACAGAAGAAAAGAAACATAAAAATAAAATATTTGATACACCCAAAGATCTCAATTCTTAGAATAAGGACTTACTATTTGACAAAAACTGCTGGAAAAACTGGAAAATAGTCTGGCAGAAATTAGGTGTGCTCCAGCATTTCATACTATGGCATGAAGATATCTTACCAAGATAAGCTCCAAGTAGATACAGGACAGATATAAAAGGTCACAAAATAAACAAATTAGAGAAGTAGTGAAGAAAATGTGTTTTTCGACTTTCCAGGGGAAGAGTTCATGACCAAACAAGGAATAGAGAAAACCACAGAAGACAGAGGGAACAATTTTGATTACATAAAATTTAAAAGTTTTTGTGCAAACAAAACCAATAAAGTTATAATTAGAAGGGAAATAAAGTCAGAAAAAAAATCTTTGCAGAAAGTCTCCCTGCTAAAGATCCCATATCTAAGAGACAGAAGGAACTAATTCAAATTTATAGGAACAAGAGTCTTTCACCAAGTCAAATGGTCAAAGGATATGAGCAAGCAATTTTCAAAGAAAGAAATGAGAACTATCAATAAACAGTCATATTAAGGACCTTTTATAGTTTCAAATGTAAGCGCTGCTTTTTTTGTAAGCATTTTTTATTATCTTTGAGGTTTATATGATTATGTTAATTTTTCTCTAGTGCTAAACTATCCTTGCATCCTTAGTATAAATATAACTTAAACCATTCCATTTTTGAACAATTTGGATTCTTAGAAAGTCTTCCCTTGAATTAAAGTTAGTATCTCTACAATTTCCAGTCATTAATTCTAATTCTACCCTCTGGAGCCAAAACTACCCATGCAGAAACACAGACCCACCTTCACATATGTATACATCCATATATCTTATTATTTATTCATGATATTTTAATTTCATTTTCATAAAAATATTTTTCCATTTTTCATGACAACCCTACACAGTGGAAGATAAATCATGTACTCCTCAAAGTTCTTTCTTCCCTTCTCCAGGCTAAACATCCTTAACTTTTTTGTTCATTCATCATGTGAAATGGTTTGAAGATATTCTTACCATCACCAGCTTTCTGCTGGAAAACTCCCATTTGTCATCATTCCACCATCATGTGGTATTCTGAATTGAATATGATATTCCAAACATAGGCTTATAAGTCCACAGAGTAGTAGGACTTGTTCAATAAGCCAATAATCATTTATTAAGTGCCTACTATATGCCAGGAACTTAGTAGATAATACAAAAAGACAGTCTGTCCTCAAGGAACTTAAAATCTAATGGGTAAAACAGCATGTAAACAAATGTACATAAAGTAAGCTACATATAGCTTACTTAGAAAATAGGGAATGGTTTTGTTGAATTAATGAAGGGAAAGTATTGGAATTAAGAGGGGCTGAGGAAGTGTTCCTGTAGAAGGTGGGATTTTAGCTGAGACTTAAAGGAAGTCCATTCATATATTACCCTATGGATTCATTTAGTAGTATTAAGGACTGCTGTGACTTGATTTTATAGATGAGGGAACTGAGGCTTAAAGGGATTACAATCAAAGGAGATCTATATATCAAACACTTTGAAAAACTTAAAGTGCTACATAAATATTAGCTGCCATTGTTAAGCATATCCTCATTCACCTGGAAAGTACTTGTTTGTTTTACTGGACGTCAAAGGAGGATGAGTAGCCCTGAAAAAGGCTCAGTAAGTCTTCATACCAGATGTCCTTGAATACCCCGGGTCTTTTGGATTCCAGTTCCATCTTTCTTCCCTTGGGCTCCATGATCTTTAAAAGATCGCTAACATTGTCTCAGTGATTATATCTACCACTATTTTTGGTACCCAAGTATGTGGTTCTTGTGGGCCAGGTGATTTGAATGCATCAAAGGAAGCTAGGTGTTCTCCTTTTATCTCCTTACTTTTCTTGGGCATCCACTTCCAGATAGCCATTTCTTTTCTGGGCTTTCTGGTACAAGAATGATTTTTCTTGATGGAGAAGAAGGAAGCAAAATTAAGAATTGAATGGCTCTACCTTTTCTCTTCCATTAGTGATCATTATCCCATCCATACTGAGGACCAGTCCTAACCCTTCTTTGATTCTCTCTTTCCTTTTTTTTTTTTTAAAGCAATTGGGGTTAAGTAACTTGCTCAAGGTTACACGGCTAGTCATTTGATTTATGCGTGGGTGCTCATTTTCTGAGGCCAGATCTGATCTCGGGTCATCCAAACTCCGAGGCCGGCGCTCTTACTCACTGCGCCACCTAGCCGCCCCTTTAGGGCAATTGGGGTTAAGTAACTTGCCCAAGGTTACACGGCTAGGCTTTTGTTTGTGTGGGTTAAGTGTCGGAGGCCGGCTCTGAACTCAGGTCCTTCTGATTCCAGGGCCGGCGCTCTATTCACTGCGCCACCTAGCCACCCCTAAGGAGAAGAATGGCTTTTTTTTTTTTTTTGCTTTTGGAGGGCTATTGGGGTTAAGTAACTTGCCCAAGGTCACATGGCTAGGTTTTTGTTTGTGTGTGCGTTAAGTGTCTGAGGCTGGATCCGAACTCAGGTCCTTCTGATTCCAGGGCCAGCGCTCTACTCACTGCGCCACCTAGCCGCCCCTCCTTTTTAAAGTGAATTTTTTTTATTGATAAGTTCCGTTTTTACCTTACCTTGCTTTCCTAGTATAACTCTCTCCTGGCCATCCCTTTTCCCAAAACATTCAGTATAACAAAGAAGAAAAAAAAAGCAGTTCAACAAAACCATTGGATGCATCAACCAAATTGAATATTGTTTGCAATGTTTCCCTGATCCAGATTTTTTTTTTTTAAAGCAATTGGGGTTAAGTAACTTGCTCAAGGTTACACGGCTAGTCATTATTTATGCGTGGGTGCTCATTTTCTGAGGCCGGATCTAATCTCGGGTCATCCCAACTCCGAGGCCGGCGCTCTTACTCACTGCGCCACCTAGCCGCCCCTTTAGGGCAATTGGGGTTAAGTAACTTGCCCAAGGTTACACGGCTGGGTTTTTGTTTGTGTGGATTAAGTGTCGGAGGCCGGCTCCGAACTCAGGTCCTTCTGACTCCAGGGCCGGCGCTCTATTCACTGCGCCACCTAGCCGCCCCTGATCCAGATTTTTAAAACTAAGCAAATCACTTTCTGTTAACTGTCAGATGATTTATGGGCAGTGGATGCTGCTAAATGTATAGCTATCAGCTGGGGGGTCTGGATGTGATATATGCAGGACACACTTTATAGTTAATCTGAATGACTGTCATTTTTCTCCATCACTTTCTTAAGTCTAGATAAGCAACAAAATAATATATCAAAACTTGATTTATAACATTTGACACCTTCTGAGGTGAAAACGTTCACACTGAAAATTTAACAATCAAGCTGGTTCAAACCAGTTCAAGCACACCACTGCGCACAAATGTCTCGTTTTTTTTCTCATATCAAATCTAACTACCAAAGGATTGGTCTGAGTCAGGTCTAGTCCAAATGAGTATGCAAAATTTGAGGAATGGCCAAATAAGTCACAGTACATGAGTTAAATAGCATATATTGTTGAAATATCTATATCTATATATATGTATAGATACACCCCATACATCATGTGTTTATGTATATATATGCATATATATTCATATATAAAGAGAGAGAATAGAGTTGTTCAGTCATTTCAGTTGTGTCCAACTTTTTGTGACTCTATTTGGATTTTCTTTTCAAAGATGCTAGAATGGTTTGCTATTTCCTTCTCCAGCTCATTTTATAGACGAGTAAACTGAGGCAAAAGGGTTCAGTAACTTGCCCAGACTAAGTGTCTGAGGCCAGAATTGAACTCAGGAACTTGCAGTCTTCCTGAGGCTGGGCACTCTATCCACTTCACTACATAGCCGCTCTGTGTGTGTGTGTGTGCGCGTGCGCGCATGTATATGTGTGTGTGCATTTGTGCACACCTGCATATATAGTTGTATAATACTTTGTAAACCTTAAAGTGCTATGTAAATGTTAGCTATTATTGTAACCTAAGAAACAACAAGCTTGAAGAATTTTTAAAGATATGATAATAAAAGAGAAGAGATAATAACTGCTTCACCAGGTAGGAGGATAGAGTCAAGGTGATTAGCCTTAGTGAGGAATGGAGATGTCTTTTCTTTTTCCTTCTATGAACAGAGGAAAAAAGGAGAGAGCAGGTACTGATACAGAGGTCTGAAGAACAGAAGAGAATTGAGGGAGTGTATTTGGATGGTTCGAATTTCTCCAGTCTCGTGGGAGATCAGGTCACCTATAAGTATGGAGATTAGGGATATAGATATGTATGTATAGAGTATGTATGTATGTACATACATATGTATCAAATATGTATGTATAGAGTAAAGTGAGCAGAACCAGGAGAACACTGTGTGTAGTAACACTGTTCAATTATCAGCTATCAATAACTTAGCTCTTCTTTGCAATACAATGATCCAAGACAATCCAAAGGACTCATGATAGAAACTGTAATCTACCTCCAGAGAAAGAACCGATGGAGTCTGAATGCAGACTGCAACATACTATTTTCATTTTCTTTATTTTGTGTTTTTTCCACTTTTGGTCTATTTCTTCTTTTATAGCCCAACTAACAGGGAAATATGCTTTATGTGATTGCACATATATTGTACAACCTATATCAAATTGCTTACCATTTTAGAAAGGGGGGAGGTAAAGAGGGAGGGAGAAAATTTGGAACTCAGAATTTTAAAAAAATGAATGTTAAAATTGTCTTTACATGTAATTGGAAAAAATACTATTAAATATGTATATGCATACATATATACACATTTATATGCTATGTATTATATCATATCTCAATAAGCATTTATTAAGTGCCTATTATGTTCTAAGTACAGGGGCAGAAATACAAAGAATGAGACAATCCCTACATGTAAAAGGCTTACATTGCAACAAGGGAAATAAATAAGTATAGTGTGTGTATATATATATATATATATGTATATATATATATACACACACACATATATACACATATATGTAGAATAAATATAAAGAGAATAAATACAAAGTAATTAATTACAAGGTAGTAACTGAGGAGGATGTAGTTATTTACAGGATAGCTATGAGGGAGGAAGTAGTTGATTACAGGGTAGTTATGAAGGAGAATAGTAGCAAATGGGGGGGGGGCAGGGGATCAAATTGGGTTTCCTGAAGAAGGTGGTGCTTGAGTTACTAGAAGAAAAGAAGGATTAGATGAGGCAGTATGGAGTAGTAGTTAGAGGACCTGTAAGTTAGAGGACTCAGTAAGACTCGCGTTCAACTCCTGCCCCTGACACATACTGGCCATTCAACCATGGGCCAGTCTTTAACGTCTCAGGTCCTCAGACAATTCTCTAGGAAGCAGAGGGAGTTTCCACATCAAGACACTCCCCACTGGTCCAGGAAAAAAACAACAAAAAATTGCTAAAAGAAAATGATTAGTTTCTTAAGATCAATTTTTCTTTCAAGAAATTATTTTTAAGAATTTGCCAAGTTGTTTTTATTTATTCTAGAGGCTAGTTTCTCCCCCTCTCTCACATTGGAAGACAACTCCAATTTTTAATGTGAATCAATAAGAAAATATCATCCACTTAGTAGAATTCATTTCACGGCTGCCTTCGCAGGCATCGGCACTTAGAACAGTCCTTTGCACATAGTAGGTGTTCAATAAATGCTTGCTGAACTGCCTTTTTGATGAAATGAGGCAACACTGAAAGTAATTGGACATATTTTCCACCAGGTGGCAGACACTCCACAGCAATAGGACAAACAAACATTTGAGCCTTTATTGTTTCTCACCATTCAGGACACCGACCAAGCCAGGAGGAATGAAAAGCATATTTGAGAAAACCATAAGCATTTTGTCAACTGAGTGAGTGTTTTGGATCTTTTAAATGGAAGCTGTATTTAGGGCAACGAGCAAACAAGAAACAAGCAATTATTAAGTGTTTACTTATTATGCACAAGGCACTGTACCAAGCACTGGGAATTCAAAGACAGAATGAAAAGAAAAAGGCTTTGACTTACAAACTCACCTATTAGTCATCAATTTCCAGAAACATATAAAAATCCACCAGTGAAACTTTAGGTTTAATTTTTTTTGAAGCATCTAAATGTCAAGATGGACTTTTAAAATTGATTTGAACCAACAGACATTTTTCCTATAGGAAAATTAATTTTCCACTCATTAATCCATGTAGTAATAAGATCATTACACATTTACGTAGACAGTCTTATTTTACAAGCACTATCCTCATTGCATTTTCTTATTAGAATGTAAGCTCTTTGAGAACAGGGACTGTTTTTGCCTTTCTTTGTATCTCTAGTGCGTGGCACAATTCCCAGAACATCATAAGTGTTTCATAAATGCTTGCTGATTGATTCGTTTATTGATTAAACATTCTGGTGAAGTAACATTGTTACCTTTTTTTTTTTTTTACAGAAGAGGAGAAAGGAACAGATAGAGACTAAGTGACTTATCCAGTCACTGAGGTAATAAGTTGCAACTTGGACACAAACCTTTCAATTACAAAACCCAAATTCAGTGTTGTTGATTTTTTAAACACTAGAAGAAGCAGAATTTCAGAATACCTTAAAGGACAAAGCTGTGTGAATTGATGCAGAGCATTTGCACGTACTGGAGATTGAAGAATGAACGAATTTTTATTTCAAAGTAAAACTATAATATTTGCTTGTAATTATTTGCTTTTATTTGTACAAATAGGAGAAATTGTATCAAATTAGAGTAAGATTATAGAAAAAAATTCATGTGTCAATTGACACAGTTGACCCCCCTGATCTTGCTGATGTTTTAGCAAACCATGGATTTACCAGTGAATGAACAATGATAATTTCACAGAATAATTAGTCCCATCTCCCTCCAAATCATTGTTAAGTTACTAGGGAAAGGGTCTTTGATTTCAGTGGTATATGGAACACCTGATGAGGAAATACCTTCTGCCAACACAGCAACAAGGATTTATTCAGAGAGTTTCTTCTTCTTAACAATTCTTTTTCTTCTTGACAAGGCTAAGTGACTTGCCCAGGTTCACACAGTCAGTATGTGTCAAAGGCAGGCCTGGAATCCAACTTTCTCTGGCTCCCAGGCCAGCTCTCTGCTCACAGTGGCACCCTGCCTCACCAACGACCCAGCTGTTAAAAGTTATATGGAGCAAATGAATAGTGACGGGTTTAACAGGACTGCTCTGTGGGGATATAGCCGATGTGTCTGCAGAAATATTAGTACAATAAAGTATAATCTTCCCACTGGGTTTAGTTTCTGCTTTCTGATGTTCCTAGAGTTTCTTCAACTCTTTCCTCTGTTACCTGTTAAATTTCACAATTGCAGTGCTAAATGTGCCCCAGATAATCTGAGTCAGTTGACTCAGAAAAGTAAGCTAGGGGATTGATCAGAGGAGCTGATGTGTTTAGCAGATGATGAGACTTTGTTTGGGACTTTGATTACATCTCTCTGGAGGGATGGGAAAACATCTTGAGGAGGATACAGAATGTCTTCTGACCAGTAGGAAGGATTTGATTGACTTAGGCTTTATGGATTTAAGGTAGGTGTGTGTGTGTGTGTGTGTGTGTGTGTGTGTGTGTGTGTGTCTGTCTGTCTGTCTGTCTGTCTTATAAAAGGGAGCTTTCATTGCTTACTCAATTCAAAATTTTTTTTTCCTTTTTCATTTTGTCTTCCATTTTTCAGAGAACAGAAAACAAAACAGCAGAGTTAATAGCAGACCCAAGAAGCTAGGTTTGTTGGGGGAAAGGCTCCTCAGCAGGAATGACTGCCTGGAGGTAGAGGCAGATGGGAGAGCAGTGCTCCATGCAGCCTGGGAGAAGAGTTCATGGATTCCACATTCCTGGGCTCTATGTGTCCTAGATTCACACTGTAGAGGCAGTGGGGGAGGTACTCATGCTCTTAGCCTCATGACCCCAGGTAAGACAAATATTGTGACCAATAAACCCCAAGCCTTTTGAAAGAGAAAGGGAGCTCCTGGAAGGTGCCAGCCTTGAAGTTACCTTGTTAGTAACCCCAAGTTTGAGATTTGCCCAAACGGTCCAATTATAACGGGGCTTTTTTATTTAAAAAAATTCTTATTGATATGTTTTATTTTTATATTAAATTTCTTCATGTATCTCACCTTCCCCATATAATAAAAACATTTAAAGAAAAAAGAAAAAATTAAAAATCCTTATCAACATATTTTTAAAAATGTAAAAATATATGCAATACTCCACACCTCTGGACCCCCCAGCTCTGCAAAGGAGTCAGGGAGGGGGAAAAAATCTTCTCATATCTCATCTTTGGGGTCAGGCTTGTTCTTCATAATTTTGCAACATTTCTTCCTAAAAATTACACTGTAGTTGTTCTTCCAATTTATATTGTTGTGGCTATTGCATTTTACTGTTTTCTTGGCTCTGCTAGCTTTAACTTATATTAGTTCCTATATGCCTTTGCATGCTTCTCTGTGTTCAATATGTTCATCATTTCTTATAGCACAGTAATATTCCATTACATTCCTCTACCACAATTTTTTAATTAACCATTTCCCAATCAATGGATATCATCTCTGTTTCCAGTTCTTTGCTGCCACAAAAATGCTGCTATAAGTATCATGGCATATATGGGGACTTCCTTTTTTTATCAATTTTTTTCATATATCTAGTATATGAAATCTCTTTCATATACCTAGTATATATACCCAGAATCTCTGAGTTGAAGGGTATGATCATTTTAGTCATTTTATTTGCATACTTCTAGAGCAAAGGTTTTTAGCCTTTTTAAGGGTATCATAGACTGCTTTGGTAGTCTAGTGAAGCCTATGGATCCCTTCTCAGGACAATACTTTGATGCCTACATTCATAACATAAGGAAATGTTAAATTTCAACCAGAGATTAGAGAAAATTTTTTTTTACCATCCAGTTCATGGATCCCTGAACTCTATCCATGGAACCTTGGTCAACAAGAAATTTTATTTTAAAGAAAGAAGGGGGGTGGCTAGGTGGCACAATGAGTAGAGCACTGGCCCTGGAGTCAGAAGGACCTGAGTTCGGATCCGGCCTCAGACACTTAACACACACACACAAACCTAGCCGTGTGACCTTGGGCAAGTTACTTAACCCCAAATGCCCTCCAAAAAAAAAAAAAAAAGAAAGAAGGAAATTCCTGGGTGGTTCTAGCTTCTTGGAGAGAAAGAACGATCTTGGAATCCAGCATTCTACAGAAATAAAGGGAGTTCTTGGGCAGTGCCAACTTTTTGAAGAAAAAGATCATGCATGTGGCCCCCAGAGCTGGGAAGACTAGCAAGGGACTAAAGGCATGACATGAGGGAGCAAAACACCTCAATTTTGATATCTATTACTGTGACTTATTCAGAGAGTATAGGTCTGGTGCTGTATTTTTCCTTCCATTCTGGACTTTCTAGAGAAATACAAACTATAGGGTGGTACTATGAATCTAGAGCAGGTGTTCTTTATCTTTTTTGTGTGTCTTGGTCCTCTTTGGCAGTATGATGGAGTGTATGGACTCCTCAGAATAATATTTCCAAATGTAAAAAAATGAGATACATAGAATTACAAAGGAAAATAACTATATTGAAATATGGTTATCATAAAAAAAAACCCAAGTTCACAATCCCCCAGGTTAAGAACCCTAGAGGACTGCAGCAGTCTAGCAGCAAGGTATATTCCCTGAAGAAGGAGAATTATATTGCCTATTTATGGGTCATGACTACCATGAAAGTAATTGAAGATTATAAATAGATTTCTGCAACAGGTGAAGAGATAAAGAAATAGCATGCAACTTAATAAGATACTCCGTATTAAATCAACATATCCTTTGATAATCTGTGATTTTTGTTTTTGCTTTTTGGAGGGGGGAAGGTAGGATGATTGGGGTTAAGTGACTTGCCCAAGGTCACATGGCTAATTTTGTGTTGAGTGTTTGAGGCTGGATTTGAACTCAGGTCCTCCTGACTCCAGGGCCTGTGCTCTATTCACTGCATCACCTAGCTGCCCCAATTATCTGTGATTTCAATGCAAAGTTGGAAATGGGTAAGGACTGTGAGCAATATATTGGAAAATATGAATCAGGAATAATAAATGAGAGAGGCTAAAGATTTGTGGAATATAAAGAAATCACAAAAACTTCATGATTTCATGAATACATCATGAAAAATTCCTTTGAGAAAATGATCAGAAGGCATTGGATATAGTGAACATAAAGTAACATCACAGGAAATGAAATTGATTGTGCTTTAACAGGCAAAATTCAATGCATTATTAATGTGAGATTCATTCTAGAATCAACTGTGTACAGTCAGATAACCAACTTGTTAGAACAAAGGTTGAAATTTGTATAAAATTAGAAGAAAAAAATAAAAACAACTCAATCTCTTTATATGAATTTTTAATGTCAAAATTTGGAGATGAAGGGAAGCTAGGTGGCTCAATGAATAGAGCCCCAGGCCTGGAATCAGGAGGACCTGAGTTCAGATCGGGCCCCAGACACTTAACACTTACTAGCTGTGTGACCTTGGGCAAGTCACTTAACCTCAATTCCCCTGCCTTCCCCCCTCCAAAAAGCAAGATAAACAAACAAACAAACAAACAAATAAATAAATTTGGAGATGAATAGAATAAAAGACATAGAGACAAACTGCATAAATTTCATACTGAAATTTAACCAAGGTTAAGGTTTAACCAATTGCCATAATAAAGAGCCTAAGTATTTTAGTTAGCAAAAGACTTTGTTTTTGCCAAGTGGAGAGAGATCCAGACAAAGGTAATACCAGTTCAGGATATCAAATCATCTGTAAAATCCTAAAACAAAGGATGAAAGAATTTTATGAACTATATCTCCTTCATGAAACAGAGGCAAGTAGTGAAGGATAAAACCAATATAAAGAAAATACAGCTATTTAAACTATCATAAGGGCATTTAAAGATAAAATTGAAGAAAGATAACAACTGGAAGAAAAATTGAAAAGACCTTCAAAGATTTAAAAATTTATATAACATATTATTTTTTACTATCAAGAACAGTGTGACCACTACATTTATACTCAATAATGATCCGGGGAGACTTAAAGAAAGTAGAAAAGGCACTGAAGTAAAGAAAGATGGCAACAGCTGATGGATAAAACTAATTGCCTATAGAGGTGACCTGTGCTGGAGGCAATATAGTTATAAGGGTTTTAAGGTATTAAATCACAAATTTTCTGAAGGAAAGGATAATACCAAAGGTATGAGGAAACTCTTGAACCTTAATACTGTTTAAAAAAATTAAGACGTAATACTGTTAAAAATACTGTCCATGATAAAATAACTACTGACCTATATATCCTATGTTCCCATCTATATAAAATTTTATGAGAATAATCAGCAAGCATAGAGGCCCTTGATGACTATATTGGTAGAGAAGTATGTTCCATCATTTCAGTAGTGTCCAACTTTTTGTGACTCCATTTAGGGTTTTCTTAGCAAAGATACTGAAGTGGTTTCTCATTTCCTTCTCCAACTCATTTTGCAGATGAAGAAACTGAGATAAAGAGGGGTTAAGTAACTTGCCAATGGTCACAGAGCTAGTGAGTGTCTGAGACCAGATTTGAACTCAGATCTTCCTAACTCTAGATCTGGTGCTTTTATACACCTAGCTGCCTGAGCAGAGAAGAGACAGGCCTTTTAAAAATGACATTCCATAGTAGATTACACCTTTACCATCACATAATTGACTGAAAGATGTAAAGAATATAGGATCCCATTGTACTCAGTGTTTCTAAAGTCCATTTGATTTGCTACAGCAAAATGCTACTTTACTGATTCTCTTCCAACTAGGTATCTGTCATCCATACATCAAAATTATAGAAGATCCTTTTTTTTAAAGGGGGGAAGGCAAGGCAATTGGGGTTAAGTGACTTGCCCAAGGTCACACAGCTAGTTAAGTGTCAAGTGTCCGAAGTCAAATTTGAACTCAGGTCCTCCTGACGCCAGGGCTGGTGTTTTATTCCCTGTGCCACCTAGCTGCCCCTACAAGATCCTTTAAAAGATATGACAATCAATCTGATGATCCCCTGATCATTAACATTAGGTAAGACATTAAGATACATGCTTGCCAAAGTGTTTGTGACTGTCATGGAGGCAAATCTGTTCAGAGACCAAGTTGAAGAGGGATTTGCTCTGGATGGTAAGGTCCTCCAGATTCTTCTATTTGTGGGTGACAATGTGCTGGTTGTATCAAATTTAGAACGTTGTAAAGGATCCTGGAAAGAATATGTAACCACTCGAAAGTTTGACCTAACTACTCATACAGGAAATAAAAGTGGAGTGAAGAATGTCTATTGTTCAGATCATGACACCCAGTGAAATGAATTTATCCATTAATATATAGATCTTGGAGTGATACTGTAATCTGACCCCAGAATTAAACAGGGAAGGGAAACTGGGCCTAATTGCCTTCAGGGAATGATAGAGCTCCTTTAGTAACTCGCATTTCTCCCAGAAGCTAATCTCAGCTTTTTAATGTCAAAATTCTGCCATGTTGTATGGCTGTGAATCATAAAATGTGACACTCTCTGAAGAATTAAAAATAAGTGCCATTGAGAAGGCAATGGAGAGACACATTGAGAGGCTTTGAGCAGGCTGTGACATGTAACAGATAAGGAGCTCCAAAGAACTAGATTAAAGGATATCACCAAAGACATACATGATTAAAAAATATCATTTGGGCATATGGCGAGAGCAAAGACTAACCAATACCCAGTCTACTTGGGCTCCTTGTATTCTTGTAACAAAAGAAAAAAAGCAAAAAAGTGTTTAAATCAATCTCAGCAAAAAAGCAAGAAAGGTCCCTAGCACATAGTGTAGATCCATTGCAAGAGTATGTGGACGAGAGTTGTGGTGGATGCATGGTGGATGCAAAAAACATTTTGCATCATTGGAGAAAATATTCACATTGATGCCATCATAGATTAAGTATCAGAGTTTGGGTACTAATGCTAAGACAGCCAGGTGGCACAAAGACAGAATGCTAAGCCTGGAGTCAGGAAGACCTAAGTTCAAATCTGGTCTTAGATATTTACAAGCCATGGGACATTGGGCAAGTAATTTAACCTCTGCTTGCCTCAGTTTCCTCCTCTGTAAAGTGGGGATGATGATAATAGCATCCCAGGGCTATTGTGAGAATCCAACGAGATAATATTTGTAAAGTGCCTGGCACATAGTCAGTGCTGTATAAATATCTAGCTGTTATTATTACTGTGAGCTTTTAATATTACTTATCATCTTCTGTGGGGTGACTGTCCCATACCTGATGCATATTATTACCTTGAGTGCTTATAAAGGATCTAAGGTACCTTTTGCTCACATCTGGGTAGGCCTAACACACAAGGTGTATTTTGATATTTCCAAGAGGCACTTCTGGGTAGGGGTAACAAAATACAATTTTGGATGGCTTTCTTTAAGCTGAATTCGGTCCACGTATACCCAAAGATTGGGGTGGTATATTATAGAAGACCAAAAGTCTCCTTTGTCTTAAGGCTCAACAAAGGGCCAGAAGAAAACAGAGTACAATGGAAAGAATATTGATGACTTCTGATTGCCACTAATTGACTGTATAGTCTAGGGCAAATTATTGAGCCATTCTGGCCTTTGAACAACAGTCCTAAACTCCCATTTCCCACTCCTGGGGTGTACCCTTCCACTTAAACCTGCTATTTGACTTCTTTCAGACTCTACTCTAGAGTCTGATGGGGGCACTGGATTAAAAAATATTGGTCTTCCTTAAAACAAAAACAAGGTAAGTTACTTACTTCTAACTAGGCCCTCTCAATAGAAATTACAAAACCATGGAAACAGATAGTTGAATAAGCCTCCTGCAGAACTGGCTACAGACCAGGGAACATTTGCTGGAAGCAAATGAATGAATCCAGAAACAGTGGGAGTCAGCTGTCCTGCCAACCAGTAACTCAGTGAGTTCCCCAGATTTGTCCATGGGTGGGCAAAGGATCTCCCAGGGTTTCTGGCACAATCCAAAGTGTTTAAATCAATCAATCAATCAATCAACCAATAAGCAATAATAAATTTCTACTATGTTCTCAGCACAGTACTAGGTGCTAGAGATATAAATTTTAAAAATGAAAATCTTTCTCTTCCCCAACAGTCTCTTATAATGGATTTTTTTAAGAAATAAAAAGATAGGTAAATTCAACAAAAAATAAAAAGAAAATCTCTACTCTCAGGAAGTTTATAATTTACCATAGGTGACAATATGTGCATATAAAAATATATACAGAATAAATATGAAATAAACATGCAGTGGTTAGAGGCAGAAGGGCATTAAGAGAAGATGAGGAAAAGGTTGAATTTGGAACTATGCCCTCAGAGTTTACCCTACTACTTGTCCTATAAGCCCAAAGAGATCAAAGAAAGAGGAAAAAGACTAATATGTTCAAAAATATTCATAGTAGCTCTTTTTGTGGTGGCAAAGAAATGAAAACCAAGGTAATGTCCATCAACTGGGCAATGGCCAAACAAGTTATAGTACAGTAGAATATTATTGTGCTATAAGAAATGATGAAAGTTTCAGAGAGCTGTGGGAAGACTTGTATGAACTGATAGAGAGTGAAGTAAGTACAATTTATACAAAAACAACATTGGAAGAATCAAGAACTTTGATCAATATAATCAAATCAAAATATAACCAAATAAAAAACAATTCCAGATGACTGTTGATAAAACATGTTATCTACCTCTTGACAGAAAGGTGATGAGTGCAAGAGTGAGGACTGAAATATACTTTTTTTGGACATGGCTAACATAAAAATTTGTTTTCCTTGACTATGTAATTTATTTTAAGTGTTCCAGTTTTTTTCTTTTATTTTTCAATAGATGAAGAGAAGGTAGGTGAGAGAAAGAGAAACTAATTTTCACTGATTTGGAAATTTTTTTAATTGATTTTTTTTTTTTAAAGAAAGGCTTATAGTAGTACTGTTTGACATGAGTCATTAAGGAAGTGGGGGATTCTATGAGGGAGGAGTGAATTCTAAGCATGAGGGATCACTAGTGCAAAGATATGGAAATGTGAGATGGAGTGGGGTATGTGAAGATCAGAGAAGAGGACAGTTTAGCTTGATTGTAGGGCATTTGGAAGGGGGTATAATGTATAAGGAGGCTGGAAAGATAGGTTGAGGTAAGACTATAAATAACTTTAATTCATAGGGTCTACTATGGGTGTCCCATAGCCTGGACCAAGTTGTCCTTTGCTTTATTATCCTAACACACTACCACCACCACCTTTCTTCCCTCCCAGAAGTTTAATCTATCACACACACACACACACACACACACACACACACACACACACAGAGGAGTTGCCTGGGGGCACTGAGAGTTTAAGTGACTTTCCCAAGGTCACATAATCAGCATGTGTCAGAGGCAGAATATCCTGATTCCAAGACCAGCTCTCTCTAGTATGCTTTGCAGAATTTCAAATTATATAGTATTTATTCATTTGCTTAAATGTTACATCAACCCCTGGCCCTCCATGAGACCGTAATCTACATTAAGGGGCTTTTTTCATTTTGTCTTTGTATCCCAAGCATCTACAAGTAGTACTAGTAATAAATATCATTTATATAGCATTTTTATATATAGCATTTTAAGATTTGCAAATTACACTATATATGTTAGCTCTTTTGATCCTCACCACAATGCTAGGAGGTAGGTGCTATGATTATTATCCCCATTTTACAGATAAGGAAACTGAGGATGAGAAAGGTTATGTATCTTGCCCAGGGTCTCACCACTACTCCTAGTGTCTGAAGCAAGATTTGAATTCAGATCTTCCTGACTCCAAGTCCCATGCTAACAGATCTAGTTTTCTTACACATAGTAGGCACTTAATAAAGCCCTGTTAGAGTTACTTTGATAAGAGCAAGGAGTTATGGTTCTGTCACAGTTTCAAAATCTGAAACATTATAACCACTCCTATGCCTGATACCCAACCTGACAGAAGCAATGATAGTTATTCACCAATCTGGACCTCAGGAAGGAAAGGGGGGAGTGTCATGTAATTTGATCCAGGTGCAGGAAAGCAATTAAAATAATGGGTAGAAGAAGGCCTTCCAGACCCATTGTCACCTATATGAACACTGGGTTGTGCATTTGGCTTAAATAGCCCTCCTATAGTTTGTCAAAAGGACATGAATATCACATTTCAAGACCAGCTGAGTCAAGGAGCAGTTGTTAATCTTCCCAGTATCCTCCTATACTCATGGAACCCTGCCCAAAGCATTGAATTTATACAGCCTATGATCCAGAGCACACACCAACACTGGCTATTTGCTAAGTTGGAGGAACTCAGACGTAAGAAAGGGAATTCCCTGCGTAACTAAGGGGGCAATGGGGAGCATGTCCAGTTCCACTTAAAACAAAGAAGCTCTATTGGAGTTGGAACAGTGAAAAACCTACGCTGCTTATTAAGCTTATTAAGACACGACTCCTGTTTCAGACCTAGGTTTTCTGCCCTGTCATCACCTCTCATAGAACTGTTACATAATCCCTATACATTCCATTGTAGTCTCAAATCTCAAACAGATTTGCAATCTTATAGATTTAGGTTTAGGTGATGCTTCCAATGACATAGGTCATAGCTATCCATGTCCACCCATCCCATGTAACCCTTGCCCATATTGTCCCAAAAGTTCCCCATAGGGAGTCCACCCAACATGCTAGAGGCCTTCCTTGCTTTATCCCAATAGCACAAGGATAAAGTGGAGCCCTCTGACTGTCTGTCTACCTCTTGTCCCTCACTCTTTCCATTTGACCTGTCCATTTTCTCTTCCAGTCAGTCTTGGTGATGTCCTTTAGTCTTTCTCTTTTTCAAAGTTCCTTGTGACAGCCTGTTCACCCCCACCATGTACCTTTCCATTGCCTTCTGTGTGAGAATTTTGATGGCTGTGGTGTTTTATGTCTTATTGTCATTTGCAGCATGGGTGAAATGTTAGTTTTGAAAAGATGAATCTTTGCTTTGATTTCCATTGAACACCAGAGGTATGGCACAGAGGTAAGAGCTTATCTCTGACCCTCCATCTTGATCTGCCCCAACCCTTATTAACAATTAATCTTGTCAACCCCTTCATTTTGCACATAAAGAAACAAAGGCCTGGGAGTTGTTTTTATATCCCTTTCATTTCTGAATAGAGCCCTCTCCTATCCCCTCCTCAGTGAGCTATCCTTTATAACAAGAATAAAAAAGGATGAAAAAAATCAAATTAGCAAAACCAACTGACAAATCAACCAAGTCTGATAGCATATGCAATAGACAACTATACTTTCAAAAAATAGCTAAAAGTATATTGCTATTAACTCCTCCCAACAATGCACTGAGATACTGTCGTTTTTATTTTTTAAGCAAGGCAGCTTGAGTTCTTACCCAAATTCACACAAGAAGTAAGTAGTAGAATCTAGGTTCAAACTCAGGATCTCAGATTTCAAATCCAATTTACTTTCTTTCCACTTTGCCATGGGGCAAAATTATCTTTGTGGAGAAGGAGGGAAGAGAGAGAGGACACTGTATAATTCTGTGATTTTTAATAACAGTTCTTGGAGAAGCATTACTATGTTAATGGATGGCACAGAGAGAGAGACATAGAGAGAAACAGAGAGACATAGAAAGGAGAGGACAAGAGAAGAGAAAGGGGAGAGGAGAGAGAAAAGAGGAGAAAGAAGAGAGAAAAACAAAAAAGAGGAGGGGGTGGGTAGGTGGCACAGTGAATAGAGCACCGGTCCTGGAGTCAGGAGGACCTGAATTCAAATCCATCCTCAGACACTTGACACACTTACTAGCCGTGTGACTTTGGGCAAGTCACTTAACCCCAATTGTCCTCCAAAAAGCAAAAAGAGAGAGAGAGAGAAAGCGAGAGAGAGAGAGAGAGAGAGAGAGAGAGAGAGAGAGAGAGAGAGAGAGAGAGAGAGGAAAGGAGAGAGAGGGAAAGAGACAGAGAGACAGACAGACAGACAAAGACAGGGGATAAAGAGAGTGATTTCTCACAAGTCTCTATCTTCTTAACATAATCATCCCACTCTAGGCATGTGACCTCATAGGAAATAGAACCATGGGAAATTGTATTTGATCCACTTTTGGGGCTAGAGACTCATGAAAAATATAGCACTTTTCCATGTGCCTATTATATCATACTTTAAAGTTTGAAAAACTTTTTACATATATTACCTCACTTGATTCTCATAACAAACCAATGAAATAGATATTTAAAAGTATGATTATCTCCACTCTACAGATGAGGAAACTGAGGCTTAGAAAATTGAGGAGATTTGCCCACAGTCATAAAGTCAGTGTTTGTGAGAGATAGGTTTTGATCTCAGGTGTCTACTGACTCCAAGTTCACTCTTTTTTTTTTTTTAGCATTCCATAATTTTTTTTATTTTGTTTTATTTTTTATTTTTATTTTTTTAAACAAATGCTTTATTAACTTCTGTTTTATATCATTCATTTCTGCCAGATTTTGAGTTACAATTATTTTCCCCCCTGTTTTTCCCCTACCCACCCTCCCAGAATAGCAGTCCCACAAGATATCGCTTCCTCCAATCTGCTCTCTCCCATATCTTCTCCCATACCCCCTTCGACTTTTCCATTAGAGGAAGGTGAATCTCTGTGTTCCAATGCCTGCACATCTTATCTCCCAATTATAAGCAAAAGAGTATTAATAATAGTATTTATATATATTTGAAACATTTAATTTTAAGACCTCGAATTTCAGATCCATTCCCTTCCTCCCTTGTCACCCATTCCCTCTGGGAAGATAAGTAATTCAGTATATGTTGTACATGTATAACTATGTAAAACATTACCATAGTAGATATATTGTACAAGGCTGCTTATAATTCCCTCCCACTCATCCCACCCCCCACAAGTTCACTCTTTTTGATAATTTCAAATAATAGGTAGCACACTGCCACTAACAATTGAGGATTATTTCAGCTAATAATAAAAAATATTCAAAGTATCATTCAAAAATTATTGTTGTGAACCCATTGTTTACTGGGTTAAACACATGGACCCTTTTCCCACCCAGAGCAATATGTTCTTGGGGGTGAGGGGAGGGATTATCATTCAGTTCCACCATTTTGCCAGTCCTGTTGTTGGACTCTTCCACAGCCCAAGATGCTGTCCAGATGACTTCCACAAAACCTACAGAGACAAGAAAATCTGCAGTCAATCATCTTCTCCTAAAATAAATGCCATTTCCAAGGTAACTGCTTCAGAACAGACAGGACACATCATGAGCAGAGAGAGCAATGACGAGGGATTTCAGGCAGGAGTGAAAGGAAGAGAAAACATGACAGAAAATCGAATGCTTGCTTTTTATGTACAAGAGAAACATCCTGACTGTACCATTTTCTCAGTTTTTGAACCTGAGTGAGTTACTTAACCCTGAGTGATCCCTTTTGAAAAAATCACAATAACAACATCTCAGAAGGTCATTGTGAAGAATTAATAATGGAATAGATTTAATAGTTTTTTGAAAACAGAGTTGTGTATTGCTTATCCTGTCAGATTCACTGGATATGTTGGTTGGTTTTGTTCTGATTTTTTCATCTTTTCTTTTTATTCTTTGTCATAAGGGAGGACACCAGGACATAGAAGAGGGCTATATTAAAAAATGAAAATGATATCAAAACAAAAAAATCATTAATGTTTTTAAAAGAAGGAAAATGTAGTTCTAATCCTTGAACAACATAGACTTTTTTTTTTTTTTGCTTTTTGGGGGGCAATTTGGGTTAAGTAACTTGCCCAAGGTCACACGGCTAGGTTTTTGTTTGTGTGTGCGTTAAGTGTCTGAGGCCGGATCCGAACTCAGGTCCTTCTGACTTCAGGGCCAACGCTCCACTCACTGCGCCACCTAGCCTCCCCCAACATAGACTTTCAAACCAGATATACTTTAGATCTCATGAAAAAAAGGATACTTATTTTAGTGTTTCTGCAGTAGAAATTTATCAGATAAAATTGCTGACTTTTTACTACATTTTATGGGGTGTAAATCTGGACAGAACATGTCAAATGATAGGTATGATTCTCCAAACAATGACCTCAGCGTTTCCTGAGAATTTATTTTATAATGACTTCCCAGTGCTAATATTCAATTCCACAAAAGCTTCATCCATGAATGCAAACTGGTGTTGATTACCATAGCCCTCCACATCTCCTTGGGTCTTTTTTTTGCTACCACCCAATCTATTTTCCTTCCCTGATCTATAATCCTGAGGAAACCATTTGAATTCCTGGGTTAAAGCCAGGTGAAATGTTACCTTGTGGTCTGCATCTCCTACTTATTTCCCAGAAGACATGAGTTTCCAGTCTCTGTAATGTGGCCTTGCTGTCTGAAAGCACCACTGGGGCCTGAACATGAGTGCTAGGAAATGTGTTTTGATAGTTGCCTTCTCTTCAGGGAGCTGACGGTTCTCTGTAAAATCATTTTAGGAAAAAAAAGTCATTTTTGAAGATCAAGTCATTCCTCCCCCAAGGAATGAAGAAAGTAATATATATTGCCTTCCTTATATTCAGAATTCTTTTTAAAAGAATATTTGGGCTTTGCCTGCTTTTTCTGGGGGAAGTTTGTGTTCATTTAAACCGGGTGTCTATCCAGGAAAGAGGGCTGCAGGTCATTTGTAGAATTTGGGCTATGGTCTGGGACGCCTTTGTCCATTCCCCAACAGAATGCTTCCCGGGATTCTAGACCTGAGAAGTATCTGATACCATCTCCCAAGAGTGAAACCCAAAAGTTTCTTTTATTTTTCCCCAACCAAAAAAGTGAAATAACTGGTAATATATGTGGTATAATTAGCTGAGAGAGGCATAATTGATAGAGACCTGGTCTTGGAACCCAGATCCAAGCCACATATCATGGTTGTGTGACCCTGGGCAATGCTCCAGGCAAATTCTCCACAAGCCTAATTTTAGAGAAAGTGACAGCAGGCACATTAGATTTTCATACATTAATGAAATCATGGGCCCAATCCCTCTCCCTGTCCCAGATACATTGTGCATTAAAAAATGTACCATCTTATATGAAAGAAGATTCAAGTGGTAAATATGGGAAGAGCTGTGCATCAAATGGGAGAAACAACACGGTCCAGGATTGGGTGACATCTTGCCCAAAGGCATCTTCCAGGTGTGACCAATTGTTTGGCAACTACCCTTTACCTCTCTGGCCTCCATCAGCATCGTCATTCCCTGGGGATCCCTGTCTCATCTTTTTTCCTTTCATACTCAACTTTGCTTTGACTTCATTATCTCTGAGGGTCTCATGGCAAGGAGGAAACTGATGAGACTTTCTAAAACCCCAAAACCTTCAGATCAATTTCCCCTTTATTTCTTTCTGTGATCTCTCTCTCTCCATACTGAACAATACAAATCCTCCATGAGATATTTAAAATAGAATACTATTACTTTGTCACAGTATAAGGACATCTTGAGTCACACTTTCTGCCAATTGGAACTCTGGATTATTCATGGAGTGCATCTTAATGAAGATTATCAAAACAATGGTTAACAATACAGACTTTGTTTTATGTCTTGGTTTCATGGCAACCCACATAGAACTTGCTCTTAATTTTCCTGGTCACTATATAAATAAGAACTTTCATATCTCTTGTTTCTCTGTTTTATCTTTGATGTCAAACTGAACTCCTGGGAAGCGCCTGGCCTGAAAGTACTTCTCTGGTTTTCCACTGACAGAAATAATTCTTCACTAGGCTTTCTTCCTGAGTCACATTTTTTTTTTTTTTTGCTTTGTGGAGGAGGAAGGGCAGGGCAGTTGGGATTAAGTGACTTGCCCAAGGTCACACGACTAGTAAGCATTGTGTTGGAGGCTGAATTTGAACTCAGGTCCTCCAGGACCAGTGCTCTATTCATTGTGCCACCTAGCCACCCCAATGGTCCTTTATTTCACCCCATTGAAGCAGCTAGTGGTACAGTGGACCTGGAGTCAGGAAGACCTGAGTTCAAATTTAGCTTCAGACATTTACTCGCTGTGTGCTTCTGGTCAACTTGTCTCAGTTTCCTCAATTGTAAAATCGGACCTACCACCCAAGGTTGTTTAGCACAGTGCCAGTGCATATCAGGGGCTACATAAATTGCTTCAGTTTCCTCATCTGTAAAATGAACTGGAGAAGGAACTGGCAAGCTACTCCAGTATCTTTGCCAAGAAAATCCCAAATGGGATCCATGATGAGTGGGGCATAACCAAAATGACTGAACAACAATGACAGAATCTTTATTCCCTTCCCTTCCCCCACAGAAAATGCAGAGTCAAACAATAAATACTTATTTAGTACTTCCTATGTACCCTTGTGCTAGGCACCGAGGATACAGTACAATGAATGAAGTAATACATACTCTCAAGGAATTTAAATTCTAACAGAAGAGACAAGAAATGCACCTTCACACACACACACACACACACACACACACACACACATCTGTACTGGATAAATATAAAGAGAATAAATACAAAATAGTCAGTTTGAAAGGGAGTTAGCAGCTGAGGGGATCAGGATAGACTTTCCAAACAGAAAGTGGTACTTAAGATGCATCTTGGAAGGAAGGAAGAGGTGCTATGAGATAAACATTAGGAAGCATGGAGACAGCAGATGGAATGTTGTGTGTGAGGAACAAAGGAACGGCCAGTTTTTGCTGGATCAAAGGGTGCAGAAAGAGGAATAATGTAGAGTAAGACTAAAAAAAATAATTATAGCTAGTATTTATGTAACATTTACAATGTGCCAGGCCACTGCCCTAAGCATTTGATAATTATTATCTCCCTTGAGCAATACAACCCTGTCAGATAGGTGAGCTGAACTGTTATCTCCATTTTATAACTGAGGAAACTGAGGCAAGCAGATTAAGAGGCTTGCTCAGGGTGAAACAACTAGCAAAGAAGCTGGATTTGAACTCAGGTTGGGGCAAAGTTGTAAAGTGTTTTAATAATTAATCAAGGAGTTTATTTATGATTCTAGAGGCAATAGAGAACCATTAGGACTTATTGACCAGGTGAGTAACATGGTCAGATCTGTGCTTAGGGAAAAATTGCTTTGGTAGTGGTATGGAGAATGGACTAAAGTAGAGGGAATCTGGTAAAGATCTGAGACTAGATTTGAATTCAAGTCTTTCTGTTCCCCGGACCAGTTCTGTACCACCTAGCTGACATTGGACCCTGCCCACAGTAGATACTTAGTAAATGATTTATTTATTTAGAATTCAGAGAACATTTTTTTTCATTGAACATTTAAAAAAAAAACTTTTACCATGTACAGGACCCTGTGCTAGGTGGGGGTCAAGATAGAAGTTTAGATAATGCCCTCCCAAAGTTCATAGTCTAATAAAAGGATATGAGATATATAGATGACTATAGTACAAAATAACACATAATTAAGTGTGTGAGAAATATAGGTATGATATGAGCTCTGAGGAAGAAGGTAATTGACATGTGGGGGATCAGGGAAGTCTTCCCTAGAGGAGTTGGCATTTGATTTGGATCTTAAAGGATAAAGTAGGACTTCTACAGGTTGTCATCTCTTGCCTTCTGTAGTAAGGATCACAACATATAGAAAAGATTAAGATCTCTCTTTTTTTTTTTTACTATGACAAGAAAAAGTATTTGAACAAACAAGAAATCTATCCCTTCCTTCTCTTCCTGTGCCATTTTAGCCATTCCAATTCATTAGTTTCCTACAGAGGATCTATCCAGTATTCTAGAAGTCTTCCTTTAGATCTGGAGTTCTTAACCTGGGGTCTATGGATCCCCATAAGAACCTTGGATAGATTTCTGGGGGAGAGGGATCAATGAAGTTGGTTAGGGAAAAATTACATCTCCCCCCCCAGCTTTGATAGACTTAGCTCTTCTCAGCAATAAGATCTAAGACAATTCCGAAAGACTCATGATGGAAAATGCTATCCACATCCAGAGAAAGAACTGAGGAGTGTGAATGAAGATTGAAACATTCTATTTTCTTTTTTTTTGGCTTTTTTTTTGGAGGGGACAGGTAGGGCCATTGGGGTTAAGTGACTTGCCCAAGGTCACATGGCTAGTTATTGTGTTAAGTGTCTGAGGTCAGTTTTGAACTCAGGACCTCCTGACTCCAGGGCAGGTGCTCTATTTACTGTGCCACCTAGCCGCCCCGAAGCATTCTATTTTCTATTTTTTTCTTTTTCATGGTTTTTTCCTTTTGTTCTGATTTTTCTTTCACAACATGAATAATGTGGAAATATGTTTAATATTATTGTACATGTTTAGCCTATATCAGATTTCATGCCGTCTTGGAGAGGGGAGAGGGAAGGGAGGGGGGAATATTTGCAACCTAAACTCTTATAAAAATGAATGTTGCAAATGAAAAATAAATAAACAAATAAATAAATCTTCTGATGAAGGTACTGCCAGTATACTTCAGCAACACATATTCTTAGAGTTTCCTGGCACCCTGAGATATGTAGTGATTCAGTGTCAAACTGTTTATGTCAGAAGTGGGATTTGAACCTAGCCCTTCATGATTTTATGCCTAGCTCTGGGAGAAGACTGGTGTTAATGGTTTTTTTTTTTTTTAGTGAAATAAATGTGCCCACGAAATAAACAAAGTACCCAGAACTTTATGGATTTTATAAACTGAGGGTTTTAAATTATAATAATGCTCTTTTTATGACTTTATTAGTTCCTATCTCTGTAAAATTTTATGCTTTGCTTAAAGCATTCTGTTTATTTTTAAAATTTTATGTTTATTTTTAGTTTACATCATTCTTTTCCACAAAATTTTTAGTTACAAATTTTCTCCCCATCTTTCCCCTACCCACAACCCCAAAACAGCGATCCCACTGTATACCCCCTCCCCCAATCTTCTCTCTCCTATATCCTTCCCCATCCCTCCTCTGACTTTCCAGTAGGGCAAGATGAATCTCTATACCCCAGTGCCTGTACATCTTATTTTCCAGTTGCATGTTAAAAAAATAATATATTTTTAAAAACATTTGATTTTAAAACTTTGAATTCCAGTTTCTTTCCCTTCCTCCCTCATTACCCACCCCTACTGGGAAGATAAGCAATTCAATATAGTTTGTGCATGTGTAGCTATGCAAAACATTTCCATAGTGGACATATTATGAAAGATTGACTGTATTTCCCTCCATCCTATCCCACCCCGACTTGTTCTGTTCTTTACATTGACCCTGTCCCTATTCAAAAGTGTGTGTAAAGCATTCTATTTAGTCACTTTGGAAGCCACCCTGACCCTCCACCTGTCACTGGTAAGTTATTTCATATATCCTATTTCTCATTAGACAAGCATATGTACAGACAAATGAACTGTTCTCAGAATGAACTATTGTACTACTATCAACATCTTATGTTAATTCTTATAAGGGGGTTTTTGGTGATTAAATTCATAAAGACCATTTGAAATTTTACTATTGTGGTATCATTTATAAAAAATATAGAATTCACATGTCCTTCCCTTCCCCATGTCCCCAGATTTGATGAGAATCCTGTTTCTGACAGGAGTTAGCATTACCTAGACTTATTCAGTATCACTGTGTGCATTCTTGGGTCCAACTGTGTTAAAGAAGAAAATGGAATTGAGGTTTGGGAATAATTTTTTTCTGCTGTGTGGTTTATGGCATTTACATGGATTTTTATTTTATTTTTTGCTATATTTTTCAAAGAGAACTCAATGCAATGAAATCTCTTGGAATAACATGACATTTTATAAAATCCATTAAGAGCAGCACATAAATATCTTTGACAGGAAGTTTATTTTATTCCATTTCTATCCACCTGGATTAGCTAATTAAAAGATGTATATATTATAGTATGCCCTATAAAATCTTTTACTTTGTAAGATAGATTAACCCCACCCCCCAACATTCATCCTTCCCTTTAGAAAACAACTTCTCTTTGCTTGAGGGGAAACTCTGTCAATCATATACCTTTTCCCCATATTTAGTTATTATTCTATAAACTTAAGGTTGTAGCAACTAGGTGGCACAATGAGTGCTGGACCTGGAATCATTTCCAAATCTTCTCTTCACTTCAAATTTAACATGGTGCCCATTGTGTCCCTTTCTCCATTTCTCATCCCAAGCAAACTCCTTTCTGCCACTCACATTCAGAACCAGAGTGCAACAACAACAACAACAACAACTACTACTACTACTACTACTACTACTACTACCACTACTACTATCAGTCACATAGAGCTTTAAGATTCACAAAGCTCAGGGGCAGCTAGGTGGCACAGTGAATAGAGCACTGGCCCTGGAGTCAAGAGGACCTGGGTTCAAATCTGACCTCAGACACTTAACAAAAAAAACTAGCCATGTGACCTTGGGCAAGTCACTTAACTCGAATTGCCCTACCTTCCCCCCTCCAAAAAGCAAAAATAAAACAAAAGATTCACAAAACTTAGGCATCTTGGTTCCTGGTATATGTTGAAATGAGTTGCCCCAGAGTGGCAAGGTCCTAAGGATCTTCAAACATTTGAATGCTTGTAGGGATCTTAATGGACAATCTTCCTGGTATAGGCAGTAGGTGCTAAAGGAAGAAAAGAGGGGAAAAAAGGAAATAAAAAAACAAAACACAGAGAACAACAAAAAGTTTTTGGCAAACCCCTCTGAAGAAGTCACCGTGAAGTGAGAGAAAATGCATGGAGGAAGACACAGGCCAGAAATCCTAGGCTTTTCCTCTCCCCTTTGGAAGAATGGAATCTCAGATCTCAACAACCATTTCCATCTGATTAGAGACTTCTGTGGGGTAGCATCCCCCTTTTTTAGAGACTTCTGTGGGGTAGCATCCCCCTTTTTCCACAGGGGCCAAATAAGGACTCATCCTCACCTTCATTTAGTAATTTAGAATTACCACCAAGTATAGCAACAACCACACTGGCTTACCCAGGATGGCTGTTAGCAAAGGTTCTTAGATCTGCTTTACTAGGAAAGATAGCTATTTAAGGGGTCGACAATCTTTTAAAATCACTAGTTCAGGGGAAAAGTTAGCACCCTGAACTTTAGAGAAAATACAAGCAGAGAAATAAAGATGTTAAGACAGGGCTCTGACTGCCTGAATCAACTATACACTTTACATACATCACTGGATCAAGAGAGTCTTTACATCTGAGCAGTCAGTGAGCCCCCAAAGCAAAATATGTATACACACACACACACACACACACACACACAAAACACACACACACACACACACACACACACACACACACCTCAGAGCTAGAAGGCATCACAATCCTCAGTGACTCAGCGCCTAATTAGAAATTAACAAAAGATGTGAAAGCCTTTCAACAAGCAAGCCTCCCCTAATCAAGCTTCCCTTATTGGGCTCCACAGGAGGGCTATTAACAGGCAGGGAAGATCTTAAATCCCATCAATATTACACCAAGTCAGCAAGGAGATTCCCTTTCTTTTAAGTAAGAATGCAATTACAGTTATGAAGTAATAATTTTCCCTCTTTTATGCTGTTAGAAAACAAAGCATTGTACTTTTTGGAATGTGGTGGAGAGGAGGTTCTTTTATTTAGGAAAATAAACATTTTATATGTTTGTGTGTGTATATATATACACATATCTATGTACATATGTGTATACCAATATAATCTTCCATCACAACCAGCCTCTCTTCCATCACTCTTGGTTCACTATCTCTTCTCCTTATCCAGCTCCAACTTCTTTATCAACCATTCTTTCCCAAACTAACAGACAGTATTTCTCCCAAACCATCACTTATTGAATAGTTCTACTTGTGCATCTTCCTCCTCTTCCCCCCACCCCAGAGCTGATCAAGTGTAAATTTCCTTCTTTTTTCTTTCATATGCTTTTACTTTTTTTGATTGGTTCTGATTAATGAAAATAAAATTTTCTAAACATACATTTTATAAAGTATTCTAAATAAAAACAAACTGCATACTTGAGAATTTAAAAAAAAGCAAAGCATCCCCCACCAACACCATCTCTTGGTCTCCAAGTCCTTTCTGGGAAGGAGTTGTCTGAATTATCCCAGGGGAAAGGGAATCTTTCAACTGAGGGGTGGCTAAGATATTTTTCAAGGGTATATATAATCCTCTGAGGGGGGAAAGACCTTGAGACCAAGGCAATTCTGCACTGGAAAAGGAATAAGGAAGGTCTAAAGAATATAAAGGCAGAAATACATGAAAGGCAGTAATTTTTTTTCTTTTTTTGGAGTGGGGGGAAGGCAATTGGGGTTTAGTGACTTGCCCAAGGTCACACAGCTAGTAAGTATCAAGTGTCTGAAGTTGGATTTGAATTCAGGTCCTCCTGACTCCAGGACCAGTGCTCTATTCACTGTACCACCTAGCTGCTCCAAGGTAGTCATTTCTTTTTTTTTTTTTAATTAATTTATTAGTTTAGTTTCAGTTAACAAGATTCAATTCCATAGTTCCTTGATTTTCAAATTTCCTTTACTTCCCTCCCCCTCCCCTCATGACAGCATATAGTACAGTATAGGGTCTGCAAATGCATTCATATTAGACACTATTCCAATTACAAAGGCATATTGTACTAGGTGGGATGAAAGATGGTAAGGAAGAAATAAAACCAAACAATGAAAAGAACAAGATCATTTAGTTTGCTTCCATCAGGATTCAGGCTCAGTTCTTTCTAGTTATATCTCTGGATGGCGCATTTCTCTCTTTCTTGAGTCTTTTGGGATTGACTTATATCACTGCTTTGCTGAAAAGAGTCCAGTCTGTCATAATTGGTCATCACAGATATGGTATGTCTGTGATTGTATACAAATTTCTTCTGATTCTACTCTTCTCGTTCAGCATCAGTTTGTATAAGTCTCTCCAGGTAATTATGAAATCTGTCACCTCCTTGTTTCTTATAGCACAATAATATTCCATTACATTCATATACCACAACTTGTTTAGCCATTCCCCAATTGATGGGCACCCCTTTAGTTTCCAATTCTTTGCAACCACAAAAAGGGCTGCTAAAAATATTTTTGTACATATGGGTCTTCCTCCCACTTCTATGATCTCTTTGGGATATAACCCTAGAAGTGGTATGGCTGGGCCAAAGGGTATGAAATTATTTATAATCCTTTGGGCATAATTCCAGATTGCTCTCCAGAATGGTTGGATAAGTTCACAACTCCACCAGCAATGTATTAGCGTTCCAATTTGCCCACATCCTCTCCAGCATTTGTCACTTTCTTGTTTTGTCATCTTAGCCAATCTGACTGGAGAGATGTGGTATCTCAGAGTTGTTTTGATTTGCATTTCTCTAATTAATAGTGATCAAGGTAGTCATTTCTTACCAGGTAAGTCTTCTTAGAATCTGGATCCAAGAAATTGCTCAACCTGAGAGCTTTCCCCTTCCTAGGGTGGTGATAATGCATCACAGATGTAGCCTCTGGAAAGTTGGACACGTGATCTATACATGTGATCTACTGATGATTCAGCTGTTGGTTAGTGGGGGCAACCTCTTGTCCTGAGATGGGAGAATGTCATTTTACCAATTAGGGGCAGGTTGAAGGTCATTTGGCCCTAAGCAGTTGCTCCAAGTAACACAAAGGGACCATTTGGACAAGAAAAGCTATTTTCTCCTTAGGGCAATCATGTAGTTCTGTGCCTAACACAACATGGTATCACCATTCCAATGCCCATGTTGTCAATGGATCTACTCTTTCAACCTCTATCATTTTTGGTTCAAAGGCAAAGATGTGAATTATTATTCAGTAAAATGAAAATTAGTTCAGCCAACAACTACTTTGTTAAGAACTTGGTTTTTAACAATGTCTAATAATAACATATTTTTCAGTCATGCAGGGGAAAAAATGTAGCCAGGAAGGAGAAGAATCGAACTAAGGATAATGATAGGGTGATGAAATATACAAACACAGAGAGAAAATATTAGGAACAAAAAAGATGGTTGCAACTTTCAGTAAAATTATCTCCAGGAAGAAAGAATGAAGCAATAAAGATAAATTTTCCAGAGTCCCATTAGGTTAGCCTTGCTTGGGGGTGTTTTGGAGCGCTTAGTAAGGCATAAAAATAAAGAGCATTTCTGAACCTATCAGTCCTCACCAAAAAAGAGTTCTGGGGGAAAAATAGAACTAAGTCATGGGGACAAATGTCTTCTAATCTCCTTTCTAAGACAGAGAAAGAAATGAAACACAAATGACCTCACCCCAAACCAAAAGCAGTGAGAAAGAAGAAGGGGCAGGGGGTGGGGAGGGAGACTTTAGAGGATACATAGATGATAGATAGGTATCATCCTGACCCTTTACTTTTCCATAGTAGGTAGGTATGTCTCCCTATCGTGTGTATGTGAGAGAAAGTACAGATAGCATTGACACTTTTTACTTTTCCATGATAGGGAGAGATATCCCCTATTATACATGGGTGTATATATGGATGGATGGATACAGGATGTTCCAAAAGTCTTAGTGTAGTTTTAATCTACTAAAGCTTAATATTTTTGGGACAACCTCTGGGAATACACACACACCCACATCCCACACCCCCCCACACCCATACCCACACACTTATATACATATATCTGTATATATATAGAGACATATATATACACATATATGTCTCTCTATATATATACACAGAAATACAAATATACACATACATGCACATATATAAACAAAGATATATAAATACATAGAAATATACATATGCATATATGTGGGGGTTTTTCTTTTCATGTCTGTTTCTATTCCAGTATTTTTTGTCTTGCAAACAGGTGCTTCTCTACATATGCAAGTTAGAGTTAACAAAAGAGTATTCATTATAGAGGACTCAGGCAAGTCTTCAAAGACCAGCTAAATTTACTGTGGAAGCAAGATAAAAGGACACCTGTGGGCACCTATTGTAAACTGTGTTCTGCCAAATGTTGATTTGGAAATTGCAGACTGATCTTACATAACATTTCTGGGCCTTCTTTCCTTTATACTATTTTAATCCTGAGTAAAGTTTGCTTCCAGGACTATTAATTCCTGCAATTCAGTGACAATTCACAGTCATGTCTGTGGTCAGCCAAGAGCAGATTGTCCCTTTCAAGACAGGGAAGCAATAGAAAACTTTCTAAAAGTCTTGCTATCACCTGCGTGGAGCCATTTCTCCAGTCTTTCCCACTCTTCCTATGTACGCCTCCATTATTATGGCTTCAGCATGCTTTTTATTATCAGTTTGGTAAATAGCCTGCTGGCATTTCCCAATACTTTACTTGACCCAATGGATTAAAAAAGCACTTAAAATACATATTCTTAAGAACTTTATAATCTAAAGTTGAAGATAATACATATACCTTTAAAATGGCAAAATGTATACAACTAAATGGGGGTGTATGGTACAAACTAGTCAAAAGTACTGAAGGATTTCAAATAGTAGAAAGAACCACATGAGTGAGATTATTCAGAAAGGTTATTCACATTGGAAGAGGTGAATTTTAAATTTATCCTTCTGTCAGCTCAGAAATTCCTATAATTAAGACATGTAATCTCAATTTTTAAAGGTTCATTAACTAAACAAGTCTTTTAACTAAGAAACATCAAACCTAGCATACAAATATCATCATTAATTTATTCATATTATCAGTGTCTAGGCAGAGAAGATTCAGAAGTAGAGTCTTTCAAGTTTAAGGAAAGTGCTTGTTGGGTATAAACATGAGCACAGAGGCCAAGTATAGTTCTATAGCAAAGAGGTTAATGTTTGCTTAGGTGAAACTGGTTGTAGAAAACTACAGGCTTTTAGAGGCTGCTATTGGTGTTAAAGTCAAATGGATTTTGGCTAAGTTCACTTTGTAGAGGGCAGCCATAGCTACATGCAAAGAGCATGGCAAAGTTGGAGCAGATGGGTGAACACACACCTATCATGGTACATTTTATAGGTTATAGTGTAGGCAGAAGGCTAATGCACAGATATGGCAATTGTTTAGCCCAGTACAATGGACAGCTATCTCCAAGTCCTTCCTAAATCTGGTAAATGAAATCAGCCTCTTAGATAAGGTAGCTTTTAGGTCCTCTTCTAATGCTAGTTATTTCAAGACCAATTGCCTTAGTTCTGAAGAAGCCAAATAAAAATCTTGTCATCAGTGTAATACATTTATGATACAGGACTGCAAAACTGGAAGACCTTCAGCACTTATTATAGTATTGGATTTCTATTTCCCCTCATTCTTTATGAGTTAGTGTCACTCCTTGGGTTTTCCTTCCAATGGGATTGGAAATTCAGCAAATTGGTTCTATCTGTATTCAATCAATCAATCAATCAATCAATCAATCAGCAAGCTTTGATTAAGTGCCTACTATCTGCCAAAGAGAAAAAGAATCCCTTTTAGTCTTGTTGGTCTGTAGGCAGTGGGAATAAGACAGAGGTGTGACATCCATCTTCTCAAGTCACTGTAGGAACAGCTTATTAAGAAATCTGGCCTGAGTTCTGCTGACTTGGTAGAGTGAGTCTGAGACTTTCTCTTTCCTTACCATAGAAGGTAGGCATTTTTAGGTATGTGTACCCACCCAGTTCATACATGCCACCTAAATTCAAAGAGTTAAACCCTGATGAGAAGCAGAGGGTCAGGTCTGAAACACACTTGAAATTTCTGCTGTGACTTTAGAACTCTGATTTATAAAATCATAAGCTATGCGTGAGTCCAGAGGACTGAAGATGAATCACACCACCCGCCTCTTGCCAGTAAAGTGACAGACTTAGAATCCACAATGACACATGCATTTTTGGACACAGCCAATGTGGGAATTTGTTTTGCCAAACTCTGCATGTTTACTGTGAGGATTTTGATTTTTGTTTTTCTTTTCTATTGTTCCTTTGGGTAGGGTAGAATAAGTCATGGGAGGGAAAAAGAAAAGCTTGTAAAATAAATTAATATATAAAAATAAAATTTCTGCTGTGTATGTGTGTGCACATGCAGGAGAAATACCTCCAAACCCCATCTTACTAGGTCCTCTTAAAAAAAGAAGTCCAGATGGGTATTGCTCTATTTTAGTACAATCAAGCCCCACTTGTGTTTGAAGTTTCTATCTTCTCTTCCAGGGTGATGGCATGGTCTCATCCTGAATAAGGGTCATCCTTTGCCATTATAAATGCTTCTCAGGCTGCACGGAGTCTTTTTCTTTATCTTTGTGAGGTCATTTTGTGCAACTTCTATCCCTTTACCTGTATCCTATCAACTTAGTGATGTTTCCCAGATATAATCCAACAAATATTAAGAACATACTTAATACAGTTCTTACTTCAGTGGAAATAGGTAGTTCCATTAATATAATAAACTATTATATTCACATGACATGACAACAATTTATTAGTGATTTATTAATGCAAATTTTACTTTATTATAGTTATTAATATATCAGGTTTTAAACTTTTTATTATTTTTCAACTAATGCATGAGCTATTAAATCATTTCTCTACTAAAGTCTGACTCTGATGCCTCATTATGGAGCAAAGGTGACCTTGGGTTCCCGAAGCCTATGGCAGTAGGGCATATACTCTCTTTAGTAAGGTACCAAAATGGACTATGGATCTCTCCTCCAAACACTGCCTAGCTGTTTGGATAGGCTAATCAACTGAGGAATAGCCCATCAGAGGATGTTTTGTTCATTCATTCATTCATTCATTTTTGCCTCAGAAATTCATAAAGACCACCTTCTAAGGTAGGCAAAAGGTTGTGACCTACATTGGTGGATGTGGAACCCAGATAAATGAAATTATGGATCATTGAAGTTCTAGAGATTTATTCTTACCTACAATGCTTGAAAGAGGTAGCATACTTGGACAGAAAAAGATGATATAGGAGTGTACTTCAGGAAGAAAAAAATTTGGTGAGCAAGACCTAAAAGTTGAGGTAAAATGGGCATATGTAGTAAAGACATGATCTGCCTAGAGGTTGAGGATGTATGCTGCTTGAGAGAGATCAAGGCAGGACTTAGAATGTCCAAGTTCCAGCCCTTAGTAGCCTGGGGGATATGTCTGTAGAGGATGGGATAATTTTATGCCTTAAAATATAGAAATTAGAGTACATGACCATCTAAGGAACATGGAATATACTTCCATAAACTCTTCCCAACCCTTGATTTACGAAAGTTTTTTTGTTATTATTAATTAGTATCTATATAATATTTTATTTTTTCACAATGTCTTTTTGGGAGATCAAATCTGTGATCTCTTTGGCATAGAGACCTCCCAATGAAGAAACTCCCTTCACCAATTCAGATCTGCAACCGTTTAATTGCATATAATTCTAGACAGTTGCTTGGTGGGACTGAAAGCTTAAGGTAGTTGCTGAGAGTCACCCAAACCAGTAGATTTTAGGGGCAGGATTTGAATCCAATTCTTACTGACTCCAAGATTGGTTCCCAATCCATTACACCTGACTGCCTCTCTCTGCCTTATGCCAATATGGGTATTCTTTTTCTGCATATTTTTTACAATAGTTTCATTTTTACCCTAGTTTTGGGGATAAGAATGCACTATGTGACAAAAACTGCTGGGAAAACTGGAATACAGTATGGCAGAAACTGGGCATAGATCACTATCTAACACCATATACCAAAATCAAGTCCAAATGGGTGCATGATCTAGGTGTAAAGGATGATAATGTAAGCAATTTGGGAAAGCAAGGAATAGTTTACCTGACAGATCTGTGGAGAGGGGAAGACTTTAGGACCAAACAAGAATTAGAGAGCATTATAAAATGCAAAATGGATAATTTTGATTACATTAAATTGAAAAGCTTCTGCACAAACAAAGCCAATGCAACCAAGATCAAGAGGGAGGTGGGAAATTGGGAAAGAATTTTTACAACTTGTGTCTCTGATAAAGGACTCATCTCTAAAATTTATAGAGAATTGAGCCAAATCTATATGAATACAAATCATTCCCCAATTGATAAATGGTCAAAGGATATGAACAGGAAATTTTCAGAGAAAGAAATTAAAGATATCTATAAGCATATGAAGAAATGCTCTAAATCACTATTAATTAGAGAAATGCAAATCAAAACAACTCTGAGATACCACATCCCTCCAGTCAGATTGGCTAAGATGACAAAACAAGAAAGTGACAAATGCTGGAGAGGATGTGGACAAATTGGAACACTAATACATTGCTGGTGGAGTTGTGAACTTATCCAACCATTCTTGAGAGCAATCTGGAATTATGCCCAAAGGATTATAAATAATTTCATACCCTTTGACCCAGCCATACCACTTCTAGGGTTATATCCCAAAGAGATCATAGAAGTGGGAGGAAGACCCATATGTACAAAAATATTTTTAGCAGCCCTTTTGTGGTTGCAAAGAATTGGAAACTAAAGGGGTGCCCATCAATTGGGGAATGGCTAAACAAGTTGTGGTATATGAATGTAATGGAATTTTATTGTGCCATAAGAAACGAGGAGGTGACGGATTTCATAATTACCTGGAGAGACTTATACAAACTGATGTTGAGCGAGAAGAGTAGAATCAGAAGAAATTTGTATACAATCACAGACATACCATATCTGTGATGACCAACTATGACAGACTGGACTCTTTTCAGCAATGCAGTGATATAAGTTAATCCCGAAAGACTCAAGAAAGTGAGAAATGCGCCATCCAGAGATATAACTAGAAAGAACTGAGCCTGAATCCTGATGGAAGCAAACTAAATGATCTTGTTCTTCTCATTGTTTGGTTTTACTTCTTCCTTACCATCTTTCATCCCACCTAGTACAATATGCCTTTGTAATTGGAATAATGTTTAATATGAATGCATTTGCAGACCCTATACTGTACTATATGCTGTCATGAGGGGAGGGGAGAGGGAAGTAAAGGAAATTTGAAAATAAAAAAAAAATAGTTTCATTTTTAATTTTTCCTACCACTTATGGGGAAAGGGGGAAGAGGGAGAAAGAAAAAAAAATGCTTGATAACTCAAAAAATTAAAATATAATTCTATTAGTGCCATTTGTTTGTAGACTCTAACATTAACTCTAAAAGAAGGTAAGATGTAAATAGGAATACTAATATAAATGTATAGAAATGAGAATTACATTAAGTGTTGGGGAAGATAGCTTTTGTAAAAAAACAACCTAAAATAATGCTAACTCAAAATAATTTATACACATTAAGCACTTTAAATGTTATAGGGAAAGGAACCTAAAAATATGCTGAAACATAATAATAAGAGCTTAAAAGAAAAACATTAAGTTGAGAGGAGATTAAAATGAAAAAACAATTCTGGAAAAAGTTAAGATGTGTGTGTGTGTGTGTGTGTGTGTGTGTGTGTGTGTGTGTGTGTGTAAAAATACAGAGTGTTCTAAAAGTCTTGGTGCAGTTTTAAGCTTTAATGGTTATTAAATAGTTATTAAAGCTTAAAACTACACCAAGACTTTTGGGACATCCTGTATATGCCCAATACTTAAGTTGTATATAAAATGGGAAATAACAAATCTCATAGACTTAAAGAGCAGCAAAGTCACCAAGAGGATAAAAGAGGAAAATCTGTGAATTCAGAATTTAGGAATAAGCTAGATGAAGAAGCTGCCATGGGTATTTCCAGTCTAGTTTCTAGGGAGAAACTAATTGATTAGCAATTTTTAAGAATAAATTTTGCTAATAATTTCTTCTTTTCCAATTGTGTGCTTGTATATTTTCCCCTCAGGCAGTTTCCCTCTAAGTCCGTCAGACTAATCATTGGTATGGGGAGATGCGATTACAGTCATTATTTCTTTGGCTACATAGGCAGCAATGCTGAAGAAATAACATGTTTGAGTTTCAAGCTTCTAATCATCTTTGTTTTCTCTTCCTTCCACAATACCCCCAGGCTTAGAACTCAAATGAAAAAGCCATGTAATTGGATTCTTGTAGCACAGACATGTTTTCTTGTATCTCCTCAGAGAGATTTACTAAAATTTGCCACAGAAAAACAGAATACAGATAGGAGGATTAAAAGGACAAAATGATGATAGAAGTTGACATTTCCAGTGTGTAGTTCTTATAGTTAAATTATGACTCTGGACTGAGTGTGTCATATTAGCCGGAACACCCCACCCCCCCAACCTAACAGGGTACTATGTCTTTTTTTTTTTTTAAAGGATGTGTTAGTTTCCTTTTAAACAGAGAAGCATAAAGATATTTCTTCCACATAAGGGGGCCTTATTTCTACTAGTGTTTAAAAAAGAATTATGGAATGTCCTCAGCTTATAAAATGTATTTGTTTGAAAAGTTTATTTGTAAATTAGTTATGCAGAACTGGGGGCAATTTTTCCTATAGAAATAATCTCATAAATTGTGGTTATGTCCCATGCCAGTCTCCAGCTTCTGATTATTAGGAAGAGTCAGGCGTAATTCACATTTGTAAGAATCAAAAGGTACTTGAACGGGGTGGCTAGGTGGCGCAATGGCCCTGGAGTCAGATCCGACCTCAGACACTTACCACTTACTAGCTGTGTGACTTTGGTCAAGTCACTTAACCCCAATTGCCCCCTCCTTTCCCCTCCCCCCCCAAAAAATCCAATAAAAAAGGTACTTGAAACAGTCAAGGGGTGATGAAGTGAAATTCAGAGGACTTGAGTTCAAATTCCTGGTGGGCTACCTACTGCTTCTGGAAGTCATTTAGTAAGTCAGTTACTTCTTGGTAAGTCAGTTACTTCTTTGGGTCTCAGTTTTCTCATCTATAAAATGGGGAGGTTGGGATAGACTGTTGTAAAGTGAAATTGCGAGTGGAGACTATTAATCATTTAAAATGGAATTTATTGTGAAGCATAATTAACCCAGGGACTGCCAGGGGTCATATACCCAAATCATATACATCTCGGGGTTTATATAAACAAAAGCCACAACATAAATGTCACCAAGTGGAGCAAGCAGGGAAAATACAGAAGCCAAAGGATACCATTGCTTAATGATTGTTTTCTAGGGATAAGTTTGTTACACAACTGGAAAGTTTCCAAATCTATTTCGAGAACTGGACAGAAGGGGGGGTGACTATGGGCTTCAGGTAGCAGGCTTGGGCAGGTTTACTTGGCATGTTTGCTGCCTGGCCAGGCTTTGTTGGGTTTGGGCAGGTTTCCTAGGCAGCTCTCCTATGATGGGGAGAGATGGGGGATGTTCACAAAATGGGGGGTTACTACATAGACAACCTCTAAAGTCTCTTTTTTCACTCAAAATCTATGATCTTATGATGCTAAGGAGCATTGGTCAATTTCCTCCACTATATAATTTCCTCCACACACACACATCTATACACACACACACATGTACAGGCTTTATCCCAGATCTGAAAAGCTCTTTCCTCATCTCTGTCTTTTAGAATTTTTGGCTTCCTTTAAGTATCTTAAGCACTACCTTCTACAGGAAGCCTTTCCCAAGATCCCCAGATGATAGAGCTTTCTCCTCCAAGACTACTTTCCATTTACTCTATTATGTATTTTCTATGTACCTATGGTAGTAGCAATACCTGTTGCCTAAGCAGGCTGGGTTGGTCCTTTAAGGGAACTCAGAGGTGATTTTGTTCCTTTGCTCCTTAAATATAAAGGACTCAGTCCAGGAAAGGCTAATGTCAGTAACTTCATATCTTGCTTCTCTCAGGAATGTTTTTCTGCCTATCTCTGGCATTGATTCTCTAAGTTAAGTAGTATTTTTTTTAATCTTGTATCCTTTTTAATTAATTAAAATAAAGTTGTTCAATTTTTTTTAATGCTCTGAGTACTTTTTCCGTTTTAAACCTTGAACCTGCAGTAGGCTTTGCCTATAATAGAACTTATGTATGTTCATATTGTTTCCCCCATTGGAATTTAAGATTGTTAAGGGCATGGATTGTTTTTGCTTTTTCTTTAACACTTGAGTAGGATATATGTACCTGTACCTATCATGTGGGTGTGTGAACTCCTTGCTTCTCTGGACTGACTCATTCATTCCAAACTGCCCTCACACTGGTAGGTCTAGATTCCCCAAGAAGAATCAACACCACATGGTTATATTCAAGATTACATTTAAATTCTATAAGGGTAACAGGGATAACCCTACTGTGGATCAATAGATGCCCCCTACTTAATGCATTTGCTCTCAAGCCCTAATCTGTATGCTTCCATTTATACAAATCAGTCACTCACAATAATGACACTTTTTAGATATTAAATCTTAACACTTTCTTAATAAAAAAGGGCAAAAGGTACAAAATAACACATCAGCCCTCTTATATTAATAAAGCAAATACAGGAATAATAAATACATTACAACCCATAAACTTGGGACAAACTTTCTCACACAGGCACTCAGTATCTAAAGGGGAGAGAAACCTGAAAGAGAAGTACATGAAGGAGAAAACCCATGTACACAGAGTAATTCCCAACTCTGGACTATAGACTTTGATATCATTGGTCTATTTAGAAACATCTACTAACTGCTTATCTGCTAGTCCTTACCATTCTCTAGTCAGGCAAAGTCTTTCCCATTTTTGAAAAACTTTTTTGTTTACATGTTTAGTTTTTACATCGCAATATGAGAGCTCTTGTCTAACAAGATAAAATAATTAAGCAAAACTAACAACAAAATACATACAACATTTAACAGCTGTGGTAGTCCCTGCACCTCTCTACTTTTAAAGTGATTTTTAATGAACCGAAACCCATTTTCTTTCCCTCTCACCCTTACTCCACTGGAAAAAAAAAGAGAAAATTTAAAAAAATTCTCATAACTAATATGAATGGTTAAGCAAAACAAATTACTTCTTTGGCTGAACACATTCAGTGCCCCAAACCTATAACTTCTCTGTGAAGGGGTGGGTAGTATGCGTTAGCATCTGTCCTCTAAAATCTTGGAGAGTCATAATATTTATCATAGTTCTTAGATCTTTCAAAGTTATTTTAAATGTTGTTATAGTATTTTTAAAATGTTGTTAGGGTATATAAATTATTCTGGTTCTGCTGACTTCACTCTTCATCAGTTTATGATGTTTAACTTTATCAGTTTATGTCTTTAAAATTGTTCATTTTTATACTATTACTTTTATATGTAGTATTAGCTTCAATTAACATAGTATTTTGATTATATAGTTAATACATAATATTACTTTAAATTAATTAATTTAATTACTTTTAATTAATTAATTACTTTTAATTGATTTTTCTTTTCCTGTGTCACTTTGTATGTCTTTCCACATCTCTTTGAAGTCATGTATTTTCTCCTTTCTTATAGTACAATAGTGTCCCGTCATATTCATAGTTTATTCAACCATTCTTCAATTGACATGTATCTCTTTTTACTTTTCAATTTTTTGCCACCACAAAGAGAGTTGCTACAAATATTTTTTTACACATAAGACCTTTTCCTATTTCTTTTATCACTTTTGGGTACAGTCGTAGCAGTGGTATAACTGAGTCAGAGGATATACACTATTTAGAAACTTTTTTTGTGTAATTATAAATTGCTTTCCAGAATGGTTGCACTTTCATAGGTCCATCAACAGTGCATCAATGTGACTGTTTTCCCATAGCCAATATTTATATTTTTCTTTTTTGGTTATCTTTCCCACTCTGATTTGAGACAGAAATCTTGGAATTTCTTTAATTTGTAGTTCTCTAATTGGTGATTTAGAGCATTTTTATATGGCTATAGACAGCCTGAGTTGTTATTTTTTTCCCTTGAGAACTACCTATTCATGTCCTTAGACCATTTATGAATGGGGAATAGCTCTTATACTTATAAATTTAAATCATTCTTTCTATATCTTGGAATTAAGACTTTTATAAGAGAAACATGTTGGAAAGATTTTTCCTAATCATTTCACTTTTTAAAAATTAATTTTATTGGATTTGTTTGTGCAAAACATTAAAAAGTTTTATGTAATCAAAATTATCTATTTTAGCTTATGTGATCCTTCTTAACTCTTGTTTGATCATTTTGTCCCTTCTATTCTCAAACCAATGAATCATTTAAAAGGACTGTCTTTCTTTTTGCTTATACTTGTATTCCCAGCACTTAACACAATGCCTGGCATCTATTAAGTGCTTAATAAATCCTTCCTTCCTTCTTTAAGTCCTTTGTCTCTCTCTCTCCTCATTCCTCCCTTCCTAGCACTTTCAATTTACCACCATTCTTAAGAGGACATTGAAAAAATATCACTATTGAATTGGCTAGCAGTTTTCTTTAATCTAGAGAATTGCAAAGCTCATGGAGCTGGTTTTCTCTGGGAACTACTTAAAAGTCTAGACAATTATTGACTCTCGGGATGTTGCATTGTCCAATCAGATCTCGACAACTTTTCCTTTATAGGAAAGCAACTGCAGAAATAGTGTCTGTTCTATCTTTAATCCAGCAATTGTTTTCTGTTTTGGCCAGAAACCCTGAGTATTCCTGTCACAGATTGATTTTTTTTTAATTAGGTAAAAGAGGCTATTTTTTGCCTCATTTCTTACCTAGCCTTAATCACTGAATGGGTGCTGTCTCAGTCAAACTGAGATCTTGGACAGACCTTAACTTAAGAAGGCCAAGGTCTCCACTACATCTGGGGCCATATTCAGTCATCCTGATCTGTATCTTGCCCCTCAACCCAGATGACTCCAGAGGAGAAAGTGAGGCTGGTGACCTTGCACAGCCCTCCCTCACTTACATCCAATTCACTTGCAAGTCATGGCATCACCTTCCTGATGCCTTGGTGCTCTTCGAGAACAAAGGACAAACAACAGCAACAAACCTCTGAAAGGGGTAGCAAAAAGCATCAGGAACTTAAGGGAAGTCTCACCTCTATTAAACTCTAGGTGGCACTAAAGAACTACAGCTGGAACTAAAGCTCTCCCAGCAAGATTAAATCTTTATTTAGCCAATCAGGGACTGACAGTCAAGGGCATATGGAACATGGCATGCATACCTAAAAGAGAACATCAAATACCCTTATTTGACGTCTGGTAGATGGGTATAATTGTAGCCCAAAACTGCTCTTGGGAGATGAGCATGAAGAAGCAAACCTCCTTTTGCTCCCTCCATTGCAGGTGGAAATCAGAATCTCCTTTTGAGATCCCAGATCAAGTGTCTGTTTATCCAGGCCACACTTGGGCCAGACATTTTATATTTGATGGATGTCTATCAATTATCTCCTTTTGAGCCAAAGCCTCTTTATCTATGTTCATTAGAACTGTTTTTACATAAAAAAGTGAAGTTCACATGAGGGCATTTATCTAGATTACTCAAACATTCATCTAAATAGGGGTTTTTAACCTAGGGTCCATAGAGTCACAAGGGATTCATGACTAGATTTCAGGGGGTTATGAATTTGGATAGGAAAAACATCTCACCTTTGTTTCAACATACTTTGTTTCCTTTGCAATGCTATGTATTTTATTTTGTATGCTTAAAGAACGTTATTCTGAAAAGGGGTTCATAGACTTCACCAGATTACCCAGAGGATCTATCACACACAAACAGAAAAGGTTAAGAATCCCTGAATAGGGGCGGCTAGGTGGCACAGTGAGTAGAGTGCCGGCCCTGGAGTCAGAAGGATCTGAGTTCGGTTCCAGCCTCAGACACAACGCACACAAAAACAAAAACAAAAAAAACCTAGCCATGTGACCTTGGGCAAGTTACTTAACCCCAATTGCCCTCAAAAAAAAAAAAAAAAGAATCCCTGAATAGAAGAGCCATTAGTTAAAAGCAGGCCAAGTGTTTTAGGCTTAATGATCTAAATAGCTATTTTAGCCAGCCTCCTTACTTTGTTACCTGAGAAAGGCTTCCTCCTCTCTGGAAGGATTTTTACAATGCCATTCCCTACCATCAAGATTATGGTATCAGATTCTGCTGTATCAAGCTCAATCTCTGAAGAGGCACAGAAGGTTTCAGTAATTTTTTTTCTTTTTTTCTTTTTGGAGGGCAATTGGGGTTAAGTAACTTGCCCAAGGTCACATGGCTAGGTTTTTGTTTGTGTGTGTTAAGTGTCTGAGGCCGGATCCAGACTCGGGTCCTTCTGACTCCAGGGCCGACGCTCTACTCACTGCGCCACCTAGTTGCCCCCTGATTTCAGTAATTTTTTATTTATGTTGGCCATATATATAGAAGTTACATGTGCAGAATTTTCTCAACACAGCATCTTACATTTCCTTGCATGTTTTACTACTTAGTTTTCCACCTCTGGCATAGGAAGGAAATCAAGAAGAAAAACTGATTTCCAGAATAATTCCCTTTCCCCTGCCATCACTACTCCTCACCCCCTGGAAACTACCAGCAGGGGTTAGTTAAACCAAATAATGCTCCCTCCTTGCTAGGACAGACAAAAGAACTCAAAGTAAAGGCTTCTTGACAATAACTGGATGAGAAGGGGGTGAAAGCTAGTCAGTGTCCACTCTTCTCTCCCTCTCCCTAACATCTCATCCCATATGTTGATCTTCTTGGCCACCATGGGCCAAGAATGTATGTGGGAACAGCGGTGGGAATTGCAGCAATGTCAACTTCCTCAAATGTCTTCCCTTTATGTTACAGGGGACAAAGTAGTGTAATAGAGTGCTGACCATGAATGTCTGGGTTCTCCTATAGCCTTGGACATGTATTGTGATCTTGGGCGAGTCATTTAATGCCTTAGTGCCCCGAGGCAACTTTTTTTTTTTTTTTTTTGCTTTTTGGAGAGGGGAAGGTAGGGTAATTGGGGTTAAGTGACTTGCCCAAGGTCACACTGCTAGTTTTGTGTTAAATGTCTGAGGCCAGATTTGAGCTCAGATCCTCCTGACTCCAGAGCCAGTGCCCTATTCACTGTGGCACCTAGCTGTCCCATATTCTTTTTTTTTTCAGGCAACTCTTTAAGATGAAAGTTCTTCCCAATTACCTCCAAAAAACCCCCAAGCAAACAGACAAGATAAAAGTTTTTAACTTTTTTTGTGTGTCACAAACCCCTTGGGGAATGCCTAGGAATCCTTTCCCAGAATGATGTTTTTAAATGCATAAAATAAAATACATAGAATTGAAGATGAAATTAATTATAGAAATTTTTTTCTTATTCAAGTCTTTAGACCCCAAGAAATGTATCCACAGACACCTTGGAGGTCCATGAACTTCAGGTTAAGAATTCCTACTCAAAGACCGTAAGTTACAGAGAAGATGCTGACCTGCTTTGGTAGAGGGCATTTCCTCAGTCAGAATAAAATCACAGATCCAGTTACTATTCTTTTTTTTTTTTTTTGGAGAGGCGAAGATAGGGCAGTTGGGGTAAGTGACTTGCCCAAGGTCACACGTCTAGTTTTTGTGTTTAAGTGTCCAAAGCCAGATTTGAATTCAGGTCCTCCTGGCTCTAGGGCCTGTGCTCTGCACCACCTAGCCGCCCCTAAACACCACATTTCAATAGCCTGAAAAACATACCCTTTGGTTAGCAGCCATTTGTCTCTTGAGCTTGCCACAAGCCCAATTTCAGTTGAAACTTTCTGAAGGAAGCAAAGAATTGTTGAAAAAAGAAAGTTTAGAATATATAAATTCCAAGGAATATTATCACTTTTTAACATTATTATGGTTTTTAAGACAGAAAATTTACAAAGTCACCAACGCTAATGGACTAGGATGAAACCCAGGTGTTTACACACATCCCTAGTGGACAGCATACTGGATACTGAGCTAGGAAGACCTGAGTGCAAATCCTGCTCCTGACATTTGCTAACTATATGACCTTGGACAAGTCATTCAGCCTCAGTTTTCTTTTTTCTTCCTTCCTTCCTTCCTTCCTTCCTTCCTTCCTTCCTTCCTTCCTTCCTTCCTTCCTTCCTTCTTCCTTCCTTCCTTTCATGAGGCAATTGGGGTTAAGTGACTTGCCCAGGGTCACATAGCTAGTAAGTGTTGTGTCTGAGGCTGGATTTGAACTCAGGTCCTCTGGACTGCAGGACCAGTGCTCTATCCACTGGGCCACCTAGCTGCCCTTAGCTTCAGTTTTCTTGTTGGTAACAGCATCTACTTCACAGGATTTCTGTGAAGATCTAGTGTTTTACAAGTCTCAAAGCACTATAGATATTTTATTATTATTTTACTTTCAACATACCTTCACATGCCATTTTGAAGCTAACTCCCGTTCTATTCCAAAATTATCCACGACAAAGAGTTGGTAAGCTATGCGTGTATACAGCATATGACAGAGAAATGATTCATGATTAGACTTAAAACCTTTATTCATAATTTATAATTAATGATAAATTATTATAATGAATATAATTAATTCTAATTGAATTAAGGTTTAACTTATTATCACAGGACAAGGGAGCTTTCTTTCTACCTAACAAAGCTTTACAGAATAACAAAATAGCCATCAGATCACAAGCTCTCAAGACCCAAGGTGCCTAGGAATACACACACTTCATAGAAACCTTTCAAATGAGCCAGCTCAAAATTAAAATTCCTTTAGGAAAACTTGTCTTTCAACCCAGACTATAACAACTCACATTTCGATAGCACTTTCTTCACACCAAACTTGCCAGGCAACTAATGGAATTATTAGTATATCCTTATTTTACAGATAAAGAAACCAGGTCATAGAGGAATTAAGGTGACTTGCTTATAGCGAACTAGCTAGTTAGTGTCATAGAATAGATTTAACCCCAGGTTTCTTCTCCCAAGTTCTCCCAAGTTTAATACTCTTCCCATTATACCACACTGCCTAAGCCACTTGATCAAAAAGGCAAATTAGATTCAACAAACCATTTAGGAAAAGCAGCATGGCATAGTAGCCTATTAGTAGCAGGCTATTAGGATCATAGGTTTCACCCTAGAAGGGACCTTAGTGGCCATCTAATCCAGTCCCCTGATTTGATACATGAGGAACTGAGACATAGAGAGTTTAAGTTGCCTGTAGTCACACAGGTAGTAAGGGGATGAATTGATATTCAAACCCTGGTTGTTTGACTTTCAAATTAGTGTTCTTTCCACCGTCTGAAGACCTGCATTCATAACTGGTTTCCAACACTAGGTGTTGGAACTATAGGCAAATCACCTACCTCTCTAAGCTTGTTACCTAATCTGTAAAAAGATACTAATGAGAAGAATGAAAAGTTCAAGAGACAGTTTCTGAGTAATTAATAATCACTTTATTAATTAGGTTACTTAATAATCAATATATTGATGGACAATGGTTTCTCTCAGAAAACCAAAGACCCCTTCAATGGACATATTGAATACCTTTGTAAAAGGGGATGCCCCTGACAGGAGAAATCAATCCTGATTGGTGGACATTAATGAGAAGTGGGCTAGAAGTTTTTAGAGAATATGATTTGATCATGAGACTCGGCTGCCTCCAGCAATCTGGAGAGGAGACTCCATCTTCACTCAGAACACCACTGTGGTTGGTTTTCTTCTTCATGAACTGGGTCACCCTAAATTCCAATGGAGAGGTACAAGAACAGGAGCTTATTTCCTTAGGGCAAGAATTCACCTAGATTAGATTCTGTTTACACTCTAAACAGAAGCTAGGTCTCCTATTTGGATGGAGTCTCAGTCTAAGATCAAGAAGTATGTTTTCTAAGGGTTAAGACATCTCATCAATCAGTTATGGCCTTTGGAAATTGACTGACTGACCTGCAGTGGCTGGACCCTAAAAAAGAAAATAAAGAAGAAAAAATCTGGATCCTTGTTTAATAATTGATTATTGATTGGTAATTAATTAATAAATATTAATTTATGACTAATGTAATAGCAAAACAATAATTTCTCTTAATAATGCATATACTATCCACCCCAGCTGCTGTTGGGAAGAAAGGGATTTGTAAACCCTAAAGTAATATATAAATGCTATTAATACATATTAAGCACCTATTATGAGTGATGCTTTGGTGTTAACTGTTGATGTTGGATTTAAGCTGTCCAATTGTTTTCAGGACCAGAAATTGAAACAAACACCAGAATAACCTTTGTGGGTCACAGTCATCTTTCTTAATCTATTCCTTTATGTAATCCCATGGTTTTAGAGGGAAAAAAATGGTACAGAGAATAGGACAGCTCTAAAAATAGGACAGCTCTAAGATTTGCCTGGCGAGGCTCACTCCTCTGTCTTACAGCAGATTTCTGTGTTTATGGCCCCTTTGCTTTTTCAGGAGAACATAAATTCCAGTGAAATGATCCCTACTGCTACAATTCCCCAAAAGTGGTCTATCAATTTCCTCGACTCCTATGCTATCTATTGTCATTTGGCAAAGACCAGTGTCTCCTCCTGGAACAATCATTTGCCAAAGCCTCCCCTAGCACTTTAACTCATAAAGGGCAGTGCGTAAATAACAAAGTCACCACCAAGATCACAGATAGTCAGGGAAATGGGAATATCAGAGAGGTTAAGACTTGAATTGGCCAGGAGAGTAAGCAGACTGGTAATAAAACAAAGTGTTGAGAAAGAAAAGAAACAGACTATGGTATAGTGGAGAGGGCAAGGGGGTTAAGGTCAGGAAGATGTGGGTTCAAACTTACTAGTTATGTGATTCTGAATGAGTCACCTTGCCTCTGTGGGGGTCATTTTCCTCATGTATAAAATGAGGGAGTTGGTCTTAGCCTCTAAGATATCTTCCAGTTTGAGATCTTTGAGCCTACGATTTTAAGAATGTTTCCAAGCTACCATGGATGTATAAATGGTAAAAACAACAACAACAACAGCAACAACAAAACACCCTAAGAAGCATACTGAGGCTGAATCCTATTGTTCCCCTAGTGACTTTGGTATATAGAGACTGCAACAAATCATCAATGAGGATCAGTGTGCCAGCTGTGACATAAAAATCTCTATCTAGGCTATTTATGATCAGAGGCAGGTTATATAGCAACAGTATGGGATCTCTCTGAGTTTTGTACTTGTATCCATGAAATAATATGAGGAAACCCTTCAAGGTATTGAGTGGGTCCTCTGTAGATTACTAAAAGGATATGGACAATAATTGCATAGTATAAGAAGGCATAAGTAGGTTAAAATCTACACCACTGGAGGGAAAACCCACACTAAGAAGATCACCAGATCATTGAAATATTTATACCTTGACCTTGGTCTGACTGTGTCACCCAACTTACCTTTGTCAAGTCCCTTTGCCATGTATCAGGGATTAACTGGTGAAATAGGGACTACCAAGATTGACCAATGAGAGTCCAGTCCTGATGAACATGTATAACATGACCTGATTAATGCAATCTCCATATGGACTTGAGCATGTGCAGATATTGTTTCTGGCTGGTTTATCAGGAGAAGAGATGGAACCCTCTTATTGGTGAAGAAAAGAAACTTTCTTATTGACTGCTGAGATGATTGTTGTTCAGCTATGCCTGACTCTTCATGACCCCATTTGGGGTTTTCTTGGCAAAGATACTGGAGTGGTTTGCGTTCCTTCTCCAGCTCATTTTATGGATGAGTAAATTGAGGCAAACAAAGCTAAGTGACTTACCCAGGATCACACAGCTAGTAAGTGTCTGAGGCCAGATTTGCACTCATGAAGAGGAGCTGACTTTAAGCCTGGCACTCTATCCACTGTGCCACCTAGTTGCCCTGGCTGCAGAGATAGACCTGGGCATATATTCAGAAGTCACTAACAGGCCAAAGCATTTCTTTTTCTTCACTGGTTGTGATTGAAGGAAGACCTGCTATCAGATGGATAGAGAGAGATGCTTCAGGCCAGCTTCATAGTGAGTGGTTCTGAATATATGTCTCTCTTCTTGACTCTTTGCATTTGTTCTTCCTTTGCTCTTAGTTAAAAAGAGTATGGAACCAAATTGCAACATTGTAAGTTTCAGAAGATCAGGAAAGAAGAAATACTTTGACTAGTTAGTTACTTCTTTTTTTTTTTTTGCTTTTTTTTTTGGAGGGCAATTGGGGTTAAGTAACTTGCCCAAGGTCACACGGCTAGGTTTTTGTTTGTGTGTGTTAAGTGTCTGAGGTCGGATCTGAACTCAGGTCCTTCTGACTCCAGGGCCAACGCTCTACTCACTGCGCCACCTAGCTGCCCCTAAATGAATTTTTTTTTTTTTTTGCTTAGTTCCAAATGTACATCCTGTTCTCTTCAGCAACCAATCAGGAAGTTTCTCTTCTTTAAGTTGAGCAGAAATAACACCTATGCATGCTCAAGTCCATGAGCAGAGCAGAGCAAACTGAACATGTTCTTTAGGACTGAGCTCTTGTTGACCAGTCCTAGCCATCCCCATTCCCCAGAGTTCTAAGGTGGGAGGAAAGGGAACATTAGTATGGGTATTTGTAATGGAGGAAATAGAGAAATAAGAGCTTAGAAAGTAGTGTTGAATGCAGTCATCAGAAGGGCTGGCTGACTCTGACCCCATGGTTGGAGTGGATTTAAATTAGTCAGAGCCAGTTCTGTTGCTGTACCTGGAGCCCACTGCACTGACCAGATATCACAATTCTCTGAGCCTCCCTAACATTCTCATGGGACTTTTGACTATTTTGAAAAACAACTTGTGCAACAGCTTCAACAAGTTATGCCTTTCATGATACTCCTTCCCCGTTGAAGCATATTTAAACTTAACCCCACCACTTCTGCCTTTCCCAGGTGCTCCAGTACTTTGGTGCTTCTGGAGTTGTAATTCCCTTGTCTGGATTAAAGACCATTGTTGTTACTTTGGCAATCCTCTCTATTACAGGTTGACAGTAGGAAAAAAAACAAACCTAAGGGAACAAGCATGAATATAAACCACACCTCAAGTGAAAAGAAGACCAGGAGGCCAAATCAGAAACAAATGTCAGAAGATCCAGGACAGAATCCAGAGGTAAAAAAAAAAAAATCACAAAATAGCTTGAAGTGCACAAAACTGAGAAAACAAATGTCGGAAAATCCAGGACAAAATCCAGAGGTAAAAAAAAAAATCACAAAATAATTTGAAGTGCACAAAACTTAGGGGATCCTGAGGGAGACAAATTGTCAAGTGACCAGGATCCCAGACCTACAACTTCCTTTTGAAGTTGAGATTGACACTCCTTTTTCCCTTGGGATCCTAAAAAATCCATTCCACTAGAATCTGGAAATAGAAATCTAAGAATGAAGACAGTGAAGTATCCCTTAGGGCAGTAGAAACCACTAGCAGTACCTCAGCTGTCATAATATCATAGACCTTTATCTGGAAAAGACCTTAGAAACTGTTCATTATATAAGGGAGGAGACCAAATTGCTGAGTTTAAGTGACTTGTCCAAAGCAATTTCCATGTGGACTTGAGCATGTGCAGGTATTGTTTCTTTTTGGTTTATCAAGAGAAGAGATGGAACCCTCTATTTGGTGAAGAAGAGAAACCTTCTAATTGGCTGCTGAGATGGAACTGGGCATGCATTCAGAGGCACCAGTAGTATCACCCAGGGAGTCTCAAAGCTCAGTGCTTGGTGATTTGCCAGTGATTTGAGACAAATTCTACAAACAGGGCCAGACAATAGGAATAAACAGGATGATTTTTAGACAAATAGGAAGACCATAGTGAAAAACTTAGCAAGGCTATACTTAGGTATTTCCTTTGCACAAACAGAGGACTTTGCATCACAAACACAAACACAAGATTTCACCATTATTTTATAGCATTATGTCCCAGTTATTTAGAAGAATCTTTGATATTTATAAAATCTAATAATAAAAGGGGGAGGGGGGTTAGACACTGAACCTGTGATGCTGTTGGCACAGGGATTTCCCAAATGAGAAAACTCCCTCTACCATTACAGGTCAACACCTTTTCTGCAACTTAAAAGTCATGGAGAGATGTGCTAGAGTAGAGGGTTTAAATACAGGGACTGAGGCCTTACAAGGCCCACAACATTTTTGAGTGAGGGTCAAACTAGATTAAAATATAATTGGGAAACATTTAACACAATTAAAAAAAATATGATAAAACATAGATAATACTACATTTTAAAACCAATTCAATATGCAGTCTGCAGGGATCTTTCTGTATAAATTAGCGGCCTCCTCCACCTACCTCTCTCTCTTCAAATTTGCATTTGATACCACTGACCTGGAAGAGAGAGGGTAAGAGACCCAAGCCAGAGTCACATAGCAAGTATGTTGCAGGAACAGGATTAGAACTCACATCTTCTAAGGTAAGCACTCTCTGTGTTCTACTATGCTGCCTGGCCTAAAGTCAGAGGAAAACTATTAGTTCATAATGGTTTATGTGGGTTGTCATGATGTCCCTGAAGAGTATAGCCTTCTAAATACTAAAAGAGATAGATGTGAGCAACCCAGGTGCTTGTTTGAGAAAAATGAGAGGCGATGAATATTTTTTATTGCTCCTTCAACCTAGTAAGCTATAAATCTTAGCTGTAAATTATATTGTAGAGCTCCCATGAAGGATTTTTAAAAAATTGCTCAGTTATTGTTGATGTAAGAGCTAAAATTCTTCTTTAGGTACTAGAAAATTTTCTTTCTTTTCTTTCCTTCTCCTGGGCCAAGAATGAACTTTAGGATGAGAAACAAAGGGATGGGATTAAATTAGAACTGAGAGAAATGACTGGATCAGTTTTAGACGACTTGCATATCAGCCCATTTTTATTCTTTTGACCTTCTCTGGTTTTCTTTTAAGAAAAGTCATTGTCCCAGATTTGGGGGTAGGGTGTGAAGTAAAAAGTAGAAAAAGGCTGCCAGGGGAAAAAATGCCAAAAAGCAAAATGTTAAAAGCCTTCCTGAGTTTTGTGTAGCCTTTCGCCCAGATTTTCTCTTAAAATAATATTGAAGTAAGGGGAAGCCTCTCTGGGTTTTCTCTTTTGTTATGGGAAGGAAGAAAACAATTATCTACTATGTGAGGAATACTTTGTTAATCACTTTACAAATATTATTTTATTTATTTATTTATTTACTTATCCATTCATTTAATTTTCATTCATTCATTCATTCATTCATTCATTCATTCATTCATTTGCTTTTTGGAGGGCAACTGGGGCTAAGTGATTTGCCCAAGGTCATATGGCTAGTTTTTGTGTTAAATGTCTGAGGCCGGATTTGAATTCAGGTCCTCCTGACTCCAGAGCCAGTGATCTATTCACTGTGCCACCTAGCCGCCCCCCAAATATTATTTTATTTAATCCTCAAAATAAACCTGGAGAGAGATGCTATTATCCCATTTTACAGATGAGGAAAGTCAGTGAAGCAAGTTAAGTGATTTGCCTAAGGCCACAGTTGGTAAGTATCTGAGACTGGATTTGAACACAGTTCTTACTACCTCTCACCCAGTGCTCAATCCACTGTGTGGCCTAGTTACTATGGCCTAACTGTAATCATCCATCTTTTTTGATTTCCTTCTTGACAAGACAGAATGAAAATTTATGGATGGAGCCAGGGACCACAAATGGAGGAATCACCTTTGTATTTGTCCCTATGATGGGTTTCTGGAATAAAGATAGGGTAGGATGTTAGTGAGATCTTTAATGTTAGAATGTTAATAGATTTTTCTCCCTTGTTAAATGTTTTATTGATTTTTTCTTCTTTTCACCATTGTCACTTCCCAATGACTCTGCCCTTCACCCACAGACCCCTTCCTAGTAATTAAATATAATCAAGGAAATACCCCCCCCTCCCCTGACAACACATCAGTCATGTCTGAAAATGCATGTCTCATTTTGCAAAAATAGTCTACCACCTCCTTTCTCAGAGATGGGAGGCATGCTTCACTATTGGCTTCTGAAGTCCTTACTGATTCCTAGCAGTCATTAGAGTTCTAAAGTCTTTTTGGGTTTTCTTTAGTGAAGTAAAAAGGGAAGACCAATAACTGAAGTTAGAAGACCTGGGTTCAAATGATACCTATGATACTACCCCAGTGACCTTGGGTAAGTTACTTAGATTCCCCAGATATCAGTTTCCTTATCCATAAAATGAGTAAGTAGGACAGGATGATCTCTGAAGCTCCTTTCAGCTTGAAATCTATGAACATTATTGTAGTCATCATGTAAATCAAGCTCTGGGTTCTTACTTCACTCTGTATCAGTTCATACAAGTCTTTCCGGGTTTCTCTGAATTCATCATAGACATCATCCAATGGAGCAATCCTGGTAGAAAGGTAATCCTGAGATCTCATTCCTGAGACTACAAACACCAGCTGCTGAATGAAAACTCTGGAAACAGCAGCACACCCAAAAGCCAATGGGTTTCTAGCCCATGCTCACGGCTATTGTATAAGGGAGAAACTCTTGTGTAATATGATCTGGTAACTACTTCTGTAGGTACTGTAGCCCCTGCCTCCTAGGAGACATTGCTGCTGTAGACCCAGAAAACAAAGATTTTATTGCCAAAGTTCTTGGCACTCTTAATTGATTCAGCACCTGGAATTTATAGTTTTCATCAGCAGAAATTGGACTAAAGAAGATACATTAACATCTGTTTTTTACTATACCTAAAGGGCTGTTAAATTCACTCCTTTGTCTGACTAGCAGCTGAAATATTCCATTTGTGTTATTTCCCTCCATTGGAATATGAGCTTCCAAGGGTGGCTAGGTGGTGCAGTGAATAGAGCATCGGTGCTGGAATCAGGAGAATCTGAGTTCAAATCCGGCCTCAGACACTTAACACTTACTAGCCGTGTGACCTTGGGCAAGTCACTTAGCCCCAATTGCCCTGCCTTCCTGCAAAACCAAAAAAAAAAAAAAAGAATATGAGCCCCCAGAAAGCAAGGACTCCCATCTTTCTATTTGTATCTCCATCACTTAGCACTGTGCTTTGTAAATAATAAATGTTTCATCATTCATTCACTCAATTCTTTTAGCAAAATAATATCATTATATTTATGCACCATACTTTGGTTAAATATTCCCCAGTTGATAGGGATGTTTCCAGTTCATTGCTATCACAAAAACAAAAACAAAAACAAAAGGCTTCTACAAATGTATTTGTGTATCAGGGTCCCTGGAAATCCTTGAGGTATATGTTTGGTAGTTGTGTTGCTTAGTCAAAGGTCTGTGGACTTTCTTGGTGAAAACAGTTGGTGATCTGAAAATAGATTAAGTGATGAGATGTCCCCATTTTTATCACCAGAGTCTCATTCTTCATCTTTTGATTCTAGCTGTGTGTGGGGCCTAGAAAAGTCCCAAATATTGAGATTTTGCCAGAAGCAGTTCAATTTTAGCAAAAGAATTCCTCTTGGAAAAGCTTCAAGAAGGAAGAAAGAGCTGGAGGAATTGTTTTTGTGTTGTGTTCTCTCTTTTTTCTTTCTCCCTCCCAGTTTCTGACCCTTCTATTTTCTTCTATCCCTCTCTCCATGTTTTCTTTTCTTCTACCTCTTCCCTGTATCTCACTCCCTATTTTTTCTCCTTTCTTCCATCATTTTCTAATTTTCTCTTTCTTTCCTTCCTTCCTTCTCTTGCACATTCTCCTTTTCTTGCTTTTTTGAATCTTAAGACCATTAATGTAGAGCTAGAATTTCCTTTTGCCCTTACTTTGCCTCCAGGCCCAACCTTCTTACTGCTTCATCATCACCTCCCCCCTTCCTTCTTTTCTTCAATCAATCACTCAGTCAACAGGCATTTATTAAGAACTGCCTTTGTGCCAGGCACTGCTAAGCCTGTGGATTAAAAAAAATAGGGATGGGGTGGCTAGGTGGCACAGTGAATAGAGCACTGGCCCTGCAGTCAGGAGGACCTGAGTTCAAATCTGACCTCAGACACTTGACACACTCACTAGCCATGTGACTTTGGGCAAGTCACTTAGTTAACCCTAATTGCCCTCCAAAAAGCAAAAAAAAAAAAAATTAGGCAAAAAACCAGTCCCTGCCCTCAAGAAGCTCACATACTAACAGAGAAGACACTATGAAAATAGTTTTGTACATAAAAGATTTATGTTGCTGTTCAATCATGTCAGACTCTTTGTGACTCCATTTGGGTTTTCCTTGGCAAAGGTACTGGAGTGGTTTGCCATTGCCTTCTCCAACTTATTTAACAGATGAGGGAAATGGGGTTAAGTGATTTGTCCAGGGTCACACAGCTAGTAAGTTTCTAAGGCCAGATTGGAGGAGTCTTCCTCACCTCAGGCCCAGCGCTCTATCCACTGCACTACCTAGCTTCCCCACATTAAAGATATACAGTATCAATGGAATGTAATTGAATAAGGAAGACACCAGGGGGAATAGGGGAGCCAGAAAAGGCAAAAGGTGGGATTTAAATATACTCTTTGAGGAAGCCAGGAAAACCAAGAGGCAGAAGTGAGGATGGGAAGCATCCAGGCATGGGGACAATCAGTTTGGAGACAGAACGTCATGTATGAAGAATAGCAAGTAATCAAATATTGGGGACAGAGCCAAGATGACAGAGAAGGAAAAGGACTTCCCCACAGCCCCCGGCTTCCACCTCCTCTAATACATGTGAAAAATGACTCTAAACAAACTTTAGAGTTACAGAACCCACAAAGTAACAGAGAGAAACATCTCCTGCTGAAGGAAGCCTGGCATGCTGGCAGGAAGGGTCCATCACAGCTCGCTGGGAGCACAGCACAGTTCCCACTGAGCTGCGGTTTTAGCCCCAGGGTGGCCCTGACCAGTGGTGGCTGGAACAGACTTCTCAAGAGTAAATCACAAGCAGTGGTAGCAGTTTCCAGAATTCTCAACCCATAAATGTCAAAGACAAAGTAAATGGTCAGTGTAGAACTTTGTTGGAACAGGGGCAGATGGAAGAGCATGGTCTGGCTGCTGCCCCCAGAGTGAGAAGCAGCAGAGGTATGGTGGCTACAGCATGGCTGCTTCTAGAGCTCCTGGCCTGCAGATTGTAAGGGGACCAAGCAACCATCCAGAGGGTAATCTCTCTTGCTTTAACCTGCTTGGATCTGGATTGTGGTCTTGGGTGGTGGTTCTAGAGTGTGTGACCAGCAAGCCAGAGCCTGTGGTGGCTGTAGAGAGACAGCACCCTCCTAATAGCTCCAGCAGCTGTGAAAACCTCAGCTATTTGGGTCAAAGTTCTCTCCATTCTGGAAGCAGAGTTCTACCATGGCAAAGAGCTCAAAAGTCAAGTAATTGGCTGTCAATATGAGCAAGCAATGGAAGCACAAACAGACCACAGAATCCTTTTTGGGGGACAAAAAGGATCAAGGCATGGAGCAGGAGGAAGACAGTGAAGTCAGAACTCCTGCATCAAAAGCCTCCAAGAAAAATATTAATTGGTTACAGGCCATGGAGGAGCTCAAGAAAGATTTTGAAAATCAAGTAAGAGAAGTAGAGGAAAAATTGGGGAGAGAAATGGGAATGATGCAAGAAAATCAGGACAGCCTGCTAAAGGAGGCCCAAAAAATACTGAAGAAAATAACACCTTAAAAAGTAGACTAATTCAAATGGCAAAAGAGGCCCAAAAAACTAATGAGAAGATTGCCTGAAAAAGCCAAATTTACCAGATGGAAAAGGAATTTCAAAAAGTCACTGAAGAGGTGGTTAGGTGGCGCCATGAGTAGAGCATTGGCCCTGGAGTCAGAAGGACCTGAGTTTGGATCCGGCCTCAGACACTTAACGCACACACAAACAAAAACCTAGCCGTGTGACCTTGGGCAAGTTACTTAACCCCAATTGCCCTCCAAAAAGCAAAAAAAAAAAAAAAGTCACTGAAGAGAATAACTCCTTCAAAATTAGATTGGAGCAATTGGAAGCTAATAACTTTATGAGAAATCAAGATACTATAAAACAGATACAAACAAATGAAAAAATAGAAGGCAATGTGAAGTATCTCATTGGAAAAACCACTGACCTGGAAAATAGATCCAGGAGAGATAATTTAAAAATTATTGGGCTACCTGAGAGCCATGATAAAAAAAAGAGCCTAGACACTGTCTTTCAAGAAATTATCAAGCAAAATTGCCCTGATATTCTAGAACCAGAGGGCAAAATAGAAATTGAAAGAATTCACTGATCAGCTCTTGAAAAAGATCCCAAAAAATAAACTCCTAGGAATATTTTAGCCAAATTCCAGAGTTCCCAGGTCAAGAAGAAAATACTGCAAGAAGTCAGGAAGAAATAATCTGAGTATTGTGGAAACACAATCAGGATAGCACAAGACCTAGCAGCTTCTACATTAGGAATTGAAGAGCTTGGAATATGATGTTCTGGAGAACAAAGGAGCTAGGACTAAAACCAAGAATCACCTACCCAGCAAAACTGAGTATAATGCTACAGGGTAAAATATAGTCATTCAATGGACTTTCAAACATTCTTGATGAAAAAACCAGAGCTGAACAGAAATTTGACTTTCATATACAAGAAGCATGAAAAGGTAAACAGGGAAAAGAAATCATAAGGAACTTAATTAAAGTTGAACTATTTACATTCCTACATGGAAAAACAATAATTGTAACTCATAAAAATTTTCTCAGACTGAGGATAGCTGGAGCGAATATAAATATGTATATGTATATATATATATATATACATACATATATATGTATGTATAGGAGGATGTATGTGTATATAAATATATATGTGAGTGTGGGCATTTGTATGTTCATGTATACATAGACAAAGGGCACAGGATGTGTTGACTATGAAGGGACAATATCTAAAAAACAAAATTAAGAGGTGAGAGAGGAATTTATTGGGAGAAGAAGAAAGGGAGCAACAGATTAGGGTAAATTATCTCATATGAACGAGGCAAGAGAAAATTGTTACAATGGACTGGAAGAGCAGGAAGGTGAAAGGGAATGGGACAGCCCAATTCTCCTTGAATTTGGCCTAAGGAGGGAATAACATACATACTTAATTGGGTATTTTACCCTACAGGAAAATAGAGCGGTAGGGGATAAGAGGGGCGAGAAGAGAGGAGAGGGAAGATTGGGAGAGAGGGTAGTTAGAAGCAAATATTTTTGAAAAGGGATAGGATAAAAGGAGAAAATAGAATAAGTGGGGAATGGGATAGGATGGAAGGAAATATAGTTAGTCTTTCACAATATAACTACTATGCAAATGATTTGGGTAACTGCATATGAACAACCTATATTGAATTGCTTATCTTCCTAGTAGGAGTGGGTGAGAGGGGAAGAAGGGGAAAAAATCTGGAACTCAAAGTTTTAAAAACAAATGTTTAAAAATTTGTTTTTTACATGCAACTGGGAAATAAGATATAGAGGTACTGGGGTATAGAAACCCATTTTGCCCTACTAGAAAGTTAGGGGGGTGAAGGGGGAGGACATAAGAGAGAACAGATTGGGGAAAGGGGTATTCAGTAGGCTTGCTATTCAGTAGGTGTGGGGGTAGGGGAAAGATGTGGAGAGAAAAAATTGTAACTCAAAATCTTGTGGAAATGGATGTTGAAAACTAAAAATAAATTTTAAAAAAGAAATCAAATGTTCCTGGATTTTATAGTGAATGGAGAAGCATAAAAAGTAAGAAGTCTCAAAAAGTAGGAAAGGGCAGTTTGTTAAAGTCTTTAAAATGCCAAACAGAGCATTTTATACTTGGTCCTAGAGGTATTATAGAATCACTGGAGTTTATTGAATAGAGGGGTAACACTGTCAGGTCTGCACTTTAGGAAAATCACTTCCCTTTCCTTTTGTTAGATGATTTGAAATATGATTATTTTCCTTTAGAACAGCTCTCTTCAATCTCTGTTCCAATCACAGATCCCAATGGCTCGGTGAACTTTGCAGATTTCTGTAAAGAAAATATTTGTAAATACAGACAAATGCACCTTCTTTGCTGTCTCCTACCTATCAAGGCTGCAACCACACCTGGGATGCAATACACCATAGCAATGAGGCTGGGACATCCTCACAGCTTTAATGCCTACTTTCGCTATGCCTTGTGGCTCAGAGGTCTTCCACAAGAGATTATGGTCTCATGCAGATACAGTTTTGATCCTGGGGACCTCAGCTCCTAAAGGGGTCAAACTATCTCTCAGATTATACTCTGGAGTAACTCTAGGGAGATCTCTAAAATAAAGCTCATATCTGGGATCTCTTCCCACAATGGAATCTGCTGTACGATATAGGGATCAACCAGTTGATTTCTTTGACCACAAAAAAATGTGCAAGATGAAAAGGACTCCATCATAGATGACATGACTCTCCCCTCTCCACATTCCCCCAAGGTAGACACTTTTTGTAGGACTACGGAAGAGTAATCACAATGACCTAATTGAACAGCTCACAGGCATCATGGAAGGTTGGCAAGGTACAGACCTGCGTGGTCATGCCCTGGTTTAAGTCTTTCATGCATAAGGTAATTCTGTTGACTGTCTTCTTCTCCAAGAATTATGCTGCTAAGGAAATTTCTTCCTCTGATTTTTCCTCAGCACTTGATTCTGAAACTCAAGATCCCTTTAACCAACTCAACAGTTTTCTGTCCTTTCCTTTGACTGATTTCTAAGCCCCCATACCCTGCTTTGAGACACATCTTTTCATTATTTTCTCCAATCCTCCCTGTCCTTTACTATTTTCTTTCTTGACTTTTTACACATTCTCTTCCTCCTGGTCCCTTTGTTTTTACTATCAGTGTCATATATCTGGGACCACAGAACAGGGGAAAGAATTCTTCACCAATGTGTCTCAATTTTTGATTCAGAAAACGTAGTCGCCTGGCCAAAAGTTCATGAGTCCTGTTAAGAGAGTTGAGCAAGACTCACATTTATATTTCTATTAGCCATGTCTTCCTACATTTTCCCAAATGGTTCAGGATTGTTCTCACTAATTATTTTTTATTTTAAAAGTCTTAGTGCAGTTTTAAATTATTAAAGTTGTAAGCTAAGAAAGCTTAAAACATCACTAAGACTTTTGGAACATGCTGACACTTACAAATCTACTATTAAAAAAGTGGGGGGGGGGTCTCCCAGAGAAGCTCTCATGCCACTGTTGCAGCCATGTCTCTTGTAATCCCTGAGAAGTTCGAGCACATTTTGAGAGTACTCAACACCATTGATGGAAGGTGGAAAATAGCTTTTGCCATCACAGCCCTCAAGGGGTGGGTCAAAGATATGCTCATGTAGTTCTGAGGAAAGAAGACATTGACCTCACCAACAGGGCTGAGGTGGAGCACGTGATCACCATCATGCAGAATCCCCAGCAATACAAGATTCTAGACCGGTTTCTTAATAGACAAAAGAATGGAAAGGATGGGAAATATAGCCAGGTTCTGGCCAACAGTCTGGACAATAAGCTTCAAGAGGATCTGAAGCAACTGAAGAAGATTCGGGCACATCATGGGCTTTGGCATTTCTGGGGTCTCCGGGTCCAAAGCCAGCTCACCAAGACTACAGGCCGCAGGGGTCGCACTGTGGGTGTGTCCGAGAAGAAGTAAACTACTTCATTGGCCTTGTCTATTAATAAATAGTTTGTAACAAAAAAAATGGGGGGAAGCTAATCTTACAGTCAGAAGGTTTGGGATGGAGTTCCAGATCTGCAATCTACTACTTGGGCAATTCACTTGATCTCTTAGAGCAGGGATGGGGACCCTGAGGGCATATGTAGCCCTCTAGGTCCTCAAGTGTGCCTCAAGTGTGGATTTGTTCTGTGAAGTTTGGATTCAGTCAAAGGGCCTCATTTGAGGACCTAGAGGGTCAGATGTGGCCTTGGGGTCAAAGTTTCGCCAGCCTTATCTTAGAGTATCAGTTGCCTCCTCTGTAAGATGGGTATAGTAATAATTGCCATGCCTACTTTAAAAGGGTTGTCTAGAGGAAAGCTCCAGATAATCACGAATTTTCCACTTGCTATCTTTTTTTGTAACAAACATAACACCATTGTGACAACTATATATTTAACAATGTTGCCAAATAAATCTTCACTGAAAATACAAATGAAACAAGATTGAAAGAAAGCAAACATCTAAGTACAATTGGTCCCCTTTCTCACTGTCTTAACTATCAATAACTAACTTCACAGAATGTAAGAATATTAGAAGGAAAAAGGACTTCAGAAATTTAATGTAATCTTTTTATTTTGCAGAGAAGGAAATTGAGGTCCAGAAAGGACGTGCAGATACCACATGACAAAAATTAGACTTTTCCTACCCTGGTATCTCAACTCAAAATCTGGTGTTCTTTCATTATATTATACTTTCTTCTCACTCCTCTAATTTAATCCACAGACTTGGATTAGAATAATTTTTAAATAGTTTACCTTGCTTATGTTAATATTTTGCCCAAACTCTTCCTATAATATGTGTACAGTTCTAGGGCTCTGTAATTTCCATTGGTATCAGAATCCCTTCAGCTTTCGTCCTTTCTAGCAGAAGAGATCTAACTGCCTGCTTATGAGATAATCAAAGAGCAGGTGTTAGTTAACTTTAATAAGGCCCCATCTGTTCAGGGTTCATGCAATCTGTTTCTGACAGGGCAGAAGCAGAACGAACTAGAAAAAGCCACATAAAGCATCTTTACTCTGACAGTGGGAAATCCATATAACTGTTTTTCCTAATCAAAAGTTCTCCTGCAAATGTATTTTTTGTAAGATAAATGAAATAACCCACCTTGGCATTTTGCCACAACTGAATATAGTTTGAAATTTTCATAAAGTGGCTATCTTCAACCAAGGTTGGCTCTAGCAACCAGTTCACTCATATAGACACAGAAAGGGAGGGGGAAGAGAAAGAATAATCATATAATAATAATTTTCAAGTACCTGCTCTGCCCCAGACACTGTACTAAGTGCTTTGAAAATATTTTCTCATTTGATCCTTACAATAATCTTGTGAGGCAACCTTTGCCATTATTATTTCCATTTGATTGTTGAGACAGTAGGGTAAGTGACTTACCTAGAGTCACACAAGTAATAAGTGCCTGAGGCTGAATTTGAACTCAGCTCTTCCCAACCCAGCACCCTATCCATTGTCACTTAGCTGCCTTTAGGGAGAGATACAAAAGTGTTTTAGGATTATGTTTGAAGTTCTTATTTTCTGATATTAATAGGTGAGAATCTCAGACGATTTTTTTTTTTTGTTGGAAGTGCAGACTAAATTGTTTTAGAAAGACTTTATCATAGATTTGACTATAATGTCATAGAAGGCTGATTTGTAAGCTGACCATAAGTTATCCCAGTGGTTGCTAGAGTACACAAGATACCCAAGGGAGAGAGAGAAACAGATGTCACTTGGTTCCTGAGACTATCTTCCCACACATAAGCACATACATCAAGAATGTACTTTTGGGGTGGCTAGGTGTCACAGTGAATAGAGCACTGGCCCTGGAGTCAGGAGGACCTGAGTTCAAATCCAGCCTCAAACACTTTACACTTACTAGCTATGTGACTTTGGGCAAGTCACTTAACCCCAATTGCCCTGCTGTCCCCCCTTCAAAAAGTTTAAAAAAAAAGAATGTGCTTTGGCTTCCTTTTTTCTTCCTCTCCAGATCCCATGACATCACCTCCTCACACATCTGTGCTTTCATCCTTTCCTTCAGGCTCTGATAATGAAGTGGCCTTTCTCTTTGCCAAAGCCAATTCCTTTACTTAAGTCCTTGATCCCATCCCCTCCTCTTTTCTCTAGCAGATTGTCCCCACACTTCTCTTTGCTTAGTCACTTGTCAATCCTTTACAATATGACTTCCAATTTTATTATTTAACTGAAATCATTTTCTCCAAAGTTACCAATGATCTCAATTGCCAAATCTGATAGGCTGTTCTCATTTGCCATCCCCACCCTACCTCTTGCATTTGATACTATTGATCATCTTTTCCTACTGGAAATACTCTCCTCTCTTGGTTTTCTCTCTTTCTTCTTTTCCCATTTGTCTCAATGCTTCTTCTCTGACTCCAATGATGCCTTATCAACCATATCATACCCCTACCTACAGGTGTTCCTCAAGGTTCTCTCCTGGGCCTTCTTTTCTTTCTGGGTATTGTCTCTCTTGATGACCTTGTCAGCTTTAATCATCATCTCTATACCAGTGACTCACAGATCTACATATCCACTTATAATCTTGCCCACAAACTTCAGTCACACCAACCAAGTTAAGTGACTTGCCTATTGGACATATCACTTTATTTGGTCTAATCATCTCAAAGTCAATGTGTACAAATCAGAACTCATTGTTTCTACATTTCCAACCAACCTCCATTCTAAACTTCCCTGTGGAAGACACTACCACACTTCTAGTCTCCCAGGCTCTACTATTAGCATTAATATTGATTAATTATGTTTATAATAACATTAATGACACATTAATATTGCTTGCCCCATATATTCTATCAGTAGTCAAATCTTGCCATTTCTACAACATCTCTCAAATCTGACCACTTTCCTCTACTTATACAACTACTACCTTACTTTAGGTCCTCATCACCTCTTAGCTAGATTATTCTAACAGTTTCCTAAGTGGTTTCCTTGGCTGAAGCCTCTCTCCCCCTTCCAGTCCATCCTTCCAAGTAATTTTCCTTAAGCATAAATCTGACCGTGTGATTTCCCTACTCTACCAAATTCAGGAATAGTTTTTTTGCCTCTAAAATGAAGTATAAATTGCTCTGTTAATCTTTTAAAGCCTTTCACAACTAACCCCACCCTCCCAACCTTTGCAGGCTTGATTGGCCATTACTCTCCTCCCACACTCAGTGAGCCAGCCAAACTGATATTCTTTCTGTTCCTCACACTGGGCACTTGTTTGGAGCTAGGCATGACTCAGATCAATCTCCTGGTAGTTTAAATTCAAAATGAGACACTTGTGAGTCATTCAATAGTTAACAAAAGAGATTCACTAAGGCATAGCAGGAGAAAGCTATTCAGCAAGAATAGGCTTTGAAGACACTTGGATTGATTCAGCTGAGTGAACTCAACCTTGTATGAATTACCCTTGGTGATCAACCAGTCAATCATTAAAACCACTTTTCCTGACTACTTTGTACTCAGGTGATGAAGAAGGAAACAGGCAGGAAAGGTAGGCAACAAGCATTTATTTTGTTGTTGGTGTTGTTCAGTTATGTCTGACTGATTCTTCATGACCCCATTTGGGTTTTCTTGGCAAAGATACTGGAGTAATTTGCCATTTATTTCTCCAGCCCATTTTACAGATGAGGAAACTGAGGCAAACAGGATTAAGTGATTTGCCCAGTATCATAGAGTTAGTAAGTGTCTGAGGATGGATTTGAACTTGGGTCTTCCTGACTCTAGGCAGGGTGCTCTCTTCCTTTTGCCACTTAGCAGTCCCTAAGCATTTATTAAGTGCCTACTCTGTATGCCAGGCACTATGCTAAGTACTTTATAAATATCATTTCATTTGATCCTAGTAGTTGCTATTGTTATCCCCATTTGACAGCTGAGGGAACTGAGGCAGACAGAGTTTAAGTGACTTGCCCAGAGTCATACAGCTAGTAAGTATCTGAAGCTGCATTTGAACTTAGATCTTCCTGACTCGGTCCAGTGATCTATCTACTAAGCCACCTTGCTGCCACTAACAATCTGAGCCTCAAATCCCCTAAGCCAAACAACTATCCATGGATACCTCAGTACCTTTAAAAAAAAAAGAACAACTCTAACTTGCACGAGGGCACTCCCAACCCAGCTTATTGTTGAATCATTTTTCAGTCACGTCCTACTTTTCCTGGCCCCTTTTGGAGTGTCTTGGCAAAGATACTGGAGTGGTTTTCCATTTCCTGCTCCAATTTATTTTACAGATGAGGAAACTGAGGCAAATAGGGTCAAGTGGCTTGAACTCAGAAAATGAGTCTTCTTGGCTCTAGGCCTGGTTGGTGTTCAATCCACTATCCCACCTAACTGGCAAGTAAGAGATGTTTAATAAATGTCTATAGATTGATTTGTAAAACAAAGGGGACAGGCAAGTTTACTTTTCAGTTTACTTTCAGTTCTCAAATTCTATGATTGTACGATTAACCTTACCTGCACAGTTCATCACTTAATTCTATAATAATCTTGATAAAAGATGACCTGTAGATGGCAAATTTTAAGTACAATAGAAAAGGAAAGCTTATAGTTTTCCTTCTGGTCTTTGAGGCAGCATTGTCCATGGCCCAACAAGATAGCAGGCAGGAAAGGAGTGGGGATAGATATACCAGATTAGCTAATTCACTCACATCGCGTTTGAATTAGAAAGGCAAACAGAAAATCAACACAGTATGGTAGTGAGGTCAGCTGCAAGTTGCAATCTATGGAACAGCCAAAGGTCATTTCAATGACCATTCAATATGGAACACTATACAAAAAAAGCTAAACTCAAAGGGGGTTCCAGGACTGGACTGGATATCAACAGTTAAATGGGGCTAGGAGTTGTTAGGGCTATAATCCCACCTTTTCTCCATAACCTTCCTTGTGGCAGATGGCTGAAGCCTAAACCTCTAATATATTGTAAAATGATTTGCTAATCAACTATTCTAGATGTAATTGATCATGTCATATGCCATGAAAAAAGCAATTAAAAAAAACCCAAAAGGCAGATAGAATGGTTAGTTTATCATGCAAGATTTGGTCCTATCTCTCCCAAGAGCATAATAAAATATTTTTAAAACTATATTTGATTTAATTCTTCTCCTTGGGTGAACATAAACATTCCACCCCACATGAATATAAATTAACTATATATTTGGAGAGGGAAAGAGACCCATTATATTGAGCGATATATCCATGGCTCCCATCACCATAAATGTTAAGAGACCATTTATTCACTAAAGATATAAATAGATGAATTGGTTTAGAAGTGAAGGTTAAATTTCTTTAGATTCTTGGACTTGAAATATTGAGCACTTACAGACTAAAATGGAGGGTATAGTGCACATTTAAAAGCAAATTTTTTCTTAAGGTCTATAGAACTTTAAATGCTACATAATTTCCAACAGCATTACTTCCTGTAATGAAGGAATAGGCCTTTCAGATAGCTTCCTTCTAAGAATGAAATTTTCTTAATTAGCAAAAATCCATATATCAGAACCACAGTGATGGGCTCCCACAGGTCAGGTTCAGTCTTGGGAGACTGAATTCCTCAGTGAGCAAATTATAAATGGCAATATTGTGGCAATGAATTCAAAATGTGGAGGACTGGGCTCCTAGTTAGTGGGAAAGCCACACTATCATTTTTATTGTGCCCAGGCAGGGGTGGGGAACCTGCAGCCTCAAGGCCACATGTGGCCTTCTAGGTCTTTGGGTATGGATTTTTGACTGAGTCTGTTTTACACAACAAATCCATTATGTGAAGTTTGGATTTAGTCAAAGGGCTGCACTTGAGCATCTAGAGGGCCACAGTGGCCTTCCCCAGCCCTGGCCCAGAGCAAGTTTAGGCCTCATAAAGTAACTATTTATGATTATGATTACTTGATAGATTAAAATGATCTGTTATTCATTATTAAATAAAAAAACTGGGCCTTAGGCAATAAAACTGTTTGCTCACAAAATCCTGTAGCATTTGAATTCAGCTAGTCAGTTCTCTTACAAGGATCAGAATACCAACACTCATACAAACAAGCTTATTAAAAGGAATATAAAGATTAGAAAACAGGTTACTAGATGGCACAGTGAATAGAGCACAGGGTCTGAAGTCTGGAAAAACTGAGTTCAAATCTGGCCTCAGACACTAGTTGTGTGACCCTGGACAAATCACTTAACCCTGTTTGCCTCAGTTTCCTCATCTGTAAGATGAGCTGGAAAAAGAAATGATAAACCACTCCAGTATCTAAGCCAAGAGAACCCCATATGGGGTCACAAAGAGTTGGGTGTGATTGAAACAAATGAACAACAACAACAATGGAGATTAGAAAAGGTATTTGACTACCAAAGGGGCTTGATTGGTGAAGAATCGTATTATGGGCCAGGGTACTAATGGGAACTGGGGAGGTTTACTTTAAGTTAATATACACTCCCATAACACCAATCTAGGTTGTTGCCCTTCTCTCCCGCCACCCCCTGCCAGGGCAGGGCTACCTTGAGACTGTTTTCCTTCAGAATCTCCTACTCTGAACAGTGTCTCAGGCATGTAGCATCATGGGAAAGGGTCAATGCGCTCTTTCCATAAGTGGCTTGAGTCCTCATCCAGATTACATAGAAGGAAGGTAGAAACTAATCCACATTCTCTTAGACAATAAGAATCTGTTTGATGCATATATTATTGGTTCCCAAAGTGGATGATACTGCCCCCTGGAGGGTGCTGGAATAATGGGGGGGCAGTAGTAGCTTTGGATACAATTGGGGGGTGTTGAATAAAAAATAAGGGGGCAGTGGAAGCATAAGCAAAGAAGAGAAGAGAAGAAAGCTTAGAAAACATATTCATAAATATTTTATCTATTGTACAAAGGCATAGGGATTACATTATTTTCCAAATAAATACAGAAAATGCAAGTTATAACCCCACAGTGGTCAAGTCTACCAACAGGTCTTAATAAGCAAGTGTTGGCAGGTGAGAATGTTGCACATTGTTGGGAAGTCCAAAATGCATTGTCAGGAACATGTAAATGTAATGACTTGTTTACAAAATGATACTATACGGTTAAATTACATAATATTGCATCATCAAAATCCCAATGCAGGAAAAAACCCACAAATTTACAGTAAATTGTTAAATTTAAAATGCCTCATTTAAAAAATTATAATTTTTTTAAATGATGCAAATGTCAAAAAAACTGTTAAAGGATTAAAGAAAGATGATCTTGGGGGAGTACTGAGTAATATTTTTTAAAAGAGGGTGGCAGGAATGGCACAGTGAATATAGCAGCAGCCCTGGAGTCAGGAGGACCTTCGTTCAAATCTGACCTCAGACACTTGCCACACTTATTAGCTATATGATCTTGGGCAAGTCACTTAACTCCAATTGCCTTGCCTTTGCCCTCCACAAAAAGGAGGTGGTAGGCCAAATAAGTTTGAGAACCTCGGTATTATACTTAGATTGTCAGATTTAAATGCCAAGTAATAAGAGGAGGGGAAGGAGGGAATGAGAATTTACATAGTGTCTAATATGATCCTCATAACTACCTGGTCAGGTAGGTGCTATTATTACCCTTATTTTATAGTTGAGGAAACTGAAGCAAACAGTGTTAAGTGACTTGTCCATGGTCACCCAGCTAGTAAGTGTTTGAGACTGTATTTGAATTTAGGTCTTCTTGGCTCTTGGCTGAAAGCTCTATCCATGGTTACACCTCTCTGCCAGGTAAATCTTTCTGTTTCTCACATTCATAGGATCATAGATTTAGAGTTGGAAGAGACGTTAGAGTATATTCAGTGCAAGCCTTGTGTTTTCCAGATAAGGATACTGAGGCCTGGAGAAATTAAGAGACCTGTGCAGGGTCACAAAGGTATCAAGTGATAGAGGTAAGATTTGAAACCATATCTGACTCCAGATCTAGTCTATTTTCACACATCCTGAGCAGGAAGTGACAAATTAACCCAGCAGGGATTTAGGATAATTCCTAATGGTAAGGGAGAAGATAGCTATAAACTTGTGTTACCATACTGGCTTTCAGTTTAGTACCCTCTAGAGGTACTACAGGTAACATCTCTAACCAAGGTTGGAGCTCCCCTCTCCAAAAGATCTTTTGGAAGTTGTAGTAATAACTAGATATCATAGAATAACAAAAACAACACATTTATCTGGTGCTTTTAGGTTTACAAAGCATTTTCCTCATTAATAATATAAGTATTATTAAACCCTTTTTGTTGTTGCTGTTTAGTTATATCTGAACCCCATTTGTGGTTTTATTGATAAAAATACTAGGGTGGTTTGTCATTTCCCTCTCCAGCTCATTTTACAAATGAGGAAACTGAGGCAAAGAGGGTTAAGTGACTTGCCCAGGGTCACACAGCCAATAAGGGTCTGGAGCTGAATTTGAACTTAGGAATTTGAATTTTCCTGGCTCCAGGCCTGGCACTCTATCCACTGTGAGACCTAGATGCTCCTATAATATCCTTTTTACAAAGATGAATAAAATAAGGTCCACAGAAGCTGACCAACTTCTCTAGCTAATAATTCTCAAAGCTCAGCCTTTAAACCAGCTTTGAAGCTCAGCCTTAAAACTCTTTTGACACCAAGACCAATATACCAATATAACATGTACCCTCTTACAAAGGATCTAGTTTTACTTTCACCCAATACTATCAGGAAGTATTTAATGTAAGCAAATGATTTTATTACTTAAGTCCCAGTCTTTGTATTTAATAATGAATAATAGAGCATTTGAAGCCATCAAGTAACCATAATCATAAGTAGTTACTTTATATGGTCTAAACTTGCTCTGGGCACAATAAAAATGATGGGGCGATTTTCCCACTAACCAAGATTCTAGTCCTCACCATTTTAAACTCATCGCCACTATGTTGCCACTGATAATTTTTTTCATTAAGGTATAACAATCAAGAAACACTAAACAGAAGGACCTGGAGTCAGAAAGATCTGAGTTCAAATCCAGCTTCAGATACCTAACACTTACTAGTTGTGTGTCCCTGGGCAAGTCATTTAACTCCAATTGCTGCCCCACTACCCACCCTCCCAAAGAAATACTAAAACAATTGAGGGCTTGGGAAAATGATAATGATTATGGTGATGATGAGGATATATACACAAAATATTCCAATAATCTTAATTTAGTATATTATGTAAAGTTACTTGAGAGACAGTGTGGTACAGTAGATAAAAAGACTGGTCTTAGAACCAGGAAAGTCTGAATTCAAATCCTTCCTCTGACACATCCTGGCTGTGTGTTCTTGCACCCAGTTCCCCTAGATAACTCTTCATGAATATAAGTTGTAGAACAAGTACAGATCAGAGTTGGTAGGGGGAGTTTCCTCACCTGGAAGTCCCCTATAGCAGCAAAATCACAATCCTAGTCCCTGTCTTTATCCCTATAAAGTTACTTCCAACTGTACAAATATGAAAGTTTCTCACTCAAAACTACAAGTTTTAGAAACAACTACAAACAATGCAAACTGAAATAGATTAAAAATAACTCCCAAAGCCCGCCCTTTGTGGGTCAGAGCTAACTGCTGAGCACACTGTAATTATACTACAGTAAATGAGTTACAGCCTGGGCTAATAATACTATTCCAAGTCCTCAAAAGCTGTAATTACCCGGAGAGACTATATGCTTGGCAGGATTCTCAGTATTGGGGAATCTACCGTCAAGTCATGCATCTGGTGGAGTGAAAAGTCTAACTTAGAGGTTATTACAATCAGTTCAGAGGAATCAATTCAGAGTTTTGTGATTTAAGATAGAATAAATCATATGTCCAAGCTCAGTGAAAACAAATACAGCTAAAAGCATAAATATGGTAGATAATTTCTGAACACTTGATCTCATTTCTCTAGGACCAACATTTATATAAATTCACAATGTGCTGTCTGAGGCCGCTGACAATAGCAGCTGTATCCCATCAAGCTGAATGGGGAGGAGTGTGGAGCCACAGCATTCCTGGCATCCGGGAGAATGAAATACAGTGTCCAAGGCCGCTGAATTTAATAAACCCTGAGAGCTTATCCATGACTTAGCATGTTGAGTCAGGTTTAACTTGATATAAATTTATTTCACAAACTTTTTGTGAGGATTTTACACCAGCCCAACAAGCAAAGCCTTGAACTCTGGCAATTCACTTAGCTTATTGAGGCCTCAGTTTCCTCATCTCTAAAATGAGGGTATCAACTAGATGGCCCCTTTCAGTTCTAGAGTTATGATTCTAATGCTTCTCTTGCTCTTAAGGACATGAGTTGATCTCCAATGGTTTGGACCTGTTGCTCTGTATTGATAAAATGTTTATCTCTGATGTACAGATACTGTACTAGTCTTATCATCACTACACATACTCCTCAAATAGCCAGGCCTAACATGGAGTCCAACAGGGTGGTCCACCTGATAGGCCTTGGTTTTTGGATATGGCCAGGTAGGACAAGATATATTTCAGTTGTTCGAGGAATTGTAGATTTCGAGTTGAAAAGGACACCAGAAAATCACCTATAATTGGATCTGGCAAAAATCATATATCCAAGTAGAACTAGAGATAAGACTTCTCTAAGAAAATACTATAATTTTCAATTTTTTGTTACATTGACATTCTTTTATCAAATCTCATTGTCATACCACTCCCCACAAAATAAAATGTTCCCTTGTAACAAATTAGTGTGATCAAACAAAACAAATCAACCCATCATTAGTGTCTGAAAAATATATTCCATGTATAAACCATGGGTCAATTAGGGAATTTGTTTTGCTTGACTATTTTTTTTAAAGCAATTGGGGTTAAGTAACTTGCTCAAGGTTACATGGCTAGTTATTTATGTGTGGGTGCTAAGTACTGAGGCTGGAACCCATCCCAGGTCAGCTCAACTCCGGGGCCGGCACTCTTATTCACTGCACCACCTAGCCACCCTCTTTTGCTTGACTATTGACATTTGTTTCAATGATTTTGTTTTTGTTTCATTTTTTTCTCCCAGGGGAAATGTATAAGGGAGGGAAAATTAATGCACATTAATTAAAAATTAAAATTTTAAAAGAAAGTATGTCTCCTTCAGCACCTTTAGTCCACCTCTTTACTCCTGAGAATGTTGACTATTCATCTTCTGAAGTCTCAATTGGTCACTGACTACATTAGAGTTCTGAAGTCTTTAAACATTATTTTCCTTTGTATCATTGACACGATTGTGTCAACTGTCTTCCTGATTCTGCTTACTTCATTCCATATCAATTCACAGAAGTCCACCTAAGTTTCTCTGAATTCTCAATGTTTGTTTCTTAGAGAAGCAATAATTTTCCATTACATCATATCACAATATGTTTAGTCATTCCCCAATTGATGGACATCTACTTTGTTCCCAAAACTTTGTTTCTTAAAAAGTGAGTCAGTAATGGTTTTTTATTTACTTTCCATCTTTCCCTAGGGCAGTAGATAATATCCTGTATACTGCCTTCACCCTATACTCAGGAGAATACAAATATTACAGAATTCACCTATGCATGCAAAAAAGTTCATTGCAGGTCTTTTTGTGATGGCAAAACAACAACAACAACAACAACAACCAAAAAAACAATAAAACTATGAGGAGTACCCATCAGCCGGAGAATGGCTAAAAACAATTATGGTGTACCAATGTCACAGAATAATACTGTGCTGTAAGAAATAGTGAAGGTTTCATAGAAACTTGGGAAGGCTTGTATGAACTGATGCAGAGTGAAGTAAACAGAACCAGGAGAACAATTTACAAACACTGCAAAGACAAACAATTTAGAAAGACTTTAAAAAGCTAATTAATGCAATGGCCAACTATAATTCCAGAGAATTTGTTTTCTTAACTATCCATACTTGTTATAAAGGTTTTATCTTTCCTTTTTTTTTTTCAAATGGGGAGGGAGGTGAGAGGGAAAAGCTTGTCTAAAAAGACACAATAGGATAAAAGTGTCACTTAAACTTTTTTTAAAACACATAAAAGAAAACAGAAGGAAGGTCAGGAGGAAGGAATTGCAGACAAGTAGGAAGGGTTTTAAAAGTTACATGTTGAATTTATTTTATACTTTAAAAGAAAAGCAATCTAAACATAATAGAGACTTGCAGTTTCATTTTATGATCCTGCTCCCCCCATTCTACTATGTATATAGAAATTATTTTATTTGGTGTTTATTGAGTTTAGAATAAAAAATAAGCAGAATTTATACCCTACCTACATTAATGTTGGCAATTAAGTACCACAGGGATAGGAAAACTTGCCTTCTCCTTCAATATGAGTTCCTATTAATAATTCCTTTGGGTACCCTTAAGTCCTAACTTCATTTATCTTTCTTTTTTTTCTTCTTAAGGTTCTTTCTAAAAACCCAAACTTAAATGCAAAAAAATAAATAAATAAAATCAAAATATACAGCAGGACCCAAAATGAAGATTCTATTGGAAGCTGGGAATCTCCATTTCATACTGTTTTTTAAACAGTATTTAATAAATTCTACATACTACTTTCCAAACTAACACCTCTTAATTCCAGTGCTTTCCTACTTAATTCCTAGTTAATTCTTTCCTATTTGTCTTAGATATAGCTGTTTTGTATATATTTGTTTGTGTGTTGTCTCCCCTATTAAACTGTAAAGTTCCTCGATAGCAGGGATTGTCTTTTGTCTCTTTTTGTATCCCCAGTGCTTAGCACATTGCCTGATACATAGTAGGCAATTAATAAATGTTTATTGAATGAATTGAAAATTATCCTGATTGCCCTTGCTTCCTTTTGAATTTCCTTATTTTTTACTTCCATGCAATTAAAAATATTATAATGGTTCTCTCTTTTTTTTTAAAGCCTCTTCTCCCATTAAAAATCAAGAGAAAAGGGGGGAGAAAAACCCCTTGCAATAAATAAGTATGGTCAACCAAAAGAAATCCGCATAATGACCATGTCCAAAAACTCACATCTTTGCATTTTGTGTCTATCATCTATCAGGCAATGAGTAATGTGCTTCCTAACAGGTCCTCTGGAAATAGACATGGTTTGTCATTGTGTTAGTCAGAGTTCTAAAATCTTTCAAAGCTGCTTTCCTTAATAAAGAGGTCTTTTTTTCTTTTTAAAAATTGTTCTTCTGGTCTGCTCGTTTCACTCTGCATTAGTTTATACTATCTGAAATCCCCTGAAATCATGTCATAGGGTACAATAATATTCCATTACATTCATTTACCATAATTTGTTCAGTCATTTGCCAGTTGTCTAAGAGATAATCTCAGACTCCTTTTCTTTTTTTTTTTTTAAAAACAAACTTTTAATCTTTCCCCTCTTCCTATATTCTTCCCTTACCTTTCACTAAAAGCTTTCAACAAAGATCTCTATGGCAGTGCCCCAGGTCTATAAATCCAAGTGAGCCAAGTGCTAATCTTGGATTCTGGTGTAGACAAATTCTTGGCAAGTGATTTCTTGGACTGTGTAGGTTGTGATGAAATCTTCAAACCAAAGTATTAGATGCTTTATAGGCATTTGTTTTCCAAGGCATCTAGTTTTCTAGCAAAAGTTTTGGGGGATTTCCAGTTTTTGTAACCATATGTCTGCACCAAAGCCTTGTCCAAATTTATTCTCACGTGGCATAACTTTGTTTTGAACATATTGTGCATTTCAGAAAATGCTGGGAATATTTTGATATTATTTGTCTTCAGGAGTCTTAGCTGGGTTTCTCAAAAATGACTCTAAGATATAAGACAAAACTGAGCTCATATGAGTGACCTACCCAACAGGACTTTTCCCATCCTGCCGCTAATACGTATGCTTTCCCCCAATTTGTGTGATTAATTTTTTGTATATGTGATTTTTATTGACTTATCCCTGCTTGAAAAGAGAGAGGAATAAGTGAGAGTTAAAGAGGAAAAGAATCACATAAAATAATATTGTCCTCTACTTTCTGAGAAAAAAAGCGGTATAAAGAGTTTGTGTATTTGCTATGCAGCATATTCCTGGAAAACATCTTTAGTAGACTGTTATGAAGTAGATTGTGTACTTGAGTATAAGAAATAGTGTCCATCTGCTCAAATATGTTTACTGTTCTGGGTGAGAACCATCAAATGAACAGGCAGACAAAGGTGACCAGAAGTATAATTAATTGGGAAACTTCAAATAAGCAGAGATCTAAGATGCGAAACAGTAAATAGTGGAGACTGCCTATATCAACAAATTAAAAAACGAATAGACACAGTAGTGTCTTTTTGGACAACCTTTTCCTTCTCAAATCCCTTCTCATTTGAAGTGCAGGCTTCATTTATCAATCAATTTATCAATCAATCAACTAGCATGTATAAACACCTATACATACCTGTGGGTATAAAGAAAGGCAAAAGACAGTCAGTTCTCTCAAGGAGCTTACAGTCTAAGGGAAAATTTGAAAATATGCTAAGGAATCATTCAAAAGCATGCTAGGTAAATTTTCTTGGTACCAAATCATTCTCAGTTGCCTATCATGGTGAAATGGAGATACCCAGCTTCACGTAGAGTTCTTACTTTGGATTTGGCTATGTGTATTGAGATACTTTTATGTATGTGTTTAAGTCTACCATGTAAAAGTCCTCAAATATAAGTTATTCTACATAAGACCAGGAAAATTAAATATTATCTTCTGTCTTAGACCATCCCTGACTGCAGCATAACCTAATGACTATTTTGCTCAGAATCCTAAGGATTAAAAAATATGCCTAAAACCAATTTACTCATGAAATTTATTAGTTTGTTTTTGACTTTTGGAGGGGGGAAGGCAGGGCAATTGGGGTTAAGTGACTTGCCCAAGGTCACATAGCTAGTAAGTGTTAAGTGTCTGAAGCTAGATTTGAACTCAGGTCCTCCTGACTTCCAGGGCGGGTGATCTATTCACTGTGCCACCTAGCCATCCCTCTTACTCATGAAAATTATTAATTTAGTTTGAATTATTTAGGAACTGTTGAACAGAAAGCAACCTACATAGGCCTGCTAGATTGAGAAAAGGCTGAGTAAGAATATTTAGGCCTAAGGAAGGCCCAGTGGATATAATAAAAATGTTCTTTCAATTGATAGTTTTTATTTTGATACAGAAACAGTTAGATAGTTCAGTGGATACATCTCTGGTCCTGGAGTCAAGAATACAGACAAACATAGAAAGACTTATATGATCTTTTGGAAAGTAAGCAGAACCAAGAAAACTATTCACAGCGACTACAAAAATACAAAAAATAATCGCAGAATAATCAAAAGTGAATCTTGCAAAATTACAAAGAACAAGGATGACCCCTAAGAAGAGCTCTTACCCCATTCCTTTGCAGAGGTGGGAGGTTCATGGGTATAGAACATTACATATATTTTCAGATTTTTTTTCAATGTACTAATTAGTTTTGCTGATTTTTTTCTTTTTCCTTTTTATCCCTTTTAAAATGTATTATTTGTTGCATGGGATGGCTTTCTGGAAAGGAGGAGGGAAGGGATACTGGGAGAAATTTTGGTGAAGCAAGAACAAAAGATATCAATAAAAATTTATTAAAAATAAAAATAGCAGGTTTTAACCTTAATAAACAATGACCATATTTGTTATCTGCTTACTTCAACCCTACTCTGATGCCTCATTATGGCAGGGAGATAACCAGACTTTGTGTGGAAGTTGTACCATAGGTTTGTCTAATTAGCTATGCTTCTAAAGCAGGAATTCCTAATCTGGTCAGATATATAGATATGATAGGTACATAGGTATATAAATACATGATAGATGTGATAGGTATAGATAACTATTTTAATGTAATTAGTTTCCTTTGCAATCCTATATCTTTAAAAACACATTATTCTAAGGTGTCTGTAGACTTCACTAGACTGCTAAAGAGGTCCATGACAAGATTAAGGGACTTTGTGCTAGAGAAATGGACATCCCCGTAGTGGCCACTGGGCAGATTAGACTTTGATAACAGGAAGAAAATCTGAGGAGGAAAAATGTCCCTAGGTTAAAGAATGTGGTCCCTAGATAGGATAATACAAAGTACCTGCCAGACCTATAGTACTTATTCAGAAAATGTTCCATTAACTTGGTCATTGGGTCCAAATAGCCATATCTTCATCAATCTCCTAACTTTGTATTTTCCTCTCCAAGCATTGTACTACTTATGAGCCCCCCCACCCTACATCTTTCAACTCTGTGCCACCACCAAGTTATTCTTTATCTCCTCAATCTAGCTGCAAGAATGTAAGTTGGTTGTCCATACTCCATGACAAAGGAGAAGGTGACTATGAGACTGACTTTAGTATCTATGCTCTGATTCCCCACTGTAGGCACAAATAATAAAATGCTTTGATTAAACCAGGAAAATAGAATACTAAATTAATGCTTTAGCATATGACAATGGGGAAAAAAACTTTTTTAGGTCCTTCCAAGCTGGAATGGTTTTGAGCATAAGACTATTAACAGACTGTTTCTGTTATTTGAGGACCAGCAGAGCTAAACACAGTGAAGCTAATCATTAAAACTGTTGCCCAAGGTAATACTTGGTAATACATGGCAGAGAGGTGGCTAGGTGTCAAAGTGTACAGAATGCTGGGCCTAGGGTCAAGAAGACTCTATCTTCCTGAGTTCAAATCCAGCCTCAGACACTTACTAACTGTGTGACCCTGGGCAAGTTATTTAACTCTGTTTGTGTCAGTTTTCTCATCTGTAAAATAAGCTGGAGAAGGAAATGGCAAACCACTCCAGTATATTTCCCAAGAAAACCCCAAATAGGATCATTGAAGCAGTCATTTAACCTTGTCTCCCTCAATTTCCTCATCTTTAAAATGAGCTTGAGAAGGAAATGGCAAACCATTCCAGTATATTTGCCTAGAAAATCCCAAATGGGATCATGAAGAGTCAGACATGACTGAACAACACCAAGAGGTATAATACTGTTTTCTTTCAAACAGAACCAGTGATGATGATCATATGTGGAAGGCTTATAATCTGTATGGGAAAGTAACTACACTGATGAAAACACATATTCTTTTTTACATGTTTTAATCAAATGCTTTATTAACTTCTAGTTTACATAATTCATTTCCACAAGATTTTGAGTTACAAATTTTCTCCCTGTTTTTCCCCTACTCACCACCCCAAAATAGCTATTCCACTGGATATCCCCTCCTCCAGTCTGCTTTCTCCCATATCTTCTCCCATATCCCCTCCAACTTTCCAGTAGGGCACGACGGATCTCTATGCCCCAGTGCCTGTATGCCTTATTCCCCAGTTACATTTAAAATAATATTAATAATAGTATATGTGTATATATATACATATATATGTATATGCACATATATGTATATACACATACAGTATATGTGTATATATATACATATTAACATTTGATTTTAAAACTTTGAATTCCAGATTCATTCCCTTCCTCCCTTGTCACCCATCCTTACTGGGAAGATAAGCAATTCAGTATAGATTGTACATGTGTAGCTATGCAAAACATTTCCATAGTGGATATATTATAAGAGACTGACTATATTTCCCTCCCTCCTATCCCACCTCCCACTTTGATCCTGTCCCTTTTCAAAAGTAGGTGCTTCCAACTAAGCTCCCTCCAGCCTCCTTCCATCATCCCCCTTCTCATCCCCTTCCTCCCTACTCTCCTGTAGGGTGATATACCCTATTTAGTGTGTATATCATTACCTCCCTAAGCCAAATTCAATGAGAATAAGGTTGACCCATTCCCTTTTGCCTTGTTGTTCTTCCCCTCCATTGTAACCATTTTCCCTTGCCTCTTCTGTATGAGATAGTTTAACCCATTCTGTCTCTCCCCATCTCCTCTCATTATATTCCTCTCTCACCTCTTAATATTAGCTTTTAAGTATCATCTCTTCCTATTAAATTGGTCCTGTGCCCTCTATCTATGTATACCTGTACACATAAATACACACATTCACATATGTATCCATATGCCCATATACCCTCCTATATAGACATATATAAGTATATGTATACATTTCTTCTATATTTCTTCAACTATTTTCATACTGAGAAAAGTTTCGTAAGTTACAATTATTGTTTTTCCATATAGAGATGTAAATAGTTCAACTTTGATGAGTTCCTTATGATTTCTTTTCCCTGTTTACCTTCTCATGCTTCTCTTGCTTCTTGTATCTGAATGTCAAATTTTCTATTCAACTCTGTTTTTTTCATCAAGAATGCTTGAAAGTGCAGTAAGCCGAAGAGGAGGAGCGGGCCCGGCCCGGTGGTGCTCAGCTTCATGGGCAAGTGGAGAGGCGGGAACAAGCTAGCCCTCAAGACAGGAATAGTAGGCAAGAAGCAGAAGACGGAGGATGAGGTTATGACAAGTAAAGGAGATGCTTGGGCCAAGTACATGGCGGAAGTGAAAAAATACAAGGCACATCAGTGCAGTGATGATGACAAAACCTGACCCCTGCTGAAATAACTCTTTCTGCCAAGGACTTTCTGCATTGTACATACTTATTTAATGCAGCAAAAGAACAATAGCATTTTCACCAAGGACTCAAAACACAGAAGACAAACTTGTAGTTTTCTGGTGCCAGTGGGTGATTCTTCAAGACTTTTTATACCTTGAGCACTTGACTTCTGAGACTTATTAGTATGTGGTTTACTGTTTTTCTCAATCTTTTTCCTCCCTACCACCCTCCTCTCCAGTCCTTCATTCCCCCCTCCCTTTCTTCCCCATCACTTCTGGGAAGTAAAGAACTCAACTAAAAAAAAAAAGAATGCTTAGAAGTGGGGCGGCTAGGTGGCACAGTGAGTAAGAGCTCTGGACTCGGAGTTGGGATGACCCAGGATCAAATCCAGTCTCCGAAAGTGAGCACCCACACATAAATAATGACTAGCTGTGTAACCTTGAGCAAGTTACTTAACCCCAACTGCTTTAAAAAAAAAAAAAGAATGCTTGAAAGTCCTCTATTTCATTGAATGACCATATTTTCCCCTGAAATATGATACTCAGTTTTGCTGGGTAGGTGATTCTTGGTTTTAATCCCAGCTACTTTGACGTCCAGAATATCATATTCCAAGCCCTTTGATCCCTCCAGTGTGGAAGCTGCCAGACCCTGTGTTATCCTGATTGTGTTTCGACAATATTCAAATTGTTTCTTCCTGGCTGCTTGTAATATTTTCTTCTTGATCTGGGAATTCCAGAACCTGGCTATAATATTCCTAGGAGTTTTCTTTTTGGGATCTTTTTCAGGAGGTGATCAGTGCATTCTTTCAACCTCTATTTTTACCCTCTGGTTCTAAAACATCAGGGCAATTTTCCTTGAGAATTTCTTGAAGGATGATTTGCTCCAATCTAATTCTGAAGGAATGATTCTCTTCAGTGAGCTTTTGAGATTCTTTTTCCATCTGGCAAATTTGGCTTTTTAAGGCATTCTTCTCCTCATTGCCTTTTTGAGCCTCTTTTGCCATTTGAGTTAGTCTATTTTTTAAGGTGCTATTTTCTTCAGTCAGGCTGTTGACTCTCATTTCATAATTTTCTTTCATCATTCTCATTTCTCTTCCCAATTTTTCCTCTACTTCTCTTATTTGGTTTTCAAAATCCTTTTTAAGCTCCTCTATGGCCTGTAACCAGTTCATATTTTTCTTGGAAGCTTTTGGTGCAGGAGTTCTGACTTTGCTGTCTTCCTCCTGTTCCATACTTTGATCCTTTTTGTCCCCAAAATAGGAGTGTAAAATTGGGTTGCTCTGCTTGCTTTATTTCCCTTATTTGCTCATGTTGCCACTCAATTACTTGACTTTTGGGCTTTTTGCCACAGTAGGACTCTGCTACCAGAAAGGGGAGCTTTGTCCCAAACACTGAAGTTTTCTCAGCTGCCAAAGGTATTAGTTAGGTGCTCTCTCTAAAGCCTCCACATGCTCTGGCAAACTGGTCACACACCCCAGGACCTCCACCCTAGACTACAATCCAGATCCAAACAGGTTAAAGCAAGAGTGATTACCCCATAGACTGGTTGCTTGGTCCCCGTATAATCTGCAGGTCAGGAGCTGAAGCTGCCACATGGCTGTGGCTGTGGCTGCACAGCTGCTGTGCCTCAGCCACTTCTTACCCCAGGGCCAAAGGCTGACCACATTCCAAAAATACTGGATCCCAAAGTCCACACTGCACTGACCTCTTACTCTGTCTTTAGCATCTATGTGTTGATAATTCTGGAAACTGCCACAGCTGCTGGTGATCTGAAGTCCTTCCAGCATGTGGCTGGTCAGGCCTACCCTGAAGCTAAAACCTTGGACTTGCTCGGGCCTGGGGTTGACACTTCCTGCCGGCCTGTCCTCAGTGGGAAGTTAGCTTCTCTGTGTCATTTTGTGGGTTCTGTAGCTCCAAAGTTTGTCTAGAATAATTTTTTACATGAAATGGAGGAGGTGGGAGCCAGAGCCCTCAGGAAGTCCTGTTTCTACTCCACCATCTTGACTTTGCCCTATCTGAAAACACATATTCTTGAAATATTTTATAATACATTTTTGAAAATTAAAATGTTCCTTTAATTACTATGCTATTCATATCCTCAGTCAATCAATATTTATTATATACCAGACACTTTGCTAAATGCTGTGTGCCTATCTTACCCAGAGTGAGAAGGAGAGAAGCCTAATGTAAGGGTTCTTAAACTGAAATCCATTAATATTTTTTTTTAAATGTGGATAACTGTATTTTAATATAATTGGTTTCCTCTGTACTCAAGTATTTTATTCTACACATTTAAAAACATTGTTCTGGAAAAGGGTCCAAGAGGTTTCTCCAGAGTGCCTAAGTGATCTATCACACAAATAAGTTGACGAACTGTGATCTGGCAGATTTACATCATGGGAATGTCTTGTCAGAGTGTTCTGAGGCAGTAAAATGACCTGATTAAATGGATGTTACAATGTCACTCAACCTCTGCAGCAATGAGCCCTGAAATGTCACCCTGTCACATTGGCTAGAGGATCATCAATTTCATCTGATGGTATAATTTCCTTTGTTACTTGGGGATAGGATGGCATGGGCAAGAGAAATAAAAATGGCATTAATTCAAGCAATTTTGTGGGGAGCTGAAACAAATCCAGGCTGACTTCTTCACATGATCTAGGGGCATATTTCACACCTGTTGGTAGAAAGCCTCTTTGGTTAGAGAAGAAATTTCACAGTTGAATTATTTGAAGAGTAACAGCTCTAACTCCCAAGGGCAGCAGATTTGAATTGTGTTGAATGTCAACAGATGTTGGCTGTGAATTAGTTGTAAATTTTTAGTGCTCAGCATCTGCTGGAATTTTGTTCTTTTCCCTTCTTCCCAGCTTCTTTCACCTGCATGGTTCATTTAACTGTTGATAAAAGTAAATAAGATTTCACTATATAAGGGAGGCAGCAAGTCCTAATGGAAAGAGTATTGGCTCCTGAGGCAGAAGATCTGCATTCAGATTCTGCTTCCTTTGCTTCCTAACTGTATGATTTTGGGTAAGTCACTTAACCTCCACATACATCAGTTTCCTCATCTGTAAAAGAAGAAGGTTGAACTCTGAATTCCCTACAAGATCTCTCTATATGACCTGAGGGAGGTGTTCTTAACCCAGGCGGGTCTTGAAATTGTTTTTTTTTAATTTAGTTTTATTTACTTTTTGTTACATTTTAAGTTCTGAATTCTCTCTCCTTGTATCAACAATGCAGTATTCACAATACTTATGGTAACTATAAATAGGCTGATATGATTATTAATCACAAAATGTAACAGGCTCTCTACATGGGGGACATAGCTAGAACGTTTATTCAAATACCAGAAAACTGAGTCTCTGAACCAGAAAGTCAAAGTCATCACAGTAGCTATGGAGTTGGCACATGTAGTTAGTGCAGTAAATACCCAAATTCTCAAGCCTTCAAAACTGAGCAGGCTACCTCAGGCAAAGATCCTCCTCTCCTCACTCATAGTAACTGCTTGGCCTTCACACAGCTCACTCCCAGCAGCTCTGGCCCTGTCCCCTTCAGGCCTCAGCAGGAGTCCTTAGCAGAAATTATACCAGGCTCAAAAAAGAGGAGTTCACATGGCCACCACTGCCACTTCCATTCACCACGCTAGCTCCAACCCAGCTCCTACTGGGCTCCAGCTCCTTCTTGCCCAACACCTTCCTGCTACAAGTTCAAGGGGGAATGGAAGATCTTCAAATCCCATTACCATAATATCAATGCAATGGGAATCTGAAGATCTTCCCTGCCCTTTGGCCCCTTGATAGGCTTGAGTGAATCTGAGAACCTTCCCTGATTTGAAAATATACTCTGCCCCCTAACAGGCTGAATGTGGTCACATGGAGCCTATGATGGGAGGCTTGTTTTTCAGGAATGCTCACACCTTGTTACTTTGTGATTGGGCAGTCAAGAGGGTTGTGACATTATCTGACCCAGGAGAAGGCTAAATATACCCTGATGTGGGGTTTTGCTTTGGGGCTCACTTTGGGAAGAGTTGTGTGATTTGGCCAGATGAGACTCTGGGTAGCTGTTGAGCTCCCTGGCTTTGAAAATCCAGATATTGATGCTTCCCTCTCTGGTAACTAACTAGGTATGGATGTATTGGTCAGACAGCTGGACGCCCTGTCTGCTGAATTGTGTTATTGTCTGTTATAACTTCTGTTTGTATTCTCTGAAGTTTAGGGTGCTGACTTTTCCCCCTGAACTAGGTAAATGATATATGTTTGATTGATTAAAGTAAGATTGTTACCCCCTTTTGAGTTGCTTTCCTTTAGAAAAGCAAACCTAAGAACCTATGCTAGCAGCCATCCTGGGTGTGCTAGGGTGCTTGCTATTACATCCCTCTATCCCTACCCTGCACTAGAGAAAACCACCATTTCACACACACATACACATGCATACACACATGAATATATGTGTATATGAATATGAATATGTGTGTATATGTTATATTTTATATTATATTACATAATATTATATATACATGTGAATACTTCTACTTATTAGTTCCTTCTCTGGAGGTGGATAGTTCCTTTGTAGTTGATTTGAGTATTTATAATACTCAGAATAACTTAGTTGTTTACAGTTATTCTTTGAATAATATTGCTGTTACTACTATATACAATGTTCTCTTGGTTCTGCTTATTTCACTCTTCATTATTTCATGCAAGTATTTCCACGTTTTTCTAAAAATTAACCTGTTCAACATTTCTTACAAGCACTTAAAAAAAGATTTTGATAAGTCTTTCAAGATAATTTATTCCCTTTATAATCCTTCATACTTTAACTTGCATCCTTAAAAAAGTTATTTTGAGAAGTGATCCACAGGTTTCATCAGACTGCTAAAGGGGCCAATGGCACAAAAAAGGTTAAGAACCCTAAATGTAGGAGATAGCCACTGAGATCCTAGCAGACTAGATCAGTGATCCTGAGAGCCTTTTTAATGATGAACTAATTCTTTTCTTATATCTGAGAAGAGGAGAAATCTATTAGTGGTCAGAACATTTGGCACTGAATGAACAGTAAACATCATTTGGGACATTGAGTTCTGAATGAATACTTAATATCCCTCAGGCTAGTAAAGCAAAAATAAGAGTTGTTTTTTTTTTTTTTTTACCATTTCTGAAAGCTTTGCTTTTAGAAGCCCTTAGGATTTAAGTATTTGGTCATTACTATTAATAGTAGCTCACATTTTCTATACAAAAATTCCTGTGACATCTCTCGTGTAAGTAATAGCCCCATTTTACAGATGAGGAAATGACACACACGTCATTAAATTAAATGACTTGTCCATAGTCACCTAACTAGTAAATATTGATACTTGGATTTGTTTTATAATGAATTCACTTTTTATTATGCTACAATCAGTGCTTTTTCTATAACATCATCCTCTGTCTTTAGAGGAATAATTAATAACCCCTCTAGCTTCCAAGTCCGTTTGAGGGCCTTTTCTTCTTTTTTGATTCATTTCATATATAAGTCTGGTAGTTCTCTGGTAAATTTTCAGGGTCCTTCATTCATTACTGCTTATTTCTCCCAGTATGGAAGACCATCATTTCTTTAGGACTTTCCCACAGTTTCTTTCCTGCAACTGGTACAATATATCTAACAATCAATAAATAATTTCCTTTAAGAGCTACAATTTTTGCAAGTTTCCTTGAAGCATAATATCAACTCTTAAAAGCCACAGAATTGAAAACACAAGAAAAGAGAGAAATGAAGTATGTGTTTATATGGCAAAATCCAACACTCAACTGAAATGGAACTAACTCAAGGCTGAGAAACCAACTCAGATCATTTTCATTGTCAAGATCAGACTTCTGAGTCAGTCAGTAGAAGCATACACATATACAACCATTGCTGTCACAAAATGAAAACGTCAAAATCATTCCTTATCCCAACTAATTTGCACATGTCTTTGACATCCCTAAGTCTGTTCCTTCATCTGTACATCAAGGAAGATGGACTAGAAGGGAATCTGTAGACAGGAAAAATTTTATTACTCCATACCCTAATATTTTAAGTACATCCCACAAAGCCATGATATTCACATCACAAAACAAACATTATAAAGCTCATATTCCTAAAGAAATGAAGGTCTTTCCTAGGAGGAAAAATAAGCAATAATGAATGAAGGACCCTAAAATTTCACCAGAGACAAACTTAAATAAGAAATTAGTCAGGGAAATAATATTTTACTGTCAGAGAACTTTGTGGTATGTTAGTTGTAATTTTCCATCTCAATGTTCCCTGGATGACTTGAATAAATAGTTTCTACCAGGTTTGGTTTTCCCTGGGTACATTTAGAACTGTTGCTATTCCCAGTGAATACAAAAATCATGCAGTAGACAAAATTTGTGAACAGAACCCACAGCCTTCCTTTTTTGTTTATTTCTTTTCCTCTTAATGGAATCTCTTTTCTCATCTGCGTAAGCAATCAAAACATACTGGGTATCACGGATGTCTTACATACCTTTAGTGTAAAATTTAAGTCAACACATTGGCTCTCCTATGGGTTTTCCTACTTCTTTCACTATGTGATGAAAGGCCTTCTCTACTGTTAAATCAATTTCAGCCATCAGGTAGGGGGTAGTCATTTCAGGGGGGAGAGCTGAAAGATCCATCCCAGATCATAGCACCATGAAGTTGCCTGGTATAGGATCAAATGAGAAAACATATATAAAGCACCATGTAAATCTCAACAACAATAACAAATCTTTTTCTTTAATTTATTTTTTAAATTTTATGTTTATTTTTAGTTTACATCATTCATTTCCACAAGATTTTGAGTTATAAACTTTCTCCCCATATTTCCCCTACCCACCACCCCAGAACAGTAATCTCACTGTATACCCCCTTCCCCAATCTGGTTTCTCCTATATCCTCTCCCATCCCCCTCCTACTTTCCAGTAGGACAAGATGAATCTCTATATCCCATATAGTGTATATATTATATACCCCCATACACTGTATATCTTATTTCCCAGTTGCATGTAAAAAATTATATATATATTTAAACATTTGATTTTAAAACTTTGAATTCCAGATTCTTTCCCTTCCTCCCTCATCATCCACCATTACTGGGAAGATAAGCAATTCAATAGAGGTTGTATATGTGTAGTTATGCAAAACATTTCCATAGTGGATATATTGTGAAAGACTGACTATATTTCCCCCCTTCCTATTCTGACCCCTACTTGTTCTATTCTCTACTTTGATCCTGTCACTTTTCAAAAGTGGGTGCTTCCAACTCCTCCCCCAACCTGCCCTCCCTTCCCTCATCCTCCCTCTCATCCCCTTCCCCCCTACTCTCCTATAGGGCGAGATACCCTATTTAGTGTGTATGTCATTTCCTCCCTAAGCCAAATTCAATGAGAGTAAGGTTGACTCATTCCCTTTTGCCTTCCAGTTCTCCCCCTCCATTGTAACAGTTTTCCCTTGCCTCTTTTATATGAGATAATTTACCCCATTCTGTCTCACCCCATCTCCTCTCATTTTATTCCTCTCTCACCTCTCAATTTCACCTTTTAATCCCATATCATCCCATACTATTCAATTGGTCCTGTGCCCTCTGTCAATGTATACCTGTACACATACATACACACACTCACATATGTATTCATATACCCATATACTCTCCTATATAGATATATATGTATGTATGTATGTATAAACATTTATATTCCCCTTGATTATTTTCATACTGAGAAAAGTTTCCTAATTTAAAATGATCATTTTTTCCATGTAGGAATGTAAATAGATAGACTTTGATAAGATCCTTATGATTTCTTTTCCCTGTTTACCTTCTCATGCTTCTCTTGCTTCTTGACATGATACTCAGTTTTGCTGGGTAGATGATTCTTGGCTTTAATTCCAGCTCCTTTGTCCTCCAGAATTTTATATTGCAAGCCCTTTGATCCCTCAGTGTAAAAGCTGCCAGATCTTGTGTTATCCTGATTGTGTTTCCACAATATTGAAATTGTTTCTTCTTGGCTACTTGTAATATTTTCTCCTTGATCTGGGAACTCTGGAACCTGGCTGCAATATTCCTAGGAGTTTTCTTTTGGGGATCTTTTTCAAGAGGTGATCAGTGGATTCTTTCAACCTCTATTTTTGCCCTCTGGTTATAAAACATCTCAATTTTCCTTGAGAATTTCTTGAAGGATGATTTCTAGGTTCTTTTTTTTTATCATGGCTTTCAGGTAGTCCAATAATTTTAAAATTATCTCTCCTGGATCTGTTTTCCAGGTCAATGGTTTTCCCAATGAGATATTTCACATTGCCTTCTATTTTTGCATTTGTTTGGATCTGTTCAATAGTATCTTGGTTTCTCATAAAGTCACTAGTTTCCATTTGCTCCAATCTAATTCTGAAGGAATTATTCTCTTCAATGAGCTTTTGAAATTCTTTTTCCATCTGGCAAATTTGTCTTTTTAAGGCATTCTTCTCCTCATTGCCCTTTTGGGCCTCTTTTTCCATTTGAGTTAGTCTATTTTTCAAGATGCTATTTTCTTCATTCAGGTTGTTGACTCTCTTTTCATGATTTTGTTGCATCGTTCTCATTCCTCTTCTCAATTTTTCCACCACTTCTCTTATTTGGTTTTCAAAATCCTTCTTAAGGTCCTCTATGGCCTGTAACCAGTTCATATTTTTCTTGGAAGCTTTTGGTGCAGGAGTTCTGACTTCATTGTCTTCCTCCTGTTCCATGCTTTCATCCTTTTTGTCTCCCCAAAAGGAGACCAAAGTTGAATTGCTGTGCTTGCTTTGCTTCCTTTGCTTGCTCATGTTGCCATTCAATTACTTGACTTTTGAGCTTTTTGACACAGTAGAACTCTACTTTCAGAGAGGAAAGCTTTATCCCAAATCACTGGGGTTTCCTCAGCTGCCAGAGCTGAGAGGGTGCCCTCTCAGAAGCCTCCATTGGCTCTGGCACACTGGTCATGCACCCCAGGACCTCCACTAGACAGCAATCCAGATACAAATAGGTTAAAGCAAGAGCAATTATCCCTCAGACTGGTTGCTTAGTCTCCCTACAACCTGTAGGCTAGGAGCTCTGAAGCAGCCAAGGGGCAGCAGCTGCTGTGCCTCAGCTGCTTTTCACCCTAGGGGCAGAGGCTGGACCCTATCCTGGATCTCCTGTTCCTAAAGCCCACTGACCTCTCACTTTGTCTTTGGCATTTATGGGTTGATAATTCTGGGTTGATAATCCACCACAGCTGCTGGTGATCCCACTATCCCAAAGTCTTTCCTGGTTGGGGCTGGTTGGGGCTGCCCTGAGGCTCAAACCTCAGACTTACAGGGGGCTGGGCTCTGCTGCCAGCATGCTGCAGTAGACCTTTCCTGCCAGCCTGCCGAGATGTTTTCAGCGGGAGGTTTGTTTTTCTCTGTCACTTTGTGGGTTCTGTAGCCCTAAAGTTTGTTTAGAGTAATTTTTTATAGGTATTTGAGGTGGTCATGGAAGGAGCATATGGAGTTTTCCTGCTGCTATGCAGCCATTTTTGCTCCACCCCCCAACAACAACAAATCTTAAAGCATTATATAAAATGCTAGCTATTACTACATTGGAAAAGATACTGGTCTTGGAGTCAGCAGACCTGGGCTCAAATTCCTGTTCTGCAACTTCCTACCTGTGTAAAGGGGAGCAAGACACTTAATCTCTCTGGGACTCAGTTCCTCATCTATAAAATCAGGGTTTGGACCACCTGGCATCTGGGGTCAAGCTCTAAATCTTGGTTTGAGCCTTGTCTTGGACACTTAGCAGTATAACTGGGACAACAACTTTACCTGGCTGAGCCCTCCAGCTTGCTAATGTCCTTCTCATACCACAGTGACCAGAACTGATCACAATATTCCGGAGATCTGAAAAGGACAGGGTACAAAAGAACTATTGCTTCTTTCTTCCTGGAAGCTGCACCTCCCCCATCTTAAAGTAGCTTTTTTTGTCTGTCACATCATTTCTCTGACTTACATTGAGTTTATAGTACACTAAAATCCCCAGATCTTTTTAGAACAACTGCTTGAGGGACAGGATGAAACATAATGATTTTTTTATGACATTAAACTGTAGGTAGGTAGGGGTCACAGATTAATAACAGAATTTTAGTACCAGAAAGGACCTTAGAGATCATCTACTCCAACTCACTTGTTTTCTTGATGAGGAAACTGATAGCTGAGGTAGAAAAATGATTCACCCAACATTATGGACCTGGTAAATGGCAGGATTTGAGTCTAGGTTTCTGACTTTAAATTGAGCACTATTCCTACAATGTGTATATACGTACACTTAAAATAATAAATACAGGGCAACAGATCACTAAGTAAACAGAATATATCACTGCTAATATAAATTCTGCTGAGGTCCTTACTGGCCTTCCTACTGATTTCCTCATAGTTTCCTGGATTCTGGGGAATAAACTAAACCTTTCCAGCAATCTTGCATCTTGACCTTTCTGTTCTTTCTCTGATGGGCCTACTTTGATGGGAATCTTAAAGTTTAAAATCTATTATGACCTGGATAAAAGTCTGTCTTGTGACTACTGCATCAACTGGAATCCAAGTTTGGCAGGGCTCCTTGACAAACATCCAGTAAAAATGTTTGTTATCAAATGGATTAGCATGAACAGTATTAAAGTAAAAAATAAACTTTTAAAAATTACATTGATTATTTAATTTATCATACTTTATGTTCTCAGAATCTATGTAAAAAGTATGGTGCCAAGTGTAGATAATCCTCTATAACTTATAATTTTAAAGAATTTTCAGGGGCATTGAGAGATTAAGTCACATACCCATGATCACGCAGCCAGTAGGTATAAATTGTCTTCTTTCTAAGGCTGACTTACACTATAGGCATTGTGCCAAACCGTTTATTATTTTTTTTTTTACTCTGTGGAAAATATTTGGGGTGACTGTGCTATTTATTTCTTTCCATTCTGGGGGTTTCTGTGACTGAGTTGGTGTCCATGGTGCTGATTGAAATCTGGTTGGGGGAAGAAATGGGAAAATTCAAGAAGTTTCTTGTTAGCATGGATGAGGGAAAAGTAGGTGGCAGACTCTGCTAGTCCTATTCTCCACTCTGACTATGGTTGTAGATGAGTGGTATTTGTGGTGCTGGTTGAACCCTCTGGTTTAGGGGAAAAGAGGGAGAATCCAAGAAATCCCTAATGCCTGTGAGGAATGAAGAGTCAGGCAGTATCACATGTAAAGAAAACCCCAAAAAACTAAGAGCAAGAAAGAACTGGGGCAGATAAATTGTGGATCTGAAAGAAACGGAAGTGTCTAAAGGAGTGGGATCAAAATCAGAATCACAAGACCCATTGAGGACAAGGAAAAAGTTACAGGTGCCATTTTTTTAGTCAGAGTTAAGATAGTTAATTGTAGTATCATAGATTTAGAGCTGGAAGATACCTTAGAGACTGTCAAGTTCAACTCTCATTTTACAGATGAGGAACCTGAGACACAGACTGATTAAATGAGATCACACAGATAGTAAGCCGCAGAGCTGGAATCTAGGTCCTCTGATTCTAAACCCATCTCTTTCTCCACTGTGATACAGAAAGCATCTTTCTGTTTAATTTGCTTCACTCAGTATTACTATGAATCTCTATATGTAGTTACATAGCCCTGACTTTCCATTCCTCCTGATATTCAGCTGAAGAACTTTTGCTGATGCCCCAATTTTTCCCCATAGTTTCCATCAAATCATGGTGAAATTGGACAGCAACAATGGATGCCACCATTCAAGGACCTTGGCTTCAGTGTGTGAAATTCAAATAATGATTTTGCATTTGATATTTAATTCTGTAACTCTGTTCTGTATTTGGGCAAAAACCCAAGCCTCTTCTCTGGCTCTAAGTAAAGAAGTGCATGAGTTCAAAAATTCCGCCTTTCTTAGCGTTAGATGAAAAAGGTTTAAACTTTTGCACAATCACTTCAATGAAAGAGAAATTCTGAGCTTGAATTTAGAAGCACAGTTCTCTCATAAAGTATTCTAATTCTATTGAAATTGTTAACTCAGCAATACCTGTAAATTATTCCTGCCAAAGAAAGCTTATTTTTTTGCATAACTTCAGGTTCTGAGAAACTGATTGACATATGTGGCCATCCTTGAGAAGTAGACTAGCTGACCTTGTCCCATCTTAAGGCCTCATCCTTGTAAATTTTAGGTGACCCTATGTTATACCCAAGCACCTGTGAGTCTGGTGCTCCTATCTGCTATTAATTACCTTGAGATGCATCTGGACCCCATAAATTCACAAATGCATTCTTTAGAGACAGAGAGAGGTGGGCCTGTTCCCACATGTGTTATATACCTTTCTTTAATGTAACCAGTCATGTTGCCCTCAGCCCTATGATGCCAATTTCATGACAAATAGTAAGATGTCCTTACTTAATCTATACTGTTCCTTGTTCTATACCTATAAAAATTATATCTCCAGTTCTGGATTTTTCATCTATCTGAGGTTGTGAAAAGATATGCTTTATTATCTGGTAAAGCCTGTGCTGATAAACCACAACCTTGCTTGGAGAAACTTGCCTCAGTTTACCTTTTTTGCTTTTTTGGGTGGGCAATTGGGGTTAGGTGATTTATCCAAGGTCACACAACTAGTTTTTGTGTTAAGTGTCTGTGGCCGGATTTGAGCTCAGGTCCTCCTGACTCCAGTGCTGGTGCTCTATTCACTATGCCACCTAGCTGCCCCAGCTTACCTTTTTTTTTTAAATTTAAATCATAACAGGTATAAGGGTAAAGTTATAACTATGAAGAAAAAATTATCTACGGGTTTATAAATTTAGCTTAGTGATCATCTAGTAATCTTCTGAGGAAGTTGAAACACAAAGAAGTTGAGCTAGAATTAGAACCCAGGACTTCTCATTTCTATACACAACACTGCCATTTGTCTGCTCCAAGTTTGCCATTGAACCTTCCTAATCATGGAGGAACTGGTTAATACAAGAGGAAATATATATATAAAACAACTGAAGACACCGCCATCTGGCTATTTCATTCCTGGATCTCACTGTATCTATAGACTTGCCAGAGATTCCCAAGAGCTTCTGTTCTGCTCTCCACCCTGACTCTCTGCAATTCCTGCTTCAACTGATCAGCTTCTAGTCTTATACACAGATGAGAACTAGTGCCAGAGAACTATACAAATAAATGTCTCTCTTAAACTAAAAATACCAACACAATTATTTTAACAGGTAAAACACTATGTCAAAATGTTTTATACACCAGGGGGAAAAGATGTTACTTGATGGAAAAGAGACAACATTGTTGTACTAAAAAATAAAATATCTATAAAAACAACATACCATCATTTACTACATAGCTACTCAGAAGCCAGAATCTAAGCTCCTTTTTGCAAATTGCGTTAGGTGCCATAATCAGAATAGAGATCAATTGAAAATATTTTCCTTTTACCTCAGTTTGAATTCCCATTAAGTAGGAAATCAGAACCTCAAAAAAGGAAAACTTTCTAGATCCTAAAATGTGTTACTGGTTTACTTATTTAAGGGAGGAATTATAAATGTGAGTGCTTTACAACTTACTAAGATATGAAATTCTGTTTTCTTAACTAGATTTCGCTAACTAGTCTGGGCTGGAAGTGCAGTGGCCACTTACATGTCAGATTCCAATACTGATTGGCATGGGAGTTTTGACTCATTTCATTTCCAGTCTGGGCTGGTAAAACTCTTCTTAGGCAGAATGGTGGCTTCCTTTTTCCAGGAGCTTATCAAATTAGTGCTGGACTTTGTATAGATAGTCCTAGCACAGTTCAGAGCCCCCAAACAGAAATGATCCACTAGCTTTGGCCTCCCTAGCAGCAAGATTATAGGCATGGACACCACATGCAGCAAATGCCACCTTTTAAGCAGTATGGCACAGTGGAAAGAATACTGTATTTGAAAATAAAATACTTGGTTCAAATATTCTTTCCACTTATTCCCTATGTGACCTTGAGCAAGCCACTTTCAGCTATCAGGTCTAAATTTCCTCATCTGTGATGTGAGCAAGTGGACTACATGATGTGTAACACCCCTTCTACAATCCTAAATATTGAAGTTATTCATTAGAATGTGAGCTCCTTGTGGGAAAGGACTGTGTTTTTATCTTCCTGTATATCTCTAGCACTTAGCAAGTAAGTGCTTAGTAAATGTTTGTTGAGTGAATAACTGAAGTACAATGAACTCATCAAATGAAGTTGGACAAGTAGAAAAGTAAGTTTAAAATGACATACGTAAAGCCTTGGCTATACAGGTAAAGTGAGAGTTAAGCAATTCCATAGCAGATTGGATCTTTACTAAATATAGGTTTATAGTACACACTGTACTAGCACACAGTACCGCCACACAATTGGTAGTTAAATGATTTCTGGTGGATTGATTGTTAACAATGAATGTGCACAATTTAGAAAAAGACACTCTTGTCTCAATAGCTTTTTAAAAATTCCAAATTACTCATGCATTCAGAGATAATTCTCAGAGATGGAAGGCACACCAAAGGCTACCTAATGCAACTCACATCTGAAAAGTAATTTCTTCTACAATGTTGCTGGCAAGTGGTCTTTCAAAAAACCTCAGACAAACAGACCTGACCAGAGAAAATAGGCATATCTTTTGAGCAAAACATGCCCTAAAGACAATGACTTGGAGACCTTATAGTACTTCGAACATTTCAATGCTTCTGAGCCCCCTTGAAGTTCTCCCCTTATCCAGACTTCCTGACTCCCCCTCCTCTTGATACTACTGACTTCTTATCAATCTTTAGATATTTTCTAAGGAGATAGAACTTTTATTAGGAAGTGGTCAGCACCTTGGCTAGAGGTAGCAACAAGCACAGTTAAATACTAAGATTAGCAGAAAATAATGGGACCAGTAAAGCTTCTGTTGAGATAGCTCAGAGGGGCAGTGCTATGGGGGTATATCTGAGTAGGAATGGCTGTTATAAATTTTGAATAGATTTAACTTTGATGGCCAGTTTTTGAGTCTTTACGCAGTTTGCCTTGACCATGGAAGGAGAATAAGACCCAGATGAATCCCTGAGGCTTAGGAAGTATACTGCACACTGTATTGTCTGGGTTTCCAAAGGGGAAATTTCCTTTATTTGGGCATGTGTTTGTGTCTGTGACTGTTCCCCATGTACTTACCAGTTGGGATACAACCAGGAGAAAATGCATCTATCTTTGTACCTCTTCCCAAAATGTATGCTATCCTCAGGCAGTGCTTGATAACCATCTTCATGTCACAAGGGATCAGTTTACTGGTAAAGGTAAAACAGTCTTAGTTGTATTTCATCCTTACTGCATATCCATCACATTTGTTCTGAGGCTGCCCTATCACCATAAAGGTATATTTGAGAATTCAGGTATAACATTAGGGCTCTAAGATTTATTTTCTAAGAAATATTATAAGTTAACATATACTACCACGTTAATTGGGTCAGCTAAGTGTTGCAGTGGATACAGTGCTTGGCCTAGAGTCAGGAAGACCTGAGCTCAAATCTGACATGACCCTGAGAAAGTCATTTAACCCCAATTTGCCTCAGTTCCTCATCTGTACAATGAGGACACACTGGAGAAGGAAATGACAAACCATTCCAGAATCTTTGCCAAGAAAATCCCATGGACAGAAGTCCATGGGGTCATATAGAAATGGGCATAACTGTATGTCTGAATAAAAACAATAATTAATGGTCACTAGTAGTTTAATGGACTAACTACCTCTCTAATGTGATGTCTTCGTATCTGTTTTTTGTTTGTTTGCTCTGGAGTTGCAAACTTGATAGGTAGGGCTATTTTGTGTTTGAAGTCCTCTTGTTGTTCCTTTTTTCTCCAGACCATGCTTCAGGGACTGCTACCATCACTGTATTTGGCTCCTAGTTTGGCTTCACAAACAAAAAACTATATAGCAATAAGAAATGATCCCATTTTTATCTACCTCGTAGGTTTGTAGTCAGGAAAATGTATAGTGAACCATAAAGCACCACACGAATTCTTTATTATTTGTCCTTTTTTTTCTTTCTAATATTGTGAACCAACTACTTTGTCTGGGTTGAAGGTGATATATCCCCTTGTATTTTTGCATAGAGCATGTTTCTCTGGGTCCTTATCAAAGATAGCCTCCACCTGCCATTGTAGGCAAAAGTTTTATTATAAAAATTATTTTCCTGCTAAATTCAAATATGTCTCTTGTACGATCTTTTATAATTGCCTAATTTTCTCTATAAAATATAGTTGCTATTACTCTATAAAATATTATTAGGTGAATTAAAATTCCAAGTTATAGGTAATTAACAGTGATGTTTATAATAAAAATTAATTGTAATCAATTCTGTGAAAAGATGTTTCCTTTGCCCTTTTAGACAGACATATAGTGAAATATATGCCTCATATATTAAACTGCATGTATACTAATTGCTATTATTTAATGAAACATACTTTAGCTGCTTTAAAGCTATGGAATTCAAAGGAAGGCCCCTTCCATGGCCTTGGACAGAAAGTATGAAAGGTGGAGAACTGAATTACAAACTTGCATGCAATAGTATTATGCCTAAAAACCTCAATGTACATACCTTAATTAAAAAATACTTTATTGCTAAAAAAAATGTTACCCATCATCTTGGCTTTTAGAGAATCAAAGATCTTTTTGCTAGTGGAATGTCTTCCTTTGATATTGTTGGCTGTTCACTGATCAAGGTGGTGTTTGCTGAAGGTTGGATGGCTGTGGCAATTTCTTAAAATATGACTACAATGAAGTTTGCCACAGAGATGGACTCTTCCCTCCACTTGAACACTTAGAGGCCATTGTAGGGTTATTAATTGGCTTACTTTTAATATTGTTGTTTTTCAGGGAATAGGGAGACCCAAGGAGAGGGAGAAAAATGGAGTCTGTGGAGCAGTCAGAATACACACAACACAGATTGAGTTTACCATCTTCTATGGGTACATATGATGCCCCCAAAACACAAGAGTGACAACAAAGATCACTGGTCATAGATCACCATAACAGATATAATAATAATGAAAAAAATCTGAAATATTGTAAGGATTGCCAAAATGTGACACAGAGACATGATATGAGCACATGCTGTTGGAAAAATGAGATGCTGATAGATTGCTCAGCACAGGGTTGCCACAAACCTTCAATTTGTAAAAAAATAAAAATGAAAAACCCCACTGCATTATCTGCAAAGTGCAATAATGTGCAGTATCCCTGTACCTAAGTCATTCATCTAGAAATGGCAGAGTCTAAATTTGAACAGGGATCCTCTGCTTCCAAAGCCATCCTTCCCATCGTGTCATGCTGCAATCTTCATTCAACTTGATGTTTATTTCACTAATATATACGAATTCAGCAAGACAAATGTTTTTTTATATTAAAATAAGAGAAAACTCTATTGTGAATTTCAGCTAGATTCATATGTATTTTTTTTAATTTGTATAAGTTACATCATGTATCACAGGAATTTAAGAGAAAGTAGTGGATAGTGGATAGAAGGCTGGACCTGGAGCAAAAAAGATCTGAATTCCAGTCTTTTAACTGCCTCTACGTCATGGTGAACATGAACAAAAGAAACTTTTTAGTATCCCTGGGAACTCTCCAATACTACAAGTTCCAGACAAGTTACCCCTCTGCATAAGTGGGGAAAGTTTTCCTACACAGAAGAAATCACATGTTTGGGCCAAAAAAATTAAAAATCAAAGAAGTTTATCACCTCCATGACTATTCTGTCTAGAATGCCCTCCCTCATGGCCACAGGTGTCAAAAACATGGCAGACAGGATGGGCCACTGGCAATGTTCCTGAGTACAACTGACCCAGATTAAAATGTAATTGGGAAATATTTAATGAAATATGTAGAACATAGATAATGTTAATAAGTGGTTTTCAAAGTCAATATGTGGCCTGCTGGGGAGCCTGACATAAGGTTAGGTGGCCCCATTTCTATTTGAGTTTAGCATTTGACAGCACTGCTCACAGCTACCCCCAATATCCAACAAGAAGAAATCTCTCCCATTATGTTCACATTATTCACTATAATATATATTTAGGAATATATTTTAAATTTTATAATATTATAATAAACTATAATTTACTACTTTAACATAAACATTATAATGAGAAAAGAAGAGGAGCAAAGTTCTATGGGGATATGAAGGGAATCATTTCTTCTTGGAGAGTGGAAGTGGTCATGATCAGTGTAATGGGGTCATTTAGCTTTATATAAGGACCCCTGTTGAGCCACATATTGGCTTAGAAAACCACATATTAATATATTATAAACATTATTAAATATTAATAGATTTATATGAGCATAATATCAATGTATAATTATTATATGTATGTATGGGCAACTAGGTGGCCCAGTGAATAGAGCACTAGGATGGAAATCAGGAAGACTCCTCTTCCTGAGTTCAAATCTGGCCTCAGATTTGTGTGACCCTAGGCAAGTCACTTAACCCTGTTTGCATCAGTTGCCTCCTCTGTAAAATGAACCAGAGAAGGAAATAGTAACCCACCCAGGTGAATTCTAGTTTTTTTTAACTGCCTCTGCCTCACCCAGAAGGAACCCAGTAACCTTATAATCTTTGCCAAGAAAATTCCCAAAATGGGGTCACAAAGAATCAGACACAACTAAAACAATTGAACAAGAAGAACAAATACACATATATGTCAGCCACTGCCTCTAGTTAGCCACTGCCCCCAGACCCATTCCTCATATTTCCCACAGAAACAGCAGGTGTGTCCATACCCTCAACCACAGTCATCTATTCTCAGATAGGACCACAATACTCAGAAAGCAGCAGCACCAGGATGCCCAAGCAGGATGTGGACCCCAAAATAATAGAAGGGACTTTCCTAAGTGTACTAATAGTAAAGAGCTGACCTAGAGTGAATTTATGATGTAGAAAGGCTTATTATAATATCATTATCATACATACCCCCCTCAATGGGGTTTTCCATATGCATTGTGGGTAATCGCATGCGCAGTTCCACTGTGGCTGGGATCCCTCCCCTACTACCTAATCCCTTAACAAACCCCTCCTTCCTTTTTAATATTGGTAACTTCTGTTATGTATTTGCATCTTTACCCTGTAAAAATTCATCTTGCTTTCGCTGAAGTTGCTGGCTTCTCTTGGAACTTAGCTTACTTCATGAGAGGCATCGACCTCAATAAATGCCTATACTTGGATTAGAGGTGGTCTGACTGAATTCTTTGAGACAGTTCCACCACACTACATCATGAAACTGCAACAGTTTTGGGCTTCCCTGGGTGGACAGAGTTGGAACCGCAACAGTTTGAGCAGACTGTAACATATAGAGCATACACAGGAGACACCCAGTGGTCTTTGGCTGGAGTGTGGAGTAAGTTGTGGGCTGTAGTATGACAGGCACTGAAGGCATATGTGGGAGTCAAATTATAGAACACCTAGGATATAATGCCAAGGTGCTGGAGCTTTTATCATAGATTAGGAAGTCTCTAAAGGGCTTGAGGCTCAAAAGTTCTGTGTGGGGGGTATAGAGACCCTAACCCAAATAAATTGATCACTCGGAGACCTCTCAAAATGAAGGTAGGAAGATTTATTAGAATCTCGCAAAAAGCGGGCGGTCCAGTCACTGGCACTGTGCCCAGAGAGAGGAGGCTGAGGTACAGAAGCTAAAGTTGGGTTAAATAAGCAAGGGTTACTCGCCCCTCCCAAACATTAACCTAATTATTACTAATGAGGCTCTAATTCTGTTAGATAATATATATAATACATGAGGTCCACTACACAAGTGCAGTAACAACCTCAGAATACTGAACCCCCTTCAGTCCAACCTAGATGTGTCCTTCTCTGGGCCTCAGTGTCCCAAGGTTGCTGTCTGCTTTCTGATTGGTCAAATCCACCTGCTGCTGCCAGCTCCTTTTATCTACATTATTTCATTTTAGTATTATCTAGGAGTTCTCTGGGAACTGGGAACTCAAACTTCCTCCCAAGGCTACTGTCTGGTACTTTTTATCAGTAGTTTTGTTTCAGCAATTCTTGTAGTTCTATAGAAGCTTAACCTTTTGCTACCTCTCACACCTTTCCCCAAACTAAAAACACCTCTAATTTGGTCTCAATAGTTAATCCAATCGATTGTATTAATACTCAATAGCTCTTAATATACAATGACTTACACATATATATGGGGAAACAATACTGAACTTAGTTACAAAATACAAGGAAATAATAAGAATGTATATAGGATATTCAGAATGGGGAAACTTCATTGCAAGTCACCCCACACACATGCAAATCTATAGGAAAAGAAGAGTGATCTGGCAATAACGGAAAGAATACATTGGATGAAGGTGAAAGTGAAGGCAGGAAGACCTGTTAGCAAAAATAGAGCTGTAGGAAGTTGAGTCCTAAAATAAATTGTAAAGTACTTTATACCAATCTTTCTTTCTGCTGTCATGATGTAGCCTCCACTGATCCCAAAGACTGATTCCTTCAAACTCTCTACAGCCAATCTCTATGAAAACCTGTTTTTGAATTAATTATAGCAATATAATACTGAAGAGAGGAGGCGTTGGATTGAGAGCTGACAAGAATTACCCAAGTTCAAGTCTAGCCTCTGACACACACACTGGCTATGTGACCTTGGGCGAGTAATAACCTCTCATTGCTCAGGAAAAGTCTCCAAGCCTATGAGTTGCAGAAGTTTCAGTTGCTGAAATGCAACAATCGAGAGATTCTCCTCATCTGAAGGTTCTTTATACCAATGAAATCATAGATCCAATCTTTGTCCCTCTCTCAGTAGGAAAGGACCTCAGAGGCTCTTGGTCTAATATGTATTTGAAAGATGTGGAAACTGAGGCACAGGGTGATGGGTGGCTTGATCATTTCTGTGTAGGTAGTAGGAATGAGAAGCAGGATTCACACACAGGTCCTCTGACTTGAGGACCAGTGTTCTTTCTACTATATTGCATTCCTGCCATCTAAAAGAGTTTCTTCTTTAGGTGGTAGCCTTGGAAACCCAGTCCTTCCCCTTAGGATGTTTTGTTTTCTCCTCCAGAGTGAATCATCTGGCCTGTCATTCTTAGCCAAACACTTAGCAAGAAACTACCAGAGTGAGGAATCTCAGTAAACAAACTGCATGCAGAAAGGCAAATAAATGCGTGGTTTAAGCACTGGACCCAACATTAGGAAGACCTACTTTCAAATCTTGCCTCAGACACTAACTAGCTGTGTGACCCTGGGCAAGTCATGTAACATTTGCCTGATTCCTCTCCTTAGCTCTTCCTTGGCTTCTGCTCCCAACCCCACCCAAATGCAAAGCAGAACGGTATATCTTCAAACCCCAGACCGCACCCCATGAGTACTGACATTCCTTCAGCAAGGTTGGGTTGGGCTGACTCCCTTTGTGCACAGGTGCTGCTAATTTCAGTTCCTCTGAGTGGGCTGTGGTCAGGAGGGTGTGCTAGGGGGCTGGTGATTGTATGACATGATAATTTCTTGGTCTGGGCGGGGGAAGGGGATTATGTGACAAGGGTGTGATTCACCAGAGGAAAAAAAGACTTGGCAAAAGAATGTTGAAAACTAAAAATTAATAAATTCTGAAAAAATTAAAAAAAATAAAATTTTAAAAGATGTGAGAGCAAAAACTTGGAAAAAATATAAAAATTTTAAAGACTCAGCTAGTAAGAAAATTATAAAGTCAATGTAGAAAGGTCCTATGTGTTTCAGAGGCCTATGCCTACACATATAGCATGGGACTGTCATTGTGTGACTCTAAGGGAGACAGAATGAATGTCTCTAGCCTCTGTTTCCTCCATCCTTCTTCAAGGGAGACTAATTTCTGCCAGGAGGGGAAGCAGAAAGTTGGGGTCACTCTGCTCTCCTCCAAAGAGAGGGATACAAGGCTAGACTTACATCTATCTGCTCCTTTAAATATGAAGTGATATTGGACTCTCCCATCTTCCCTCTCAAAGCTGGCAGCCAGAAAATGAAGTCTGAAGAAACACAGCTACTTGAAAACTGTCTCAAGCAAGACTGAAGAGGGCTAGAGTTCCCTGGCCCTCTCCAGCTCTATCCTGTCCTCTCCTTCCCCCAACAGGGCAGGGCATTTATCTCTATTAATGAAGAGTCTCATACCAATGGGCTTTAGAACTAAGGCTGCATCAATACAAGGGTGAGGACTACAAATGGTTTAAGATCAGATAAGAGGGAAAATGATAGTTGATATCATTTGAGTCAGAAATAAAAGCCAAGTTTTGGGAGTCTTCACCTGAGAAGTATAGGTGGGGTACTTAGGAAGACAAGGTAGTGGAAGATGGTTGGTGCCACTCTGGCATGGGTAATCTTCCTCAACCTTTTCCCTCAATTTTGAGGTGTCTTATGTTCCCTTGCCCCAAATATCCTGAGCCTGAAGAGGGACCACTTTTGGGAAAACATGGAGTTGCCTCAACCACTCTCACTGTCCAGTTTACACAATAGTGAGGAGATGGGCCCTAACATCTGATAGTTGGATTCTCAGCACCCTCCCCTGATTTCCTGCTCTCAAAAAAGGAACCTTAAACTTAACTTCTCCAAAGCTCTCTTGATACCTCCAAGGCCCCACCCATGATTAACTTGATCTCTTCCAGGTTCCTCTTTTTACTTTTTCAGTTCCTTCCAAAGATAATATCCTTTGCTCAAATTTTATTCCCTTATTATGTCTCTCTACCAACTTTCCTGGGCACCATCTTGTCTATTCCCTTTCAGTCCATTTCTAGTTGGTCAACTCTCCAGTTCAACACAAGCAAGCTTTCTTCCTTCCTTCCTTCCTTCCTTCCTTCCTTCCTTCCTTCCTTCCTTCCTTCCTTCCTTCCTTCCTTCCTTCCTTCCTATCTTTATCTTCTGTGAAACACTTTTATTTTTATTTTTTACTTCTGTAGTTTCATGATTGACTTTTGTTTTAACATTGCAATTATTTCCAACTTGGTCATACATTGAACCCTCCTTTATAACAACGTAAACTTTAAGCAAGATCAATGACGGAGTCTGACAGTGTATACAACATTCTATGCCCCACAGTCCCCTACTTCTCTATTACTTTCCCCTTACACATACCATGACGTGGTTTTGTTGAACGTGAACAATTGATAAGGAAGTTACCACAAGGATTTTTTTTTTTTTTTGCTTTTTGGAGTGGGGAAGGCTGGGCAATTAGGGTTAAGTGACTTGCCCAAAGTCACACAGCTAGTGTGTTAAGTGTCTGATCGTTGGATTTGAACTCAGGTCTTCCTGACTGGTGCCTAAATAGGGCCAGTGCTCTATTCACTAAGATTTTAATGCAATGAAGAGGAAAATCTAACCCAGAGGCTGTGTGAACAAAAGCAATTGTGGTCAACAGCTACAGAAGACATTGCTGAAGACTTGCTCCTCCTCCCACCACCTACCTCTTTTTCTGCTCTCTCCTGGAGTCTGAGTGTTCCTGTTTTGCTCCCTCACTGAACCCTGAACTCCCTCACTAAACATATACTTTCATCTCCCTCTCCAGGAGTAGCCCAGTGATAGTATCAACCCAGGTCCCAGGACAAGTCAGATGAGAATCAGTGTATGGATTGATTTTGCTGATTTCCACCCCCTTATTTCTCTTATACTAAAAAGAAAAACTTTGTTATTAGAGTTGGATCTCTGGAAGACACAAAGAGGAAAGATTATAGTGGGAAATGTAGACAATAGAAAAACAAAAATATCTACAAAAATCTGATAAATTTTGTTAACCTAGGACCATTATGGGCCTAGTTAGAAGATTTTAAAGACTAGCACTATTCAAATACAAAATATTTGCTTAAACTGTTTTTCACTAACCTAAAAGTCTATGTTAAATTCCCCTTGTCTAAAACAAGCAATGTTTGGTTGAATATGTGTGGAACATCTTATCTGTGACATCTCTTGTATTATTTTGAACTGTTAATTAAATCTTTAATTGTCTTTTAATAGAACTCTTGCCTGCTCTCCCCAACTTAATTGGGGACATAGACTCTAGAGATCAATTTTTTTTCTGCTATTGCTCATACTAAAGTGCCTGGCCTCCAAGCAGATTAAGAGAATGTTAAAACTGGAAGGGACCTACCTGAAAGATCATCTATCCCTCCACTCCGAATTTATCAATGAAACCTTGAGAAAAAGAAAAAATGTATGTACAGCATTACAAAGCTAGTTAATTATTGTACCAAAATTAGAACCTGCTATCTTCTACCTACACTGGTTAATGGTCAATAAGTTTATTTGTTAACTTGTTTTTTATTTGATTTGATGGTGATTTTTAAAATCTGCTAGCTTTAACCCAGAGTCTAAGCCTCCTCCATTCCCAATTCCCATTCTATTTGTGTTTAGCTAAAGGGAGGTTTGAAGTACATGGAATATTTTATGGCCTCATTAAAAATACTAGGTTCATTTTAGCCAAGAATGTGAGGGCCTTGGGGCACAGGTTACAGCTATTACAGACAGCTGGATCTATAACTGGTTGGATAGCCACACCTAAGGAATATTGATAGAATGAATCAAGGTCAACTTTGAGAGAGGTTTCCAGTGTTTTATCATAGTGCCATTTTGCAAAGCTGGGTGGGATAACAAATATATTGGAAGACAGAATTGGCATTCAAAGGCATTTCAATAGAGTGAAATGGCAGGTGGAATCTAATGAAATGAAATTGAATAAATGAAAAGGTCTACATTGACATCCAAAAAGGACAACTAAATAAGGAGAAGAGTGGGGAGACCTGATTAGAGAGTTATTCACATGAAAAAGACCAGTAGGCTTTATCTGATTGCAAACTCAATATGAATCAAAAGTGTAATGTGACCACCACAAAAATGAATGCATTTGTTGTTTCTTTAACACATTATAGTATCCTAGAACAAAGGAAGGAAAAGTCCCAATGTGATGGGCAGCTAAGTGGCACAGTAGATTAGTCTTGAAATCAGGAAGACTCAAGTTCAAATTCTGCCTTGAACACTTAGTAACTGTATGACCCTAGGAAAGTCACTTAGCCCTTATCTGCCTCAGTTTCCTCATTTGTAAAAGGGGTTAATAATAGTACTTACTTCTCAGAGTTGTTGCAAGGATCAAATGAGAAAACATATGTAAAACAATTTGCAGACTTTAAAGCATTATATAAATGCTAACTACTAGTATTTGCTAATATTAATATTAGAAATTATAATGTCTTTGTCAATGTGAACATAATTGGAGTGTTGTGGTCAACTGCCATATGATAAGAGGGAAATTGGAGTGCAACTACAGGTGGGAAAACAAATTATGGAGGGGTCTCAAAATCATGCCCTATGAAAGAGAGTTAAAGAAACTGGAGACATTTAGTTCATAGAAAATTTAGGGAGAATATCATAACCATTTCCAAATATTTTTGCAGGACTATCATGAGAAGGAACTGATTAGACTTAGCCTGTATAGTTTAGGAAGACTAGACATTAAGAAGGAGGCAAATTTGTGGTACATATGAGGATGAACATTTCTTTTTTTTTTAAACAAATGCTTTATTAACTTCTGTTTTACATCATTCATTTCCGCCAGATTTTGAGTTACAATCATTTCCCCCCCGTTATTCCCCTACCCAACCTCCCAGAATAGCAGTCCCACAAGATATCGCTTCCTCCAATCTGCTCTCTCCCATACCTTCTCCCATAGCCCCTTCGACTTTTCCATTAGAGGAAGGTGAATCTTGTGTCCCAATGCCTGCACATCTTATCTCCCAATTATAAGCAAAAGAGTATTAATAATAGTATTTATATATATTTGAAACATTTAATGTTACGACCTCAAATTTCAGATCCATTTCCTTCCTCCCTTGTCACCCATTCCCTCTTGGGAGATAAGTAATTCAGCATATGTTGTACATGTCTAGCTATGCAAAACATTATCATAGTAGATATATTGTACAAGGCTGCTTATAATTCCTCCCACTCATCCCACCCCCCACCTGGTCCATTCCCTACATGATCCTGTCCCTCTTCTATAGTGGGTACTTCCAACCTCCCCTCCCCCCAAGGATGCCCCCCCATCCATCATCCCTCCTCTCATCCCCCTTCCCCTATTCTGCTGCAGGTTGAGATATCCCATTTAGTATGTATGTCATTCTCTCCCTGAACCAAATTCAATGAAAATGTGGTTTTGCCTTTTTTTTTCCTTCCTATTCTCCCTCTCCCTTGTAACCACTTCCCCTTGCTTCTTCTACATGAGATAGTTTACCCTACCCTGTCTTTCCCCATCTCCTCTTGCCACATTCCTCTCTCACCTCATAATTTCATCCCTTGAGTATTCTCCCTTCCCAACAAATTCAACCTATGCCCTCTATCCATATACACACATTCACATATGTATTCATATGACCACACACCCTTCTTCCATTATTTTCATAGTGAGAAAGATATCATCACTTACAGTTATTGTTTTTCCATATAGGAATGTAAATAGTTCAACTTTGATAAGTTCCTTTTGATTTCTTTTCCCTGATTACCTCTCAGGCCTCTCTTGCTTTTTGTGTCTGGATGTCAAATTTTCTATTCAATTCTGGTTTTTTCCTCAAGAATGCTTGAAAGTCCTCTATTCCACTGAATGACCATATTTTCCCCTGAAACAAAATACTCAGTTTTGCTGGGTAGGTGACCCTTGGGTTCATTCCCAGTTCTTTTGCCCTCTGGAATATCATATTCCATGCCCTTCGATCCTCAGTGTAGAAGCTGCCAGGTCCTGGGCTATTCTGATTGTGTTTCCACAATATTGAAATTGTTTCTTCCTGGCCGCTTGTAGTATTTTCTCCTCGATCTGGGGATTCTGGAACCTGGCTATAATATTTCTGGGAGTTTTCTTTTTGGGATCTTTTTCAGGAGGTGATCGGTGGATTCTTTCAACCTCTATTTTGCCCTCTGGATCTAAAACATCAGGGCAATTTTCCTTGAGAATTTCTTGAAGGGTGATTTCTAGGTTCTTTCTTTGATCATGGCTTTCAGGTAGTCCAATAATTTTTAAATTGTCTCTCCAGGATCTATTTTCCAGGTCAGTGGTTTTTCCCATGAGATATTTCACATTGCCTTCTAATCTTTTCATTTGTTTGGATCTGCTTAACAGCATCTTGATTTCTCATAAAGTCACTAGCTTCCATTTGCTCCAGTCTAACTCTGAAGGAATGAATCTCCTCAGTGAACTTTTGAGATTCTTTTTCCATCTGGCAAATTCGACTTTTTAAGGCATTCTTCTTACGTCTCTTGGGCCTCCTTTGCCATTTGAGTCAGTCTATTTTTTAAGGTGTTGTTTTCTCAGTCAGCTGTTGACCATTTCATACTTTTCCTGTGTCCTTCTCATTTCTCTTTCCAGTTTTTCCTCCACTTCTTATTTGATTTTTAAAGTCCTTCTAAAGGTCCTCTATGGCCTGCAACCCGCTCATGTTTTCCCCTGGGGCTTTTGGAGCAGGACTTCTGACCTCACAGTCCTTTTCCCGCTCTATGCCCCCAAAATAGGCATCTAGGGTTGCATTTTTCTTTTTCCTTTGCCTTGGCATGTTGCCACTTAATTACTTGACTTTTGGGCTTGTTACCACATTATGGCTTTAAGGGCAGATAGAGGAAATTTCGTCCCGAAAGTGTGGGGTGCAACTTCCGTTTCTGGCAAGCTGTAAACCCACCCACGACTTCCACCCTAGATCACAATCCAGATCCAGGGAGGTTAAAGCAAGAGCGATTACCCCCCAAGACTGATGGCTGGATCTCCCTACAATTAATTCGCAGGCCAGGAGCTGGAGCTGCCTCTGAAAACTACAAAATGGCTTGTCTCCTCAGAGGCTTCTAGCCCCCAGGGGAGGGAGCCGACGCATTCCCCCAAATACAGGTCCCAAAGTCCACAGGACACTAACCTCTTACTTTGTCCTAGGCATGTCTATGTTGATAATTCTGGAGTCGCCACAGCTGCTGGTGTTCTGGGGTTCCTCCAGCTGGCTGCTGGCCCTGCCGCCCTGGGGCTAAAACCTCGGCTCACGCGGACCTGGGCTCGGCTCGGCTCTGCTTCCTGCGCTCTGCGTGTTGTGCGCTGCCGGCTCCCAGACCGCTGCACTGGTCCTTCCTGCAGGGCTGCTGGGCTGTCCTCAGCGGGAGGTTAGCTTCTCTGTGTCGTTCTGTGGGTGCTGGGGCTCCAGAAGTTGTTCAGAGTCGCCTTTTACATAGTTTGGGGGGAATCTGGGGGCAGAGTGGCTTGGATGAGCTGTTTCTACTCTGCCATCTTGGCTCCGCCCCCCCAGGATCGAGGATGAACATTTCTAATAATTCTAGCTATTCAAAAGTGGAATGCTCTGCATTAACAGAGAGCAACTTTCCCTTCATTGGAAATACTCAGGCTGAGCATCTAGGACTACTGTCATATTGGTATCATAGAAAGATTCCTAGAGACTGGACCTATACAATCCCTCTCATGTCTATGATTCTATAATTCTATAAAGAATGAGGAAGAGAATGGTTTCAAAGAGATGTGGGAAGACTTCTATGAACTGATTCAGAGTGAAGTGAGCCGAACATTATGAACAATAAACACTGTTCATAATTGGCAGCATCTCTTTGTTTCTTGATTCTTCATCTGAAAATTGAGAAGATTGAACTATATTAGGGATTCTAATCATTTTTTCTTCATACACCCTTTTGGTAGGCTACTGAAATTTAAGGACCCCTTCTAGGTATAACGTTTATTGCCTATGTTCATAATTGAACAGAAATTTCAGTTAGAGATTAGTGAAAGGATAGATTAAATTTATTTTTCATCTAGTTCACAGACTTTTGGAATGTATCTATAGGCCCATTGGGATCCACGGACCATAGGTAAAGAATCTTTGGACTATATGATGTCAGAGATTTGCTAAAGCCCTAAGTCCCATCATTCCATGTTTCAATAGACAAAGGAAAAATCAGTCTATTTCAGATTGACCAACTGTTCATTTTTCATTTCCAGAGAGGCACCAAATTAAAATAGAAAGACCACTAGGTGTGGAGTCAGAGAACATGGGTAGAAATCCTGCCCCTGTTGCTTATATGAACTTGTGAAACTTTTCTCCCTTAGTGCCATTGCCTAGAAAAAGTGGGAGCTCAGGCTAGGCAGTTACCAGGGTTCCTTTTAAACTCACCTACTATATTTAACAATTGAGTCAGTAATTTATCCATGGAGTACATGAGTTTTTGCATCATATATCTTGTGTGGAAATTAAGTGGTTTGCCCAGGGTCATATAAGTAGTATCAGAGCCAAGTATGGGGGTGTATATTGAGTGGGAAAAAAGTAAGGGAATAAGGAAAGGGGGGCGGGAACAGGCTTTTATATAGTGCCTACTTTGTGCTAAGCACTATGCCTTTATAAATCTCACTTGATCCTCACAACAAACTGAGGCAGACAGAGGTTAAATGATTTATCCATGGTCACAGAGCTAGAAAGTGTCTAAGGCAGGGTTTAAACTCAGCTCTTCCTGAGCCTAGGTTCAATGCTCTATCCACTGTATTGTTGTCTAATATGGACCCAGTCTTCCTGATTCCAAGTCTAGGGCACCATCTCCTATTCTAGGCTTTCTCTATTCAAGATACATGTATATAAGGTACCATTAGCTCCCCAAATTTGGAGAAATACTTTGAGTGTGGATATGGCAATGGTGGGCAGCTAGGTGGTGCAGTGGATGGAGTGCTGGGCCTGGAGTCAGACTCATCTTCCTGAGTTCAAATCTGGCCTCAGACACTAACTGAGCAAGTCACTTAACTGTTTACTTCAATTTCCTCATCTGCAAAATGAGCTAGAGAAGGAAATGGCAAACCACTCCAGCATCTCTGCCAAGAAAACCCCAAATGGGATCACAGAGCCAGACACAACTGAAAAATAACTGAACAACAAAAACATGCTTTATTCATCTACCTTTGATGATGTAAATGTAATGATGTAAAATACCTCAGTATTTCCTTGTCTATTCCTTTTTAAAATCATTCAGCCATGGGGGGAAATGTCTATTTTTTTTTAAAGAAATGACCAATCTTTGTCCAAAGTTGAGAAAAGAAAAAAATTTCACTTATGCTTTTCATGAAGCTTTGGGTTGTGTGCTCTGATTTAAAAATTTTTCCTTCCTGAAATTTTGTCCAACCTTTGAACTTGGAAAGTTAAGAGGAAAAATTTGTTGTTTCTGGAAGAATATGATGTGAATAGACCTAATTGTGACCTCTTTTTCCCAAAAGTATTTAAACTAGTTTACACAATCAGGGACTCAGCAGCTTGACACAACACAATATCTGTTCCTAATAGAGAGCGAAAGGCTAGACAACAAAGTAGGGGAGGTATGGCTGGACAATGCAGTAACTAAGAAAAAGAAATGGGACTTGGGGTGGAATGTAGGGTAGACTTATTGTGGGGGAGTAGTGAGACAAAGAGCCCACAGAGCTGGGGGGTGCTAAGGGAGATAGAGTATCCAGACATGGTCATGGAGAGCCATTCTGTGTCTGTTGAAAAAAAAATTTCTTCTACCCCCCCCTCCTCTGCCCCAAAGACACAAAAGAAGGAGAGGAGGAGTGGAGAGAGAAGGAGAAAAAACAAGAGTGGAGAGGAGAGATGGGGAAAGGAGGCTAGTGAGTGAACTGGTTAAAAATCTTTACATAGGATTTGTATTGATGTGCAAAAAATAAGAAAAAATATTCCTTGTCTGATATGCAAATGAATCATTGAATAGGAAAAGAAAATTTATTTTCTTAAAGAACATTTATTCTTTTTTTGGTCTTTATTAATTTGTTTGTTTACTTTTAGTTTACAAGATTCAATTCCATAATTCCTTAAGTTTCAAATTTTCTTTCCCTCCCTCCCTTCTTCCTTCGCCCCACCCCACCCCACGACAGCATACAATACAGTATAGGATCTGCAAATACTTTCACATTAGACATTAGTCAGGTTACAAGGGCAGGTTGTACTAGATGCAATGGAAAATGGTAAAGAGGAAATAAAGCCAAACAATAAAAAGAAAGAGGTCAAGTAGTTTGCTTCAATCAGGATTCAAACTCAGTTCTTTCTAGTTCTTTCTCTGGATGTAGACATTTCTCTCCATCTTTTGGGGTTGACTTCTATCACTGCATTGCTGAGAAGAGTCCTGTCTGTCATAGTTGGTCATCACACATATGTTGTGTCTGTGATTGTATACAAATTTCTCCTGGCTCTACTCTTCTCACTCAGCATCAGTTTGTATAAGCCTCTCCAGGTAAATATGAAGTCCATCTGCTCCTCGTTTCTTATAGCACAATAGTATTCCATTACATGCGTATACCACAACTTGTTCAGCCATTCCCCAATTGATGGGCACCCCCTTAATTTCCAGTTCTTTGCAACCACAAAAAGAGCTGCTATAAACATTTTTGTACATATGGGTCTTCCTCCCACTTCTATGATCTCAAGAACATTTATTCTTAAAGAAGATATGAAATATAAAGTTTTAAATGAAAAACTTAAATTAAATAAAAACAAATATAATTTATATATATAGTATTACTATAATTAACATTGTAGTAAATGTGTACAAAATGCCAACTTGCAAATTGTGACACTCTTATAATGCAACAGTTAAAATTTAACTATTCAAAAAAAATGTAGCAGCTTTTCATTTTAGGAAAATGCTAAATTTTTATAATGTTGACTTAATATCTAACTTATTTAAAAATAATTAAAATAGAAATATTTTCAGGCAGATTGTACTTTTGTACATATACTATACTTTTGTACATGTACTGCACTTTTGTCTATATAGACCATTTAACCTTTCATAATTAAAGAATTACTAAAATTTTTAGATATTTTATTACAATAAAATTATATTAAAAATTCCCAAATTATAACTTTATTCATTAAAAAGGCAACATTTTTAAAAACAATCAATTCAGGAAAATTATAACTCCTCCTAATGAGATGAGACTACATTGTTATACTGTCAAAGTAAAGCAGTGGGTATTCAAATAAAGACAGAAATAGTCAGTGCATGACACAAGGACAAAAGCTATTAATTATTCAAAATACTACATGTGTGGAAACATGAAATACATATATTAGAATTAACATATTAGAATTCATATACAGGAATTCTATCAAAATAATAATTATATTTTATTTTAAATCTGTAATTAGCAGTTCTTCAGTTAATTAAGGATAGCTATGCAGATAATTCTCAGATTTTTTTATCCTTCCCTAACCTCCAGTCTTACAATTCCAACTGCCTATTGGACATCTCAAACTGAATATAGACATCTTACACTCAAAATATCAAAATCTAAACTCATATTTTTCCTCCTAATCCCTCCCTTCTTTGTGATTTCCCTATTATTGCCAAGGGAGGGCCATCTCCAGTCACCCTGATTTATATCTGGCCACTGGGCCCAGATAGCTCCAGAAGAGAAAGTGAGGCTGGTGACCTTGCACAGCCCTCCCTCATTAAGTCCAGTTCACTTGCTAGTCATGGCATCTTATTCCTGACATCATGGTCCTCTTCAAGAATGAAGAACAAACAATATTACTGTCAAGGGACCTGCCATCCTCTGAGTCACCCAGACTCACAAACTCTTCACTCTTTCTCTCTCCTCCAATAGCTGATCTGTTGTCAAGTGCTGTCCATTCTAGCTTTGTGATGTTACTCCTAACTCTCCTTCTTTGAAGTTGCCACCACTCTGGCACAAGACCTTGCCTGGACTATTGCAATAGCCTTCGGATTGGTCTCCCTTCTCCAGTCCATCCCCTACTTATCTATGAAAGTGATCTTCCTAAAGTGGACTGATCCTGTCACACACCCAATTCAATGAGCCTCTTAGCAGTTTCTTATTATCTCCAGGATCAAATATAAAATTCTCTACTTGGCTTTTATAGCCCTTTATGACCTGGTCCATTCCTACCTTCCTAGTGTTCTTACATCTTACAACTCCACTCCCACAATACTCTTCAATCCAGAGACACTGGCCTCCTCATTGTTCCTCTCACAAGACATTGATTGCTCTCTTGATTGTGATTTTTATTGTAATGTTTCCCCTCCCTGTCTTGTCTCTACCTCCTGACTTCCCTGGCTTCAAGTCTCAACTAAAACTTCATTTTAGGTCCCCCTAAATCTCTAAATGCTGGTGGCTTTCTTCTAAGATTTCTGTGTGTGTCTTTATATATATATATATATATATATATATATATATATATATATATATATATATGTACATATATAGGTATATATAATTTATATGTACATAGTCATTTGCATGTTTTCCCCCATTAGAAATTGAGAACATAGACTATTTTTTGCCTTTCTTTTTATAGTCAGTGCTTAGCACAGAGGGCACTTAATGTTTGTTGATGACTTGACTATTATTGACAAACTACTGACAGAAATTTGTATAATGATTATTTTCTTTGAAAGATGCCAATTTTATAATATTTATAACAAAAGTCACAATACTACTGAGAAAGACAAATATATATATGTGTGTGTGTGTGTGTGTGTGTGTGTGTGTGTGTGTGTATCAATCAGGCCTCAGACCTCCTTCTGGACTTCTAAGCCTCCAGCTCTCCCTCACCATCCTTTTGGCCCTAGTGTCCATAAAGAGAGATGTAGTAGTCTTGCTGTATTCTGCCATGATCAAGATACCTTGGAGAATATATTCAGTTCTGGGCACCACACTAGGGAAGGGTCATTGGTGGGCTGATGGGCATCCATGGGAGAGTGAACAGAAGGTAAGGATTAGAGAGTATGATAGAAGAAAAGACTCTTTTGAAAGAATTGGGGATATTCAGTCTAGAGGAAAAAAGACTTGATGGGGATATCAGGGCAGCTATTAAGTGTTTGAGGGGATATCATAGAGTGGATAGACTGGACTTATCCTTGTTAAGTCCAGAGGGTAGAACTAGAAGTAATGTATAGAAGATGCAGAGAGGCAGATTTCATTTTGATATCAGGAAAAACTTCTGAAACATTGTAGCTACCCAGAAGTGGCTGCCTCAGGAGAGATCTTCCTCATTAGAATCTCCCCCTCCAGGGTAAGACAGAAGCAATATTTGTTGGGGATGCTATGGAGGGAATGCTTGGTTGGGGTATGGACTAGACTATATGACCTCTGATGTGCTTTCTAATTCTTAGATTCTATGAAATTATCTTGCTCGAAATGAGAAGACTGGGCTTAAAAATTCAGCACAAGGGGGAAATTAATTTGATACCTGTAAAGCCACTCATGAGCAGCTTTCCAGAGGACTGCTGCTGTGAACAGCTTTCAAGGTTCTGATTACATAGTATAGTGAGCTCTCTATTTATTCAATAATAAATCAGAGCAAAACATCCATAGAAAATCAAAATACAGCATTCACAATGTTACAACTTATCACAGAAAATCAAAATACAGCATTCACCATGTCACAACTCAACAACTTATCACTAAAATGGCCACATAGTTTTCACCAAAGTGGCCACATAGTTTTAAACAAAGTACATTCATTTAGTCAAACACAAAATCCTTAATTCAATCACAAAGTACAAATGTCAAAATTCTCCACCCCTAGGTCATAGTAAATCATAATATTCTCAGTCAGTACACAGTATCCAAGTAAAGTCTTCTTTCAGCTTAACTCAAAGCTGGCTCTCAGCTTTCATGGTTCCTCTTCCATGGTCCCACCTCCAACTATCACCTGCGTTCAAAGGCAGGCAGCTCCCAGTTCCATGTCCAGTTCCTTGTCCAGTTCCCATTCCATATTGAAGTTCAGTGTTCAGTCCACCTCAAATCCTCCACAGTTCCTGTTTCTGGGAAGACAAAGCATGACAGAGCCACAATAATATGCATACACATTGATGGCACCATCTTCAATTCACTATTTGCCTGTGAAATCAACTCAGAACCACCAACGAGGTCTGAGAACTCAACACAAATCATAAACATAGAAATCCACACAGACTCACAAACAAGGTCCAAGAGGTCAGCACAAATCATCAGGAAAGTCCCAGGCCCTCCAAAACCCTCCTCCAGGACTTCTGTAAACACACAATCAGAAAATCCTCTTTCAGGACTTCCAGTAAGGTTGCAGGGCTTCTGTACAAAGTATCACAAATAAACATCAACACAGACAGAGCAGACAAACAGAGGGCTGAGATACCACAAGTCTTCTCCTTCTTGACTCTGCCACCATAAGCGCTCTCTTCTCAGTTAGGCTGTCTCTATCCTGGAAATTCTCCTTATATATGGTCATTAGCTCCTCCCCTTTCTGTTACAGGAGTTCATGAGTTCTAGGGTTCACAAGTTGTGGGGTTCGCACATTCTGCTTCCCAACAGACTTGATACAAGACTCAAAAGAAACTTGAACTGAAACATGATGCTAATTCAATAGCTGAAACAAAGTGTGAACAACTTCTATGCTTGCCAATACCCTTTTCTGCTTTTTTTTTTTTTTTAATTACTCTTCAATTGCAAAAGGATACACAACATGATGAAGTTATCAGAATCAGGAGAAAAATACACATTATGACCACCCTGGAATGGAAAAGAACATTGAAAGTCTTCAGAATTCTGAGGAATGCTGTGACCAGTCATGACATGAAAGCATACCTCCTACCTCTTGGGTGAAAGGACATAAGGATAGAATCAGGAATACACTTTCCAACATAGTCAATGTACAGCTTTGCTTTGCTCAACTACAGTTTTTATTTTGGGGGAGCTAGGTGGAACCATAGTGGATACAGTGCCAAGCCTGGAGTCAGGAAGACTCAACTTTCTGAGTTCAAATCTGGTCTCAGATAATTACTAGCTGTGTGACCCTGGATAAGCCACTTAATTATTGCGGTTTACCTCATTTCCTCATCTGTAAAATGAGCTAGAGCGGGAAATGGCAAACCATTCCAGAATCTCTGCCAAGAAAACACTAAATAGGGTCATGAAGAGTTGGATATAACTGAAATGACTGAACAACAAAGGTGGTGCAGTGAATAGAGGGCCAGACCTCAAGTAAGGAAGACTTATCTTCCTAAATCCAAATCTGACCTCCAAACACTAATTGTATGACTCTGGGCAAGTCACTTAATGCTGTTTGCCTCAGTTTTCTCTCCTGTAAAATAAGTTAAAGATGGAAATGGCAGTACTAGCACATAGTAAGCACTTGATAAATGCTTGTAGATTACTTTGTTGATTGATTGCTTACAAGAGTGGGTTAATGGGGTAGGGGTGGAGGAGAGAGAAGTGAGGAGGGAGCCATTGGGTAGTGACTAAAATATAAAAAGAAAGAAATAAAGAAAAAGTCATCAACAAAATATCTGAAAATAAAAGTATATGCAGTAGATGTTCTGTACTGTTCTTTTGCATCTGGGTATTATACTGTATACTCATTTATACTATATTTTAAATAGCAATTATGCACACAGTTGTTAAGTGCTTGTGCCCTGCTCACTCAGCATGTAAAAACTTCAAATTACAGCCCATTAAGGTGTCAGTGGGAAAAAGAACATTCCAAAAATAAGATGATTTTTAAAAGCACATTAGAAAGTGACTAACCTTTGCTTTACCTGTGGGTATAGGCTTATTCTCCCTCAGATGAATCTTTCTCAGTACCTCTTGTTAATCAGTTCAATTAGACAAACATTAAATTAAATGCCTATTAAATACTGGGCATTCCTAGGCACTAGGGTATATAAAGATAGAACAAATAATAGTCCTTGCTCTTAAGGAACTTGAATTCTGAATCAAACTTACCTATAGCTTACAGAACTTTAAAACTTTTATAACTCTAAAAGTGAGTCAGGTGGTGCAGTGAATAGAGCACCGGCCCTAGAGTCAGGAGGACCTGAGTTCAAATTTGGCCTCAGACATGTAACATTTACTAGTCATGTGACCTTGGACAAGTCACTTAACCCTAATTGCCCTGCCTTCCCCCCTCCAAAAAAAGCAAAAAAAAAAAGTTAGTTAATAGCAGGTTTTTTTTGGTAATTATTTGATGTTTACTGCCACTTTAAAAGGCTTTTCTTCCAGGAAAATTCTCATTCTCTCTCTCTCTCTCTCTCTCTCTCTCTCTCTCTCTCTCTCTCTCTCTCTCTCTGTCCCTCTCTCTCTCGCTATCTCTCTCTTTCTCTCTCTCTCTATATATATAATTTATTTTTCCCCCATTTTTAAGCTTTTAAAAATGTTTTGAGTTCAAAATTCTGTCCCTCCATCCCTGAGATGGTAAGCAATCCAATATAGGTTATATATTGCACTAGATTTTTTGCAAGGGTAAGATAGTTCACATGTGTTTTGTTTCCTTTGCCCATCATTTTGTTGACCTTTTTTGGGTGGGATACTCATGTCTTCCTCTTCAATAACAATGATAAGAATGTCTTACGGGAGCAGTCTACAGAGATTCCTAATCACTTCTGAGTTTTATAAGTGAAAGCCCAAAGTAGGCACTTGTCTAGAGTTAAACTTATCTGTTTCTCTTCTGCCTTGAAAAATATTGCCAAACTTTATCTTCAAAATTATATAAGCACATGATATTCTCAAACTTTAATATCCCCTGAATGTTGATTTATACTCTACCACCCCTCCCCACTTCCAGCAAGAAAGTGTAAGAAGCAGCAATCAGGGTCTGCACTTGGTAAAGAGAAAAGGGGTAGAAGAATAGGGACAGATCACTTTTATAGACTACTAATATTAACTAGATTCCTTCTCTTTCTCCACCTCCTTATTCTTTGGGATGAGAGAGCTGGGAAGGAATTGGGAGAAAAAGGTATGAGGAAAGATGGAAGGAAATATGCAATTAAAAATTCTAACACTGAATTTGAATGGAATGAAAACTTGAAAGTGCTATAGAAATGTTGGATGTTAGAACAGAACAGAACAAAATGAAAGAGGGTATAGAATGGATTAGAAATCGGAATCCAGCAATATGTTGTTTGTAAGAAATGTACTTGAAATATAAAGATGCACAGAGTTAAAATAAGGGATTGGCACAGAATTTACTATGCTTTGTATGAATTTAAAAAAAAATAGAGATAGCATTCAGGATCTTTAGCAAGGTGGTGGTAAAAATAAGCATGGTTATGAGGTAAGCAAAGAAACTTCTTCATACTTAAAGGCATCATAAGTAATGAAATAACATCAATACTTAATATATATGAACTGAATAGCATAGAATCTAAGAATGTTAAAGAAAACTTACTCTAATTATCTGAAGAAATATCAAAATTATAATTACTGGAGGCCTCAACTCTTCTTCCATTGATTCATATGTCTAGCCTCAATTCTTTGATTAGCACTTTGCACCGGGGCCAGGCTCTACCCCCTCCCAAATTTTTGGAAGGATTGCATGGGCCCAATTTGGTCCTGTCTCCTCTGTATTATGGATGATGATGGATATTCAATTCTGAATACGGTTCCAGGTAGACTTCATCCTCTGTCTCAGTTTTTGTCTTAGTTTCCTGCTGGTACACTATGGGGGCTGGCCTTGGTTCATCTCTGTCTCCTTTTCCTTGTACAATTCCCAATTGGGAGTTGGTTTCATCCCCTCCTACAGTCCTAATAAAGTGCATCTGATTGCTGGAAACCAACTTGATCTCAGTCCTCCTGCACAGGAACCAGGTAATGTGTTGGCCCTGGCTTCTTCTGTGGTTCCCAGTATTCTAAAGGTTAAACAGTCAGGCCTTTGTCTCAATTCACAGTGATCTCTAGGGATTGGTTCTCCCTTTCACTTCTGTTCTGACAGGACAGGTTGAGGATTTGGCTTCAGGCCTGATTATTGAGATTGCACTGGCTTGTGAACCCCCAGGAATTTGCTGTGCAGAGCCCTTACATGATGGCTTCAGTCTATTTATCAAAGCTCATGCTGGCTTCCTTGGCAGGAACCCTCTCCCAGTCCTGGTTGGTCTCAAATATGTTTACTAGAATACTGACTTCCCTAGTGTGACTCGTGGCTCCTTTTAAGATAGCTCTGAAGTGGATGAAGGAACTTGCTTGTGTTTCCCTTTGTTTTCTTTATCTTTGTTCTATCTAGGGTCTTTTTCAGATATTTGTTGGGGTATATGTGGGAAAGCAAGGCTACTCTATAATCTTTCATATTGTTCTCATAACCAAAAGCCTGTACATCATACATTTTTAATAAATACTTCCTGAATGAATAAACAACATTATTTCTAGGGGCTTTTTTTTAAAGGGCAATTGGGGTTAAGTGACTTACCCAAGGTCACATGGTTAGTTTTTGTTTTAAGTATCCGAGGCCAGATTTGAACTCAAGTCCTCCTGGCTCCAGGGCTGGCACTCTTATCCACTGTGCCACCTAGCCACCCCTTTCTAGGGGTTTTTGATTCACTTTGGGTTATGAATCTCTCCCTACTTAAAATTTTTCCTGATTATCAACTTGAGCTGGTTTGAGAGTACTATTACAAATTGTATCCAAAGTGGTTTAGGTTCCTCTAGGGATATGTCTCTTGTCTCTGCACAGACTCACATAGTTTTCTAAGCTTCTATCTATGTTGCTAACATTAATCACAGAAGATAGCTACCCCCTTACATAAGGAGAAAGTGTACCTCCTTATGGGCAAGAAAGTATGTTTTATCCTACTTTGGAGAGACTGTAGGATAATGAAAGACACAAGCTGAGGAGGCCTAGGATGCCTTAGAATGTTGGAGTTCAGGGGTGAAGTGCCTGGGAGTGAAGACGGAAGTGTCATTGCCAGCCAATTGTGACCAAAGGATGCTACTTCCCTGAACTAAATATGAGTGCTTGAAACATTGTTTGACTCTCCGATCCATTTAAGGAGTAATCTCTCTAGATAGAATTTGATTGTTTCCCTAACTGTGCCTGTTACTGGGATTTGGTGAATTTATCCCCTCTCTACTTAACCCACCTTACCTACCTCTATTGCTGCCTAGAGAAATGGTAATGCTTAACCTTGAAAGTTTCCTGTTCTCTTTAAATCTTGTTTTATTTATTTATCTTGTCTTTACTTTTCAGTGAATATTGTCTCCAGATAGAGAGAAGTTGATTTTCATTGCATTCTCAGTGATTATTTGCTATAAATGAGTGATACAAAAATGGGATACAATGAGGGATACAGAATGGGGAAAGGACAAAAGAAAGTCCATGGACTAAAGTCCCAAGACTTAATCTTGAGTCTATATTGAAGTTTTCATTCTTTCTTCCTTTCTCTCTGCCTCTCTGTCTCTTCTCCCTCTATCATCTGTCTCTTAGCTGCAAATAAATGTCAGCAAATGAAAGAATAATGAGCATAAAGGTAAGATTAAAGGTTATTTGGATATTTGCAGAAGAAAAAAATGGCTTCTTTTGATTGGGAGAGAGGGAGCAGCAAACTCTGAAGGAGTGGGACAGTTAATGAGAGATTCCCTCAGCCCCAGTGAAAAGACAGGAGAATGAGGGAACTGTCTCATTGTTCATTGATGTCTCATTTTGGGGCAGTCTCTTTGTATAACAATGAGCTCATCATCACCACCAACAGCAATAGCCTTAGTAGCTCACCATAGTCTATCAGAAGGGGAAAACTGGGGAGTAAAACATCAGAATCTCCTTTGTGTACGTATTCCCTAAATGGAAGATATACTCTCCAACCATGAACTAATTAACTCTCAACTGGGACTCTTCCTCGTATAGCTCCTAACTCCCAGAAACTTCCCCAAACAGGTCCAGAAGTCCTAGTTTCAAACTGGCACTAGCTGGTGGATTTCAGGATAGCCTTTCTCAGCTTACATGGCCACACACTTATACATATAAGCATTAGCTTTTATAATTTTTCCTAGAGTATATGAATATTTACCTCAAATCTCAACCACATTTTGCCCATTTAAATATGCCATGGCATCAATAGTCAGCTAAGTGCCATAGTGGACAGAGCATCAAAGGTTGAAAACTTGAAAGTGCTATAGAAATGTTAGGTGTTAGAACAAAACAGAACAAAACAAAACAAAAAAAGTCAAGCATGATAGTGCATGCCTATAATCCCTGCTCTGGGGAGGCCAAAACTAGTGGTGCCCTTGATCTCAGGAGTTCCAAATACAGTGTGCTAAGCCCATCGGCTGCCTCACTAAGTCCAGAACCAATATGGTGACCCCTGTGAGCAGAGAAAGGGAGAGGCTAACAAGGGATGAACAATCCCCAGTCAGAAATGGAATAGGGCAAAATTTCTGTGCTGATCAGCAGATGGATTAGGCCTATGAGTGGTCACTAGAATTCCAGCCTGGACAAAGCTGAGAAAACCTAGCTTTAAAAAAGATTATTTATGGGGGTGGCTAGGTGGCCAGTAAGTAGAGCACCAGCCCTGGATATAAGAGTACCTGAGTTCAAATTTGGCCTCAGACACTATAATGCCATGCATGAGCAGCTTTCTAGAAGAATACTACTGTCAACAGCTTTTAAGGTTTTATTTATGCAGTACAGTGAACACTCTATTCAGTAACAAATCAAAGTAAAACATTCACAGAAAATCAAGGTACAGCATTCACAATATTACAACTTATCACAGAAAATCACAATATAAAATTCACAACAACTTATTGTTAAAATGGCCACATAGTTTCCACCATAGTGGCCACAAAGTTTTGAACAAAGAACAATCATCTCAAAGTACAATAGTCTTCCACTCATGGGGGCACACTAAGTTAACTCAATCAGTCACTTATTCAGCAATCAATTACTAAGTATCATTAATCACTAAGTACAATCATTAGAAAATGCACAGACCCTCCACCCCTAGGTCACTAGTAAACTACAATTTCTTCACTACTCAGTACCCACAGAGAGGTCTTTTCATCTTGACTCAAGGCAGACAGCAACCAGTTCCTTGTCCAGCTCTCTGTGTAAGATCTGCTCCACACTGTTCACAGGGTCTGGTCCATGTCAGAGTCTTCACAATTTCTGTTCCCAGGAATTCAAGGCTCAACCAAGCCACAAACAGACAAAGTCTTAGCATCCCAGTCATGCTTCCTTAGTCTTCTGCAGCTCATTCAAAAAATCAGAATCACCTTATCCAGCCTGGGGGTGAGGGTGGAGGTGGGGGGGCTCCTGTGCTCCTCTTCAGAAGAAGCTCCACTACCACAAGTTCTCAGGACATTCTGACTCAGTTCTCAGTTCTCATTTCTCTTCTGTAGCTGCTCTGCCTCTAGATGCTGGTCCCAAGGAATTCTGAATGTCCCTTCCTGGGGCTTTTCCTTATAAACACACAGCATTAGATTCCTGTTTCAGCCAACCCCTTCCTGTTACATCATTAACAGGAGACAGGAGTTTATATCTTCTGTTTTCCCAGCAGAGGCTTGATCAATTACTAAGTGCTAAGTATCTGCTTACTTGGCAATACAAAGGGGTATGAAAGATCTTCAGATTCCAGTAACATTACATTTGGCCCTACAATCTTTCATGTCCCTTAAATGGCAAAAATACATTAACAATACATTTCATTATATGGGATAATGGAAGTTTTAGGAGTAACTGGTGTCCACAGAATCTTACAAAAATATAACAAGGATAGCACACAGAAAACAATATTTTAGGGTGGGTCTTGAGCACAATCTTCCCATCATTCCCCCTCCAACAAATGGGATCCCCAAATCTTGGAGTAAGGGGTGAAGGTCTCTTCTTCCATGGCTATTTGCTGCTGAAATTGGACATAGAGCTGTCCCTGTCCCAACGGGTCCCATTTGAGAAGTCAGTTCCTAAGCCAGCATTTGGAATATTTGTGGACAGGGGGTGACGTCCAGCTTAAACTATCGGACATTTACAGGTGGAGGGTATCAAGCCTGCAGAAAAAAATCTAGCAAACAAGGTGAACAGACAAAAAGCCAAGAAAAAACAAGGAGACAATAACCAGAAACAAGGTAGACATATGATCAGCCATGCTTCTGGAGTCCATGAGTTCACTACTGTATCCTCACTCACAGTAGAATATATGAGTTAAGGGTACAATTCTGTAATCATCTCCTGAATAAACAATAGTTACAGTGTTATCCTTCCCATGTGCTATAATCTTCACAGCCTTTGGAACATCATCTGGCTTCCAGATTTTACCCATACTTCAGCTCCCAATTTTATTCAATCAGTAGAACCAAATCCTTCAGTTCCTCTGATAGTTACGTTGGAAGGAGGGTACTTTGAGATGATTGCTCTTTGTTCAAAACTTTGTGCCCTCTATGGTGGAAACTATGTGGCCATTTTAATGATAAGCTGTTGTGAATACTATATTGTGATTTTCTGTGATAAATTTCTGTGACAAATTTGTAATATTGTGAATGCTGTACCTTGATTTTCCATGAATGTTTTGCTTTGATTTTTTCTGGAATAAACAGAGTGTTCACTATACTGTGTAATCAGAACCTTAAAAGTTCTTCACAATAGCATTCTTTTGGAAAGCTGCTTGTGCATGGCGTTACATTATGGCATAGTTAGTAGGATTACAAAGTATAGTGCCTCTATTTGTTCCAGGATCCATGGCCATTTGGATTGAGATTGTAAGGCCAAGGATCCTGGAGGGGTGGAATGTAATGTTAATGTAGTTCGAATTTGAAGACCCCTTTTTGTATTGGTAAGGTAGCAGGTACTTAGCACTTAGTAATTATTGGGGAAACAGAAGATATAAACTCCTGTCTCCTGTTAATGATGTAACAGGAAGGGGTTGGCTGAAACAGGAAGCTAATGCTGTGTGTATATAAGGAAAAGCCCCAGGAAGGGACATTCAGAATTCCTTGGGACCAGCATCTAGAGGCAGAGCAGCTACAGAAGAGAAATGAGAACTGAGAACTGAGTCAGAATTTCCTGAGAACTTGTGGTAGTGGACCTTCTTCTGAAGAGGAGCACAGGAGCACAGGAGCCCCCCCCCCACCTCCACCCTCACCCCCAGGCTGGATAAGGTGATTCTGATTTTTTGAATGAGCTGCAGAAGACTAAGGAAGCATGACTGGGATGCTAAGACTTTGTCTGTTTGTGGCTTGGTTGAGCCTTGAATTCCTGGGAACAGAAATTGTGAAGAATCTGACATGGACCAGACCCTGCGAACTTCAGTGTGGAGCAGATCTTACACAGAGAGCTGGACAAGGAACTGGTTGCTGTCTGCCTTGAGTCAAGATGAAAAGACCTCTCTGTGGGTACTGAGTAGTGAAGAAATTGTAGTTTACTAGTGACCTGGGGTGGAGGGTCTGTGCATTTTCTAATGATTGTACTTAGTGATTAATGATACTTAGTAATTGATTGCTGAATAAGTGACTGATTGAGTTAACTTAGTGTGCCCCATGAGTGGAAGACTATTGTACTTTGAGATGATTATTCTTTGTTCAAAACTTTGTGGCCACTATGGTGGAAACTATGTGGCCATTTTAATGATAAGCTGTTGTGAATTTTATATTGTGATTATCTGTGATAAGTTGTAATATTATGAATGCTATACCTTGATTTTCTGTGAATGTTTTGCTTTGATTTGTTACTGAATAGAGTGTTCATTATACTGTGTAAACAGAACCTTAAAAGCTGTTGACAGTAGTATTCTTCTGGAAAGCTGCTCATGCATGGCATTACAAACACTTAACACTTACTAGCCATGTGACCTTGGACAAGTCACTTAACCCCAATTGCCCTGCCTTCCCTCCTCAAAAAAATAAAAAGCAAAAAAAAAATTTCCTTGAGTCAAGAAAACCTGAATCCAAACCCTCTGTTAGATGCTTAGTAGCCGCCCAAGCCTGGGCAAGTTACTTAACTTCTGTCTGCCTCTGTTTCCTTATCTATAAAATTAGGATAATAAAAGCACCTACCTCACAGGGTTCTTATGAGGATCAAATAACACCATATGTGTAAACTGCTTTACTAACATTAGAGTGTTATAGAAACATCAACTATTATGTTACTATTATATCTAGAAGTGAACAGATAGGGATTTTTTTGTTGGTTTTTGCTTTTTGGAGAGCAGTTGGGGTTAAGTGAATTTCCCAAGGTCACATGGCTAGTTTTTTTTTTGTGTGTGTGTCAAGTGTCTGATGCCGGATTTGAACTCAGGTCCTCCTGACTCTAGGGCTGGCGCTCTATTCACTGTGCCATCTAGCTGCCCCAGAACAGATAGGAATTTAGAATCATCATCATTTTGACAAAGATTAAAGCTTTTAGAATTTGCTGAGCACAAACAGGGCACAGTGCTCTTCCTACTATATCAATAAATATTGTTGACTATTATCTATGCTAGAACATGCCTAAATACTGCATGAAATATAGAAAGGAGTTTCAATAAGTAATTTTCTAGATCATAAGCTCAATGAGGGCAAAGCATAAGATCTTAGTTTTTGAAAATCTTCCTACCACTTTCAGAGTACTCTAAGCATAGTGGGCACTTAGAAATAGTTACTGAATGGAATGGAATAAAAGAATTGGGTAGCTAGGTGCCTCAGGGCATAAAGCATAGGACTTGAGTCAGGACGTCTTGACTCAGAAACTTACTGGCTGTTTGACCCTGAGACTATCACTTTACCATGCTGTGACTCAGTTTTCTCACCTGGCAAATGGAGATGATAATAACACCTATCTCCCAAGTCACTGGGATAATGAGATAATTTTCATAAAGCATTTTGTAAATTTTAAAGTGCTATATAAGTGCTAGTTATTATTATCATCACTGCTACTATTATTGGCAGTTAAGTGACACAGTGGAGAGGGCTCTGGACCTGGAGTCAGAAAAACCCGAATTCAAATCCCACATTAGACACAAACTAGGTGACCTTGGACAAATCATTTAACCTGTCAGCCTCAGTTTCTTCATCTTTAAAATGGGGATAATAATAGCACTCACCTCCCAGGGTTGTTATAAGGACAAAATGGGATATTTGTAAAGCACTTTGTAAAACCTTAATGCACTATATAAATGTCAACTGCTATCATCATCATCATCATCATCTCATAGGAAAATAATTAGTTTTGTTTTGATTTGTTTTTTGCCTTTTTGGAGGGCAATTGGGGTTAAGTAACTTGCCCAAGGTCACACGGCTAGGTTTTTGTTTGTGTGTGCGTTAAGTGTCTGAGGCCGGATCTGAACTCAGGTCCTTCTGACTCTAGGGCCAATGCTCTACTCACTGCGCCACCTAGTCGCCCCGTAAAGAATTAGTTTTACAATTATTATGAACTTAATCTGTATGAGTCACACTAGGGACTATAAAAACTCAATGCTTTAGAAGCTGAAGAAACTCTTATCATCATGGTGCAGTAGAAAGGTGAATGCATTTGTGGTCATGACATATTGGTTCAAATCTCAGCCTTCATTTAAATCTCAGCCTTGCCCATTTCAATTAATATTAATAATTTCCTTTCTCACCTTATGTGGCAATATTAACATGTATTTTTAAAGAGTCTTATATTCCAGATACTCTGTTGAATGAATAATGCCTACTCTCAATAACTTTACCTTCTAATAGGAGAGAAAATAAGTACATAGGAAAATACATATATAGCATAAATATAAAGTAAATAAATACAAATATGTAATAAGAGCTAACACTTATATAGTACCTACTATATGTGCCAAGTACTGTGTTAAGTGTTTTATTAATTATTATTTCATTTGATCTTCACAATAACCCTGGGAGGTAGGTGCTATAATTATCCCATTTTACAGAGGAGGAAACCGAGTCAGAAGTTAAGTGACTTGCCCTAAGTCACATAGCTAGTAAGTTTCTGAGACTGGATTTAAACTCAAGTCTTCCTTACTCTAGGCCCAGTGCTCTGTCCACTGACTGTGACACCTTGCTTCCTGTTAACGTGTGTATGTATATTATATTGTACAATATACTGTATAATAATAAAATAAAATACAGGATATCCTCTATATATGTAATATATTATGTTCTGTATATATTCTATGCATATGTAATATATATTCTATGTAATATATACATAAGTAATACACACACATAGTGTTTAAATACTAGGTAATTTAGAGGTGGGGGGCACTAGCAGTCTGGAGAATCAAGAAAGGCTTCATGAAGATGTAGCCTAAGCTGAATCTTTAGGGAAGAGACATTGTCAGTCAGGCAGAGGTAAGGGGGGGAATATTTTGTCCAGCTTGGAGAGTGGCCACTACAAAGCCATGGAGAGGAGAGATGGAAAGTTATATGTATGAAGAATAGATGGGGGGGAAGGGTAGGGAAGGGAGGGCAGAGAGAGCCTCAAATGAGACTGTAAAAGATTGTTTAGGGTTGAGTCAGGTAGGGCTTGCAGAGCTAAACAGTTTTGTTTTATTTTGAAAATCCTAGAATCAGGGGCAGCTAGGTGGCACACTGGACAGAGCACCAACCCTGGAGTCTGGAGGACTTGAATTCAAATCCAGCCTCTGACACTTAGTAATTGTGTGACCCTGTCACTTAACCCCGATTATCTCCCCCCGCTCAAAAAAACCCCCAACAACTTAGAAGCAATAGGAATCCACTGAAGTTGGCTGAATAGGGGAAATCATGCAGTCAGATCCACACTTAAGGATTCTATTGATAGCTACATGGAGGATGGTGTAGAGAAACTTGAGTCAGGGGGATCAATAAAGAAACTGTTGAAATAATTTAAGCAAGAAGAGATGAGGACAAGGATGTGGACTAAGGTGGTCAATGTGTTAATGGGGAGGAGAGGTCTGATCTGAGGGATCACAAAGATGTAGATATGACATCTAATTGTGTTTTTGGTGTGAACAGTGGGATGGAGGATGAAGTGGAGTCTATGAACCTGGGAGACTGTCTCCTACCTTCAGTTTCCTTATCTGAAATGAGAGATGTGTTGCTACTTGTGTTAGCTTATACAAGTCTCTTACCCTTTCCATACCTTAGTTTCACCTCTTTTAATGAGGGAGTTAGATAGGTGAACTATGGGGTCCCATCATGCTTTTTTTAATTACTTTTTTTTTTTTGCTTTTTGGAGGAGGAAGGGCAAGGCAGTTGGGGTTAAGTGACTTTCTCAAGGTCGCACAGCTAGTAAGTGTTAAGTGTCTGAGGTCAGATTGGAACTCAGGTCCTCCTGACTCCAGGGCTGGTGCTCCACATAGCCACCCCTCCCCCCAACCTACTTTAAAAATATAATCCAATTATGCACTCTTAGGCTAAAATTTTGACAATTTTAGGGTCAGAAAGCTGAATTGTGCTATTCTGTTTAGGCCCTACAATTAAGCTGAATTGAATTATGTAAAAAAAACAATATGGTAGACATTTGAGAATATGGCAGCTTAATAGCTGATATTCTGAAGAGGGGCTATGAAATAAATGCCACATTGATTTAGACCAATGTTATATCTAGTTCATTATGGTCTATGAGATTTCATGCAGAACCAAATACAAAAGAATGCAGACTTCATTAAAACAATAATTCAACAATAAAAATTTGGCTTAAAGAGAGCAGTTTGTTGCAAAGAGGATGCTAAACTCAGGAGAGATCCAGGTTCTTGATTTTAAAACTTTTTAGCTAGGTAACCACATCACATAACTTCTCTAAGCCTCAGTTTTCCAATCTGTAAAATGAGAAGACAGTTACTATAGGACAATACTGTGTTAATAAAGTTCTAAGAATCAAATGATAATGTAATGGGTCATTTAAAGACCAAACATCCAAGACGTATAAAGTTATTTATAAATAAGATCTATTCCCCAGGAGATAAGTGGTTGAAGGACACGAACAGATATTTGAAAATGAAGGGATATAAGTTATCAGCAACCACATGAAAAAGTACTCCAAGTCACTAAAAATGAGAGAAAGGTAAATCAAAACAATTCTGAGGTTCTATCTATATACATGAGATTTGCAAAGACAACACAAGGGGAAAATTGAACTACTAAGAAGACAGGCACACTAGTATATTGTTGATGGAGTTTGGATTGGTTTGATCATTCTGGAAAAGAATTTAGAAATATAGCACAAAAATCACTAAATTATGTACATATTTTGATCCATAGATGCTACTATTAGAAATTCCAAGAAATTGGAATAAATATCTGTATAGAAATTCCAGAAATTGGAATAAATGTGGCATTCTATCTGAACCTCTCCCTGAGAAGGAACCACCTGAAGATGAAGAGGAGACCTCAGCTTTGATTTGGGTTTGGTATCCTTGTTCCATCCCCGCTCCTTGCCCAGCACAGAGAAGGATCTTTCAAACATTGAGAATGCTAGATTTCCCAACCTTCCAGAGGTATCTCAAGATTTCAACATCTACATCATAGGAAGCAAAGTAAAAATTGGACTCATGGAGCCCAACAAAGAATTATACCACGCCTAAGGGGGACTTCTTGAGCACCCTGAAAATTGGAGAAAAGAATATCCAGCAACCAAAAAGCTTGGAGCTACCCCTTTGGAAGCCACCCCTTTCTCTAAGCTCGAGTGTCCTGGATTCTATCCATACTTATGGAAGAGTGAGTTACAGACCTTTTTTTGGAGGGAGGTATGTTTTACACCAACTATTCTTACTGTACCACCTTAGTAAATACCACTTTATAAAAGTTTTCCAATTATACCCTTCCCTCCCCCCACCAAAGAAATCAAGGATAGAGGGAAAGACCTATATAAGAACATTTGTAGCATATTTTTTGTGGCAGCAAAGAACTGGAAATTAAATAGGTGCCTATCAATTGGGGAATGGCCAAACAAATTGTTTTATGCGAATGCAATGGAATTTTGCTCTTCCATAAGAAATGAAGAATATGACAGATTCAGAGAAAAATGGAGACTTGCATGAACTGATACAGAATTTAGACAGCACAACCAGGAGAATAGTTCATACCATTTGCCACATAATCTGAAAGGAAAAAACTGACGAAAATCAATGACTGAACATGACTTCAGAAGACTGATGATGAACCTGGTCTACTCTTGGCAAAGAAGTAATAGACTAAAGATAATAATAATAGTTAGCATTTATATAGAACTTACTCTGTGCCAGACACTGTGCTAAGTATTGTATCATTTGATCCTCACAACAACTCTGGGAGGTAGGTGCTATTATAACCTCCATTTTATGGATGAGGAAATAGAGACAAGCAAAGTTTAAGTAACTTGCCCAGGGTCACACAACTCGTAAGTGTTGTCAGCCAGATCTGAACTCAAACCTTCCTGAGGGAAAGTGAAACAGGGTCCAAAGACATCAGCCCTTTGATAAACTCAGTGATTTTAGAAGACTCATGGTAAAACACACTTCCCTCCTCTTGGCAGAAAGATGTTATAGTACAGATGCAAAATGAAGCAGATGTTTTCAGATATGGCCAATATCTTGGCTTGTTTCCTTTTATTTCTTTGCTTCAAGAGTGGATTTTATTTCTGGGACTGATGAGAAGCAGAGGTATCAAGAGGAAGAGAGTGTGAGGGAGGAATCATCAGGAAGTAACATCTATGTAAAAAAGAGCCTTGATAAAACATTTGTTTAAAAAAAAAAGATTTTCAGTAGCCATGAGACTGTATGTATAAGTAGATGTGATCAGGCTCACTGGATTTCAGTTGATCCTAAGAATACATTGCATGTATTAGCAAATTTGTTGATTTGGTTCATAAATGAACCAAAGGCAGTGTAACAAAATGGTTAGAAAGTTGGCCTCAAAGACCAGAAAACCTGGGTTCAAGTGCCACTTCTGACCCATACTGGCTACATGATTCTAGGTTACTTACCCTCAGTGTTCTTCAATGTGTGGGTTATAAGTCTGACATCTCTACTTTAGGCAATTTTCTAAGTTAAGACCATAGGTTACAGAGAAGATGCTAGTTTGCATTGGTAGAGGGAATTTTCTCATGTGGGAAATCCTCCTACCAAAGGAACAATGTCTAATCCTAATCCTTATCTGTTTTGTTGTTGTTGTTAAGTTGTTTCAGTCCTATCTGACTCTTTGTGACCCCATTGGCAAAGATACTGGAGTGGTTTGCTGTTTCCTTCACTAACTCATTTTATAGATGAGGAAACTGAGGCAAACAAGGTTAAGTGACTTGCCCAAAGTCACCACTAAGTGTCTGAAGCCATATTTTAATGCAGGAAGATGAGTCTTCTTGACTCCAGACCCTTTCTCTATCCACTGTGCCACCTAGTTGCCCCTATCCCTATCTGTTATTTTTAATAATAATAATAATAATAATAATAGCTAAATTTATATAGAGTGTTAAGGTTTACAAAAAGCTTTACACACATTATCTCATTTTCCCATTTTATTGCAAAAAAAATGATCAGATTACTTGCAAGTTGCATGTAGAGCAGTATGCCTTGCTGAGAATTTTACATTTCTGTGAAAATATTGGCTGAGATTGTCTAACACAGAATGCCAAGTCCATTCTTGTGAAACTGAGGCACATAATTTCCCAATGCTAGATAGAAAGGCCCATAATATATCAGGGATATTCAGTAGATTATGTCAACTAATGGAATCATGGTCAGTTATTGAACATGGAAGTGATATGTTCAGATCTGCCCTTAAAAAAAAACATTTTGGCAGTTGGAGGATGGATTGGAAAGAGGAGAGACTTGAGATAGGGAGACCAAGTATGAGGCCACTGTAACAGTACAGGTGGAAAGTAATGAGAGCCTGGACTAAGAAGCTCTCTTTCATGTGCCACATTGTCTGGGTCAGCAGTTGAATGCATCACTGTAGTCAGCTGGGTTTTAAAATATTCACCCAATTAGACCCTAAGTATACTCTAGTACATTTCTCCAAACTCACCTAGTTTCTAAGTGTAAAAACATGAGAAAGGGACAGAGAACTGCTTATCTACTTAATACACTAGAATATCTACTCCTGAAGGAAGGAGTGTGATATTTCTAGGTAGAACATATATCAAGATCACCAATAGCTAGTCAACCCACTCATATCTTGATAGATGATGGACAGGTTCCAGGATCATAGAGTTCAGGGGTGGAAAAGCATTTCAGAAGTCATCAAGTTCAACAACTTTGTTTTACTGATAAGGAAACTGAAACTCAGAAAAGGGAATCAATGAGCCTTCCTATGGTAGTTGGAGGCACAATGATGCAGCATTGGATCTTGAGTCAGGAGGATTTCAGTTCAAATCCAGCTGTGTGATTCTGGGCAAAGTCACTTAACCTCTGTCTGCCTCAGTTTCCTCATCTGTATAATGGGGATGGTAATGGGGATGATAATTCCTCCCAGCACTGTGGTGAAGATAAAATCAGATATTTGTAAAATATTTTGCAAAACTTAAAGTGATATATGAATGCTATTATTATTAGCCTGAGGTTACCCAGGTAATAAGTAGCAGAGTCAGTGTTCAAACCTGAATCCTCTGACTCCAAATCTAGTGTTCTTGTCACCACTCTATTTCCAAGAATTTCCACTGAAAATATAAGAGATAGAATCTAAAACAAAAAGCATTTGAGCCAGATTCCCTCTAATGACTTATCCCAAAACCATAACTAGTATGGGACCACTTGGGACTTTGCCGCAGGGCATTGATCTGGATGTTGGGAATCTGTTAGGGGGAGGGTGCTTCTTTTTTATTTCAGTTCTCCCTCCTATCTACAATAGCCATCCTTGTTCTCCCACCAGCTTACAACTGACACAGGCAGACTGTCCTTTGCTCCCCCACTCCCTGTAACTCCCCACCTTATACCACTCATTTGAATTTGGCTCCAGGGTACGAGAATCCCCAGCATATCTATTATATTGTCCCTATTCTTTTGAAAAGAGCCATATGTCAGGAATTTCCAGAGACTGTCAGCAAGGAGTTATCTGGCAAAGCAGAAAAGAAAAATGTAAAAACAAATAGCATGATTGAATTAAGGAAGAGATCACTTTAAGGTTAAAATGAGAAAATGCTTCCTGACTATAACAATTATTTCGGTAGAAAGGACCCTCTGAGGAAAATAATGGGAAAAAAAAAACAGAAACTAGGAAAAAATTAAAAACTGATTCCTGTCAAATGTATCAGCAGCCATATTTTTCCCCTCTACAATAATATTAAGTCATCTCTGATTTAGATTCTTAGCCTACACAATCTAATAAGAAAGAGTTATAGCACAGAAATGACCATGAGTCAGAGTTCTTTGATATGAGAGTTGCTAAAAGAAAATACAGTATATTAGCAAAATCACATTATTAAAATGTTATGAATCATATTTATCCATCAATCATATATAATGGTCAAATGGGAATATACCAGACAATCTGTGGACCATTTAGAATTAGATGTTTTTCAAAGAACTAATTAAATACTAACAATTCCAAAAATGATATATTTATACAACAGCTAATTGACCATGGTTCTAACATATGCTGGTTTAAACAAGAGCCAGCTGATTATGCATCAATGACTAGACAACAAATATACAATTTAGCTGTAACAAAGCTGGCACTTTTCAAGTATGTCACTGATCCAATGTCAAATATGCTGATTAGTGAGACGACAGAATATTGTATCCAGAAGGAAAGCTATTGTTGCAATGGATGGTCTACATAGAATTTTTTCATTTATCTAAAACTTTCATTTCTTTTTCCAATTTTTCCTCTACCACTCTTATCTTTTTCTTTAATGCTTCCAGGAATTTTTGTTGGGTTATGTTCTAATTAGCATTTCTCTTTGAGGCTTTGGGTTGTAGGTATTTTCACATTGTGGTCTTCTGAGTTTGTGTCTTGGTCTCCTCTGACACTCTAGTAGCTTTTTATAATCAAGTTCTTTGTTGCTGTTTGTTCATTTTTATTTTATTCTATATCTTGATTTTGAACTTTATAGCCTTAAATAATATTTCAAGAAATTCTCAAGGAAAACTGTCCTGATATCTTAGATCTAGAAAGTAAAACAGAAATTGAAAGAATACACTGATCATCCCCAGAAAGAGATCTCCAAATGAAAACTCCTAGGAATAGTATAGCAAAATTCCAGACCTCCCATGTCAAGGAGAAAATATTGCAAGCATCCAGAAAGAAATGGTTTAGATAGCATGGAGCCACAATCAGAGATCAGACAAGATTTAGCAGCTTCTATGTTAAAGAAGTGGAAGACTTGGAATAAAGTATTCCAAAAGGCAAAGGAGTTAGGATTACAAATAAAAATAACCTACCCAGAAAAACTGAATATAATCCTTTAGGGGAAAAATATTTAATGAAATAGAGGATATATAAGCATTTCTGATGAAAAAAATCAGAGCTGAACAGAAAATTGACTTACAAATACAAGACTCAAGAGAAGCATAATGAGGTGAAAGAGAAAACATAAGAAATTCAGTAAAGTTACATTTTTTACATTGTTATGTGGGAAGATGATATATGTAATTTCTAAGAACTTTCTGATTACTAAGGCAGTTAGAAGCAATCTACATAGACAGGGCACCGGTGAAAGTCAATTATTTTGGGATGATCTCAAAAAAAAATGAAAGCATGAGAAAAAGGAATGTGCTGAGAGAAGGGGAAAGAGTGAGAGAGAATGGGAAAAACTATGTCACAAAATTATCTCATAAAAGAAGTATGAAAGAAAAAGCTTTTACAATAGACAGGGATATGGGAGGGTGGATATGTTTGAATTTCACCCTCATCAGAATTGGTTCAAAGAGGGAAAAATATACATACATACATATACACACATATATACGTGTATATACACATGTGCATATACATACATACACTCAAGTATAGAAATCTATGTTACCCAAGAAAGAAATAGAAGGAGAAGGGGATGAGAGAAAAGGGAGGGGATGATAAAAGAGAGTACAGATTAAGGGAGATAGTAGTCAGATGCAAAAAAGAATTTTGAGGAGGGGCAGGAGAGGCAAGGATAAACAGAAGAAAATAGGATGGAAGGAAATACCTAGTTAGTTATCATAATTGTGAATGTGAATGGGATGAGCCTACCCATAAAACTGAAGTGGATTGCAGGATAGATTCAAAACAAAAATCCAACAATATGTTGTTTACAAGAGAAAAACTTGAAACCAAAAACACACACACAGAATTAAAATAAGAAGCTAGAGCAGAATCTGTTATGCTTCAGTTGAAGTAAAAAAAGCAGGATTAGAAATCATGATCACATATAAAGCAAAAGCAAAAACAGAAGTAATTAAAAGATAATCAGGCAAACCACATTTTGACCCAAAAAAGTACCACAAACAATGAAGTAATAGCAAAACTTTGTATAACAAGTTTCTTTGATAAAGACCTTTTTTCTCAACTATATAAGGAACTGAGTCAAATTTATAAAAACAAGAGCCAATCCCTAACTGATAAATTGTCAAGGGATATGAACAAGCAGTTTTCAGAAGAAATCAAAGCTATTTATAGTCATATGAAAAAGTGTGCTAAATCACTATTGATTAGAGAAATGCAAATTAAAAGAACTCTGAGGTATCACCTTACAACTAGCAGAGACACATGCTGAAAGGGATAATTGAAAATAAGTACACAAATGAACTGCTGGTGGAGTTGTGAACTGGCTCAACTATTTTGGAGAATGTTTTGGAACTATGCCCAAACTGCTATAAAACTGTGCATACTCTTTGACTCAGCAATACCACTACTATGTCTGTAACCCCACAGAGATCAAAGAAAAAGGAAAAAAAAAACATATGTGCATCTATCTATCTATCTATCTATCTATCTATCTATCTATCTATCTATCTCATCTTTTTGTGGTGGCAAAGAAGTGGAAACTGAGAGAATACCCATCAGTTGGGGAATGGTTGAACAAGTTCATGGTACAGTAGTACAGTGGATAGAGTTATGGGGCTGGGGGTAGGAACACTCATCTTCCAGAATTCAAATCTGGCCTCAGATATTTACTTTCTGTGTGCCCTGGGAAAGTAATTTAATCATGTTTGCCTCACTTTCCTCATCTGTAAAATGGGTTGGAGAAGGAAATGGCAAACCACTTCAGTATCTTTGCCAAGGAAATTCCAAATGGGGTCACAAAGAGTTGGACATGACTAAAAGTTGACTGAACAAAACCTAAAGCTAGAAGAGACCCCTCCCAGAGACCATTCAGTTCAAGAGTTCTTAACCATTTTTGTCATGGACTCCTTAGGCTGTCTGGTGAAGTCAACGAGCCCTTTTTCAGAATAAAGTTTTTAAATGCATAAAATAAAATACATACTATTACAATGGAAACCAATTATACTGAAATACAGTTATCAAAATATTTTAAAAACAAGTTCATGGACCCCAAGTTAAGAACTCCCTCATTTTAGAGTTGAGAAAACTGAGGCCCAAGAAATTTAAGTGACTTACAATTATCACAACTGCTCTGCACTAGATGCTGGTCCCAAGAAATTCTGACAAAGGAATCTTCAAATTCAAATTACATTACCACTACAGATGGCAGAATAGGACTGGATGTTACCTGACTCTCTCAAATCCCATACACCCAGTCTTGCTCCAAATAACTTAAAATAATACCTCACAGTGAATTTTAGAGCAACAGAAATAATTAAAAATTGTGGTAAAGCAGTCATCCTGCATGAGGTAATAAAACTCTCTTTTTGCTCACAATATGATATGGAAAACCTTGGAAAACCCTAGGGATTCAACTAAAAATTAAATGAAACAATCAGAATTTTAGCAAGTATTACAAATATTATCAAGACTTCTCTCTAATATGGTTGGATCAATTCACAGTTTTACTAACAGTATATTGGTGTCCCAATCTTTCCACATCCACTCCAACACACAAATATGACCTCATTTGATGAACTAGCAGACAATATTTGAAAGGGGAGCTAGGTGGAACAGTAAAGAGAGCACTAGACTTGGAATAAAAAAAATTCACCTTTCTGAGTTCAAATTGAGCCTCAGACACTTACTAGTTGTGTGACCCTGGGCAGGTCACTTAATACTGTATTTTGGTTTCAGCAAATGGGAAAAGTTAGAATGCTGCAGATGAGTTTACTTACCTTGGTAGTATACTTTCCAGAGATGTCCATATAGATGATGAGTTTGATACATGCATTGCCATGGCAACCCAAGCATTTAGGAGGTTCCAAAAGAAAGTGTCGGAGAGGAAATACTAGGCCGCATACCAAATGGAAGGTCTACAGAGCCATAGTACTGACTTCATTGTTGTATGCCTGTGAAACCTGGATAGTCTACCAGCACCATGCCAGAAAACTGAACAACTTCCATTTGAAGTCTTAAGAAAATTCTGACTATTAGTTGGCAAGATAAGGTACCAAACACTGAGGTCAAGCATTCAAAGTCTATTACAGAAAATGCAATTCCAAGGGCCTGAATGCCAAAAGCACACTTACCTAAAAGACTAGAGAACTTTCAGAAAGCAAGCACTTTCACAGAGGTCATAAGAAGGGGTACAATAAACAGTACAATGACTTACTCAAGGTCTCTCTGAAGAACATCATTATCAATTGTTTGCCACAGGAGATGATGGCACAGGACCACCTAGCATGATGTACCTTCATCAAAGAAAGTGCTGTATTCCAAGAGCAAAGTATGATCACAGTAGCACAGAGGAAATGTGAGGTACGCTAATCTACAGACAGCTCTATTCCAATGTTCAAATGGCCTATTTGTGCCAACAGTGGCAGAGCCTTCTGTGCCTGATTAGCCACAGTCAAATACAATGAAACTTGACCCCAACACCTTGATGTGATTGGTCCTCTTTAAGTACAAAGGACAAACCACCACCACCACCATATTTGAAAAGTCATGGGGAATGGGAGAAGTGCTCAAGACCTAAGAAGAATAAATGCCCTGATTTCCAAAAGGGAAGAGGATAGATTATTCAAACTATAGATCAGTGAACTTGACTTGGAATCCTGGGAAATTTTAGAACTGATCATTAAAGAGATAGTGACCATCCAGAGAAAGGAAAGATAATTATAGTCAGATCTATTCTTCAATAATAGGTCTTGTCAAACTCACCTTATTTCCTTTTTTTCTTTTTCTTCTTTTCCTTGTTGAAAGCTTTCTTTCTCCCTCTGTCTGAACCCTATAGTAGAGAAAGCCAACATTTTACACTGATATATAAAAATATGTACATATATAATTATTATCATTTTACATATATATGTGTGAAACATATATATGTGAAACAATATAATACAGATTTCTGTATATCAGTTCTTTCTCTGATAGCATCTTCCTCCATAAGTCCATTATAGTTAATTTGCTCAAAATAGCTCAGTCATTAAGTTACTCTTTGAACAATATTGCTGTTACTATATACAACATTCCCTTGGTTCTGCTTGTTTCACTCTTCATTATTTCCTACAAGGCTTTACAAATTTTAAGTTAACCTGCTCATCATTTCTCACAGTGCAGTGGTATTCTATCACAATCATATGCTACAACTTACTCAGCCATTCCCCAATTGTAATGGTAATTTGAAGATCCCTTTTTGTATTAGCAAGGAGCCCAGTACTTAGCACTTAGTAACTAATCAAACCTCTGTGAAAGAAACTGAAGATATGAACCCCTTTTCCTAACATAACAGGAAGGGGTTGGCTAAAACAGGAAGTAGCTAATGCTGTGTATATAAGAAATGACCCAGAGAGGCACAGTCAGAATTTCTTTGGACCGGCATCTGGTGGCAGAGCAGCTACAGAAGAATCAAGAACTGAGCCAGAATTTCCTGAGAATTTGTGGTGGTGGAGCTTCTTCTCAACAGGAGCCCAGAAGCCCAAGAGCCCAGGGGAAGACTGAGGAAGCATGACCAGGATGCTGAGAGTTTGTCTGTTTGTGGCTTGGTTGAGCCTTGAAATCCTGGAAGCACAAATCATGAAGGATCTGAGATGGACTGGACCCTGTGAACTTCAGTGTGGAGCAGGATCTACTCAGAGAGCTGGACAAGGAACTGGGAGCTGTCTGTCATTGAACCCAGGTGACAGTCTGGTGAATCCAGGTAGAATCTGGAACCATGTAAGGGGATCCAGGGAATCTGAGAACTGGCCCCAAGTCAAGATGAAAAGACCTCTCCATGGATACTGAGTAATGACGAAATTATAGTTTACTAGTGACCTAGGGGTAGAGGGTTTGTGTATTAATGATACTTAATAATTGATTGATAAGTGACTGAGTTAAATTAAGTGTGCCCCATGAGTGGAAGACTTTGACTATTGTACTTTGAGATGATTGTTCTTTGTTCTAAATATTGTGACCATTTTGGTGAAAACTATGTGGCCATTTTAATGATAAGCTGTTGTGAATACTATATTGTGATTTTCTGTGATAAGTTGTAATATTGTGAATGCTGTACCTTGATTTTCTGTGAATGCTTTGCTTTGATTTGTTATGGAATAGAGTTTTCACTATACTGTGTAATCAGAACCTTAAAAGCTGTTCACAGTAGCATTCTTCTGAAAAGCTGCTCATGCATGGTGTTACACCAATTGATAGGCACCCTCTCAATTTCCAGTTCTTTGTCACCATAAAGAGAGCTGCTATAAATATATATATATATATATATATATTTTTTTTTTTTTTTTGCTTTTTGGAGGGCAATTGGGGTTAAGTAACTTGCCTAAGGTCACATGGCTAGGTTTTTGTTTGTGTGTGCCTTAAGTGTCTGAGGCTGTATCTGAACTCAGGTCCTTCTGACTGCAGGGCAGACGCTCTACTCACTGCGCCACCTAGCCGCCCCTATAAATATTTTAAAGCATAAAGTTTCTTCCCCTTTTTCCCTGCTCACCTTGGAAAACAGACTTAATAGTGGTATTGCTAGGTCAAAGGGTAATACATAGTTTTACAACTTTTGGGGCATAATTCTGAACTGCTCTCCAAAATGGTTTCATCAATTCACAGTTCTACTAACAGCATACTAGTGTCTCAATCTTTCCACATTCATTCCAAGATTTCTCATTTTCCACTTAAGTAATTTTAAATGATTGGATAGGTGTGAGATGCTATCTCAAAGTTGTTTTAATTTGCATTTCTCTAATAATGACAGTGCATTTTTTCCATATTTCTATATATAGATTTTATTTCTTCTTCCAAAAGTTGCCTGTTCGTATCCTTTGACAATTTATCAATCAAGGAATGAATCATATTCTTATAAATTTGACAAAGTTCTTTATATTTTTGAGATGAGGCATTTATCTGAGAAACTTTCTATAAAATTCTTCCCTCCCACATCCTACCCCTGGTCAATTTTCTGCTTTTCTCCTAATCTTGGCTACATTGGTTTTATTTGTACAAAATCTTTTTAATTTAATGTAATAAAAGTTATCCATTTTATATCTCACAATGCTCTCTATCTCTTATTTTTTTTTTTCACAAATTCTTCTCCTATCTATAAGTCTGATAGGAATTCCATACTCTTCTAATTTACATATGATATTTCCCTTTCTGTCTAGGTCATATACCCATTTTGACCTTATCTTGGTAAATGGTGCAAGATATTGGTCTATAGCTAGTTTCTGTCAGACTGTTTTCTAAACAATTTTTTTTTTTACCAAATACTGAATTCTTATCCCCAAAGTGTAAAGCTTTACATTTATCAAACACAAAGTTACTATAATAATTTACTACTATGTATTGTATATCTACTATATTCCACTGATCCACCTTTCTATTTCTTAGCTAGTATCAGATAGTTTTGATAATTACTGCCTAACAATACAGTTTAAAATCCGATACTGGAGTTCCTTCTTTTACCTTTTTAAAATTAATTCTTTTGATATTCTTGACCTTTTTTTTCTTCCAAATGAATTTTGTTATTATTTTTTCTAGCTCAATAAAATATTTTTTTGCAATTCAATTGGGACAGCACCTTAGATTCATTTAGGTAGAATTTTCATTTTTATTATATTGGAATGGCCCAGTCATAAACAATTAATGTTTCTCCAATTTTTAAAACCTGATTTTATTTGAAGTGTTTTATACTTATGTTTATATTTTTCTTGGGTTGGTCTTGACAGGTGTACTCCCAGGTATTTTTTATTGTCCATGGTTATTTTAAATAAAGTATCTCTTACTATCTCTTCTTACAGGGCTTTGTTGGTGATATATAGAAATGCTAATGATTTATGGAGGTTTACTTTATATTCAGCAACTTTGCTAAAATTATTATTGCAATGAACTTTTTAGTTGAATCTCTAGGATTTTCCAAGTATGCCATCATATTGTCTGTAAAAAGAGATCGTTTTATTACCTCATTGCCCATTCTGATTCTTTCAATTTCTTTTGCTTCTCTTATTACTATTGCCAGTGTTTCTAGTATAATATTGGTGATAATGGGCCACCTCAAATGCTCTTGCTCCCTTTGGCCCCTGATGGCAAGCACCAGCTCACTCCTCTGCCCTGAAAACAAAATCAGGGACTCTGCTGTTCTGAGAGTGACCACAACCAACCAGCCCTACCCCTCTGCCATGGCACTCACAGGCATGTGTTCATCTTCCTTGCCTGCAGCTACAGCCTAAGATCCAGTCTTGTCATTGGAGTCTGGAGGGTCCCTCCATTTTCCCCTCAGCAATGGCCCACCCCCCACAATCTCCAAGGAGGAAAGTTCCCAAATTGAGGCTGCCTTCAGACCCAGCTGCCCCCAGGGCTTGCTATTTATTGATTAGTCAGTATCTGCTCAAGAGTTATCTGTAATTCACTCAGGCCAGGCCAGCACCCCGCAGGTCAGATCTTTCTTAATATTTGCCCTAGTGGTCTCAGGCTAGATGACAGCTTTACCCCAACTTTTAATTATTTCTGTTGATCTAAAATTCACTGTGAGGCATTATTTTAAGTTATTTGGGGCAGGGCTGGGTGGTGAAGGATTTGAGAGAGTCCAGTTACTTCCTGTCCTTTCCCACCATCTTTCCATAATTCCTCTCATTTCTTTTCTTTTCTTTTTCAACCAGCTGCATTAGATAGCAAGCATCTCCATTAAACTACTTGAGGGTAGGGACTGTCTTTTGTTTCTTTTTGTATCTGCAGTACTTAGCACAGTGCTTGGCACATGGTAGGCACTTAAATGTTTATGGATTGAGTGATAGATGTGGGGAGTGTTGTAGCTACAATTTTGCTAGATATTACCAAAATATTTGATAAAATATCTTATAGTATTGTTATGGAACAAATGTATTGATGTAGACTAGATTGTCTTGCAACAAGATGCATTCCCAGTTGCTTGAATGTCCTGATGCAAGCAGAATTCTTAGGGTTGCCAGAGTGACTCAGTCCAGGAGATCTCCAGGGTTGAACTCTGACAATTTTAGGAATGACTTGGATTAAGGCATATATGGCTTTTATCCAAATTTACCAAATTTGCAGTTGTCACAAAGCCGAGGGATAGCTTAATGACAGGCAGGAATCAGAAGGATTTAGGCTAGCATTGTTCTGAATCTATTTAGATGAAATTCAACAGGGACAAATAAAGTCTTATACTTGGGTTCTAGAAGTCAATATCATAAATACAGGATGGGAGAGGTATGGCCAGATGGCATTTCTTTTTTAAAGATATGGGGCTTTTAGCGGATTGTCAGCTCAGTAAGAGTGAGCAGTGTGACAAAAACTTAATGCAGTCTTGAGCTGTAGTAAAGGAGGCATCAGTTTCAGGAATAAGGAGATGACAGTTCCTCTCTATTCTGCCTTGGTCAGACCACAAGAGCCCAGGTACAACAGCATCCCCCAGATCACCAGCTGTGTTTCTGGACAGAGACCAGGAAAGCAACCCTTTTGGAGAATGGGGCATGGCAGCCACAGTTACTTAAAGACAAAGAAAAAAAAAGTTCTGACCACCAAAGTCTTCAGCACTGTCAAATGACTGAACATTGGAGACCAATTTGGTTTTATTAATGGAAATGGCATTAAAAAAAATATACTGCCAACTGCTTTGCTGTTGTACCTTAAGGATTACAAGGCCTTTCCATCTGACTCACAACTGAAACCTACTGTACAGGGTGTCTCAAAATTCTTAGTGCACTTTAAAGCCTTAATAGCCTTTTCCTTCCTTTCTTCTCTCCCTATTCTTTTCTTTCTTCTTTTCTTTTTTCCTTTTCTGTTTCCTTTTCTCTTCCTTCCTCCATCCCTCCTTCCCTTCTTTCCTTCCTCTTTACTGAGAGGTGAATGTAGAATGGGACACATATTTTGGGACATACATACGGTCAATTTGGGAATTTGTTTTGCTTGCCTATGCATATTTTTAAAAGATTTTATTTTTATTTTCCTTCTTTTTAGTCTTATTTTTTCCCCCATTTTTCTTCCACTTTCTCTCCTTCCTTTCTATATCTCTCCCATCTATCCTTCTTCCCTTTTATCCTCTCTCCCTCTTTTCCTCCCTCTTTCTTTCTTGTTAGGTACCCCCCCCCACATCTTTTTAGCCTTCTTTCATATGTTATTGTCCCCATTATATAAAGTAAGCTCCTTGAAGGCAAGGGGTATCTTTCTGATTATTTTTATATTCCCAGCCCTTAGCCCAATACCTGGCACATAGTAAAATGGCTTAATAAATACTTGTTGACTTGACTAATGGAATGAACTAGAGAGCCTCTGGGGTCCCTTCCAATTCTAAAAATTATTGATTCTGAGATTCTATAATGGCCTCATTGGGTTGTGGAGGTGACAATCTGGGTTTCCGAAGGGTAAAAAAGCATGTGTTTCTGTTCTTGTTTCTCTAAACACAAATATCCTTCCAGTGATGCTAAGTGGGAATGAATTATAAAAAAAATATTTTCTTAAAAGATCATGTTTCTATGTGATTGGTGTGTTTAGGCTTCCAGGATATTGTTAAGGATGTCTTTCAGGTAAGAAGAAGCATCAAACAGACTGGGGAAATGCAAAGGAGTTTGAGCTGGATGTACAGAAAGAGGGAAGGATGGCAGCCCAAGTATTAAACTGGTATCCACAAAATGAACAGGAGCAAGGTTCATGATGGATTGGGTAAATACTATATTAAGAACTTAAGGAAAGATATGGGCCAGAAGAATGTACAGACAGGTTGTAACTTGTATCAAGGATGAAAGCACCTAGGCCTGTGAGACTTCAGATCCATTGAAATATTTATTAAAGTACACTGATAATATATAACCTTTTAAAAAATGAGAACATTTTATCTATTTTTGAGTTCTTTTAAAAAAAGATTGTGATTATATTTCAGCTATCTTCAGGTAAATTGTTTCTTAGTAAATTTTTTCCTATAGTAAAAATCTAAGCTAATGTTTATAGATGTTCTAAAAAACCCCAGCGACTCTGTCACCATTAACCTTTGATGGCTTTAAGAAACCAGAGGTAGGTAGGTTATGAATTGTTCCTTCCTGTAATTAAATAATTTCCTCCATTAAACAGCAAGCTAGGAAAGTCTTACTGTAGTACTTTCTCTATTACCAGACTCCACAATTTTAAGGAAGCATGAAGGTTTGGATGAAGACTTGAAAGAAAATGTAAAATGATAAAAGAATCTTTTAGAATCTTTACAAGACCTATTCGAAGTTAAAGAACTGAGATGATAACACAGTAATTAGCTTGGGGCCACTTACTCTGTGTAAGGACCAGGGTTGTATACTGGAACTTTGTACTAATGGGGCCCCATAAACTGTTATGAGGCACATAAAAATGTGAACACAAAAGAATACTTTGATCTGAAATGTCTTCTATGGTTTTAACCAGTGATTTTGTTTTGGTTACTTGGCCTGAATTCAACATTCATAAGGTATCATTCTTTATTAGTGGTGGGAGTTTCCTCACCCAAGAGGGTCCCTATATCAATGAAACCACAGATCTAAGCCCTATTCCTATATATACAAGTCACCAACCTTAATAATTGCCACTAGCTGCTTACCTTCACTGAGAATATCTGCATACCTTTTCTTTGTTACTCTAGTATCATTCACTTGAGAGACCATTTCTTGACGTTTTTGTTTTTTTACCACCCCTAGCTCCTTAGTATGGCTCATTGCACAAAAGGAGGTCTTTAACGTTGAAAAAATGAATGTATAGGTTGCATAATCCCTCCTCCCCAAATAAATCAAGGAGTTCCAGCACCTCATGAAAATTCAGCTGAGAATTCTTGGGGTGGGGAGAAGAGTGGAACTGCTATGGTGTCAATTCCTGAGGTTCCAGGGAATCCTGTGTTACTAAATCAACATTTATTAAGTTCCTAAGGAGCGCCAGGCACTGTGGTAAACACTGGGGAATACAGAGAAAGGCAAAACATAGTCCTTTCCCTTAAGAAGCCCACAGCCTAATGGGAAAGACAATATGGAAACAACTTATGTACAAACAAGCTATATGCAGTGTGGCATAGAACCTTTGTCCCCGCTGCAGTGGAAGTGGTAGGACCTGTGGGGGAGGGGAAAAGAGTGAAGGCTTGGATGGGGCAAGAAGGCAGGGTCAGAGGTCCTGAAATAAATCAAAGTTGTAAGTGGAGGAATAAAACATCTTTAACTGAGAAAACGGGTAGCAAACGTGCCACCCTGGGGGATGTCTCACTTGTAGACTTACAGAAAAATGTTCTTATACTTAAGGGAAGCACACAACAAGGCCTAGGTTATTCCACAAGGGCCACTCTCAGCAATCCAAGCAAGGAAAACCACTTCATTCTGGTTGTTTTGCCTTTTATACAAGGAATTCCAAAAGAAGGGTGTAAGGACATTAGGAGCTACTTTGGAAACTAGCCTAGTTCAATATGGTTTTGTTTACAGGATAAGATCCCAGGGTGGGATTTAGCCTATGGTTCAGTCTAACTGGGAGTAAATAGCTTAAGTGTAGAATTGCAAAGACATTACTGAAATTCTGACATTATTAGGATCATTTAAGAGGAAGTGGCGGTGTCAAAAGTTTTTTTGTCATTATATTAAAATTCTTCTGTTGAATGGAAGGGAGTGAACCCCAAATTTCACCATCCTCGGGTAAAAGCTCACTTTTGTTGTTTTCCCACTTCCTCCAAATACGTCCCTTTCTTTCATTTATTCTCTCTCTCACCTATTGCTTATTTTTACCTATCTCCTCTTGTGTAATACCAGAACTTTCTAGTTGGAAGGGAACCCCTAGTCCATAGTATCATTGATCATAGCCTAAAAGGATCTCAAAAGTTAGATAGTTTGGTGTCAAACTGAAATAGAAAGTGGGGATAGAGAACTAAACTGCACACAAAGATCCCTGTGAGCAGTACATGAATTTAGTTTTAAATTATAATATTATCTAGGTTTTATTGGTGTTTTTTTAATCTTGTTAAAGATTTCCCAATTGTATTTTAATCTTATTCCTGATCTGGTTCCTGCCAGTGTTGTGGGCCACATGGGGCCCTCCAGCTGTGTGTTTGACTGACGACCTAGACCAATGCCCTCCTTTCACACATAAGGAAATAATAAACTCAAGTCTACACTTTCCCTCAAGTCCAGGGAAAGTGTCCGGCAATATGGCTAGCTAGTGACATAAATAAGTCTACAACCCAAAGTCTTTTGGATTCTACTCTAGTGGGGACCCTAGATACTCAGTGCCTTCTTTCTCTCCATCTTCCATTCCTGATCTCTTCTATTTGGGCTTTTCTTTGCTCCCTCTCAACTCCTCTACCCATGAAATCAATAGAGGAAGAAATAAATAAATAAATGTTAAATAAAAATGGACAATAAAAATCAAATCTCACCACGTTTACATTTTCCTCAGATTGTCTTTGTTGAATTCTGTCTGATTTAACTGATCATTCAATAAACATTTATTAAGTTCCTACTATGTGCCAGGAACACAGGGCTAAGCACAGTGGATACAAAAAACAGGCAAACAAAAGTCCCTGCCTTCAAGGAGTTTACAATCTAATGGATTAGTAACATAAATTATAAAAAACATCAACAGTGCAAGCAGGGGGTGGTTTGGGGCTCCCTGGGCTTCAGAAGCCCTCGGGGTGGGCCTGTCAAAGTTGGCACTGCTAATTAGGTAGTAGAATACAGAGCGCTGGGCCTGGAGATTAGAAGAGGAGTTAAAACTCAGCCTCAGACATTTGCTTTGTGACTCTGGGCAAGACATTTAACCGTTTGCCTCACTTTTCTCATCTATAAAATGAGATGGAGAAGGAAATGGCAAACCACTCCGGTGTCTTTGCCAAGAAAATCCCAAATGGTGTCATGAAGAGTCCAACACAATTAAAACGACAGAACAAAGAATTATTAACATGCTAAAGATGTTCAGGGTTAATTTGAGAAGTATGGAGGTATAAGGCTTAGAGAGCCAGCCACGAAGTTAGGAAGACCTGTTTTAAACCCAACTCTAATAAATCCCAGCTTGAGAAGTCACCCTTGAATTTAGGAAAACTTGGTTTTAAGTTTTACCCTGATAAATCCTATCTGGCGAAATGGCTCAGTGCCCCAAGAGAGCTAACACAAGTCGGAGGGAATTTTCATACTGTGAATCCCTTACACCTATGAAATCACTGTTCCAAGTTTTTTTTTTTTAACAAGTTGATATGCTTTTAATAGTTGTATTAATAAAAACGTCAGCACCCGTTTCCCAACCATTTTTGAAATCCTTAAATCCCTTTTTCGGTGCCCGGGGAGATTTTATCTTAAGTCCACTGCAGCTCTAAATCCATTTAAGGCTTATGGTTTCAGTTTTGCAATCACTTCCTCGGTTCTATTAAAATGTAGCAGATGTAAGAGGGTTGTAGCTCAGGAAAGAAGGTTTTCTAGACTTTTATTTGATGCACACAGTGGCTGCAGGAGGGCAAGTGACCACCATTTCCTGGGATTTTTTTTTTGGCAGAACCGTCCTAGGTGGTGGTTCTTGGGTAGGGGCTCGGAAACGCCTGGAGGTTTTGCTCCCCAGAGGTTTGGACAATGTCACCTACGGCCGGAGGACGGTCCCCACCCCAAAGCGCCTGAGTGCAGCAGCGTTAGCTGGGAGCAGAGCGCAGGGGGTGGCCCAGAGCTCCCCAGCAGCGGGGGGGAGGGTGACGACCTCTCCCCCCCACCCCCGCCTCTCCGCTTCCAACGCCCTCGGGGCGGGCCCATCAAGGTCGGCGCTGCTAGTTTTCTAGGTCAAAGTCATTCTCTCGGGCTACAGGCCCTCCCCTGCCGGGCTACGGGCGGGGCAATTCGGTGTCGCCTGCGGGCGGCAAAATCCTATAGGGCACACCTAGAAAGCTCGGCCGACTGACACACGCTGGGATACAAACACACCCTCCGGCGCAGTGCAGCATGGCCCGCACGCCCGAACTCCAAACCTTGGGAAATGAGCGAAAGGAGAGGGTGGGGGAGGAGAGAAAACGACCACTCCGCACCGCGGCGCATGCGTAGAGCGCGGGAAGCCCTCCGCGCCGGGCGAGACTAGGGGGCACGTCACGCAGGGGGGGTGGGGGGGAGGACGGGGGAAGAGGAAGGGAGCGAAGCGGGTGCTAGGCAGGCGCGCGGCGTCCTCAGAGGCTCGCGCCCGCCGTTCCCCCGGCCCCGCGCGCCTGGCGCGCCCCGCGAGGGTGAAACGCTTTCTCCCGGCATGCAGCGGGGGGAGGGATTTAATACCAAGATGGCGGACAGCCCGGATGAGTACGAGAAAGAAGCGGGCTGTGTCCCCATTCTCCATCCCGAGGTGAGGAGCCGTGTCGAAGCGGGGGTTGGGTAATGGAGAGAGGCCCGGGCCGGTCTCTCCGGTAGCCTCCCCTCCCTCGGCCTTCTTTCTTCCCGGGCACTGTAAAAGCGGATCTGTGCTGCGGGGCGCTGGTCCTGAAGGAGGAGGAGGAGGCGGAGGAAGGAGGGGGAGGTCGGAGCTCGGGGGAGGGCGAGGGAGGCGGGAGGGGGCGGCTCGGACTGTCGGGGGCGGGGGGAGCTGTGGAGGGAGCCCCGGAGAGAGGCGGGGAGGGGGAGGGGGAGAGCAAAGGGAGGGGGGCGGGCCTGCTGTTGACAGCGGCGGCCACTGAAGCCCTTCGGGGAGGGAGGGGGAGGAGGAGGAGGAGGAAGAAGAAGAAGAAGAAGAAGAAGAAGAAGAAGAAGAGGAAGTAGCGCCTCTGGCTCTGGTTGTTTCTCTCTAGGCAGAATGACAGCCAGACTCGGGGAGGAGGGAGCATCGTCAGCTTCGCAGGATTCTCCCTTCCCCCTTTGGATCAGTTATTCTTCATCCATTAGGTAGAAAGGTGTGAGTCAAGGCTAGCATTTATTAAGCTCCTACTGTGTGCCAGGCGCTAGAGGTGCAAAGAAAGGCAGAAACACCTTCCCTGGCCTCAAGGGCAACAAGCATTTGTTAGGCACCTTCTGTGTGCCAGGTGTTGGGGGTACAAAGACAAAAATTGCTTCCATGCCCTCAAGGTCAGCATGCATATATTAGGAGCTTGGGCACTGTAAGCCAGTGGCCAGGCCCTGCTGTATGCTAAGGGCTAAGTGTACAAAGAAGGGCAGAAAAACACCTTTCTAGCCCTCAGGCCTAGCAGGCATTTATTAAGGGTCTACTCTCTGTCTGACACTTTACTAAGGAGGAGTGAGGTCCGAAGGAGGCAAGGAAAACTACAAGCTCCTTGGAGGAGCGTTGGAAAACTTGGGAGATTGGCTTCCTGAGCTTAAAAAAGCACTCTTTTTAGGAGACCTGCCACATGTTTCTTCTATCTTCTTCACCCTGTGAGTGAGCTGGTCCCACACCATCCCCTTAAGCCAACACTCTGTACTTGTTTACCTCTGAATTTTGTAGCTTGAGCTGATTTTCATAACAGGAATAACTGTAATAGATGGCATTCATTTAGCCTTGAAGATTTACAAAGCATTTGCCACAGATTATCTCATTTTTTCATAGCAAACCAGTGAGGTAGAACGACATCAATAACAATTATAGTTTTCATTTACGTAGAATTTGGGGGCATCTAGGTGGTACAGTGGAGGGCAGGAAGATTCATCTTCCTGACTTCAAATTTGACTTCAGACATTTACTAGTTATGTGACCATGAGCTTAACTCTGTTTGTCTCAGTTTCCTCATCTGTGAGAGGAAAAGGCACACCATGGTATCTCTGCTAAGAAAGCCCCAAATGTGATCACTGAGAGTCAGACACAACTGAAAAATTACTCCACATCTTATGTAGAACTTAAAAGTTTGCAAAGCAATTTACATATTTATTTCATTTGATCCTTACAGAAATCCTGGGAGCTAACAATAATACTAGCTGGCATTTATATGAGGTTTTGAGATTTGTAAAACTTTTGACATTCTTGGTAGAGACTTAGTAAGCTGGACTATTTTGGGGGGAAGGGAGCAACTGTAGGTAGTTTCTGTGTTTTATTGTCTGAAAAAACTTTAAAATTTGGGGTTTTTTGTATTAGAACAGTTTCATCAATCTCTAGATTTTGGTTTATGCAATCTTTCATTGTAGTCCAATTCTGCAAATATTAAAAGCCTACTATGTGCAGAATGCCTGTGCTAGGTAGGGATTGAGGATGACACTCTTATGCCCTAAGAGCTGACTTTCTAGTCAATTAAATTAAACAAGCATTTATTATGATAAGTACTGGGAGAGAAGGATAAACCTTAAATGTTTGTTTAAGGCTATTATCTATTTAATATTATCTCCTGGTGTGGAAACACTCATCCCTTACCCACTGACAGCTCATCTGCAAGTGACTTGTCTTTTTAAAAAAATTTTTTTTTAATTTATTTTTAGTTTTCAACATTCATTTTCACAAGATTTTGAGTTATAATTTTTTCTCCCTGTCTTTCCCCTACCCCCACCCCCACCCCAAAATAGCAAGCCTACTGAATACCCCTTCCCCCGATTTGTTCCCTCTTATATCCTCCCTCATCACTCCCCTAACTTTCTAGTAGGGCAAGATGGGTTTCTCTTTAAGAGATCCCTAGAGCTCTGAGCAGTTAAGTGACTTGCCTTGCCACATAGGGAAGAGTATGCCTTAGTGTTGAGACTTTTATTCAGGACTTCCTGCCTCAGAGGCTGGACCAAGCTGCCATATGCACACACATTTATGTTGTATTCTAGTAGAATGCAAACTCACAGGCTGGGACTGTTTCATTTTTCCTCCTGTTATGTCATTAGAGATTATTGCTGTGCTTTGCATGTAGTAGGTGCTTAACATGTATTTGGAGTTTGATCTCAAACAGGGATGGCTTGTTCTTTGTGAACAAATAAAAGTGATAATAGAAATTTATATCATGCTTTAAGCTTTGCAAAATACTTTAAATAATCTTATTTGATCCTATGCACATCCTGGTGAGGTAGGTACTACAATTGGTATTCTGATTTTACAGATAAGAAAACTGAGTCTCACAGAGGTTAAATAACTTGCATCATTAGTGAGATTTGAACCCAAGGCACTTATGACTCCCAAGTGCAGCATTCCTTTCAGTTTCTTAATATTATAATTTAATGTTTAAAGTTTTCAAATAGTGAGTATAGTTCTTTATTAAAAGATGGTCTTTCAACATTTCCTCATGTTCTTTTAAAAGAATAAGATTGCTAATAAATTACAGAAGGTCCTGTGTATCTGAATTTTAGCTAGGCATTTGACAGTCTTTTGTAATATTATTGTGGATAAGAATCAGAAATGGGCACCGGATGATAGTATAATTATTAGGTGGATTCATAGCTGGTAAAATAACTTTCATCAAAATATTGATCAAGACATGTCAAGGAAGAGGGAAAGCTCTGTTGCTATAAATAGGGCCTTTTCTTGGGTCCTGCCTTGGTGAGCATTTTGTCAGTGACTTGAATGAAGACATAGGAGACATGCTTATCAAATTTTCATTTCTCATAGCTGGTAAGGATAACTAATATGTTGGATGACATATCTGGATTCAAAAAACTATCAGGAAACTGAAATAGGACTGAACCAGACTAATTCATGCAACAAGCATTTATTGCCTACTATGTACCATGGCATACAAAGAGAAAAAAATTGTCCTTGTCTTCAGGGAACTTCCATTATGTGGAAGGGAAACATTTCTATGAATAGAAAATTAAATTCAAAATAAATACAAAGTTATGTCTGGTGAGAAGACACTAGCAACAGTGGTAATCAGGATTGACTTTGTAGCAGTAGATAACATTTGATCTAAGCTTTGAAGCAAACTAGGAGTTCTGTGATGGAAGTGGAGAGGGAGCTTGTCACTGTTCCTTCATTTTAATAGAGGACCAGTGACATCACTGGTGATGTCTACGCTTGCACAGAATTGGATGTAAGAGTCTGACACAACTGAAATGACTGAATAAAACAACAAAAGGGAGCTCATCACACTCATCATGTTCCCATCAAATATGATCCTGTGGGCGAGTCATTTAACTTCTCTATACTTGAGGATTTTTTCTCTCTGTAAAATGAAGTGATTGGACTTGAGGGTCTCTAAGTTTCCTCCCAACTCTAAAATTCATATTCTTATCTCATGTAAGTTTGTATTTGAATCCTGAAAGCAAGAGGGATGCTTGAAGTGGGACAGGCTTTTGTTAAAAGAATATTGATTTGACAGATATTTGGGAAATGAATTGAAGAGGCCAACGTGTGGAAACAGGCAGCCTAATTAGGCAATATTTCAGGCAAGAGGTTATTGGGTCCCAAACCAGGCTGCCTTCCTGGAGAGGAGATGGGATGTGAGATACAATGTGGCAATAGAATTGATAAGACTTGTCAACTGTTTGGCTGTGATTGGTGAGAGGGGCGAAAGGTTAAAGATGATATTGGCATCTTCCATGAAGATGAGGACATAACGATGAAGGGGACAATTTAGGGCTTGTAATTTGTTCTGTTTTTGGATGTGTTTATTTTGAGATCCAGTTGGAGATACCCAAATGACAGCTGATTATATAGGAGTGAAATTTAGGAGAGATATGGTTTGGATATATAGATATGGGAGTATTTTGTATAGAGATGTTAGTTGAATCCAATGGATCTGATAAAATTACCAGTAGAGAATGTAGAGAGAGAATAGAGATGAATGTAAGGAACTGCATTTAGCTTTCCCAAGTCTATAGTGCAAGTACAAGATGGGGGAGGACTAGTTAGATAATAACAGTTTGTGTGTGTGGGATAAAGCCTCAAAGATTTTAGTTGATGGTAGGATGAGGTTAAATCAGTATGAGTCAGGTTGGATTAGAAGAACAAGCAGGGGAGATAACAATTGACTTTTGAACTGATCACACCATACCATAAAACATACAGCATTTAACTTCAAAGTGCCTCACTGGCAGACTAGACTATGTCTACAAATATTCAGTCATGACATTGAGGGGTTCTGTTAACCTTGTTCTATGGGAATCATAAAAAAAAAAAAAAAACAACCTTGGGATGTTTAGCCTGAATAATTATCATTTGTACTGAGGGTCTGTCTCTAGTGGAGTTGTTAGAGTTGAACTTTGAAGGAAGACTTGCCCAGGTTTAAGTCTTGCCTCTGACGTGTACTAGTTGTTTGAACTTGGGGAAACCTCTTAATTTCTCTGGTGCCACCAGGTAGGTCTCTTAAGTTGATCTTTTTTGTTAGAGGGATTTTCCTCACTTGAAATCATAAGTTTGGTCCTCAAAAAATAGATCATGGATAAAGAACTGGATGAGTCCTTAGAGACCATGTAGTTCAGCCCCCTCATTTTACAAAGAAGGAAACAGAAACCCAGAGAGATTAAGGCATATGGCCAAGGTTACACAGGTAGTGATGGGGCAAGATTTGAACCCAAGGTCCTGTGTCTTCATTGCTTAATTGCTAGTGCACGTTCCTCTGTGATAATTTCATAATTTAAATTGCTCCTTCGATGTAGATAATGTTGTTCTCTCCACTTTACAAGTTAGGAAACTGAGGCTCAGAGAAGTTGTAACTTGCCCACACAAGAAATAAGCAGGTGTCAGAGCTGTGACTCAGAAGTAGAATCTGATTACAGAATCATCACAGCTGTCCTACTAAAGCACAGAGGCCCAAAGGATGGGCTTGATAGGATAAAATTGTCTTAAAGTATTTGAAGGACTGTCATGTGGAAGAGGAATGAGACCTGTTCTGGACTATGGGCTTACTGAGTGTCCAGACTACATTTTATCTAAACTTTCTAACTCTTCCTAGCACACAATTCTCTGCTTTCATTAAGTACTTAAGAGGTTGGTTGAATTCTCTGAGCTTCAGTAGAACAGCTTGGCATATTCAGTGAGGAGAACTCTTAAATTTTCGTCCTTGCTTTATTATTTACTAGGTAGGGGTTCCTGATAGACCATCTCTAATTCCACAGTGATGATAATATGACTTCTCTGGGCCTCAGTTTCTTCATCTATAAAAATGGATTTGGAGTTAGGAATTGGATTCAGATCCTAGCTCAGCCACTTATTAACCTTGGTCAAGTAACTTCCCCTCTCCAGCCTTAGTTCTTATCTGTAAAATAAGAGGAGGATCCTTCCAGCTCTAAATCTATATAACTACTGTAGTTTGAGCTCAAGGTGGTCAATTAGCCCTTTAATTGTCATTCTAAGAGTTAATAAAGAAACTGAGAACCTGGGCATGAAGTACAAAGAGGTGATAGTTGAAGCCATCAAATATGATAAAATCACCAGTAGAGAATATATAGAGAGAATAGGGATAAATGTTAGATGGAATATTAGTTCAAACTTGGTATGTGTTTTGCATTCCTCTTTGGCTTACAGAAGTTTGTTGATGAATAAAAAAGATCAAGGACAGTGAACTATAAAGTACCTGACTCTGTAATTCTAATCACTGTTATAGAGATAACATTTTCTCATGGTGACATTGGGTCAGAAGGATGCATGTGTGGACTCTTTCCTTCTTGTTGCCTGTCAGCAGACTCTTCCTTCAAGGTTCATTTCATCAGTTTATGCCACCCTGTTCAGATCTTTGTTGCACTTGTCCTCTGATCCTCACATTATTCTCTTTTTTTTCCCCTGGAGTTTAGTAACGAATTTAGTCTATCTTTCCATCCTATCTTTTTTCCTCATACTTGAGAATCTCAATATGCACATTTTTATGGTACTCTTTATATTAGTAGTTGTCTCAATTTTCAGGGAAGAAAAACATTACAATATACTTGCCTGTTTGAGAAAAAATTTAATAATATTCATGATACTATGAAAAAGTAGCTTTAAAGATTTGTCTTAAAATAAGACAATATTATAATAATATCTAGCATTTATATAAGGCTCACTATGTAAATGGATAAATATGCAGATCAGCTAAATCAGTGGGTTTTTTTTGACTACTAGACCAGTATACAACTTAACATCAAAAGTTGTTCTTAAAACCTATGCATTTTTAGAAAGAGTTTGCCTTCTTTTCTCCCTTTCTTCTACCAGCTTACATCCTAATTAGCTGGGAGTTGTGGAGTTGAGGCTGCCAATGTGTGTAGGACAGTCTGAAAGAGATAAGTTAGTCTCTAATATAATTTTGTTTGAGAAACGGATCTAGATGGACTGGGGAAATGTCATAAGAACATTTTTTTTGAACATTTGCCTTTCTCTGAATCTGTGTAGATTTACTAATTTTTTTCCCCTTTGTATTCACTTATCTGTGAACATATTGTGCCCCCAGTAGAATGTAAGTTCCTTGAAGTTAGGAACTGTGGTACTTTTATAATTGTATCCTTAGTCCAAGAATAGTATGTGTAGTAGGCACTTAAATTGTAGTAGACTTGTTGATTGATAGACTGATTGAGTTCTTGGAGGCTATGCCAAAGGAGTTAGAATCTCTGGCAGCTCCTACTAAGTTGGAATAGTTTCAGTTACAAATCCAGTGATAAGATTATGAGTCTGCTGACCGAGGGACAGCATACCTACCTCTAGAGAGGCTTATTACCAGCTAAACATGGGTGACATTTTCTTCTTTACCAATTTATAGAGAATAGATTAGGAAAATTTTATAGACCCTTGAAATATTAAAGTATGGGTTAAGTTATTATCTCTACACAGACGACTCTTATGTTTATAGGTCCAATTCTAGTAGTGTCTCTCTTGAGCTTCAGTTTCATATCCCTAACTACTTATTGGACATTTAAACTGGATATCCCACTAAACAGGTTAAAATAGAACTCAGTTTCTTTTTACTTCCAAACTTCCTACTCAGGTTTGCAGCCTTGGAGTCATTTTCATCTTACTCTCCCTCATCCCACACACCAAGTCAGTAATAATGTCTTACCAGTTTATATATCTTGCATCCCTTCCCAACTCTTTACCCACATGACTGCCACCCTCATAATCAGTCTCCTGGCCTATCACATTTGCCTTTCAAACGGTATCCCTACTCAGATCTCTCCAGTTTTCTAATCTATCTTTCACACAGATGCCAAAGTGATTTTTTTCTGAAGTACAGATCTATCATCAACTCAAACTCTGTGGCTCCCTATTACCTCTTACTACTAATTCTGATTTACATTTAAAACTCTTTACAGATTGACTCCAGTCTTCTTTTCCAGCCATGTTACATATTACACATCTTAATTAGAGCCAAACTGGATTTCTCTATGTCAAATAACATTCCAATTTTTGTCTCCCTTCGTACAGGCAGTCCCCACATGCCTGGAATGTACTTCTTCACCTCTGCCTCTTAGAATCCTTATTTTCCTTTAAAGCTCACTTCATACATGGTAAACATCAATAATGGGACTTAAATTTTAGTCGAAACCAGTTCTTTGCACTGTACCGTTGTGTATTAAAAACATATTTATTTTGTATAGAGACAGTGTGACATATTGGGCAGAAAGTTGGCCTTCAAGCAAGAAGACCTGGGTTCAGTACCCATTTCTAACAGATAATGGTTCTCTGATGCTGGGCAAATCACTTAATCTTTTAGTGCTCCACACAACTCTGACCAATGTCAGCTATAGATCAGGGGCAGATCTGTATTGTTAAAGAAACGGTTTCCTTAATGGACGTTCTCTAAACTAGGGACAGGACAGGTCTTTTTCTACGTACATATTCACACATTGTCCACTGTGGTAGAAAGTAATTTCCTTGAGGGCATAGACCAGGGATGGGGAACTTGTGGGCTTTGCATGTGGCATTCTGGGTCCTTGGGTTTGGGCTTTTTGACTGAGTCCAAGTTTTACAGAACAAATCCTTTTATTAAGGGGATTTGTTCTGTTAAGTTTGGATTCAGTCAGAGTGCTGCACTTGAGGACTTAAAGGGCCTCAAGGTCACAGGTTGTTGCTCACCCTTGGAATAGACTGTTTTGTTTTTGTTGGTCAACAAGTATTTATTAAGCATTTATTATGTGCCAGGCGTTGTGCTGAATGCTGGAGATACAAAGATGGGTAAAAATATTGTCTCTGCCATTATGGAGCTCACATTCTAAGGAGGGAGACAATATGTAAGCAATTATGTGCATATCAAATATATACAGAGTAGATGGGAGAGTAAATTCAGTAGGAAGGCATTAGTAATGGAGAAGGCTGGATAAGGTCTAATAGAAGGTAGGATTTGAGCTAAGTCTTCAAGGAAGCTTTGAGGTCAGAAGAGTGGGATAGTTAGTGCAAAGACATGAAGTCAGGAGACAAAGTGTGGAATAGCAAGTAGGCTTGTTTAGCTTCATAGTACAGTTCTTCATGGAGGAGAATAAAGGTTAAGAACACTGGAAAGATAGGAAGGCACCATGTTGGGAAGAACTTTAAATGGTCAATCAGAGAAATTTGTATTGGGTCCTAGAGGTAGTAAAGAGTCCTGGAATTTATTGAGTAGAGCAGTGGCATGGTCATATCTGCACTCTGGCAGTTAAGTGGAATATGGATTATAGTAATGACAAGAGACTAATCAGAAGACTATTGCAGCAGTCTAGGGAGAGGTGATAAAAGCCTGCCCCATGGCTGTGTAAGTGGAGAGAAGGGGGTGAATAGTAGAGATGTTTTGAGAATAGACATGATAAGATTTGTCAGATTGGTTATGTGGGATGACAGGGGTGACACTGAGACAGTAAGCTTGGATCACCTTCGGGGAGATGATGGTGCCCCAGATACCAGTAGGAAATTTGGAAAAGGAAGAGGATTTGAGGGGAAAGACACTATGCTCTGTTTAGGACATGTGGAGTTTGTGATGCCAATGGACATTTTTGTTTGAGATATCCAAAAGACATAGGACGATAAGGGAATGTAGCTCATGAGAGAGGCTATGGCTGAATATCTTACTATGAATCATCTTCAAAGAGAAGACTGCTGATGACTTCACCCAGTCTAGAGAGTATAAGAGCAGGGGTTCTTAGCCTTTTTTTTCATCATGGATTCCTCTGGCAGTCTAGTGAAGCCTATGAACCCCATCTCAGAGTAATATTTTTAAGTGCATAAAATAAGTGAGATTACAAAGGAAGCCATTTATATTGAAATAAATGCAAGTTCATTGACCTCAGATTTAGAACTCCTAGCATAGGAGGGAGAAGAGTGATAGCCCAGGGCAAAGGCTTGGGGGACACCCAACGTTTTGTATGTATGACTTGAATCCAACAAAGAAGATAAGGTTTAGTCAGACATAGTTGGAGAACCAGAAGAAAGCAGTGTCTTGAAAACCTAGAGAGAAGAAACTGTCCAGGAAGAGGGGGTGAACAGAAGTTGTAGAAAGGTCTAGGAGGGTGAGAATTGAGAAGAGGTTATTAGATTTGACAGTTAAGACATTATTGATGACTTTGGAGAGAAGAGTTTGCGTTGAATGCTGAGAAGGTCTGAAGCCAAGATTCGAGAGGATGTAGAATACGGGAAGTGGAGGCACCAAGTATAGATGATCTCAAGGAGTGTAACTGAGGAGAGAATTAAAGGATGATAACTAGTTGGGATAGTAGAATCAAACGAGGGCTTTTTTTTTTTTTAATAGGTGAGACATGGAAATGTTTGTAGGCATCAGGAAAGGAGCCTAGATTAGGTGAAGACTTAGAGAGAGAAAAAGGTGGGGATGGTATTGGGGGTAACATGCTGAAGAAGGTAGGAAGGGATGGGGTCCAAGGTTTATGTAGAGGAGTTGATCTTGGTAAGGACAAAGGATACCCTTTTATCAGACAGGAATGAAGGAGGAAAGAGTGTGAAGATGACTGAGCAATGTGGGATGAAAATGAGGAGAGAAGAGGGAACTCTCATCAGAGAGTTTTCTTTTTCAGTGAAGTGTGAGGTAAAGTTCCCAGATAAAAGAATTGGGTTTGGGGGAAGTGTGTAGAGAGTCTTGAGAAGGGAATAAGAAGTTTGATTAGTCCCTGTGATGAATATACTATCTCCTTGATAAGTGAGATGTGAAAGGATTGCCACACAACAGTGAAGACCCGGTTCACACACCTTATAAACTTGTTGACCCATTTAGCACAGTCTCATGATGTTTTCCAGCTCCTTTCAGCACGTGAACAACAGCAAACAAGGCAAATGGTAAAAATGGTCCACAGTTGGGGGTCAGCAAGGAATGATCAGCTTGGTGAAGAACTGAGGAATAGAGGGAATGGAGGTCTTGGTGAGCATAAATAGCAGGATTAGGGGTCTGAATGTAAGGCATATGGAGAGAGTATGATCAGGTACAAGAATTTCTGAGGTCATGAACATGGAATAAACCAGTTGTGATGGTAAGATCAAGGATATCATCATCCCTATGTGTAGATGAGGTGTAGTGGAAGGCACTTGATCGGACCTTTGAAGCAAGCTAGGGGGAAGCGAGGGGAAAGTGAGGAGGAGCAGGAGGAAGAGGAGGGCATTCCAGGCATAGAAGGTATGAGGTGTCACGAGAGGAGAACTGTAAACAGGCCAGTTTAGTGTGGCTGGAGTTGTAGGGTACATGAAAAAATGTGAAATAAGCCTGGAAAGGGAGGTTGGTGCTAGTTGATCTCTGACTTTAGAAGACAGGAGTTTCCATGTTAGCTTCAAGGAAAGAGGAGCCACTGCAGATGCTGGAGAAAAGAAACAGCATGGTCAGGCCTCTCTAGGAAAATAAATGTGGCAGTTGTGTGGTGGATGGATTGTAAAGTGGAGAAAATAGAGGCAATGGAGAGATTTGGAGTAGGCTAGTTAAGAGATTATAAGGGCCTGAAACAAGGTGATATCTTTGTTAGTAGAATGAATGAGATGGATGTGCGAATACATCATGGAGGTAAAATCAGTACATTTTGTCAACTGTTTGAATGTGTGAGATAAGATTCAGGGATGATTCCACAGTTGGGTAACTAGAAAGATGGTACCCCTAACTGAGAGAGAAATCAGGGGAAGGTTTGGGGAAAAGCTACAGAAATATCAGTTACTATTGTATCCCCCACTTCTGGCCTTCCCCCAGAGCATCTAGGTGGTGCAGAGTGCTGGGCCCAGTGGAGTCAGGAAGACTCTTCTTCCTGAGTTGAAATCTGGCCTCAAGATATGTACTCACTGTGTGATCCCCGGGCAGATTATTCAACCCTGTTTGCCTCAGTTTCCTCATCTGTAAAATGACCTGGAGAAGGAAATGACAAACCACTGCAGTATCTTTACCAAGAAAACCCCAAATGGGGTCAAGAAGAGTCAGACATGAATGAGAAACAACTAAACAGCAAAATTATCCTCTACTCATAAAATGTACTAAGGAAGATACAGAAAGAGAGCAGAGAACAACAGGTTTCTTTGCTCTGTTATTTATAATCCCAGTAAATTTGACTCTTGAGGCTCTAGGAAATAATTCTTAATGTCAATAATTATCTCAATAAATAATTTCCTTTTAAGTCAGAGTACATGCCCTATAGCACTATTGTGGTAAAATTATAGAAAACCAAGGGCTGTGGTTACTGGGGACTTTAAAGGTATGAGCGTGGTGAGATGATAAATGTCGTGTATTATTATTTAAATGTTTTATTTCTGTAAATCTTGCTTCCCCCAGCTAGATAATAAGATTCTTGAACCTCCCCTCTATTCATAAGCCACCACCTTAGTTGTGGCCCAGTTCTTTTCTAGCCTTGTTGTTGGTCTCCCTGCCTTGTCTTTCTCTACTCTAGTCCATCTTCTATGGGATCCAGCTGTGGTAGTTATTTTCCTAAAGGGCAACTCTGAGCCCTATTCAATAATAGTTTGCACATGTATGTGGTTGCTGCTTTGATGGAGGGAGTTTTCTTGCTGATCTGTTATCATTTAATCATTTAATTGCAAAGAGAATGTTGGAGAAGACCTGGATTCTAGTCCCAATAAATTTTGTTCATCTTAGTGGGGTGAACTTGCCTTTACTGCTTGGTTTTGACTCTGCAATTATAATTCCCACCCTCCCCTACCTTTCCCACTGGGATTATTAGCTCCTTACTGGGAAACTCATCATCACAGATAGCTTCAGCTTTGGTACTCATACCTCATCAGTACTCAGTTGGAAGGTGGAACAGAGAACTCTAACCAAAGCCTCCCTTTAAAGGGAGTCTGGGACCCCAAATATTCATTTCCCACCACTTGCACTGCTTTGGTTTTGACTGTCATCATGTTCCCTTGCATCTCTCCTCTTCACCCTTTCCAGCTTCCTTTTGTATGTTGTCTTTCTCTGCTAGGTGCAACGTTATCCCGTGGGCCACCAAGCTACTTATGGTAAATTCCAGTGGCTCCCAGTTAACCTCCAGGATCAAATGCAAAGTTATTTGGCATTTAAAGCTCTTAACAACCTGACCCCTTTCTACTTTTTCCAGTTTTCTTACATTTTAATGCCCTTTCCAAACTCTAAAATCTAACCCCATTGTTCTTGCATGTATCTTTTATGTACCTAGTGTCAAAGAAAACATTAATTTGGTGCTCTGTGTTTTAGGCAAAAAATTGTCAATAATTTAACATTAAGTTAAGTTCAAGTCATTTCTAAGAAAGAGAAATGTCCAGACTAGCATAATTTCTCCTTCCTCTGCTCCCATGCCGTCTACCCCAAGACAATTTGAAGTAACATTTTTTTTTAGGAATCTTGAACTCAGAAAATATCATAATTAGTCAACATACAGTTGGAGCCCAACATTCCCTACTACTTAATTCCTTCTTGGACTTGGACTACTTAATTCCTTTCCTCCAAGGACTAGTAAGGCCTCCTCTCTCTGATCAATAAAACCATCCTTTCTTTTTTGAATATAAGAAGAGGTCACTTCCCTTGGGTGAATCACTGCTTAATAGCTTCATGGAATGAGGAAGGCTGGGGTAGATGCTAAACTAGGCTGCAGTGTTTGCTATTAACCTTAATGAATCCATTTAAGAGACTGGCAGTAGCTTTCCCACTTTCCTAAAGGGTGAAGAGCCAAAGAATTTTAGACTGGAGGAAATATTCTTAATATTAAAATTTGAACTAAAAAAAGGTGTTTGAATATGCTTCCACACAATTTTTTCCCCTCATTTGTCTCCTTCAATTAGAATATGAGTTTCTTAAGGACAGGTGCTGTTTTTTGTGTTTTGTATATTCAGTGCTTAGCACAGTGCCAGGCACATAGTAAGTGCTTGTTGCCTGTAGGATTTGAAGGTATTAATTACCTTCAACTAGGAACTAGGTATGCAGTAGGGTGGTCAGTACATGCTTGATGAAGTGATGATGCCATGAAGGCCCAGGCCAGCTAACTTTGACCAAATCACCATCTGTGAGAAGTTCTGTTCATAATTCAGACTTGGCAGTAACTACTACCTACTAATTTAGAATCACAGACACTCTTTTCTGTTAATACAGGTTAAATTTCACTACCACAGACATGATGACAGTGAAGGATCTTATTAAAGATATTTAATTCTGTGAATGCATAGACTACCTTAGACACAATGCTCAAAGTTACACATTCTACTTTTAAAATTTAAAATTTGCTACCGCTGGTTCTTCTCATCACAGTTTTCTCCACTAAGAAGGGAAAAAAGACCTGGGTGAATTGTTTGCATTACAAAACAAGGCAAGCACTGATGAGCTTTCTTGACTAGTTTACTCTTCTTTTGGTCTGCTGTCCTTTATAGCTCATGAGATTAATCCTCCTTCTCCCTGCCAGGATTCTAACAGTCAAAATCAAATTCAAACTTCCAAACCATTCACCAAAAGAAAATAATTTAGTTGAGTGAAAAGTGTATGCAGAGTAATACTCCCTTCTGTCCAAGGGCTCAAAGTATTTTTCATTTGATGATTAACTAGAGACTCTGAGAATAAATTCCTGGCAGATAGAGACATTTCTAGTGATGTACTCCTTTGAAAAAAAATCCATTACTGAAAGCAAGGGCAGTTTCTGTGTGAATTTACTGTATGCCAAAATATGAATATGATGTTAAAACACAGAGAAAAGGTGCAAAGTAAGTAGATAAGAATGCTGAAGACCAAAGTGGGTGTCTTAACTGTCATTTAACCTCTTGGAGCTTCAGTTTCCTCATTTGTAAAATAATGATAATTTTTTTATTATAAGGATCAAATAAGAGAATTATATGAAATAATATGCAAATCCACTAATTTAAACTTCTACCACCCTTCAAAAAAGATGTTGAGTACTCTACAGTCTTAATTTTAATTCAATAATATGCAAATTATTTTTTATTTTTTATTTTATTTTTATTTTATTTTAGTTTTTTATGCAAATTATTTTTAATGAAATTTGTTAAATTGAGTATAGTTGATATAAACGTGGGTTATTAATATTGCTACCCATCTGACCCCTAATAAAACTACCAGAAGTGTGTCTTCTGCTCTTCTCCCATTAGACTGTTAGCTCTCTGGAGAAGAGACTATCTCACTTTTTGTATCCCTGTGCTTAGCTTTGTGTCTTGTGCTTTGTAAGCATTTAAATGTTTATTGATTGATTAATTTTAGAGCCAGAAGAAACTTCAGAAAGCATCTTAAAAGCATCCTTGATTAATCTTTCAAAAATGGCTACTGAAAATGACTGTGTGAAATAAATGCAGAAAACATATTGGAAGCCCCTGACAGTGAAGCAGAATATCCATGTACGGGTATAACAAGACTTTATTAAATTAGACTTTCCTTCTTTTATTTTCTTTATGGCAAAAAGAATTCCTAAGCAGATAGCCAAATAAGATGACTTGTTTAGCTACTTTTCAAGTAATATCACACTAAGCATTTACAAGCAGAAAAATGAAAGAATCTAGATGTGATCATTTTTAGAGCTAGCTGTGTTATTGCAGCAGTTAGAACACCAGGCCTGTAATCAGGAAGACCTGAGTTAAAAAATAGCTACAGACACTTAATTAGCTGTGTGACCCTGTTTGCTTCAGTTATAGCACCTACTTTCCAGGATTGTTGTCAGGGTCAAATAAGATAATTGTAAAGCACTCAACACAGTGCCTGGCACTTAGTAAGCACTATGTAGATATTAGATATTATTATTATTATTATTATTATTGTTATTCCACTAGTCATTTCTCATTTCTAAGCCTAAATCTTCCACCTGTGCCCTTAATTTTATCCAGTTCTCTATCTTCTCAGGATTTTAGAATAAGAGAGTTGGAATGAATCTTAGAAATTATCCAGTCTATTCCTTCTCATTGTATAGACGAATAAAACTGAGGCCCAGAGAATTGAAATGACTAATCTAAGATCATATAATAGTAAGTAGCAGAACCAGGATTTGAAAGTAGCACCTGTTCCCAAATCTACCACTCCATGATTCCACTGAATTATGTTTCCTTATTCATTAAGCTACCTTTTCTTGCATCTTTAATCTTTCCTTTTTATACTTAAAAACTTTCTCTGCTTTTAAATGCATTCTCCTGGGGCTTTCTCTTATGTTAAAAACATTGCTTGGGTCTTCATTGTCTTGACTCTTCCCCCATGAAGCATTTCTGTCAGAATCTTAAGAGTCAGAAAGGTCACCCTAGCCCAATACCCACCGCACTCATGAATTCCTTTTATGTTTTCCACTGTGGTCATCTAGACTGCTAGAACATTGCCAGTAATAGGAAACTCATTGCTTCATGAGGCAGTCCATTCCATTTGAGGATAGTTCTAATTATTAGAAGTTTGTTTTGTTTTTACTAAAATATGTTTTGTTGTACCTTCTACTCACTGGTCTTAATTTTATTTTCTGGAGCTAGATACAACCCAGAATTCCAGCCTTTTGATTTAGGAGAATCCTGTTTCTTTTATCTGAGGTATTAGCTGTCTCACCTAGCCTTTTCTCTTCTACACATTTGATAATTGTGTGTTCTGTTGGAGCTATGGTAGTATGCACAGTGGCCACACCTTGGTAAACCTCTGTGACAGAAGGGCTAAACCAGGTTGAGGGTAACTGATGGCCTGCAAAGCTATTGGTGAGTTGGCGGGGTGTCTACCCTAAGTATGTGAAGACTTCCCCTGGCCAAATGGGCTGATAGAACAGTTTGTTCCAGTGGCCATAAAGGGGGTTGAAGCAGGTGCTGTGGAAGGCTTAGAGCTGGTCAGATACCTAAGACACCAAGGTCATCCATTGCATCCTGGGCCCTTGTGAGTGAGATTGACAACAGTGCAACTCTGCCTCACTTAAATCCAATTCATGCACAAGTCAAGACATCACCCTGTGATGTCATTGGTATTCTTTGAAAATGAAGGCCAAACAAGAACAAATTTGGAACAAGGCTCTCTTTGATTTGAAAGGAATGTGTTAATCTCCAGGGACTAGGATCAATTAGTCCATTTGAAATTCCCCTGAGTTATCCAGATTATTTTTTCATCTTCTTTCTTTCTTTTTTTTCTTTTTTTGCTTTTTGGAGGGGGGAAGGTAGGGCAGTTGGAGTTAAGTGACCTGCCCAAGGTCACACGGCTAGTTTTTTGTGTTAAGTGTCTGAGGCTGGCTTTGAACTCAGGTTCTCCTGGTTCCAGGCAGGGCTGGTGCTCTATTCACTGCACCACCTAGCCTCCCCTTGATGCCTTGCTGAAATTTAGGTATATGATATCTCCAGCATTGCCCTGACTTTACCAGTTGCCTTCAATTTACATATTCCCTAAGGTTCTTGCCTTCTTGTCTTTTCTCTGAGCTTTCTTTCCTGATAGACTTATCCACTCCCATAACATAAATACACCTTTGTGAGTGAGACACAAATTTATATCCATTTCATCCTTTCCCTTGATCATTCATAGCTGTTTACTAGATATCTCTACCTGAATATCTACTGGTGCCTTAAAATCAAACATTGAAGTTATTCTCTCTGCCAAACCATCTCCTCTGCCTGTATTCATTTCATGTATTTGCACACTGGCCATTGCACCATACCTCCTCCTGCTGTACTATTCAGACTGCCAAAGACCATACCCTAGGGACTTAGTCTGTTCACCTTTGGAACTTCTACCCTGGCCACATCTCTATTCTGATTGGTGGGTGCATGAACAGAAACTCAACATGGGTGATCTTATATCTCTTACACGCCAGCCATGATTTACTTCCAGCTTGGCATATACCCTGCTATTTCTCCTGCTTTCTTTATTATCATAAGCAAATCTATACTGCCATTGCTGCTGGAAAGGGTGTGTTGGTTAACTGCTATTTCTCTACTATTCATCCCAGTGACTGCCCTTCATCTGATATAATGTCTCCCGCATTGGAATATAGGCTTTTTGAAGGCTATAATTTTCTTCCTTACTACCTTTGGTTTAAGCTGTTATATTGGCTTCCTACTATTGCCTGGTGACCTAAACTTCTTACTTAACCTGACATTCAAAGCCTTCCTCAGTATGTCCCCAAACTTCCTTTTCTGCCTTAACCTACTCAGCTTCCTTTCACATACATGGCTCTTAGAGAAATGCTACCATTTTCTTCTCCTAGAAGGGGAGAGAAAGCATTTGATGGTATCTTTTTTGGCAAATGCATCCTAGCCTACATTCTTATATTATGATCATAGTTTTAGAAATAAAGGCCAACCTGTATGACTCTCATTTTGTTGGAGAGGAAACAGGACCACAGAGGTTGAATGATTTGTTCATGTTCATATAGCTAGTAACTTTTTGCGGCAGAAGTTGAGGTTGAGCCCATGCCTTCCTATCAGTTCAGTGCTGTGCCTGCTATACCACAGTGGCTCTCTATGACTATTAATGGTAACTTAGATTTATATAATGCTTTTTATAAACGTTTGTAAAGTGCTTTTCTCACAGCCTTGTTAGGCCTGCCCTGTGCTTTCATTTGCTTAGGATTTACCAAAGTATGGGAGATCTTCCTTTAGGGCTTCTGACATTTTGTGCATATCAAAGCAAAACTCAGATCATGCGTCCAGTGTCCCTCTTTCTTTATGTGCGACTAACCCATCTTCTATATTTATCATACATTTCCTCAATCTCTTCTGCACAGATCATCATTGGAATTATTCTGCTTACTTAAGCCTACTATATATCTCCCTTTTGGGTTATGCACAATGACAGCATTCTATGTTTTGTAGTCTTATAGATAAAAATCACAGGGAGAATATTGGTGTTTTTTTCTATATGACAGTGAATAGCTTAAGATTATTGAAAAGCCCATATCTTAAATGTAATCCAATTCTCTCTATCATTTTCAGTTTTGAGGTCAGCTCATTACATATCTTGCTTTGTCAATATATATCAGTACTGCTGGACTGACCTTCTAAACTATATTTCCTAATATGGGCCGTTGGCATTCTTATTAGTTCAGTTTTTCCTGTGTTGATTGTTAGGCATGACTCTTGAGTAGTTTGGGGATCTCATTCAAAAGGCTCTGAAATTAAAGTACTTGAGGAACCTAAACATCTGTTGGGAAAACCTCTTTCCTTTGGACTACACAATCCATGAAACAAAGAAATTATAAAATAGGAAGCAAAAGGTCCAAAAAAAAGTACTATGTGAGGTCTGTTGGGGTAAAAAAGATGGTGATTGATAACTTGTATGATCAGAAAGGGTGTGAAAGGAACATTCGTGTTGCATTAAGCTTTAAAATATGAATTATAAAATGAGTGGGGTTGCCAGTTATCATTAGCAGATTGGGAATGAAGAATAGATTTATGTGGGACTTGAAGTTATAAAAGGTGTTTGACCTTTGGTTAAGATTTGATATGGAGACTAACTAGTGAACTGGGGAAAGGAGAGATATACCCTGGAGGAAAAAAAAGTAGAGTCAAAGAACAAAGAGATTTCTCTTTTTAATGGACTCTCCCTATGGTTTGTGGTTTACGTTTAATTACTACCCTTTAGGCTCTGGAAAGCCCCTGTAGGATATATTTACATTTCAGTGTAAACTAGAGAGATAACCCCTTGTTTTCTTAGAGAAAGTAATTTTGAGGCATTTATTGATAGCTTTAGAAAAAATCCTTTTTCAGTCACACTGCCATAAATTCTCCTTTACATAATCCAGTAGAAAAAATACTTTTTTTGAGCACTTAGCCATATAATAAGTCACTGTAATAGAAAAAAGCCAATGAAAGTCCAGGAGAAAGAAATAAAGAAACTTAGCCCCTCCCTAAATGAATTGAGATGAGGGTTACTAGGACAGAATATTATATAGCCTTTTCACCCATAGTCTCTGGATTTGTTTTGTTTTTCTTTTATTACTCAAGAGACAGCATTTCTGTTCTCCTAGTGGCTAGAAAGACCAGATTTCAAGCACTTACTGTGACTGAGCTGTGTGACTAAGCAAATCACTTAACCTCTTTGTGCCCTAGGCACTCTTTTAAGACTATGTTGCTGAGATGGTATGACCTACATTGGTAGATGGAGTTTTCTCTTCCAGAAATTCCTTATACTAATGAAATCAAAGGTTTTTCTCCCCTTTTGTCACAAGAGAGGAATCAAACTGAAGGGATGCATGGATGAGAAGTCACTGTGATAATAGACAAAACGCATCAATAAAATGTATTTAAAAATAAAATTATCTCAAAATTTAGGTGGCACAGTGAATAAAGCACTGGCCCTGAAGTTAGGAGGACCTGAGTTCAAATTGGGTCTCAGACACTTAACACAAAACTAGCCATGTGACCTTGGGCAAGTCACTTAACCCCAATTGCCCTACCTTCCCCCCTCCAAAAAGCAAAAAATAAAAAATATATTAAATTAAAAAAAATAAAATTTAAAAATTATTGTAACAACATACTCTTAGTTTTTCTACTTGTTTCTATCCTATCCCTACCCTAATCTTCAAACTGTCTACTAAAAAAAAAGCCAAACTCCTCATCCTAAATAGATAATGTAACTTGAATCAATGTTTGAATGAAGGGAAGAAGACTTGGAGCCTGATAACCTGGATTGAATCTGAGCTATTGTACTGGATTAGTCACAGCTTCTCTGAGCCTCTATTTCTACATCTGTAAACTGAGAATTGGACCGTCACTATGATTCTGATTAATTTTTCCACTTGCTAAGTAATTGCATCCTCATACATCATGAATTTGGGGGTAGTTTGGAATTTGACTTGTAATTGAAAATAGTCATTTCAACTTTTTTTTTTAAGGGCCAGTAAATGGGAGGGTTGGGGTCTGTTACTAGAATTGTGTACTTGTCTCCTGATAGCTAGTAATGAATATCTTTAGAAAATCACGTCCCTAGGATATGTAGGACTTACTAGGCTACTTAATGCCCAATTATGGACTAATGCTATGCTTGTATAAATAATAAAGATATTTGAAGTGCCTTTGTGACATATGATATTTTTATTCCCTGGGAAAAATTAATTTGTAAATGAGCATCTTGCTTTTCTGACTTAGGAAGCATTCTAGCTTCTCAACCCTGTTTCCTTCCCTAAACTATATACTTTTTTTCCATCTACAGTTTCCACATTCATTTTACTCTGTCCTTCCTTGCCCTTCTCCTAGAGCATTTATTGAATAGAGTACCTTGCTTCCTGCATTTTATTTATAAAACACTAGGAAGGCAATTATACTTAATTTCTTTTGTATCATTCCCCAGTAGTTCAGTTCAACAAACATTTATTTAGTGCTTGCTGGTATTAGATTCTGGGGATACAAAGGCAAAAACAAATAAATAGTCCCTTCCCTCAAGGAATTTACATTCTTCTAAGAAGATAAAATGTGAATGCAGATAAGTGTAAATAAAATGTAATTTGGAGAAGAAGAGAATACTAAGTGAGGAGATGGAAGTTTTCTGTAGATCTGATACCTGAGCTGAGAAGACTCCAAGAGATGAAGAGGTATTGAAGTCCAGGCATAGATGGCTTAATATAGCAACCAACATTTCTGGGTATAGTAGCTCTTGGTATAATTAGACATTTAATGTATATTTGTGGAAATATTTGCATTATATTACTAAGGTTAAGGCTAGATGCTGGACCTGTGATTCTTTCCTCTTTTTTTTTTAAACAGACTTTAAAACTCCAGTAAAGCATTTAATTTCAAAATAAGTAATTTCTCAAGACTATTCATGAATATACCAATACATAATTTAAAAAGTTTTCTTTAATTTTCTTTGATTTTTTTGTGTGTTTACCATGTTAAAATCCTAAATGCTCTTAAAATTAAGTTGACAGCCTAATTAAATTAGAACCCTTTTTTGAAGAGCTGCTGAAAAACATTTAGGAAGTAGTACTTCCCTTCTCCCACTTGTGGCCAGTATTGTTGTTCTCTGAGCTATGTAAGAGGTAGGGTAAGGGTGTTGAAACTTCGATAACTGTCAGACCTCTTCTCTTTACTCTTTCCATCCCCTTTGCCTGTTGTGTTCTTCACATATCTGAACTGGAGTAGAGATAATGGCAGCAGCTGAGAATCTCAGACTGGTACTTACAATGAGTTGATAGATGCTACAGAATTTCTTTTGATTTTATCACAAGCAGTAACACAGATGTACAAAAGGGAAGAACAAACTGTTTTATAGGGAGACCATCTTCCCTGCTTTTAAAAGGCTTGAATACCATACATTTTGTAAAATTCAATTAAAATTAATTTTATTTTGAAATTTTTGTTTAAAACCCTGAAAACAACTAGACATACCACAGAACAAATTTGGAAATCCCTTTCCTTTTACTGGTTACTGTCTCTGTTCCTCTACTGCTGTCATCAAGCATTTAGAACTGTCATTCTAGGAGATTACATCTTCTAACGAGGTACCATTGCCACAATATTCTAGTCAGAAAGTTGTTGCTGATTTAATCCATAACATTTTGCCTACTTGGGATTATAAGTTTAGAGCTAGAAAGGACCTTTAAATCTCTGCCCAGTTTTACAAATATATAACTGGCCCAAAGGAAGGGAAACTTCAAGAAGCTGTGTTCAGTATTAGAATCAGAGGAAGAAAAGAGCAGAGACATCAGTGAGATTGGGCCATTCCAGTTATGCGATAACTAAAGTTCTGCACCAGGTCTCCCCCTGCCCCTTGTGAAGAGTAGGAAAACATAAGGAGATACAATGTGGGGTTAATACACTATTGGCCATGATAATTGTGAATGGGGATGGGATTAGCTCATCAGTAAAATGGAAGAGGAGCAGAATCCAATACTATTTTATTTACAAGAAACATTTAAAATATGAATATTCTCATAGAGTTAAAATGAAGGACTAGAGCAGAATTGATTATGCATCAAGTAAACCCAAAAGAGCAGGGATGGGAAACATGCTGTCAGATAAGCAACAATAAAAATAAACATGGTTAAAAGATGTGAAGAGGAAAAAATATTGTTCTTAAAGACAAAAAGATAATGAAGCAATATAAGTGCTTAATATAAATGGTGTATTATCTAAGTACTTTAAGGAAAAACCTTTCAGACAGAAATGAACAGCAAAACGATACTAATTGCAGATTTCAGTGTGCCCTTTCCAGACCCTAACAGATCTCATAACAAGATAAACAAGGAAGAAGTTAAGGACCTGAATAGAATAAATATGCTAGGTCTCTGGCAGTTATTGAGTGAGAAACTAAAAGAATATACATATTTATCAGTTGGGCAGTGTCCCCATATAAAAGTGACTGATGTGCTAAGTATAAAAGCAAAAAGTAGGAATATTAAACACATCCTTTGCTGTCCACAATGTAATAAAAACAAAAAAAACCTATAACCAATAAAGGGCAAAAAAGTAACAGGATATAAAATAAATCCAGAGAACCTATCAGTCTTTTTTGTAGGTTACTAACAAAATTGAACAAGAAATAAGAAAAATTCCATTAAAAATAACTATTGAATATATTCCAAGACACATAGGAATTATGTGAATAAAACTATAATAAGCTTTACAGAAATAAAGACAAGTTATTGGAGAGAAATTAATTGTTTCTGGTTGAGCCATTCTAATGTAAAAATAACCGTTACTTAAATTAAGTTAGGGATTTAGTATCATACCAATCAGCTTAACCAAAGGATTACTTTCTAGGACTACAAAACAGTAAAATTCATCAAGAGGAATAAAAGGTCAAGATTCTCAAGGAGAAAAAATGGGAAGAAGGGAGCCTCAAAGTATCATACTTCAGCTATACTCCAATAATCATCAAAGTTGTTTGGTACTGGTTAAAAAACAAGAAAAGATTGATCATTGAAACAAAGTAGGTAGAAAAGATCTAAAAGCAATTGAACATTGTGTCTGATAAATCCAAGGACTCCCTGGGAGTGAGGATAAAAAAAAGGTTGGGGGTGGGGTGGGCAAGACTGGGTGTCGAAGTGAATAGAGCATGGGCCCTGGAGTCAGGAGGACCTGAGTTCAAATTCTGTCTCACGCACTTAACACTTACTAGCCTTGTGACCTTGCATAAGTCACTTAACCCCAATCGCCCTGCCTTCCCCTCTGCAAAAAAAAAAAAAAAAGTGCAGGGAAAGTTGTGTGGAAAAAAATCTGCTCTGCATTGTAAAAGTCTGTCTGAGAACTGAGAAATGGAGAGATTTGTAGCCCTGGGCTTGGGACTCACTCTAGAATTGGGAGGGGGTTGATTGCTGAAACATTTCTTATGGAGTTGGAGTATAGAAGAAACGGGTTTTGTCAGATCGAATGCTTTCATTTTGTAGCATTCATAAGTAGTGGTGCTCTTAGGGCTCTAGTCACCTCTCTTGCCTTTCTCTGGATCCTTTTCTGGTGGAACTTCTATAGAAGAGAGTTAGTGAGACATGCATCTTTCTCCAGTGGAAAAGCCACAGCAGCAACTGAAGTGAGTTTTTATAACTACTCAGGGCTTATCTTGCATCTGTTTGTGGTGATATAGGAAAGCAGTTTAAATTTTTGCTTGGTGGCTTGGCAGAGACAGGTATATGTAGACTACCAGAAAGCTTGTATGATGTCCTCAACTATAAATTGAGGAGGTTGAGGACAATAGGGGGGAAAATCCCCACTTTTTCATTTTTCCAGGGGAGTTATCCAAGGCTAGGGGAGAAATAAAAAGAAATCAAGTCCAAGCTGGCTTGTCCATTTTTCCTAATGACCATTTGGTAGTTAGTGGTGGTCTGAAGTTGGCTGCTTTGAAAGGTAGTGGGTACTCCTTCATTGAAGGTCCTTAAATAAGAGTCTGGATAACAACTTGTTGTACTGGGGATCCTTTTTCCAGTATGGATTGACGTAGATGACCACTGAAGTCTCTTCTAATTCTTAAATTCTGTGATTAACGCTGTATTTATTGCTGATAACTATGTTCTTTTCTCCATGATATAGAGTAACTTGAATGCCTTATGATGTATATACACTTGGTCAATTTTTATTCTCAGAGTAGCCTCACTAAAGGAGCAATTGCTTCCATTCCCACCATAATTCAGACCTACTGATCCTTCCAGGCCAAATGTTACATGAACACCACACAGAGGCACAAGTTGCTTCATCTTGATGTAATCATTGAATTGTCATTGGGAAAAGGAAACATCTGGAGTCCCTCACCAGGGAATCCCTCTTCCATTTGTACTTTCCTTGGGTTTTCCCCATGACAATGGCAGACAGCTTTGACAAATAGATGTCTCCTTGTTTTATGGCTTGTTTGTCATTAATGATCGAAGGGTCAGTAAACCAAGCTGTCTCTGTTTGGCCTTTCAACAAGTCTTTAACATTGGAGGCACCTTGGTGGACAACTTTTAAGGCTATCTTTTGTTCTATCAAATCAATTTTTTTTAGTAGCCAGTAAACATAATGAGATCTTATATTTGTTTCACCTTCTAGTCAGTCATTTGGGGGAGGGGGGAAGCCTCATGTAATTAAAAAAAAAAACTGAACCTATAATTTCCATGTGAACTAGGGAACTTCCAGTGATGAAAATCCTTTTACCAATGCATATTGACTGTTGTTCTGTGACATCTTACAGGCCAGGTAACTTGCCAAAATCACAAAGCCAATATGTGTGAGAGACTAGACTTGAACGAACCAGACCTTATGCTGACTGAGGTGGTCTTTGTAATCATCATACAGCTCGAGCTCTGAGGTTTTGCCTCATACTTGCAAACTGGTAAAAATTAAAACAGCCAATGGGCAGTATTATTTGGAAAAAAGTTTTCTTGTTCCTTTTTAATATTTTCAAGGATACCCTGTTATATAAAATCTCATAAGATCTTAACAATATTAAAATATCACTGACATTTCCAGATTTTAAAGTGATAAAGCAGTAAAGTGATTACCTTTAGTTTATTCAATTCAACTCAGTAAACATTTATTAAGAAACTTCTACGGGGCGGCTAGGTGTCGAAATGACTAGAGCGTTGGCTCTAGAGTCAGAAGGACCTGAGTTCGGATCCGGCCTCAGACACTTAACTCACACACAAACAAAAAAACCTAGCCGTGTGACCTTGGGCAAGTTACTTAACCCCAATTGCCCTCCAAAAAAAAAAAAGGCAAAAAAAAAAAGAAACTTCTATGTTCCAGGCATTGTGCTAGGTGCTGGGGATATAATTAAGAAAAAGAAAGACTCTTCATGTCCTCAAGGAGCTTATAATCTAATGGGAATGTACAACATGCAAAAGGAAGCTGGAAAGGGGATTGGAGGGATGGGATTCCCAAGGGGTACCTTGGCTCTTGTTAGTAGAATTGAAACCAAGTGGAGTTTCAGGTGAAAAGTGGAGTGAATTGTAAAGTCCAAACCTGCTCTCTGTAAAGGAAAGCTTTGGGGGAATTTAGTGCTCCACCATCCATGTCTGACTGTGTCAGTTCCTCTATTCAGTAAACTCCAGAGGCTTCAGGATCAAATATAAAATGCTTGTTTTGGTACTTAAAGCCCTCTATGACCTGCCCCCCACTCACTTCAGTCTCATCCTGTATATATCTTGTTTGTACTTAGTTCTTTGCATATTGTCTCACATTAGACTTTTAGCTCCTTAAGAGTATGGAAGTATCTTTTTCCTTTCTTTGTATTTCCAGTGCTTAGCACAGTCCCTGGCATATAGTAGGCACTGAATAAGTCTCTCTTGACTGATACACTGACTGATATATGGGGCCTTTCTGTTGTTCATCTCCTTGGGAATGTATCCAGTGATATACTGGTTAATGTTTAACAATGGGCAAAATGTATGTTCTCTGGAAAAATATATGCAGGACCGATTTTTAAGTTTAGTTTGCATTATTAACATTTTCTATGTCACCTTTTTTTTTTGTAAATTTTTGTAAATTTTTTTTCCACTTACATGTAAAAATAGTTTTTCAGCATTCATTTTTAAATAAGTTTTTGAGTTCTAGATTTTTTTCTCTCATCTCTCTTCCCCAAGACTGCAAGCGATCTGATATAGGTTATATGTACTATGTCACTTTCTTAATACTAGACAGTCAGCAAGCAGTATGTCAAGTCTGGATTTGTAGTTTGCTGATTTCTGAGGTGCAAATGCTCACACTGAAAATTTAACAAACCAGTGTGTACTCTCTAGCACACCCCAGGCATATGTGCAGTGAGATTGTTGGGCCAAACAGTTCAGTCACTTGTCTTGAATTACATGTTTGTTTGTTTTTTCAAGAATTGTTGGACCAGTGTTCACAGGTCCTTCACTGTGTGCTAGTGTTGTCTGTAGTAGTCCTTCCAACATTACCCATATCTTTGATAAAAGCTCCAGCTTCCTTTATTTCTGTGGTATGGAGCATTCTCATAAAGATTTTATACATATGAGAGTAAGCATAATATGAATTGGTAGTTAGTGTTACCCTCTTGATCTTATTCAGTGGTAAAAATATATGAGCTCTTACTCTCTTTATTGAAAACTGATCCCTCAGATTCCTCCAGATTTTTACCTCTAGTATAAACCTCCACCATGGAATTTTATGCCATTCTTTTTTTTTTTTTTGCTTTTTTTTTTTTTGGAGGGCAATTGGGGTTAAGTAACTTGCCCAAGGTTACACAGCTAGGTTTTTGTTTGTGTGGGTTAAGTGGCTGAGGCCGGAACTGAACTCAGGTCCTTCTGGCTCTGGAGCAGGCACTCTACTCACTGTGCCACCTAGCCGCCCTATTTTATGCCATTCTTGGTAACTGTTCCTACCATCTTGGTTTTCTTTGGTGCCATTTCTACTTTTTCATACTTCATATCAATGATTATAATGTTGAGAGATGAAATACAGTGGCTTTACTCTATGAGCTGGAGGAAATGGTATGTTGTAGAGATGTTGATGTATCTTTTCCCATTTGGGGTCATTTTGTTATTCCTCCAGTTTTGTTGTTTTTCCTTTAATGCTTTAGGATTAATCTCTTTTAATTGGGTTGCATACCAAGGTTACTATAATTCTTTTCACCAATTTTTCACAATAAGATTTTGTACATGTGTTTATATTCTAAACAGGCATTGCAGTTTGGTCTTGATTTTGATTTTTATTGTCACAAGTCAGTGGTGTAACTGCACAGAGGACTGATTCAAGAATAATTGTAAGGGGTGGCTAGGTGGGGCAGTGAATAGAGCACCAGCCATGGAGTCAAGAAGACCTGAGTTCAAATGCAGCCTCAGACACTTAACACAAAAACTAGCCATTTGACCTTGGGCAAGTCACTTAACCCCAATTGCTCTCCAAAAAGCAAAAAAAAAAAAAAAGTTTAGTTGTATATCAGTAACTAGTTAATTCCTGTCAGTTAAAATAGTCAGTTTCATTTTTTTATGCTGCTATTCAATGTTCACCTTTTCTTGTGCCTTCTGGACTTTTCCTCAAAAGAAATATTACATATAAGTACATAGTCTTTTACCTTCTTTCAGTTCTTGATTCTGAGTCATATATTTTAATGTTTTATTAATTATTTTTAATCCCTCACTTCTTGTTAGCACTACCACACATATCCTTGTAACAAAGAAATATGGTTAAACACAGTGACTATGTTTTGTTTGAAAGTATATGCATCATTTTTATACCTGTAGTTAGCTACCTCTCTCTGTTCAGGGAAAAAAAAATATAATTCATCTTTAGTGTTCTGGAATTAAGATTTTATTCTGTACATTCTTCACATTTGTGGTTGACAATATATAATACTATATTCATTTAACATAATTTGTTTTCTCAATTCCCTAATCAGTGGGCACCCACTATATACAGTTTTCCCCCTACAACAAAAGGTAAAGCCTGAATATTTTGGTATATATGGAAGCTTTCCCTTTCCTTGTAACCACATGGTAACATATACCCAGAGGTGGGATTCAGCAAGCTTTTATTATATAAAGATAAAACAGAATAGTCCCTGCACTTAAGCACCTTAGAGTCTACTAAGGGAAACAACTTATACCCAGATAAGTACATTATAGTAATTTTGACAGGAGTGAGGCTGGCTAGGAAAGAAAGCTTATCAACTTGGTGTAGGGTCAAAGAAAACCTCTTAAAAGAAGTGGCTTTAGAGCTAAACCTTTTTTGTTTTGTTTTGTTTTGGTTTTTTTGGAGGGCAATTGGGGTTAAGTAACTTGCCCAAGGTCACACGACTAGGTTTTTGTTGGTGTGCGTTAAGTGTCTGAGGCCGGATCTGAACTCAGGTCCTTCTGACTCCAGGGCCAGCGCTCTACTCACTGCACCTTCTAGCTGCCCCTGGAGCTAAACCTTGAAGGGAGCTAGGAATCCCAAGAGTGAAGGGGAGGAGGGAGAGTCTTTCAGGCAACTTGTGCAAAGGCATAAAGGTAGGAGATGAAATGTTAAGGATGAAAAACAGCTATTAGACTAGCTTGGTTGAATCATAGAATGAACAGAGAAGAAATCTTTTGGAAGAGATATGGAAGTAGAATTGGCAATTCATTGGATATGGGATGAGGGAAGAGAAAGAATCCAGGGTGATTTTAAGATGTTAAACCTGGGTGACTGAGTGAGGCAAGGCAGTGAGTTTGTTTTAGACATAATGAAGTTGAGGTGCCTACAGAGATTCCAGTTGAAGGTGTTCAAGAAGTTGGTGGGGCAAGACATGGAGATAGTAGTTGAAATCATGAGGTCCAGTAAGTTTATTGTGAGAATTTTGAGAGAGAAGAACCCAATACTCAATCCTGGGATATACGTGTTTACTACTGTAATATTCTCCTAATTCTGCCTTAAGCCTCTCCCCCATTCCAACCTCCACATAGCTACCAAGTGATATTCCTAAAGCCTAAGTCTTCCCAGTGTCACTACTGTGCTTGATAAGCTCCAGTGGTTCCGTATTCTGTGATCAAATACAAATTCCTCTGGCATTTAAGTCCTTTAAAACAGGGCTCCAACATAAAGAAGTGTCCTTTTTCTTTGCCAAGGCATATCCCTCTAAATGCCTAGGTGATCCCATTCTATTCTGTCTTCTATAGTACATTGCTCCTTTGTCATCCCAAATTTCTTTCCTACTTCATACAAACACATCCATGTCTCCCCTATTCTCAAAACCTCTTTACTTTATCCATCTATCCTGTGGGCTCTTGCCCTATATTTCTTCTCCCTTTCATGGCTAAACTTCCCTGAAAAGGCTGTTTATATAATCAGTGCCTCTACTTGTTGGGAACCAAAGAGGCCTGAGCCAGGACTCTGATAATTACCCTGATATCAATGGACCTGCATGTCAAAGATCTCTTCGAGATGAGACTTTTCACTAAGTCTGCTCTGGAGTTCTTTTGATATAGGTTGCATTTAAAAGGATGTTGTTGGAGTTCTGAGATCAACAGGATCTGTCCCAGAATATATCTGATTCCGCACTCTGGTATCTTTGAGTGGCCAGCTCTAAACATGATGTCTTTTGAGGATTGCGCTTCAGCTTTGAAGCTTGCTCTCAATTGTATCTGTTTATGACTGCGGCTGCATTAAGAAGTACCAGAGACCTGGATCTAAGGCTCTGCCCCAAAACTTTAGCTGTCCAAAACATTTACAGGAAGTCAGTTCCTATGCAGATATACTTGATGATGCAGCTTTGAAGCCAGCTCTCAAGAGCATCCTTTGAGATGTAACTGACTGCATATGATAGGAGATAACTGACTTTTCCTAAGACTTTCTGGCACCTAGGGATCAAAAGGCCTTACTGCCATGCTACTTCTAGGATATGACAGACTAAGATAATGATATCTCTTCCTTTCCGTCCTTTGTCTCTTTGCTCTATAAAAACCTTTCCCTGAGTATCAATAAATGGAGTTCATGGTTCTTCCCTGAACTACCCACAAGGCCTGGTCGTTTCTTACTTACGTCTCCGGATCATGCTAAGTGTTGGATACTGAGCAGCCAACGGCATCTATTTCCTTTCTTTTTGCTCTTTTCTTTAATTCCGTGTAATGGTGGAATTTAAAGATCTTCTTGTATGGGCTTGGTTTTCATGTTTAGTGTTAAAACCAAGAATGTGAATCCCACTTGTGGGATGGACTTGTTGAAATGAAGAGAGGAGGCTGAACTGGGAGCAGCTGGTGGCATGAATAGAGACCCAAGGAGAGAGAGACCAGAAGAACTTTTGGGAGTAGCTTCATGGAGGCAGAGAGAACTGCAAGCTGAAGCCACCTGGACTGCTGAGGGCCAGTTGGAGCTGCCCAGTACTTTGGAGAACTGCCAGCCAGAGCTGCAGAGAACTGAGGAGGCATGACTGTGGTGCTGTTATTTTTTCTGTCTGTTTTGATGTTATTTTGCGAGATTCCTCTGCTGGTAAAGTACAGTGCTATTGTTGCAGTGGTCCAGGAACTTTGCTGTTGGTTCAGAAGCCCTGAAGGAGGATTTTCTTATTGTATATTTACAGAAATTCTGGAGGAGGGTCTTGCTGATGTTTTCAGGAGTCCTTTATACTTTGTGATTGAATTGAGAACTTACTAAATGACTGAGTTAGCCTGTATTTTAATTTTCTCTTTTCTGTGAATGTTTTGTCTTAATTTGTTACTGAATATATGGAGAGTTACTATGCTTGTAATTCTGAACCTGGAAGCTGCTTTTGCTTGGCATTATGCTCTGCAGCCTAGCTCTCTTTCTAGGTTTTTATGACACTACTCTCTCCTGGTTATCCTGCTACCTAATTACTCCTTTGCTGGACCTTCATCCAGGCCATACTGCCAAGTGGGGGGTGTTCCTCTAGGCTTTCCCTGGGCCTTCTCTCTCTGTATTATTTCAGCCCCCTTCTTTTTCTTTCTATGTTATTTTCCTTGGTGAACTCATCAACTCCAGTAGATTCTATAAATGTCTCAATGCATTGTCAGATCTGTTTGTCCACATCTAATTTCTCTCCTGCTCTCCATTCTTGAACCTTCCCCTGTCTATTGGACATCTCAAACTGGATGTCCTATAGACATTTTAAATGCAGCACATCAATTACTGAACTTATTATCTTCTCTCTCCAGTGGCCCCCCCACCCCCAAATCCTTTTCCTAATGTCCTTATTACTATACAATTAATCAGTTGTCTGGACTATTGCAATATCCTCCTGTTTAATTTTCCTGCCTCAAGTCTCTCACCACTCCATTCTGTCTTCCATCCAACTATCAAATTGGCATTCCTTAAGCCCAGGTCTGACCTTGTCACCTTCCCTCCTTCATATTCATTAAACTTCAGTAGCTCCCTGTTACTTCCAGGATCAAATATAAAATCTTCTCTTAGGCATTCAGAGGCTTTTGTAACTTGGCCCTTCCGCCCTTCCAGTCTTCTTCTACCTTACCCTGACAACATCCTTCACCCCTCAGTCTGGCCTCCTTGATGTTCCTGGCACAAGACAGCCCATTTCCTGAATCACAAGTGTTTTTCCTGGCCATCTTCCATGCTAAAGGCACTCTGTCCCTCCTCACCTCTGCCTACTGGTTTTCTTTAAGTGTCAGTTAAAGATCTGCCTCCTATAAGAAGACTTTTCTAGTCCCTTTTAATACTAATGCCTATTCTGAGATTGTCTCAGATTTATCCCGTTATAGAACCTGTTTATGCATAATAGTTTGATTGTTGTCTCTCCCTCTGGACTGTGAGCTCCATGAGGATAGGAACCTTTTTTGTTTTTGTTTGGGGGTGGAGGTTGTCTTTCTCTTGTATTCCCAGTGCTTACTCAGTACTGGCACATATTAGGTACTTTTAAAAGGTTGTTGATTGACTTTACAGTCTTACTATGCAGATCTCCCCTACGCAGATTCCCTAATCCAGCCTAACAGACCTTCTTACTCTACTGGCAGAAGTGTTCCTTCTCACTTCTCTGGGCCACATCTGTTATTAGTGGCTCAAGTTTCCTCACGTATTGGCTTAGATGCCACCCTTTAATTAAAGCATTTTCTTTTTTTCAAATTTTTTTTAAGCAATTGGGGTTAAGTAACTTGCTCAGGGTTACACAGCCAGTCATTATTTATGTGTGGGAGCTCATTTTCTGAGGCCAGAACCGATCCTGGGTCCTGCCAATTCTGGGGCTGGTGCTCTTACTCACTGGGTCACCTAGCCGCCCCATTAAAGGCTTTTCTAATCCCCTTCAGCCATTAATGCCTCCCCTACTAAATTACCTTGTCTATGTTTTGTATATGTTTCTAAGTAGACCATCTATCTCTCCCACCTTGAGGGCCTTCAGGAATGCATGGATGTGTCTATTTTTCCTTGGGGCCAGTGTTGAATTGTTTTTGTTTTTGTTTATTTTTATCAATTTGATGGTTATAAGGTAGAACCTCATGGTTGTTTTGGCTTGCATTTTTTTTATTATGAAGGGGAACATATTTTGTATATTAATTTATAATTAATTCCTCCTCTTGTGAATTGTTTGTTCATTTCCTTTTCAATTGTGAATTGGTCAAATTGGATATTCTTATATATGCTGTGAATTCTGGATACCAAACTTTTATCTATGCTATTCAACATGAAGATTTTTCACTTTTAAATTAAATTTTATTTTTATTTTTAGTTTACATCATTCATTTCCACAAGATTTTGAGTTACAAATTTTTTCCCCATCTTCCCCCTACCCATCACCCCAAAACAGCAATCCCACTGTATACCCCCTCCTCCAATCTGCTCTCTCCTATATCCTCCCCCATTCCCCATCTGACTTTCCAGTAGGGCAAGATGGATCTCCATACCCCACTGCCTGTATACCTTATTTCCCAGCTGCATGTAAATATATATATATATATATATATATATATATATATATATATATATATATATTTTAACATTTGATTTTAAAACTTTTAATACCAGATTCTTTCCCCCTTCCTCCCTCATCATCCATCATTATGGGAAGATAAGCCATTCAGTATAGGTTGTACATGTGTAGCTACACAAAACATTACCATAGTGGATATACTGTGAAAGACTGACTTTATTTCCCTCCATCCTATCCCGCCCCCCACTTGTTCTATTCTCTGCTTTGACCCTGTCTCTTTTCAAAAGTGTGTACTTCCAATGTCCCTGCTCCCTAACCTGCCCTCCCTTCCATCATCCCCCCTTCTCATCCCCTTCCTCCCTACTCCCCTGTAGGGCGAGATATCCTATTTAGTGTGTATGTCATTCCCTCCCTAAACCAAATTCAGTGAGAATAAGATTGAGCCATTCCCTTTTGCTTTCCTGTTCTTCCTCTCCATTGTAACCATTTTTCTTTGCTTCTTCTATATGAGATAGTTTACCCCATTCTGTCTGTCCCCATCTCCTCTCATTATATTCCTCTCTCACCTCACAATTTTACCTTTTAAGTATCATCCCTTCCTACTCAGTTGATCCTATGCCCTCTATGTATACCTGTACACATATATACACACACACACTCACATATGTCAAGTTTTCTATTCAACTCTGGTTTTTTCATCAAGAATGCTTGAAAGTCCTCTATTCCATTGAATGACCATATTTTCCCCTGAAACATGATACTCAGTTTTGCTGGGTAGGTGATTCTTGGTTTTAATCCCAGGTCCTTTTACCTCTGGAATATCATATTCGAAGCCCTTTGATACCTCGGTGTTAGAAGCTGCCAGATCCTGTGTTATCCTCATTGTTTTTCCACAATATTCAAATTGTTTCTTCCTGGCTGCTTGTAATATTTTCTCTTTGATCTGGGAATTCTGGAACCTGGCTATAATATTCCTAGGAGTTTTCTTTTGGGGATCTTTTTCAAGAGGTAATTGGTGAATTCTTCCTTAAAGGATGATTTCTAGGTTCTTTTTTTGATCATGGCTTTCAGGTAGCCCAATAATATTTTACTATTTATTAAAATTTTTTTTTGCCCTTACTAATTTGTTCATTTACTTTGAGTTTACAAGATTCAGTTCCCTAGTTCTTTGAGTTTCAAATTTTCTCCCCCTTCTTCCCTACCCATCATGGTGGCATGCAATCAGGTGTAGGATCTGAAGATACTTTCACATTAGACATTGGTCAGGTTATAAAGAAGGATTGTATTGGATGGAATGAACAATGGGAAAGAAGAAACCAAACCAAACAAGAAAAAGAAAGAAAGCAGATAATTTGCTTCAATCTGCATTCAAACTCTGTTCTTTCTGGTTCTTTCTCTGAATGTAGACATCTCTCTCCATCATCAGTCTTTTGGAGTTTACTTATAGCCCTGCATTTCTGAGAAGAGTCCGGTCTATCAAAGTTGGTCATCACACATATGTTGTATCTGTAATTGTGTACAAATTTTTCCTGGTTCTGCTCTTCTCACTCAGCATCAATTCGTATAAGCCTCTCCAGGTAGATATGAAGTCCATCTGCTCTTCATTTCTTATGGTGCAATAGTATTCCATTACATTCATATACCATAACTTGTTTAGCTATTCCCCAATTTGTGAGCATCCCCTTAATTTGCAATTCTTTGCCACCACTAAAAGAACTGCTATAAATATTTTTGTACATATGGGTCTTTCTTCCGCTTCTATGATCTCTTTGGGATACGACCCTAGAAGTGGTATTGCTGGGTCAAAGGATATGAAATTACTTATAGCGCTTTGGGCTTAGTTCCAGATTGTTCTGCAGACCGGTTGGATCAGTTCACAACTCCACCAGCAATGTATTAGTGTTCCAATTTTCCTACATCCTTTCCAGCATTTATCATTTTCCTGTTTTGTCATCTTAGCCAGTCCGACTAGTGAGATGTGGTACCTCAGAGTTGTTTTGATTTGCATTTCTCTAATCAATAGTGATTTAGAGCATTTTTTCATTTACTTACAGATATCTTTAATTTCTTCCTCTGAAAACTGCCTGTTCATATCCTTTGACAATTCATCAATTGGGGAATGACTAATATTCTTATAGATTTGATTCAATTCACTGTATGTTTTAGAAATGAGGCCTTTATCAGAGACATTGGTTGTAAAAATTCTTTCCTAATTTCCCCACTTACCTCTTAATCTTGGTTACATTGGCTTTGTTTATACAGAAGCTTTTAGGTTTCATGTAATCAAAGTTATCCATTTTTCATTTTATAATGCTCTCTAATTCTTGTTTGGTCATGAAATCTTCCCCTCTCCATAAATCTGACAGATAAACTATTTCTTGCTTTCCTAGATTGCTTACAGTATCATCCTTTATATCTGGATCATTTAGACTTAATTTTGGTATATGGTGTTAGATAATGATCTATGCCCAGTTTCTGCCATACTATATTCCAGTTTTCCCAGCAGTTTTTGTCAAATAGTGAGTTCTTATCCCCAAAACTGGGGTCTTTGGGTTTACCAAAGAGTTGATTATTATAGTCATTGACTGCTGAGTCTCATGTACCCATTCTATTCCATTAATACACTGCTCTATTCCTCAGCCAGTGCCAAGTAGTTTTGATGACTGCTGTTTTAAAATACAAATTAAAATCTGGTGTAGCGAGGCCACCTTCCCTAGCATTTCTTTTCATTAATTCCCTTGATATTCTGCACCTTTTGTTCTTCCAAATGAATTTTGTTACTATTTTTCTAGTCCTGTAAAGTAATTTTTTGGTAAATTGATTGGTATGGCACTAAACATGTAATTTAAGGGAAAATTGTCATTTTAATTTTATTAGCTCGACCCTGCCATGAGCAATTGATGTTTTTCCAATTAGTTAGATCTGACTTTATTTGTGTGAAAAGTGTTTTATATTTGTGTTCACATAGGTCCTGGGTTTGTTTTGGCAAGTAGATTCCCAAATATTTTATAATATCTACAGTAACTTTAAATGGGATTTCACTTTCTATCTCTTGCTGTTTTTATTTCATTAGAAATATACAGGAATGCTGAGGATTTATGTGGGTTTATTTTATATCCTGCAAATTTGCCAAATTTATTTAGTTTTTTATTTGATTCTTTAGGATTCTCTCTCATATCATCCACAAAGAGTGATAACTTGCTTTCTTCTTTGCCTAATTTGATTCCTTCAATTTCTTTTTCTTTAATTGCTACTGATAACATTTCTAGTGCCAGATTGAATAAGAGGGGTGATAGTGCACACCCTGGTTTCACCCCTGATCTTATTGGAAATGCTCCTAGCTTATCTCCATTATATATAATACTTGCTGATGGCTTTAAATAGATGCTACTCATTATTTTAAGGGAGGCTCCATTTATTCCTATACTTTCTAGTGTTTTTAATAGGAATTGATGTTGTACTTTGTCAAAACTCT